>CM030364.1:44568753-45768753 GCA_017893485.1 Hemerocallis citrina
AAAGGGTATTTAATTAAAATTCTACTAGTTATGACTTATGAAGCATGAAACAGTGCATGTAAGTAGCAAGTTTTTCTTAATATTGAATTTATGTTTATGTAGCTGTAAACATTGTTGTCGGAATTTAATTAGGTGGCTAATTTTACATAATTTTCTTGGGAGCTACTCAGCTACATATATGGTTTATATCACTTCAACTTTAAAAGGTATGATTGGGATTTTGAAATTTTAGTTGACTAGTAATAGAAATTATAGATTGGAGTGGATCAATTTCAACTAATAAGACATCAATATCCAAATCACATAGAGCTGATAAGTATTACTCTTTCAATGAGCTAGTAATATAATTTGTCTGATTTCTAAGGAACCTAATATTATTGGGAGTCAAACATCTGAGCATGGATTTGTAGTCGCTCAGCCTTCTTATTTAACCAAGATCTTGTGATTTAGACACCCAAATCAATATTCAAATACAAGTTCAATTACTGTAGTTAGAAATCGTCAGTCCATTTTTTTAGTCACCAAGCTAAACTACCAAGTGTATGCTTAATTTAACATTAATTACTAAAAGTCATTAACTTGATTATTCGTTTTAATCAACCCTAATTGCAATCAAAATGCAAGTTCAACTCTCGGTCCAAATTAATAATATTGTATTGCGTGTATTAGACTATAATTAAGTCCATAACCACAGTTAGCGCATCTTAGTTCCACTTAGACACAGTATATTGTATGCAGGTTGTATGTATGTTGTATATTCACACATAATTTTTTAATAATTTTTAACCTTTGTGCTTAAAAAAGATAGAAATACTATTTATGCAAGTGTCACTCTGCTCCATCGGTGAAAAATTTTGCCAGTGAACAAGGGGTAGAAAGTTCGAATCCTGCTTGCACAGAAGTCTTCAATTTATACTATATCTTAAGCTAATAGGCCTACCCCTCTCTCGTTTTTCTATTTTAAAATATATATAGGAGAGCAAAAGTAAGAATGAACACTTACCTTAGCACGTGCAGCCCACATCTTCTGATTACCAAAACAAAATAAAAAGGGAAGAAAAAAATCAGCCGTTCTCCCAAATCCCTCCCTTCCCCCTCCCCGAAATCCCGCTAACTCAAAAACCACCACCCCTCGCCGTACGCTACCCGACGCAGACCTCGCCATCACTGTATCGCAGCTCACCCCTAGCCCTCTGTTACAAAAATTCTTTTCTGAAGTTTGTTTTACAATAACACAAGCGATTGAGAGGCATAAAATATAGAAGAAAATAGGAGTGAAAAAGAAAAAAACGAAAATAAAAGAAACTAAATAAACAAGTAATAACTTACAAGAACTAATTTCAGATTACAATTTGAGAAGTCGAGGCCTGTGTATCACACAGTGTCCTTAAAACAGATTTCGCCTCTTCCGATTGCTGGAATGAACGAAGACGTCTGTCTCCCAGGATGCAACGGCCGGAGTGATCACGTAGGCACCACGTAGCACTCTCGAACTGAGCAACAGCGCCAGAACCCTATCACCGACTTACCCAAAAAGGAAAAGAAAATGGGACCGAAGAACAGAACAGCGCTCAGAGAAGGGAAGAAAGAAGGTTTCTATTGCAGTCAAGAAATGAGAGTGGAGGCCTCTATTTATAGAGTCAGGGTTAAAACTGTAATGGCAGACAAGGCTTTTAATGCCTTCATTGTAACGGCAGACAACCAATTGAATACCGACATTGTAACGGCAGACAACCAATTGAATGCCGACACTGTAACGGCAGACATCAATCATTGTCTTTGAATGCCTTCAGTATAACGGCAGACAAAATATTCAATACAGCATTGAAATGGCAGACAGAACCGTTTCTGCATTCATTTCAGCCGTTCCAAAAGGAAAAATCAAAACTGTAGCAAAAAGTGACTCTACACGGGGTGGGGTCAAGTCGGTCCGGCATTCGTATCCGCAGGTCGTGCGGGCACGCACAAGTCGCATGTAAACCGGTCCGAGATTTGCACCCCCCTGCGCGCGAGAGAGAGAGCATCTCTTCTAGCTATCTTACAATGCTTAGAAGGAGGTTGATATATATCCTCTTCTATTTTCTTTGTTTTTTCCGATGTGGGACTATGTTCCCTTAACCCATTTCAAGAATGAAAACTTTTCACTTTGAGAGACAATTTCTCATTCACCCCTTAACCGTTTTTAGCAAACCAATATATGATTTTAATCTACTCACGAAGGAGAAAAAAATTCAATCAAGATCTCTCAATAATTCATTGAGAATCTTACTCAAAAAATTGCCCAAAAATTAGTTCGTAAATGGTGTATAAAACACTCATTTTCTAACAATCCCCATATGAATGAAAATTGATGATCACAGATAGAACAGACTGACACGACAAACTTGGTGGTAGAATTCAACGGTTGATTCCTACATAGGATAGGTAGGTGTTACCCTTTAAACCTTCCCTTATGAAAATATGTTTACTTTACTAACTAAACAGTAGACGCGATGTCCTTGAACTGTTCTGTCATTTGTGTAAACGATGACATATCTCACACAGAAATCTTCCTAACGCATTTTCAGTTCTCACTGTTATATTCGTTTTGGCCATGAACATGCGCCTGGTTCTGTAAGAGTTTAACATGAATATTGCCTTATATTATTCCCTTGGAAGCGGCCATTCTTCCCTCTTACATAGGTGATTTCTTACCTAAGAGTAATCCGCATTACTCTGCTCGGATATCCGACGCATAAGAATCATTAAAAGCCTAGCTTAACCCGTTACCTTACGGGCATCACTGTTCCATCATGGAAAAGGACATGGAAAAATTTCCACAGTGATCCAACTTGGTCTTTACAATTTAGTTGTCCCTTTGAACCTAGATCTTGGGATTTCCAGTCAGCTAGGTTGGGTGTCCATTGTGTCGACCTATTCTTTCATGGGCTTTAGTCCCATTCCCCTTGATAATTTGTCAACTAACTCTCTGTTTAACCCTTTGGTTAGCGGATCCGCAATGTTATGTTTTGACTTTACATAGTCTACAAAGATAATCCCAGTAGAGAGTAGTTGTCTAATGATATTATGTCTTCGATGAATATGTCTAGATTTACCATTATATATATTGTTCTGTGCTCTACAAATTGTAGATTGACTATCTGAATGTATGCAGATTGGAGGCACAGGCTTCGTCCACCTTGGAATATTCTCAAGGAAGTGGCGTAACCATTCAGCCTCTTCCCCACATTTGTCCAGTGCGATAAATTTAGATTCCATCGTGGATTTAGCAATTACTATTTGTTTTGAGGATTTCCTAGAAACTACTGCACCACCTAGTGTAAACACATAGCCACTAGTAGATTTTGAATTATCACTTGATATCCAGTTCGCATCACTGTATCCTTCAAGTACAGCCGAGTATCTCGTATAGTGCAGTCCGTAGTTACGAGTAAAATGCAAGTACTTCAGTACTCTTGTAATTGCTTGCCAATGCTCGCTTCCAGGATTACTCGTGTATCTACTTAGTTTACTCATTGCATAGGCTATGTCTGGTCTTGTACAACTCATTAAGTATATTAGACTGCCTATAATTTTAGAGTATTCTACTTGAGAAATACTCTCCCTTTTATTCTTGAATAAATGTAAAGTTAGATTTATTGGAGTTCTGGCAATTTCAGAATTATCTTTATCAAATTTTCCAATAATATTGTCAACATAATGTGACTGGCTTAAAATAAGCTCGTCTGGTGTTCTTGTGATTTTAATTCCCAATATAACATCAGCTAGTCTCATGTCTTTCATGTCAAACCTCGAGTTTAACATGTTTTTAACAGATTTAATTATCTGATCATTGCTTCCAATAATAAGCATGTCATCTACATACAAACATATAATTACATATCCATCTTCTGTGTCTTTGACATAAACACATTTGTCACATTCATTGATCTTGAAGCCATTTGTCATCATGACATTATCAAATTTTTCATGACACTGCTTTGGAACTTGTTTCAAGTCATATAATGACTTCACCAGTTTACACACTTTCATGTCCCGGAGCTGAAAAACCCTCAGGTTGTTCCATGTAGATTTCTTCATCTAAATCTCCATTAAGAAAAACTGTTCTTACATCCATTTGATGTACTTCAAGATTGCGTAGAGCTGCTACTGCAAGTACCATCCTAATAGAATTTATTCTCGTCACAAGAGAATATGTATCAAAGTAATCAAGACTTTTCTTTTGTTTATAACCTTTAATTACAAGTCTTGCCATGTATTTATCAATTGATTCATCAGGTTTTATTTTTCTCTTGAAGATCCACTTGGAACCTAAAGGTTTACTACCCGGTAGAAGATCCACTAGTTCCCAAGTATGATTTTACAAGATAGAATCAATTTCACTCTTGATGGCTTCTTTCCATTGAGGACCATCACTAGAGTTCACCGCTTCCTTGAAGGTTTGAGGTTCTCCTTCAAGCATAAAAGTCAAGAAATCCGAACCAAAAGATTTTTTCGTTCTTGTTCTTTTACTGCGTCGAGGTTCCTCCTCAACTTCTTCATCTTGGTCTTCACTATCTTCACTGATAGTCTCATGTGTTCGTTTGGAGGAACTTGATTCCTCCTTTGACTTACATGGAAATATATCTTCAAAGAATGATACATTTCTAGATTCCATTATCGTGTTCTTTGATATCTCAGTGATATCGGATTTGTACACCAAGAACCGATAGGCACTACTGTTAAGTGCATAGCCAATGAAAATACAATCAACCGTTTTTGGTCCTGTTTTTACTCTCTTAGGTGGAGGTACTGCCACCTTGGCAAGACATCCCCACATTCGCAAGTAATTGTAGGATGACTTTCTTCCTTTCCATAATTCATATAGAGTTTTCTCTTCTTTCCTTTTGGGCACCTTATTCAAAAGGTAGTTAGCTGAAAGAATACCTTCTCCCCATAAGTTTGGTGACAAACCAAAACTTATTAATATTGCATTCATCATTTCTTTCAATATATGATTCTTTCTCTCAGAAACACCGTTGGACTGAGGAGAATAAGACGCTGTCATTTTATGTATGATCCCATGCTTAGCACACGTGTCAGCAAATGGCGATTCATACTCTCCATCTCTGTCGCTTCTTAGCGCCTTAATTTTTTTATTGAGTTGGTTTTCAACCTCATTTTTATAGAGAGCAAATTTCTCTATAGCTTCATCCTTGCTTTTAAGCAAGTATAAATAGCAGTATTTTGTGCTATCATCAATGAAGTTAATAAAATATTTATTACCACCTCTTGTTTGTATCATTTTCAAATCACAAATATCAGTGTGAATTAGATCAAGTGGTTAGGTGTTTCTTTCAATACTTTTAAACGTTGATCTTGTTAGTTTTGCCTCAACACAAGTTTCACATTTGTGTTTGGAATCAATTTAGAATGTTGGTATGTGATTCAAGTTAATTAGTCTTCGTAAAGTATCATAATTAACATCTCCTAGTCTACCATGCCATAAATTGAAAGACTCAAACAAATAAGTAGAAGAGCTAGCTTTATTGATATTCTTGACCATGGTCATTACATTGAGTTTAAACATTCCACCACTCATATATCCTTTACCAACATACATTCCACTTTTTGACAAAACAAATTTGTTCGACTTGAACACCAAACGAAAACCGTGGTTATTAAGCAACGAACCAGATACCAGGTTCTTACGAATTTTAGGAACATATGCAACATTTTCAGAGTCAGTTCCTTTCCAGAAGTAATCTTCAAGATCACCTTGCCTTGGCCCTTTATTTCTGAAGTAGCCGAGTTCCCCATGAACATTTTCTTCCCATTCTATAATGGTTCGAAAGTGGAGAACATTCTCCTGTTTGAGCACACATGTCGAGTAGCTCCAGTATCAATCTACCATTCCTTCGGATTTGAACCTAACATATTCACCTCTGATGTCACAGCTGAGAGGTTGATATCGAAAACATCTTGAGCAATCCCTTGAATCAAGTTTGCTTTTCTATTCCTGTTCTTCTTGGGAAGTCTGCATTCAGTAGACTTGTGACCCATTTTGTCACAATTGAAGCACTTGCCTTGAAACTTCGACTTCAATTCCTCCCTTGGGCTCCAACATGGGACCCTTGTTGTTGTGCTTGTTGAAACGTTGTTTATTTTCCATTACATTTGCCTTAGCTGCATGACTGACTAGTTCAACCTTTTCAGATCCTCTATTGTCTTCTTCAATACGAAGCCTGACAATGAGATCTTCAATGCCCATTTCTTTTTGCTTATGCTTTAGGTAATTCTTAAAGTTTTTCCAACCTTGTGGTAATTTTTCAATAATACATGTCACTTGGAAACTTTCACTTAAGTTTATACCTTCAACATGAATCTCATTCAAGATCAGTTGTAGTTCTTGAACTTGACTGATCACTGTTTTAGAATCTACCATTTTATAGTCTAGGAAGCGGCCCACAATAAATTTTTTGGCGCCGGCATCCTCAGTTTTATACTTATGGTCTAGTGATTCCCAAAGTTCTTTAGCTGTTCTTTTGTCAATGTATACATTATACAAAGAATCGGCTAATCCATTCATTATATAATTTCTACACAAGTAATCAGCATTTTTCCAAGCATCTACAGCAGCAATGACTTGGTTATCTTGCTCATCTTTCTTAAGATTTGGAGTATCTTCATTCAAGAATCTTGCAAGATTCAGTGTAGTCAGATAGAACATCATCTTCTGTTGCCACCTTTTAAAGTTGTGCCCATCGAACTTCTCAGGTTTCTCCCCATAGAAGACCGAAACAGGTACAACAGTGGGCATTGGCATTCATGCCGCAGCAATATTCGGTTCTTGCATCGTATCGGCAACTGGCACGTAGACCGTTTCAGACACTGTAGCATTGTTCGATGTAGTAGTCATTTTGATTCTGAAATTTACACAACACGAGTGTAAGTTTTCCACATTTAAAAAAAAAGAAAAGAAAAATTGTGCCTCAAAATCGAAAATCAAGAAAATCAAAATCTTTTTTAAGTTTTGTTACAAAAATTCTTTTATGAAGTTTGTTTTACAATAACACAAGCGATTGAAAGGCACAAAACAGAGAAGAAAATAGGAGGGGAAAAGAAAAAACGAAAAGAAAAGAAAATAAATAAACAAGTAATAACTTACAAGAACTAATTTCAAATTACAATTTGAGAAGTCGAGGCCTGTATATCACACAGTATCCTTAAAACAGATTTTGCCTCTTCCGGTTGCTGGAATGAACGAAGGCATCTGTCTCCTAGGATGCAACGACCGGAGTGATCACGTAGGCACCACGTAGCACTCCCGAACTGAGCAGCAGCGCCAGAACCCTATCACCGACTTACCCAAAAAGAAAAAGAAAACGGGACCGAAGAACAGAACAGCACTCAGAGAAGGGAAGAAAGAAGGTTTCTGTTGCAGTTAAGAAATGAGAGGGGAGGCCTCTATTTATAGAGCCAGGGTTAAAACTGTAACAGCAGACAAGGCTTTTAATTCCTTCATTGTAACGGCAGACAAGGCTTTTAATGCCTTCATTGCACGGGGTGGGGTCAAGTCGGTCCGGCATTCGTGTCCGCAGGTCGTGCGGGCGCACACAAGTCGCATGTAAACCGGTCCGAGATTTGCACCCCCCTGCGCACGCGAGAGAGAGCCTCTCTTCTAGCTATCTTACAATGCTTAGAAGGAGGTTGATATATATCCTCTTCTATTTCCTTTGATTTTTCCGATGTGGGACTATGTTCCCTTAACCCATTTCAAGAATGAAAACTTCTCACTTTGAGAGACAATTTCTCATTCACCTCTTAACCGTTTTTAGCAAACCAATATATGATTTTGATCTACTCACGAAGGAGAACACAAATCAATCAAGATCTCTCAATAATTCATTGAGGATCTTACTCAAAAATTGCTCAAAAATCGGTTCGTAAATGGTGTATAAAACACTCATTTTCTAACACCCTCGTCGTCTCTGTACGGCTTTTCTTGCTTTCTCTCATTCTTCTTCCTTTTTCTTCGATCAAAACCCTAATTTCCCCCCCCCCCCCCCCCCCCCCGATCACGTAGGGCTTTCCCTGCTCGCTTCAACTCATAATAAGGTACTTATCAAACCAGTCATTAATTTGAGTTGTTAACATTGTCAAATCTTTAATTGGGAATTTGTTATGATTTCAATTTAGAATAAAGATCATATTGTTTTGAGAAAGTTGGATTCTTTGGGTCCTTTGATTTGAGAATTGAAGTGATAAGTTGTTGGAAAAACTTCATTGAGCATTACAATTAGGGGTGGGCTCGGTACGGTACCGGACTTTTGGACATTGTACCATTACCATACCAAACTAGTTTTGTTTGAAAATATGCAAACCGTTACCAACCAAAAAGTTTGGTATACCGAAAGTTCGGTATACCGAAAGTTCGGTATACCGACTACTTCGGTTGGTACGGTATTGGTGTTATACCAAATATGACCCAACAAATACCTTTGTAAATATCAGTACCAATAAAATTAACAAGTTAACAATATCACACACTTAATTCAATTGATTCAAGCACATTGTATATATAGAAATGTGTCAAAAACTAGCAAACTTCTGCAATTGCAATCCAATGTTAAATCTCAAATAAAAAGACAAGACAATGCTTAAACAAAGGAACTCGCGGATATTCTGTAACCCTCAAACACACTGATAATTGAACCTTATTTAGTTAAACAAAGACTCCCTCTTTATCTGATCTACCCGAAGGTGTTAGCAACCCAACTCAGCAAAGTAGATAAGAAACAGAACCCTTTCAGTACATTTTCACATTCTTATGGTTTAAAGTTCGCATCTCTTCCATTATCCAACCACCATTGCCCCCTTATTCCCCTTTCATCCTTTCAAAGTACTCTTCATTTGAATTGACGAAAGCAAGCCAATGGTTCGCACTAACTCCTCAAATATTAGGTTAATCTGACATTAGAACTCAACTCATCCTCCTCCAAAAATTCATGTAATCAGAGCACATAAATGTGAGTACATGAACTCTCGTTTCTCTTCTTAATGGATAAATCATGAATGATCTCTGATGGATGTGGTACCACATTGGTCATGTTGTAATTCTGGGCATACCAATTTTCTGCAATGGGTGATAAAGACTCAGTATAGGAAGTACTGACTTACTTTCCTGCAATTTTATTTGGTACAGTACGGTAAATTAGCGACTGAACCATATTCATACCGAAACCGAACTGAATTTTAGAACTCGGTACGGTTGTACCGTACCATACTTTTGGTAATCGAATTTTTCAGTACCGAATCGATTGGTTCAGTTGGAAAACCGGTCGGTTGGCTCATTTCGGTATGATCGGCCACCCTTAATTACAATGCTGGCGACATCAATATTTTTTCAATGTTTTTTTTTTCTTTTGCTCTTTGGAGGACTATTGTCAAAAAGTTATATTTTTTATAGGTTTTAGTATGATTAGGAGTGTAAATGATTGTGTTTATGAAAAAAAATTTATTTAAAATGAGATAGATATTTGATTGAGTTGATTAAGAACCATGATTTGTCAAAATGTACGTATTATTATTTTATTCATTACGTTTTGATTATGCATTCACTTCGGCCACTATCAATATTTCAAAACTAGAATGGCCTACACTTTGAGTAACAATTAGTACTATGCAGAAAGTTTTAACTCATGTTTATTCTATTCATGTTCTCTTTAGTGAATATGATAGCTTACTAGATTTTGACATTTTTCATTTTGGTTCTTCATATTACTATTCTTACAAGTTACAACTTAAAATGCCTAAAAATATATAATAATTGATAATTGTGTGTTGCCGCATTGGTCATGTTGTACTCTTTGGCTATAGTTATTGGTTAGCTTTCATTGGAAAATCTATAGGATTAATCTTCTCAGAAAATTAAGACCCTATTATGGACATGCTTGATTCATTCAATATATGAAGTTTATACTCATGTTCTTTTAAAAATAATTTAATCCAATTATGATTTCAGGGTATCATATTGTAGTTCTTTCGGCATATGTAACTAATAGTTAGCCCATGTGATTATTTTAAGTTCAATATTTTCTGTTGCAAATAGTTAATCATCATTTTCGGTAAATTTTTTTCTCATTAGCCTTTTGAAGTCGGCAAACTTTAACAATCAATACCTCACTTTGTAGAAATTATATTACATGAATTTATTATCGAAAAATGTATTTGACCTTACAACATACATACTGAATTTAACTGAGAGTTTAACTGGATTTTTTTTTTTGATGGGTTAGGGTTGTTCATATATGTATATATATTATCAAAAAATGTATTCGACCTTACAACATACATACTGAATTAAACTGAGTATTTAATTGGATTAATTATTTTTTTTGATTGGTTAGGGTTGTTCATATATATATATATATATATATATATATATATATATATATATATATATATATATATATATATATATATATATATATTGACTTCAATATATTAGTTTTAATCATTTGCCTTCTATATATTATTTTCAATTCAATTGTGAACTTTTTATTAAAATGTTTAGTAATGAGGTGGCCTACTGCAACAAAAATCTAATCGAAGGGACAAATTTCAATAACCTAAAACCACACTTATTAATGTAGGATGCAAGACAATAATAATATTCCGTATTTCCAACTCAATAGGGCAATTTCTCCATGTGCACGACATCAAATATTTGAAATATTATTGCGGGGAAGGCATCGTCCAATGAGGACACTACCGACTTTAGATCACACAAAATTGCACGTACAAAAAAAATTCTAAAGTTAAGACAAAAATGCTTACAAAGTATTATGGCAAAAGATTTATTTACCCGTACATCTGAAAGGATGGTGACCTTCAACCTAAACACTTTAGATCAACACACTGAGTTAATTACAAATGTCCAACAAGAAAACATGTCAACAATGGGTGATTCCGCCAATGGGAGACAAGAAATAAGTTCAACAACGTTATCACTGTATTTTTAAAGGCAAATTTCACTAAACTATACCCTTGAAAATGTACTTTTACCAAAATTTCTCTCTTTTTAAATTTCCATATAATTTTGAAGTATACCCCTGAAAATGAAAATGCAATTTTACCAAATTCTCTCACACTCTTTTAAAGTTCATATAATTTTATGAGTTCATCAAAATTAGTTTAGTCTGTGCAATTTGCACAGGGTAACACTAGTAATATATATATTCAAGATAAAGTGCAGGTATTTGTGGATATCGCCTTAATTGAAGAAAAAAAAAGATAAATCATAAATCGTGCTCTCTCTCTCTCTCTCTCCTTTTTTTGGAACTTTTCTTAATGGTAAGTAACTAAAAAGTTTTTTATGCAATGTTGTTTTTCTTTTGAGCAATGCTACACCCACTATCAAATTCACTACATTTCTCTTCACTATTTTAGCTGGCACACTACTATTTGGAGGTTTTGACCACCTACTCTATATCTACTCTACAGTAATTTTCACTAATAGTGTGCCACCTAAGGTAGTGAAAAGAAAGGTAGTAAATTTGGTAATGGGTGTAGATTTACTATTTTTTTTTGTGCATCTAGCTGATATTTGTCAGCCATAATATAATCTTGTTTTTAATTTTTTAATTTTTCTTTTCTCAAACATTTTGTATGTTGTTAACTTTATTTTATTTTGTATGATAATGTTTTTCAGGGTTATAAATTTGAGTCGCATGAAGGAGAAAGTATAATATAAAGACTTGAAACAGATAAAACATATTTACATGTCTGATTGCAAAAAATAACTTCACCTATTAAGTTTCTTATCAACTGCAAGAGAAATGAAATGTATGAAAATTGGCGGTAAAATTGTTGTTTACTTTATTTACTAACCCTCATGTTATTTTTTTCCTTCAATTAGTTGACCAACTGTACAATTTTTCTATATTTTTAAAAACTTACTAAAACAAATTATGTGGGTTATTTTACATGTTATTCATGTGAGACTTTTTCCGATATAGATCACTTTTTGAAAATAATTTCCAAAATAGACCACTTTCCAAATAAATTTTCAAAATAAACCACTTGCATTACCGAATTGCGGCCTCTTCAGTAATGGGGTCGCAGTTTCCTACTGCGGCCTACATACATACCAAAAAAAATTCAGATTCCAAAACTTCGTTTAAAATTTCTCAAGTCCAAAGAAGTCCAAGAGAGATAACTGAGGCCGCAGTTGGGTACTGCGACCTCGATAATACTTAGGCCACAGTTGGAAACTGTGACCTCTATTATTTTAATTTTTATAAATGCTGAAAACTGATTACATACTGATTACATTAATTCAATTGAAATTACAGTAATGCATACATTACAAACTGATTACATATAGATTTGATTAGAGGCAACAATCACCTTAGTATACAAGAACATGTTGGGTTCTTCTCAAACGGGTAGGAAAGACTGCTGATTCTGTCTCTTTTTCAATGCAGAAATAGCAGTTGTACTTCATTCATACACTTCCATGCACCACGATTAGACAGAGACAACAATTCTCTAATTATGAGGTTAAAGTAGTAGTGGGTGTAATAGTATATTTATAGTACTTTACAATTTCTTGATAAGTACTCCTCCTATTCATGCTATTTGGTGCATGAATAGGAGGCATGCATGTCAAGAAGTTGAAAAGTAGAATTAATACATCTGATTGCCCTCTACGACATCCGATTGCAGTTTGTCTTCGGACATTCGGTTGCATACTTTGCTTCCCCGACGTCCAGTTGCAGTTTGCCTCCATTGACGTCTAGTTGCATATTTGTCCTCTCGACATCAGGTTGCACCAAAACTGGAAATGGAAAGATGTAATATTTGGATAGTGGGTATTTAATAAAGTATGGTGTTATGTTAGAAGTTAGTGAAAAGTTGTAAATGAAGTAGGAAATTACAATGATAAAAATATCAAAATAAATATATATAGACTTGAAATATAGGATATACAAAATCTGTAGAAATGAAAATGATTTATAACATTAAGACAAAAATAGTGAAAAGCATATGCACGAGATGAAAACACAAATGAAAAACAATAATTAAGTAGTATATGTATTATATTGAAAAAGCGTAAAATTTCAAAATTAATGGGTAACAAAACAAATTTGCAAATAATATGTAACAACAATAGTATCGAATGTAGATAATAAACAAAATGGTAGGTCATATTTATATGGGTAGAAATTTCAATCTTGTTAATAATATGTTGAAATATAGGATAATATAAGTTAATGAAAAAATATAGCATCCAAAAAACCAAATCATAAAAAAAAAATGAATGCACATAAGAAAATTCAAAATATAATAGAAATAATAATAGTTGCAAAATTTAGTTAATAATTGGCAATAAGGTACATAAAGCAATAGAAAATGTAAACGGATAGACATAAAACATGAAAGATGAAATTTTAAGACTGAAAAACACATAAAACAAATTTAAAAGATCAAGGCTTAAGGAAGATAGACAAAATAAAAGAATTCCAAGAAAATATTTATTTGAAAATATTCAATGTTGAAAAATATTATGATAAAATTCACGAAAAATAATTTGAGAGGGAGGTGTGTAATGTATCATGAATGTAGGGTCAACCAACCACGCTTCCACTGCACCACTCTGATACCCAGGAAAAATATGTTCGCATACATTCTCACATCAATGTATACGAGGAGAGCATCATGAATGCAAGTTCCATAACTACTTCATTCACGACCAGCCATCCAAAAAGTAAGAAAACATCAGTGTATAGAGCAACACAAATGTAAATCACTTACATTTAAATCTCTTTAAGTTGAAACTCACATGCTAGTGTCCACTCTAGGGTATCGTTCCTTATAAATTTGTACTACTTGTTAAGCCTGCTCTGATACCATCTGTAACGTCCCGAATTCCAAATAAGACCGAATTCGAGATTTCACAGGATCTTTACTTCACTTCGTACAATTTTACAAGAAAATTAAAAACTTTTCAATGATACATCAGAGTTCATTACAATATTACTTACACAACGGAAGAATAAAAAGATTACAACATTGAAAACAAAATACAGCTTGTACAACTATAACAATGTAAATCATCCATTGCATCATAACATCTTCATGTAAGAGTCCATTACCTGCATATCAAGTTGTGGGCACGTCAGTCACTTACAACTGACAAAAATGTTATACTCGGCTATCCTCTCTATGCCGTATATATAACGATCTCATACTTTAACAAACCACAATAATTGAATGAATAATAAAGTGTCAAAAGTGATTATTCTAAACATGTAAGTGTATGCGATGCCTTAATGCCTAATGCACATTTTATACTAGGATGACACTAATACACACTTATTCGGATTCTATATGCATCCCACCGAGGGCAAGTACCTACGTACTCCATAATAAAGGGTTCGATCCTTCACCATGAAACTACCTAGGAATAAGACAAAGTAAGGACGTTCCACGAGTACGGATCCCAGTCACGGGGAACCGCCGCAACAAATCCCCCGCCCGACTGTTATACAGACTCATCGTCGTACGAACCTCCCGCAAGTGCCCCTCTAGCCTCGGTATACACATATACATGGAGAACGGTAAACTATCCGTCCGACTATACATAGTCCCAGATTTAAAATAAAAGCTCATCTCCCACAAGGCAACCACAGTCCACCAACTGGGTTTATAGTCCCGATGAACCGCCGCAACAAGCCCACTGCCCGACTATATAGAGTGCCCCACTTACGTTTATCTAGGTCTTACTAAATCTTCACTTAAGTACCTAATTCTTAAGTTCAAGACATGAATCAATTACAATCCCTAGAGTTAGCTTTAACTCCCTACCGGATTTAATCACAAAAATCGAGATAGCTTCATAGCCATATCTCAAATATATCAATGATTTAATTTAACATGCCGGTACCCGGGGCCTCACTACACCTCTAGATCACAACTTCTTCAAGAGTTAGAGAGACGTTCACCTCGAGCTGATCTCAAGTAGAAACTCCAAAAAGTCTTCTCCTCCAAGCAATAGATCTCCCTCAAGCCTCCAAAAATCACAAAGACTGGCCTGTTACCGCTGAATCTGGTGTGGGGGTAAACAGATAGAATTTGTGGGTTCGTGAAAAAACATGAATAGCGAGTCCGAACCTGTTCGTCGGAGTTGGGCTGTTGAGCTCCCGCCGTACACCTGCAAGGAAAGTGCGAAACACCGGGGTTGATCCCGGTGACGCACCCTCCGACGCTCTTGTCAGTAACCAGTGATGATTAAAAAAGAGCTTAAGTTGGCAAAAAGTGATTAACCTGTAACAGTGGTAGGTGGGGGGTATTTATAGTCGCCGTTGGGATCAGATTAGGAATGTGATTCCTGTCATCTGATAAGGCATAAAATCCTCGTAATCAGATTAGGAATGTAATCCTTTAATTCCCGGTAAGAGGATAGTCCCGAATCAGGCCCGTTGATTTGGTTCAATCAGAGACCCTAATTCTATCCTGTCGGACTGGGTTTGTATCAGGTCGGGACCCGTACCCAGTTGAGGTGGATCCGTTCGCGGGTTATTAGATCTGTGAGAAGGAGACCCAGTACCCGCTTCGGACCCGTTAGTAGGTGAAATTACCATTTTACCCCTGAGCTTTAAGATTCGTCTCCGATGTGAACGGTTCCGATTTAATCCTATTTTTAGCCATATCACGAGCCCCCCACTCCTAGAGACTGAGTTTTCAGTCTTTGAGGAGTAGTTTTACTGTTCAAATGGCGTACGGAATTTTATCGGTGTTCTTAAGGGAGTTTTGGATCTTGCTTGGGGTGTAACGGTGTTATTTTTGGCTTGTAAAATGCCCAAAAATATTCTCAGAATTTTCTGGATTTTTGGTGATTTTTCCAGATTTTTCTGAATTTTTTCTCATTTTTTGAATTTTTTATTCATTTTTCGAATTAAATAATTAATTATCGAAAATATTAATTAATTATTCTAATTTAATAATTATTTTTCCAGAATTTTGAAATAATTTTTCTGAATTAATAATTATTTTTAGAATTTTTAATTAATTTTTTTCGATTTTTTAAATATTTTTTCGGATTTTTTAAATAAAAAAACAAATAAATAAATAAATTAATTAATTAAATATTACCTGACACGTGGCGCGATCTGCACCGTCGGATCCCATCATGAATCTCGAGGAGGCGCAGTTCTCAAAAAATCGTTATTTTGTCATTTTGTGCAGACGTGGCGCGATCTGAGCCGTTCATCAATTTTTGCGTGATTTTCGCGAAGATCCAATGGTTGGAGTTGCTCGGTATCATTTTTCTTCGTTTTTCAGCTCGGATTGGGACTTGTTCGGCTGCCGACCGGGAGGTGATGCCCAATTTCGCGCAGCTCGGATCCGATCCGGAGCCGACCACTGAGGTGAAGCCACGTGGCTTGCCACGTGGCAATTTTTTTTTCCTTTTCTCCCGCCCTGTTCTTCTTCTTCTTTCTCTTCTTCTTCGTTCTTCGTTCTGTCTTCTTTTCTTCTTCGTCTCGTCTCTCGTCTCCCCTTCTTCTCCTTCGACCATCCCTGGAGCTCGCCTTCGTCGCGAAGCTTGGCGACAGAGCTCGGCGATGGAGTCGAGAGGAGGCGTCGAGCGCGGCAGGGAGAAGAGAGCGCTCGCCGACGGCTTGAAGAAGAGTTCGATGATGGAGCTCGGTAGAGGAGAGCTCGGCATGGGTTCGGCAAGGAGGTGGCCGATGATGGCGTTGTTGGCCATGGGGAAGCTCGTCGGTGGAGAGCTTCTGAGCTCGCTCGTGGAGAGCTCGGAACTCGCTCATTGGCCATGGTGGAGCTCGGAGCTCGTCTCGTGGAGGGCTCGGAGCTCGTGGCAACGATGGGTCCGTCGAGGAAGGAGCTCGGAGCTCCGGAGTCGAGACATGGCGGAGCTTGGTGCTTCAGAGGTGGAGCTTGGCGGTAGGTTCGTCGACGAAGGAGACTGAGCTCGGTCGTGGGAGAAGAGCTCGGAGTTCAGCCATTTGGCGAAGCTTAGTGCTTTGGAGGTGGAGCTCGGCGGTAGGTTCATCGACGAAGGAGACTGAGCTCGGTCGTGGGAAAAGAGCTCGGAGTCAATCCATTGGCGAAGCTTGGTGCTTCGGAGGTGGAGCTCGGCGGTAGTTTCGCAGAGGAGCTCGTGTAGGGGGGAGTTCGGCGAATCAGACGGAGGCGGAGCTCGGCATGGCCAACGGCCTCGTCGTGCGGAGTGGGTCTAGCCGTTGGAGGAGGTGCTCGGCATTGGAGATGGAGCTCGGCATGGCGATGGAGCTCGGCATGTGTTGGGTTTGGAAGCGAGCTCGGGATGGAGAGCTCGACGTCGGAGCTAGACGACGGAGGGGGTGAGTTCGTCGTTGAAGATGGAGCTCGGCCGTGGTGGGTAGAGCTTGAAGATGAAGGCGACGAACAGTGTTGTTTTATTTGGTTTTTGCTTGGGTTTGGCGCCAGGAGTATTGGAGAAGGAAGGAGATGGGAAAGGGGTTCGGGTTGGATCCCCTTAACGGGTCTGAACCCGGCCCCTTGTGCCTTTTTTTTTCTCTTCTCTTCTCTCCTCCTTCCCTGCTGCTCGGCAGATGCGTCTTGTTCGGTTAGCCGACTGGGCTCTTTGATGTTGGGGCTCGGATGGGAAGAGCTCGGATTCTTGCTCGGGTTCGGTTCGGATTTCTCCTTCGCGCGAGTGGCTCGGCTCGGATTCCCGAGCTATTCGGCGCAGCTGCATTAAGATCCACTTTCCCGGTGCTACGAAGGTCCGATCGGGGCGTGCGACCCCTCGTTTCGAAGCTAGTTCGAAGATCTACAACTTCTCTTTAGGAGTGGGATGAAGATTCACTCTCCTTCATGGTCAAAATAGCCCCGCAACATGCTTGTCTTCATGAAGTTGATAAGTACTTTGGTCTTGGAGATTTTGGAAGAGGAGTTCCACTCCTAGGGGCGGAGAAGATGTGCTAGGAAGACCCTTGTAAGATGTGCTAGGAAGATCCTTGTGCTAACCCTTGTGCTAGGAAGACCCTTGTGCTAGGAAGAGGCGCGAGTGGGTCGGATCGCTAGTCGCTCGGCTCGGAATACCGAGCGACGTGGAGCGATCTGAGCCGTCGGATCTCAGCGCGGATCTCGAGGCGGGCACAGTTTCCAAGAAAACACTATCTTGTCGTTTAGCGACGCTAGCAAGATCTGGGCCGTTGGATGATGGCACGAATCTCGAGACGGCTCAGTTCCCAAGAAAACGCTATCTTGTCGTTTAGCGACGCTGGTAAGATCTGGGCCGTCTGATCGAGATCTTGCACGAATGTTGAGGAGAAAGTGAGTTTTCTCCGTTTTAACGCTCGGATGGGCACTTGCTCGGTTAGCTGACCGGGCTCTTTGATGTTGGGGTCGGATCGGCACTTGCTCGGCATCCGAGCGGATGGAAGAGCTCGGCTCTGGAAGAGAGCTATTTGTGAGACAAGTGTGAGGAAGAACTCTAGGAGAGAGTTGTGCTCCTAACTTGTCGAGGAGAGGTCCGTTTCGGAGGCGAGTGGAGTGAAGAGCTCGGCTCTGGAAGAGAGCCATTTGGGAGATGAGTTTGGGGAGCAACTCTCGGAGAGAGTTGTGAGCTCCGAACTCGTTGAGAGGAGGTCCGCTTCGGCGGCGAGCGGAGGGAAGAGCTCGGCTCTGGAAGAGAGCCATTTGTGAGAAGAGTGTGAGGAGAACTCTAGGAGAGAGTTGTGCTCCTAACTTGTCGAGGAGAGGTCCGTTTCGGCGGCGAGCGGAGGGAAGAGCTCGGCTCTGGAAGAGAGCCATTTGTGAGATGAGTTTGAGGAGCAACTCTTGGAGAGAGTTTTGAGCTCCGAACTCGTTGAGAAGAGGTCCGCTTCTGCGGCGAGCGGAGGGAAGAGCTCAGCTCTGGAAGAGAGCCATTTGTGAGATGAGTTTGAGGAGCGACTCTTGGAGAGAGTTTTGAGCTCCGAACTCGTTGAGAAGAGGTCCGCTTCGGCAGCGAGCGGAGGGAAGAGCTCGGCTCTGGAAGAGAGCTATTTGTGAGATGAGTGTGAGGAGGAACTCTAGGAGAGAGTTGTGCTCCAAACTCGTTGAGAAGAGGTCCGCTTCGGGGGCAAGCAGAGCAAAGAGCTCGGATCTGGAAGAGAGCTATTTGTGAGACAAGTGTGAGGAGGAACTCTAGGAGAGAGTTGTGCTCCAAACTTGTCGAGAAGAGGTCCGCTTCGGGGGCGAGCGGAGCAAAGAACTTGGATCTGGAAGAGAGCTATTTGTGAGACAAGTGTGAGGAGGAACTATAGGAGAGAGTTGTGCTCCAAACTTGTCGAGGAGAGGTCCACTTCGGGGGCGAGTGGAGCAAAGAGCTGGGATCTGGAAGAGAGCCATTTGTGAGGTGAGTTTGAGGAGCAACTCTAGGAGAGAGTTGTGACCTCCGAACTCGTTGAGAAGAGGTTCGCTTCGGAGACGAGCGGAGTGAAGAGCTCGGCTCTGGAAGAGAGCCATTTGTGAGACGAGTGTGAGGAGCAACTCTAGGGGAGAGCTTTAGCTCCGAACTCGCTGCTTATGTGAGAGGATCAACGGTTGTGGGAGCAATTCCGAATGGCGAACCACTTCTAACCCGCTGAAGAGCAGGTTATTTGAAGAGGAATCGAGCCAAGTGTTGGACTCCGAACCATCGGTAGAGGTAGTCAACGGTTGTGGGAGCAATTCCGAATGGCAAACCACTTCTAACTCGCTGAAGAGCAGGTTATTTGAAGAGGAATTGAGCCAAGTGTTAGACTCCGAACCATCGGTAGAGGTAGTCAACGGGTGTGGGAGCAATTCCGAATGGCGAACCACTTCTAACCCGCTGAAGAGCAGGTTATTTGAAGAGGAATCGAGCCAAGTGTTGGACTCCGAACTCGTTGTGAAGAGCTTAGTAAGTCGCGGGAGCAGCCATCTAGAAGAAGCTGGACTCCGAACTTACCTTTCAGCGAGTCATGACTCGGAGAGGTAGAGATGAAGCAAGAGCAACAATTTCCAATGGAAAAAAACGTAAAGTTTTATTGAAATAAACTAAGTGGCTGCCTCAATATGGCGAGCCCTTATTACATGCTATTGGCCGGATTACAAACATCGGCCTTATTAAAAATCAAGATCCTTCTTCTATGATAAGGTGAAGACCTCTTGGGAAGAGCCGGGAGGTTCTGAGTCTTAAAGCTCGGCCGGCCCTTCGGTTCGTTTGTTGGCTCCTCAGGAGGGAAGCTTGGCCCCCTCTTTCTGGACGAACTTGGTCAGGTGCCCCCGCTGTATGAGTTCTTCGATCTCCTCCTTCAGAGCCCGACAATCTTCTGTGTCGTGGCCGTGGTCCCTGTGAAAGCGGCACCACTTATCCTTGTTCCTCTTCTTTCCAGGTGTGTTCATTCTAGGGGGAGCACGGAGTAGCCCTTCCTTGTCCACTTCCATAAGAACTTCTGATATATTGGCAACGAGGGGGGTGAACTTCTCAAACCGAGGAGTCGGGTGGCGCTGGCCATTGCCGTCCTTCTGAAGCTTCTTAGCCTCTTCTTCTTCGGTCAGCTTTCGTTTCATCCCTGAGGTAGACCCTCCGAAGTTTGGAAGGTAGGCGGCCTCTTCGGCACAAATGTACTTGTCACACCTGAGAAGGAGGTCGGCAAAGTTCTGTGGATGCTTCTTAGCAAGAGAGGAGCGGAGGCTGGAATTGAATACGTTGGATTGGAAGGCGGCTGTTGCGACGGATTGGTCGAGGGAGGCTATGGACCTGACCTCCGCAGTGAACCTCTTCACATAGTCTCTCAACTTCTCTCCCTTCTCCTGGCGGAGCCTGAGTAACGAGATGTTAGTCTTCTCCGTGCGTCTGCTACTCACAAAATGAGTAATGAAGAGGCTCTCGAATTGCTCGAAGGAGAATATGGAAGACGGGGTGAGGCGGGAGTACCACTCCCGAGCCGAACCCTTAAGAGTGGCGGGGAAGGTTTTGCACAGCAAAGCATTGGAAGCTTGGTGGATTAGCATGAGGGTCTTAAAGCTTTCGATGTGGTCCACGGGGTCCGACTCCCCCGAGTAAGTTTCGAACTTCGGGGGTTCGAAACCTCTTGGGATAGGAGCTTCCATGATGGTCCGGGAGAAAGGGGGTCTGCTCGGACGGATGGTTCTGCTGTTCGACCCCTCCCCCTTGTCTATCCGACCGATTCGCTTCTCCACCTCATGGAGACGGCGGTATAGGGCATCGTCCCTCCCGCGGTAGTCGAACGGGCCTCTAGACTCGTCTTCGTACGAGGGAGAGCCGGGGCTACGACGATGGTCGTCTCGGGAGCAGCGAGGGTTAAGATCATGCTGCTGGTGGTTAGGAGCCGGCAGAGGAGAGGCGGACCTACGGCGAGGACTGGGAACCCGTTGGGGCGAAGGAACCCTTTGGGCCTCATTGTTGTTGGGTCGGAGGTTAAGAGCCTGCAACACCGTTGCTTGAAACTGCAGGAACTCGGCGCGAGTGATGGGCGCCTCATTGTTCCTCGGTTGATGCCGACCAGTAGGAGAGTGGCGCCTCCTCCTGTAATGCTCGGGTGACTCTCTCCACCCTCTCCTGGTAGGAGACCTTCTACACTCGCGGTGGTGAGGATTCTGCTGATCTGGACGTTTTAGGCGGGAGGCTCCCTCTCGAGACCGCTTTTCGTCCAGACGGTAGCGGAGATCCTCATCCTTCTGCCGGTTAAGGATAGTATTTCGAAGGTCAAGGGCCTGAGGACTATGGGAGGCGTAAGAGTCTGTAGAGGCGTTGTGTACCGATATGTGGTCTTGATGGAGAGGTTGTTTTTGCTTCCGTGGATCTGGACCGTTTGGGGGTTGCTGGTTCGGAAGAGGAGGTGGGTCCTGCTGGACACGGTCCTCGGCCGGAGGAGGAAGTTGCCCCTGCTGCGGAGCGGGATGGACGGGGACTTCCTGCTGTTGATCAACAGGGTTGGGTCCACGGTTGGACCCCCTGGATCTTACTTTTCTGGGAGGCATGTCTGGAGAAGAGCTAGTCGACGAGGAAGAGGCGGAGGCTATTTGTATGGTTTCCCACAGACGGTGCCAATCTGTTACCGCTGAATCTGGTGTGGGGGTAAACAGATAGAATTTGTGGGTTCGTGGAAAAACCTGAATAGCGAGTCCGAACCTGTTCGTCGGAGTTGGGCTGTTGAGCTCCAGCCATACACCTGCAAGGAAAGTGCGAAACACCGGGGTTGATCCCGGCGACGCACCCTCCGACGCTCTTGTCAGTAACTAGTGATGATTAAAAAAGAGCTTAAGTTGGCAAAAAGTGATTAACCTGTAACAGTGGTAGGTGGGGGGTATTTATAGTCGCCGTTGGGATCAGATTAGGAATGTGATTCCTGTCATCTGATAAGGCGTAAAATCCTCGTAATAAGATTAGGAATGTAATCCCTTAATTCCCGGTGAGAGGATAGTCGCGAATCAGGCCCGTTGATTTGGTTCAATCAGAGACCCTAATTCTATCATGTCGGACTGGGTTTGTATCGGGTCGGGACCCGTACCCAGTTGAGGTGGATCCGTTCGCGGGTTATTGGATCTGTGAGAAGGAGACCCATACCCACTTCGGACCCGTTAGTAGGTGAAATTACCGTTTTACCCCTGAGCTTTAAGATTCGTCTCCGATGTGAACGGTCCCGATTTAATCCTATTTTTAGCCATATCATGGCCAAAATCTAAGAGAGGCCGAAACTACTGTTCCTACTCTCTTTTATATGGCAGGGTCCTGAAAATGAGGTTTTTAATTGCAGTTTTGCAATTAAGTCTCCCACAATCTCAAAATTGCAAAAATTAATTATTTATTCAATTAAATCAAATCAAAATGGGTAAAATTCCATCCTCAAATTTCTCTACTGAAAACTGTCACCCCAAATGCAGAAAACCATTTTTTTAAATTCAAATTTTACCTCCAAACGACCTTTTTACAAAAAGCTCCCCTTATTTCAAAATATTTACAAAAACAGTTTCTCTTATTCAGAAAAATTTCAAAAATTTAAATATATCTAATTATAAATAATAGAATTTATTTAGCATCCCAAAATTCTAAAACTTGCATTTCAAAATTATTTGCACGTGTTTTGCACTTGCAAAACGACAATTCCACAGAAATTGAAAATATTTAAATAAATCCATTTAAAAATTATTTATTAATTCAAAATATTATATTTAAAAATTATGGGGCATTACAAATGTAACATTAATGATGAAAATATTCTTCTTTTCATCATTACTATAGAGAGAGAGAGAGAGAGATGATGATGATGATGATAATGATGATGATGATGATGATGATGACATCGACCGGATCTCTCTCTACATTAATAAAGAAAAGATGTAGAAGAGGAATAAGAAGAAGAGGACGAGAGAGAGAGAGAGAGAGAGGAAATTATGTTTTTTTGATTTTACTAATGTTGTTATTAGGAATAACGATATCAGTTATAAAATATTTTTTCTTCGAATTTTTTTCTCAAGTCATAAAGTTGCTAAGTGAATGCGAGATGTACTGATATCGTTACTCCCAATAGCGGAAATGATTTTTTTTACAGATGCCGCTATTGACAACAACGACATCAAAGTAACATATGCCGTTATCTCCAATAACGTTTTATGTTGACGTGTCCCAAACTGAGTCAGTTGGGTAATTTTTTTCAAAAGTGAGTCACTTTGGTCAATATTTTCAAAAATTAGGTCAGTGCGAAAAAATTCTATATTAGTTGCAATGCAGTTTGCTACATTTTGATTTATTTATATAAAGAGAAGTTGTTATAACCCGAACCCGTAGACTAACGGGTCGGGTCAAAACTTTCTCACCCACAACAATTGAAGATGTCCATATCTCTATCAAAACCGAAACATATAATTTCAAATAGGACCAAAGCATAATAATCAGTCAAATTCAAAAAAACCATCCACACCAATATCCTCAACCCCTATATAAACTCAACTCTCTTTATCTTCAACACACACAAGAAACTTAACTCTTTTCCCGTATATTCCTTATTCTCTCATCATCTCTTCTTCTGTCTCAACCATATCATCCATGCATTGCTTGAAGAAAAAGGTGAGCGATTCTTCGATGGCCTCTGAAAGATTGATCGAAAATTCAGCGAAGAAAGGGTATGTTCCATTGTACATTGGAAAAGGCAACGATCGATCGGGGATGGAGAGATTGATGGTGAAAGTAAAGTTTTTCAAGAAACCATGCGTTAAGGATTTGCTTGCGAAGGCGGATTTGGAATTTGGATATCGTCAAGAAGGGGTCCTAAGGATACCTTGCGACATAGAATACTTTAAGCAGTTGATGATGTTGGTTTCTAAAGAGAGATAATGAGTCGTAGGCTTTTTTTTCCTTCTTGTTTTCTTTTCTTTTTCGAAGTTTAGTTGGGGTTTTAACTTTTAAACCATACAGATTGGAAAGAAGAGCATGCACAGTATTGATCGATGATGGTATGGTGAATATTTGAGATTGTGTGAAGGGTAAACAGATTAATCATGACCCCTTCCAACTTTTTGTAATTATGATATATAATGCATTATAACTAGCATGGATTATATTAATCAGTTCGTATTTTTGGATACTGCTTAATTTTTCTTCTTCTTTTTTTAGGGAAATATTCTATATATGTTTAAAATTGAAGTTATTGTGGAGATCATCTAAATATCTAATGCAAAAAGGTGATGATCGATTATGATTAAGAGTATATTTTGCAGTTAATTACTACATTATTTCTTCTTGTTCTTTTTTTCTTTTTGTTGTTACAGACTATTTGTTTTCGAGTTCAAATCTTTGCGGAACAGTCGACCGATTATATTGAAATAGTCGACCGTCCTGATTATTTGCTTCCAAGTTCAAATCTTTGCGGAACAGTCGACTGACTACACTATAACAGTCGACTGCCCTGACTATTTGTTTTCGAGTTGTAAATCCTCACAGAACAGCCGACAGTCCATGTTTTAATAGTCGACTGCCCTGAAGTTTCAAATAATATCTGAAAGTGAGATAATTTTCTATAACCTGTAACCTAGTATAAATAAGAATTTGAGACTATTTTTGGCAAGAAAGAATTTATTATTTTATTGGTTTAAATTGTCTTTGAATAAAGAAAAATACATACCTTGTTTAAAAGAGTTTTGAAATGAGTTTTGGCAATGAAAGTGTGAATTTTTGATAAAATGACAGTACGGTAATTTTATGGGAAGAATGAATTATGAATGTGACAAGTTAGAAAAACGAATTCTTTGGTTTATGCATGAGTTTGTACTTGAAAGTGAAATTGAATGTTATGATGAATTATGAAAGATTTTATGAGCATGAATACACAAATGCTATTAACATGAAAGAAAAATTATTGTTAATCATGAAAAAGACTATGACTATGAAAACTCGATGTTGTGATTATGAGTTGAAATTGAGAACTAGAGTGTAGTTAAGCCTCATACCGGCATTGAAAAGAGATATGTTGAAATGAAATTTGAGATGAAAAGACCAAGATTGGGTCATGTTGAATAGATGATTAAGACCGGTATAGTGAAAATGCTAACTATAGAGAATTGATTTTGTTTATGATTCAAATAACTAAGGATTAGATACATAGTGAAGAGGTGATGAAAATAAAAGAAGAACACGAGTATGAGGGCCTCGGAGCTACGGTGTGAGAGTATTCACAGGCTGTCTTCACGATGCGTCGTGACATGACGTGGATATATCTCCAGGAGCCGTATCGCAGGCGACGCTCGTGGGGTGTTTGGTGACTATGGGTGGTGTCATGTCCCATGACGGAGGCTGAATTGTTCACAGGCTGTCTTCACGATGCATCGTGACATGACGTGGGATTCCCCTCCAGGTTGTCTGGACATGAGCTCATAACTCATAGAACATCTAGGATACTTATCGTAGTTACAGTAGTAGTTAAGTCATGACGAGGGATTGAACCCTACAAGATGAAGAACGGTTAAGGGCTTGCCCTCAGACCTATGTAGTATGGGATGCATAGAATCTGAACAAGTGCTCATTAGTGTCATGTAACATAACAACTGCATTAAGGACTAAGTGCACCGCACAACACGACATCAATAGGATAGTCCCTTTAGCTTTGTGTGTGAACAAGTTTGTGATTTGTTAAGTGCTGAGAATCATTATACTGTTTTCGGCATAGAGAGGATAGCCGTGTATAATATTTCGTCAGTTGAATGAACTGACATGCCCACAGTTTTATGCAGGGCAAAGTGATTAACAAGAATGCATGCTGATTATGATCCAAGTGTTGTACACTTCAATTCATGTAATTTGTTGTAAATTGCTTCCGCTGTAAATATGTAATGTAAGTATAAACTCTGATGTAAAGTAAAGTTTATTTCCTTGTAAAATTGTACGAAAGAAGTGTAAAAATCCTGTGGAACTTTGAATTCCGTCTGTTTTGAAATTCGGGGTGTTACATGAGGTAATTTCGGCGGTGTGTAACCCAGCTCCCGCGCCATTCGTAGTCGCTCCTTCTATGACTTGGCCGCCTTGATTAACTCCCGGTAAGCTCTTTCCTCTTCATGAGCCCTATCTAGTGTAAGTCTCAAATCTAGTCACCACTTGTTTGTAAGACCGTTCATCCCTAATGGGAGACGAATTAAGTGCTATCTAAGGCCTCAGACGCTGCTTCCGGTACCACCCTGACTTCAAGCACGGAGCAAATGAGATATGTCTCTTCGAAAGTGTAGCATTTGGCGAATCTATGCATCGAGGATATTTCAGAACTCCGAATCAACACTCTTGCCGACACCAATTATGATACTATCTTTGGGCCTAACTCCACCAATGTCCCGAATTCAGAGACAATCTCGTGTATGGCTTCCTTCCTCCAGCAATGAAATGGAACATTATGGACTCAGATCCAATAGCTATCGCCTTGTGGCAGCTCCACGCCAAATTGCGGTGTCCATTGGAAAAATTTAGTTGTGAAATGACCAAAATCTGGTATGCCCATTGTGGCGACCTCCAACATCTTCTCCGACGAGGAGAATAAGACAATACATTGCATATGGCATACCTTCTTTGACCACCCAATCGCGATGACCCATCATTGGCTACCACTCATTGAGTGCTTCCAGGAAGTGATTCTTAAAGGGACGACCGGATTTGATCGTTGCCATGGCGCACCACTTCCTTAGACATCCTCTTCTTGTTTGATAGAAGCGAGGCTGCTAGAGCGGCAGATGTTCACAGGATTATTCGGGGATCTTCCCCATTGTGCCTCCCTCAGTTCCTCCTCAGCATTGACGATCACATTCGTACATATGTACGACATGTGACCCCATTTTATACATTTAAGACATCGCACATCTTTAGTACAATCAGCTCAGCAATTTCCCAGGTCTTCGTAATTGAAACAGGGTATTGGCTTCCTCTTGCTTCTGCGGTATTTCTTTCCTTTACTGTTGACAGAAGAAGTTCTCCTTTTCGATGCTTTGCTCACAACCTTCACCCACGGAAATTCCTTTGTTGGTACTCTTCCTTCTACCTCTCCATCTATTTCATGAATGGCAATTCAAGGTCCCTGGACCCCCCCTTTGGGGCCTTGAATAGGCCTTATTTTGAAACCCAATGAACCTATAGGCAGGGGAATAGGCTGTTGGATGAGTATCGATGGATTCGAAGCTGATTGGTTGGGGGGTTTGGTCTGTTAGAGTGGTGGATATAGGGGATGGGGTTGGAGAGTGTTGGTTGATGTTACGATTTGTAGAGTCATGTGGACTAGGTTGTTTGGATAACGATGGTTGTGGTGCTTGTTGGTTATGGAAGTTATAGGGGGGGTTGTACTGGCTTGTGGTTGGGAAGAGTGGTTTGGCGGTGATGAGCGGTGGGAATGTGAGTTTGAATGTGGTAAACTTTCTCTTTGTGAAATTAGTGATTTTGCTCTCTGTAATAACCCCACCCCACCTCTTTCTCCTTCTTGCCGAGATCAGAAAACCTCTGTTGTCCCCATCTGAAGTCTTGACCTCATTATCGGTTACTTTTATGCCCATAGCAGCTAGTAGGAAGACCCTCACATGAGGCCTGTCCTCCACGCTGAGGTGAGGGAAAGCGATGATGACTATATCAAGCTTCGTCCGATCGCCGGTGATGAGTTCTATATTGAGCTCCATCAGGAGATTATCTAATCTTTTCCTTTCCCTTTTGTGGGGATGGTGATCTACGAGGGCTTCGGCGGTGGTGGTGAGCACATGGTGAAGGATAGTAGTGGGAGGTGTTTCGGAGGGCTAGGGTGGTGGACACCTTCAATGGTCACACATCTCCTTATTTCGAGTTCGATTGTGTCCATGGGTGCAGGAGTTAGGATGGCTGTTTATGGGAATCAGGGTGAGGAGAGGGAGGGAAGGGGAACTCCGATGACGAAGTTCAGGTGTGAGGGGAGGGATGAGTGTTTGGAGGGAGTTGGTAGGAGCTCACGTTTTGTTCCTCTACTTCTTTCTTTCCGTTAGTTTGTCCCGATTTCAGACTATTTTGATTTACTCAAAAATCATGATAGTTTGGATTGGCTTGTCTGCACAGCGAAAGTTGATAATTTTTAACCATACAAACCCAGACTACTGGGTCAAATTACAAACCACAGACAAAAAAATAGAACTTGAAGTAATATAACCAGTACATACAATCTGGGCTCACTCTTCCACCCTTAGAGGGTGGGCCACAAAAACAAAAAACTAAAACTAGGTCGAACCGGCTACAGCTTGTCCCCGACCTCCACCAATAATGTACTGAACCCCATCTTGGGCCCAGTCACAAAGCGAGGACCAACTAATTGTATGTACGTCACGTAAGCTTCGTGCACCGCCTCCATGGCACGCGCACACCCACCTGAAGCGAATCATGCGAGAATTGGATATTCGTCGTTCCCATCATTCTCCTCCCCACCTCCCACACCCTCACCAACATACTCACATTCTGCCCATTCGAAGTCACAACCAAAGGAGAGCCGTGGAGAGGATACCTTCACCTCTCTCACGCTTTAGCTCTCACAAGCGATTTCTCAGCAAGCAAAACTCTCACTCACCCTAACCACGGACACAGTCAAATAGAGCCATGAAGAGGGTACTCACCACTCTCATGGTTATACTCTCTCAAGTGATTTCTCACAAATACAAACAGACACCTGCATAGAGTAGTGAGAAGCAACATCTTCACTCTCTCACTCACTCTCTCACGTAAAACCAGAACCAAATCACAACCAATCTAAAGAATCACCTTCACCTCTCACCCCTGCGGGTGGTGGACGTTGTAGATTCAGGGTCAATGATGAGGGCGAGTGGCGGTGCTGTTGCAAAGCCTGTGGCAGTGGATTAAAGGAGGTCGAATTTAGGGTGTGATTCCCATACTACCGACCAAAAACACAAACATCTCCAACTCTACATATCCCCTCTGTGCACCTCATGGGAGGACCCCTTTTACGGGCTTAAGTCCCACCCTGTGCAGTAACGAGTAAGCACTTCTCATGGGGGGACCCTGTCTTCGGGCCCTAGCCCCACAACCGTACTACACCTCATTCTTCACACCGAGTCAAACCTAACTCAGACAACTCCTCCACCCCCCCCCCCCCCACTAATAATACCTCACTAATAATACCGCTGCCGTCTCTCACTCCGGCACTACCAACATCACTTACTTTCTCTTCATTGCAAACATTGCAGAGAGAGAAGCAAACCCCGGCTTCTTCGCACGCACTACCAACCCTCGAAATCCACGTCGGCTTCTCCTGATGAAATGCCCTTGAAGCTCTATTGTAGACGACTCCAACCCTGAAAAAGGATCTCCACGAGTGGGTAGCCCCGTTGTGCCTGTGAAAGCTCCAAACCATCCGATCCACATCCAAAATCAACAAATACCCCAAATTTGTTTGCTGGGCCTTCCCGTGTATTGAGTTCGGATACAAACGAATATCATGAAGAGAAATTTCTTTTAGGATGTATTGGAGTAGTAATCCCATTAAACCCCTTCATACTCAGACACAAGACAGCGAAGAAGAGGCCCCAAGAGTGGAAGCATTGAAGGGGAAGGACGACAGCGAAGGAGCGGCGTCGAAGGGGGCTTCATCGAAGATCACCCTTTGCTGAAGAAGGGGCTATCGATGCGGTGGCTCCGGCGATGTCGGCGGCGCGCCTCGAACTGGCGCTCAGATCCGGAGACGAAGGGGCAGCTCTGGGGCATGACGATCAGAGTCGTCTTCATCCCCGAGGTCGAAGGCAGGTGCATTGGCTCGACGACGTCGTGATCTCCCTATCGGGTTTGGGGCTCCATCCCCAACCACCACCGATAAGGGCGACGAGGACTGGGCAAGTGACGGGGAAGGGAGGATGATAGGGAAGGGGATCATCTCGACGGGGTGGCGGCGACGAAGACTAGCCGCCGCCCCTAACCTCTCACAGATCTAGGGTTTCTTTTGGGGTTTTTATTGGGTTAGTTTCTCTCTCTAGACTTTTCTAGAGAGAGAAACTCTGTCTCTCAATTTTGTGTTAATCTGAAGATAACTCTGATAATTGAAAGAGTATTTAAAATATCTATAACTATTATAATGGGAGAGTTGGGGTTCACAAACAAATAAACAATTTTTTATTCTTTGGTGTATGTGTGTCAACACATGCAGCGCACGTGTTAGTAGTTTTTTTTGTCCTTTTCATTCCCCCTCCACGTGCATCGCACGTGCATTATACTAGATTTTTTTTCTTTTTTGTCCTTTTTATTCCCCCTCCACGTGCATCGCACGTGCATTATACTAGTACTAGTAGTTATGAAGCCTGTGCAGTGCATGTGAGTAATTTAAAAAAAGTTAATTTAAATCTTGTAGCTTTAAATTTTATTGTTGAATATTGAGAATTAATTGGATAGTGTGGATTGTTAACCTAGATTGAATTTTAAAATATGTGGTTAATAATTTAATCAGGTGATATATATATAGTTCATATAACTCAAACTTAAAAATGTAGTACGTTGGAATTGGTTGAAGTAGATTTATGGTCTATACTTTGTACATACCCAACCCAACTTTTTAGACACTGGAAAAAATCATGCAAATAAATAACTGTTAAAAACGAGGGAAAAATTATTCTTCTATCAACTGATGTTGATGCCCAAACATAGGTTAGTCGTGCTTGATGGTACAAATCTTTAAAAAAAATGTAATTTCCTAATCTACATCTTCATTCTAAATTAAGTTATGATGATGGTAAAAATCGCAGCACAGCAGAGCCGTACGATTCATGCACATCTCAAAGCATCTACAGGTAGATTAGCCATCACATGCCTCTTTTACATGTCTGGGCCCACTTCAAGAGATGGGCTTCTTCCAAACCTATAAAAAGTGACAGATTAGGCCCACTAGGAGAGACACCCTGCCCATGAAGGCTAGGAGTCAAATATCCCCTAACAAGGATATCTTATCTCTTGAGGGGGGGAGACATGAAAGAGATAAGGAAGTTAAATCGATCCAACGGATACGAATCAATCTCTTGAAATGTCTCTCAGGCCTATAAATACCCCTCCCCCTCTACAGTCAGAAGGTAATCAACAATTTGCGAGTTTTTACTCTCTTACTCCCTCTCTTTCTGGTTCTAACTTTATCGTCGGAGGGTCTGTCGCTGGGGCCACACCCAGGTGTTTCAGGCTTTTTGCAGGTGGTCAATCAACGATTCAGATTCAATCTCAGGAGCTCTAACCATCTTTATCGGCCAAGGTCACAGGTCAGACTCGTAGTAGTTTCCATCAATTATTAACTCACTATCTGTTTGCTCCCACACCGAAATAAGCAGCAACAGATTGACGCTGTCTGTGAGAAACTACACAAGTAAGTAATATTTATCATCATGCCTCCAAGACTAAGAGGTAAAGGGACGGCCTCAAGCTGTCGCACTAACTCTCTTTGTCAACCAGCTCCTCCTATGGAAGCTCAGATTCCTCCTCAACAGTCACCCTGACAGCCTAATCACGCTCCTTCCAACGGAGAGGCACCGGGGGGGGAGGCTCCCAACATGAACAGCATCATCAGTACGACCGCATCTCAGTCCATAATGCTTCAACTGATTCAATGGCTTAGCGAGGCCCATGGGGGTCCAGAGATCTCCGCCGGATCATCAATAACAGGCAACAAAAAGCTGACCTGCGAATTAGGTTGGACAAGAGGCGTGCCCGATCTGAGGCCTCCCGTTCGGGACATCAGGTGAACCAGAGAACACATTTTCCTAGACAGCAATCAAGGCAATCCTCCTCTCACAGGGGACGCCCAATAATGAGAAGCCCAACTCATGAGAGTCAAAGGCTTCCTTTGCAGAACAGAGGGCAAACCACCCCAGTCACTAGGGTCGAATTGGATAAGTTCAAGCTTGACATCCTCTGTGCTATCCAAGGAAGTCAAGATCTGGGCCTCCCACCTAACGAAGGATTTGCTGACTCAACTGAATCCCAAAAGAATGACGACCAAGTCCTTCACCATATCCAAGAGGTAGAGAAACGTCTAGAATAGATGAAGAGTAAGAGAAACCACTCCAGCAGGGCCTACCGCCCTAGCTGACCACCTTTCAGCAAAGCTATCCTCGACGCACCCATCCCAAATGGCTTCAAGGTTCCTCAATTCGAATCTTACAATGGGGAATCAGACCTGACAGACCATATCGAGAGCTTTAAAAAACTCATTATGGTCTATAACACCACCGATGCACTCATGGGTCGGATATTTCCCGTAACACTGAAAGGATCAGCAAAGGAATGATATTCACTAGGGGTGGGCATCGGTCGGTATTTGACCTAATATGGATCATCCACTACCGATCCAAAGAAGATCGGTTTTTTAATTTTCTTATTCGCAACCAATCCGAACCTTAATTGGATCGGTTTCCATCCAAGCCGATTAAGCTCGGTTTGGATTGTATTGGATGGTCGGTTTGGAGTGCTACTTTTCACCTTCAACATCATTCATAATATTGTTGAAATATAAAAGATCAACTTCAATCAAACTTAAGAAACAACCTGCTATTTGTTATTTAGAAATGAATTTAAAATGAAGATTCATAAAACCACAAGTTGTTAATGAATTTTGCACTAATTGTTTGAGATGATGACATTTAAATGGGTAAAATAAACTACTTTTTCACTTGCATACTTATGTAATCTTAGTTCACTATTGATAAATCCATTAATGTCCAAATTTTGGATCAATAATCTGAATGGAATTAGATAATTAAACTCTCTATCTTTGGTAATTTATTCTTCTTTTCTCTTTTTCATAGGAAACATCCTAAAAGCGACTAAAGGAAGCGGATTCAATGATTTACTCAAGAATAATCCATCACTGTGAGGATGATACATTGGAATGAAGAATCCTAATTTGGCATCAAAACATTTGTTAGAAGCTGCGGAATACAGTCGACTGATTCCTTAACGACAGTCGACTGAACAGAGTGGGTTGAGTTTCCGAAGCTTCGTAGAATAGTCGACTGACTCTTAGTCAACAGTCGACTTCTCTGACTGGTTTGAGTTTCCAAAAGTTCGCGGAACAGTCGACTGATTCTTAGCCAATAGTCGACTGAACTGGCATTCAACGGGAATTAGAGATAAGCACAGTTGAGAAACACCCTCATCCAAATCCGCAAAATAAATCAGATTGAACTGTCAAAATCTAGGAACAAATATTGTATAACTTCAAATAACAACTTCCCAAAAATTAAGCTAGAGATCTGGTCTGGTAGTTAATGAAGAGGATTTGACTCAATCCATATCCAGTATTTGAGGAGATTGAAATCTGGGCTGGAGATCTGCAGATGAGGGCAAAAGAAGCTATAAAAAGGGATCGAAAATCCAAGAATCAGGAATGGAAGAGGAGAGGAGATCAAGAGAATTTAAGGAAAAAGGAAGGATCAAGTATTGAAAATCGGCATTGAGGGGGAGGAGAACAAGTCGGCTTCAGAGGAGATCAAGTCGACTTCAGGCTGATCGGTTTCAAGCTGATCATCATACAAATTAGTGTTTCTTCTCCTCTCTTTAATTTTTGTTCTTGTTAAATTTATTAGAGTCATGTATTCAAAACTGTTAGTCAATAAAAGTTGGATTATGTGCAACTAAATTCATTTTGGGCAGATTGAAACCTTAGTCATGTAATAAATCTTCTTTTACATTACTCCGATCACTTATTGATTAAACTTGGTTGTTCTTGATCAAATTTATAATAGTAGTATTATAAAACAGAATCTGTTATATGAGTAATTGAAATAATCAAGTTTTATGCTCATAATTAGTAACACAAGAATCTATTAGGTTCTTTGATTTAATCAACTTAGAGGATCTAGATTTGATGCCAACTTCTAGACCTTTGAGTGTTCGTTAATTTCCACAGTTCTATGCTTTCTTCAAGTGCAACTTAGTAAATATCATGCTAAAACACTTCAGGAGAGAAAGAAATTAAAGTAGATACCATGCCTAATTTCTTAGCCCAGGAAAATCTTTAATTTGAGGAGTAGATACCATACCCTTAAGTGAACAAACATGAGAGATCAGGGTAGTGGAAAAGTTGATCTAGCATTCTTGACTATAGGTGAAAATTAAGCCCAACTAATTCAATAGATATTTTTGTGACTCAAATTTACCAAATTGAGGACTACTTGATCTAGATTTAAATCTCATTTCCTTTCAGACATACATTTAGAAATGAAACTTAATAAAAGCTTTCTGATTATTGATTAGTAAGTTAATTACTACAATCTCTGTGGGATCGACCCTTGCTTTTCACTACGCTTCTGAAAATGATTCGTACACTTGCGAGGTTTTTAATTTGTGTTCAGATTATCTATTCATTTAGACAACTGAATTATCAACAATTATCATAAAAGAAACATCAATAACCATATCTAATTGAATTTTAGGTACAATAAAAAAAGATTTAGAAAGCAATTTCTATTTGACTTGATTAAAGTAACTATTAAATGTTACATCAACTTTATGATTCTATTAAGTTGGGCCACACTGTAATAGTTTTCCACCCTTAGTATTCACGTCTGACTCCCAAATTCATATTTTCTTTCGATCAGCCCGAAGAACTCTTCATTGCACACTTCGTTACTAGCCGGAGAGCTGATAAGACCAGTGTCTCACTGTTAGAACAGAAGCAAAGAGATGAGGAATTGCTAGAGGACTTCATCAAGCATTTGACAGCAGAAGCAAGGTCAATTTTCTCCTTAGACCCCTCAGTGGCGGCTGCAGCCTTCCGCCAAACGTCATGCATAAAGAACTGAAAGCATCCTTTGCCAAGAAGTCACCTCGAGATTTCACTGAGTTCCTAGAAAGGAGTGAAAAGTACATCAGAGTCGAGGAATCTCCCAGTCCCCAAGTTAAGAAAGAGTTGCTTTTCGGGAACAAATCGAAGAACTCAAGTGAGGAAATACCTAAGAAGTTTCAGAAAAATGGTGCAAGTCAACGCCGTCCTTCTCCTATGCCCCGCTTCAACAAATTTACTCCTTTGAACACTAATATGTTTGCCATTCTCATGGCGGTTGAAAATGATGAGATAGTTCGTCCTCCTCCCAGAATGACAACGTCCGGCAAGAGAAGAGACAAGGGCCTATGGTGCGCATTCTATAGAGGCCATGAACATACTACTGACAATTAGAAAGCCCTCAAATAAGAAATTGAAGACCTGGTTCAGCGGGGCTATCTCTCTCAGTTTGTCCAACGAAACAATAACGCCAAAAAACCTCCGCCACGGGGGGCTAATAAGCATCCTGAAAGGCCTTCTGAATCCCGAGACTCTAAGCACATGGCCATCCTGCACACCATCCATGGCGGACCTATGGGGGAAAATTCTAACTCCTCTCGCAAATCTTTTATAAGGGAAGTCAATTCGGTTCATAAAACTCCACCCCCAAGGGTTCGGGCCTCTCTGTGTCATTCTCTGATAAAGATCTCGAGGGCGTCAAAACGCTTCATTGCGATGCACTGGTTATCAATCTAGACAATGACAGTTCCGTGAACATCTTTTTTATGGCCGCATTCTACACGCTAAAACTCTCTCGAGACTGACTCAAGCCAGTCAGCTATACACTTCATGGCTTCTCCCATGCACCTGTCCAAGTCGAAGGAATTGTCGCACTTGATGTAACGGCAGGGAAAGCCCCCAAAACTCAGATAGAATCTTTAGACTCCTGGTAGTTGATGTTAAATCCGCGTACAATTCCATATTTGGCCGCCCCGCTTTCCACGCTGTCGCCTCCGTGTTTCATATGAAAATAAAATTTCCAACAACAGCAGACGTAGGCCAAGTAGTGGGAAGCCAACAGGAAGCACGAGCGTGCTACACTGCTACCATGGGGGGCTCGGTTCTCTCCCTCCATGCTGAAGAACTACTACAGGAAAACAATCATTGTATTACAGTGCCTGCAAACGAGGTTGAAGCTGCTATACTAGGCTGTCAAACTGAGAATTTTCAAACTTTTCAAGTTTTCTCCTCTTAGTTCCGAGCATGTCCTCATCAGAACCCAACAATACACTCAACTCCCTCACCCGAAGCCACTCCGCTCATTCAACGAAAACAAATAATCTTGTCTAAGCACATTGGTCCATCAGAAAATTCCTCTTTTCTTGGCAAAACAACGGGGGGATCCCTATTTATAGAACCCCATAGTCTAAATCGCCACATGGCATGATCTGAGCCCTTCACAAGATTCAACGGTCAGATCACACCACCCTGAGTCCAATAAGAGCAATAACTTGTCAACATGACAGTTAGTAAGTAACGTGAATGATCGTCACAATGTTCGGTCAATAAAAGAAGCAATACGAAGTAGTGAACAATCTCACAAACACTTGGTGGATGACATGGGATGAGCAATTTCACAAACACTTGGTGGATGTTGTGGGATGGGCAATTTCACAAACACTTGCTGGATGTCGTGGAATGGGCAATTTCACAAACACTTGATGAATATGATGGGGTGAGAAATTTCACAAACACTTGGTGGGCACTATATTCACCATCAATAGAAGAAAACCCGTCACTAATCAAGCTTCCTTATGACAAAGCCTACTAACCCCGCGGAGTCTCTAAGCCCGTTCAAACTCTCTCCACAAAAATCAACCAAGATTTCTAAGAGATGATCAACTCCAAAAACCCAAGCACACTAGTGCTCCTACTTCAATGTGAGAAAGAAATCCACCAAAGACGATTCAAGTCCAAACGAGGCAAGCTTCTAGCGAGATCAAGACTTCAAAAATCTCCAAAAAACTCCAAAGAGTTGCAAAAAAATAAAAAAAATCCCAAGCAAATGCACTCCGGATTGTGAAAGAGGTGATATGGTATAAAAGGGTCACCAAACGGGTCGGATTTACGACCCAAGCCCACAAGCGAACCAAAGGGAATCAACGAAGGGGTATAAACGGGTCGGATTCGAAGTCACAGACCCGAAACCCGCTCCGCTTCTTCTCTTCCGTCCTCTTCTTCTTTCTTAAATTTGGGCACCAAAACCTTCTCCAAACGAACTTGCCCCTTCACAGCTCCGACTTTGAGCTCCACAGACTCTGAAACACCAAGCTCCCTCCTCGACCACCCCTTCGCTCAAACTCCTGGTCGACGAGGAGATTTCACAGTTCGACCTCTTCGAAACTCCAAGACTGTAGCTCGACTGAAGCTTCGATTCCTCATAGCTCAGCGAAATGCCCGGTAGCTCGGAAAAGCTTCAAAGCCACCATAGCTCAGCGAAAATAGCTCCCATAGCTCGGCGAAGCATCGTCTCCGTAGCTCAGCTAAAGTTGCAACCTCCATAGCTCGGTGACGAAGTATAGCTCGGCAAAAATAGTGCTCGAGTCCATAGCTCGGACGAAACTCAAACTCCATAGCTCCGCAAAGCTCCAACGTCCCATAGCTCGGCCAAAAACAAGAGCTCGATAGCTCGGCAGAGCTCGACCACCATAGTTCAGCGAAGACGCAACCGAAGCTCGAAGGCTATAACTCGATGATACTCCGAGCTCCATACATCAATTGTTGCTTGCCTTCAATTGCTCGGTAGAGCCAAGAACCATAGCTCGGCGAGAGGTTCAAGAACCAAGAACTGGTAACTCGGCGTCGAGAATAACGCGACGAAGGAGACGTCTCGATGTCGTGATAGCTCGACGATGACAAGAACACATGGCTTCGCGAATACGATAACCCTTCTCAGCTCAGCAAAACCCACAAAACCAAAAAAATGGCCATAGCTCAACCAAACGGTCGGCTGAGCTACGGGGTCCTTGCATCAATTCCTGGCCGTTGGATTTCTCAAAAAGTCGAGCTCAATCATGACGAGTGGATCAGATTCGTCCACGTCGCCTATCATCTTCTCCGCTGCTTCGCTGGCTCCTCGACCATCTAATCCCACTCAGCAGATGAGCCACACCATGATAGAAGTCCCTGATTCATCCACGTCGCCCTCCATCGTAGACGATCGAATCATGGCCGTTTGATTCACTCAGAGGGCGAGCCGATCTTTGATGAAAGCCTCTGATTCGTCTACGTCGCCCTCTATCACAGCGAACGAGTCTCCACCATCAGATCTCCCTCAACGCACGAGATCTCCATGATCCACACCCCAGATCGCGTCCAGATTCACGCCGAAATCGGTTATTTTGCAACAAAAAAAAACCTGAATTCATTTATAATTCGAAAAAGTAATTAAAAATTCAAAAAGAATTATTTAAATTTGGAAAATTAATTTAAAAATCCGAAAAAATAATTAAAATTGAATTTATTAATTATAAATTTTGAAAAAGCGATTTTAAAATTGGGAAAAATTCCCAAAAATTCGAGAAAATTCGGAAAAATCTGAAGAAATATGAAAATTCCAGGAAAATATTTGCCTCCTTCATAAGACACAGATAGTTCCAGGTATCTTCGAACACTCGGACTGCTAAGATTATACGCCAGATTCCAAAAATAAGACGTACTACTCCCCGAAAGCCAAGAAAATTGCCTTCCGGGAGTGGGGGGCTTATAATGATGGTAAAAATCGCAGCAGATCAGAGCCGTACTATTCCTGCACAGATCTTAAAGCATGTACAGGCAGATTAGCCATCACAGACCTCTTTTACAGGTCTGGGCCCACACCAAGATATGAGTTTCTTTCAAGCCCATAAAAAATAATAGAGTAGGCCCACTATGAGAGACACCCAGCCCATGAAGGCTAGGAGTCAAATCTCTTATCCCCTAACAAGGATATCTTATATCTTGAGGGGGAGAGACATGAAAGAGATAAGGAAGTTAAATCGATCAAACGGACACGAATCAATCTCTTGAAATGTCTCTCAGGCCTATAAATACCCCTCCCCCTCCACAGTCAGAAGGTAATCAACAATTTGCCAGTTTTCACTCTCTTACTCTCTCTCTTTCTGGTTCTGACTTTTAGCGTCGGAGGGTCTATCGCCGGGACCATACCCCGGTGTTTCAGGCTTTTGCAGGTCCATCGGCCGCATCCGCAACCGTCGAATTCAGATCACGGTGTTCAATCAACGATCCAGATTCAATCTCAGGAGTTCTAACCGTTTTTATCTGCCAAGGTCACAGGTCAGACTGATAGTTGTTTCCATCAATTATTAACTCACTATCTGTTTACTCCCATATCAAAATAAGGAGCAACAAGTTGAAATTTTTATTTCTACTTAATAAACAAGATAGTTTATAATGCTAGCAAGAAAAAGAAAAAAAAAACAAAAACAAGATAGTTTACAAACTTAGAATCGACAACTATCATTAACAAAGAACATCCTAGTCATTATGGCATTAAAAGTTTTTATACACTAGAAAGAAGTTCTCGACCAGAACTCAGATCAGTTTAAATATTTTTTTTTTTTTTTGGTTAGATGTACCATTCCTCGAATTTGTAATTCAAAGGGCATCTCCAATCCACTCTAAAATGAAGTGAAAAAGTGGTTTGAAGTTGGATTTCTATATCGAACCCAACCCTAACTTTCACTCTATTTTGGAGTGGATGACGCTACGTGAACAGTGGCGCGTTCACCCAGAGCTACTCTTTTTCTTTTCTTTTTTTTAAATTAAAAAACCCCTAAAGTTTTTAAGTTTTTTTTTTTTCCTAATTCTACATTTTGCAAACAAATTTTTTTTTCGACTGGTTAAAGGTAGAGTAAGTCCCTACATCACTAGAGATATATTAATATAGAAATAAATACAGGTAAATAATACATAAGGCCAAGATAGTTCAGCTAAACAGATGCCGAACACTTGGTCCAAAAAAAGCTTACGGAAATAGTTATAGCAACTTTAGCAACATTGAGTTTTTCAACAAAACATCCAAAATATCAAAACATCAAAAAAGCAGCTTGAAGGCTGGTGTTATCTTAGGCTGAGCAGCTATCTCCCGCACTGTCAGCTTGATCAATCCGAATGAGTGCTTGCTTGAGGAGGACGTCTTGCACTCCAGCTTGCTCCATCTCTTGAATGAGTGCCACCTTCTTCTTGCTGTTATCGAGCCCATCTAGCCAAGATCGAAACAAAAAAATTGCATTATAAATAATTTCCTTTGGTTGCATAGTCTTAGAAGAGAAAGTGCGATTATTTCTAGCAAGCCATAAACTCCAACAGAATGAGATTGTCAGTAGGTGCCAAATGTGTCTGTGTATTTGGTTTTCAAAGCACCAAGAAGTAAAGTATTCATGCAAGTCATCAGGCAAGGTGTGTATGTGAAAAAGTGCAGTGAAATTTGTCCACGTAGTAGTAGCAATAGGGCAGTCAAAAAAGATGTGGTAGGTCATCTCGACAGGACATGCACAAGCTATGCATGTCGTGTCTCCAGGCTAGCCTTTGGAGTGGAGGAATTCTTTGGAGTTGATTTTATCCCAACTCATTGGCCAGATGAAAAGTTTGCATTTAAGCGGCGCTGAAGAAGTCCATGTTGCAACAAAATAGGGGAACGGAGGCCAGAGGTGATAAAGAAGTTGTAAGCTGACTTGACAGTAAAATGGGCAGATGGCGTGAGTCTCCATGAAGGTTGATCTCCTGAGTGTGAAGGCTGGAATTCTGCAATCAGATTAAGTAGTTTCTTCTTCTCATCTCGAATGGAATAGTTGGAGACACATTTAAGTCTCGGTTGCCAGAGCCACTTGCCATGAATCCAGGTGCCTTGGGAGAGGAAATCAGCTTCCAAATTCCATGCTGCAGTAGCTAGTGATGGACACAGGGAAGTTATACTGTTGCCATTTATCTATTTTGACGTCCAAAATTTGATAAGGTTCCCCTTTCCTAACTTCCAATTGACATTTAGCAAGAATTGTTCTATGAGATGGAAGATCCCTTTCCAGAAGCTTGAAGCAGTTGAGGGGCATGTCAGAATGTTGGAGTTGCTTCTAAAATAAAGGCTCCTTAATGTTTGGCTAGGTAGCGAGTCAGAGGATATCAACTTTTACCACCATTTCATGAGAAGCGCTTCATTGAAGACTTTCAAATCTAGAACCCTTAGTCCACCTTGTTTCTTAGGTTGGCAGATCTTTGGCCACTGCATGCATGCCACTCCTCTTGCATCAGTTTCGGAGCCACAGCAGAAAAACCTACTGCGAATCTGATCAATTCTTTTGATTACCCAAAGGGGTAATATGAAGAAAGAAGCGAAGTAGACCGGTAAAGCACTGAGAACAGCATTTATAAGCACTAACCTCCCACCTCTAGATAGCATTTTCCCCTTCCACATAGAGAGTCTTCTTTCAATCTTGCGGATCAGCGGCAGCCAATTTCTTTTGCTGAGCTTCCTGCTAGATAGTGTCATGCCAAGATACCGGATAGGTAAGCATTCTTCCTTGCAACCTAGGATGGTTGAAAAAGCCTGGAGCTTCGTCTTCGATTTGCCAAAGTAAACAATTAAGGATTTATTGAAAGTAGATGTTTGCAAATAGTTGTAGAGCTACTTTGAGGTTGATAACATCATGCTCATCTCTTTTACAAAATAGCAGCGTGTCATCTGCAAATTGTAGAACTGACAGATTAGCAAGTGATCCCCGGACAGGAAGAAGAGAGAAAGCACCATTTCTGCGACCACTATAGAGCACTTGTACTAACACATCTACGACTAAGATGAACAGCATTGGCGAAAGAGGATCCCCCTGCTTGAGTCATCGCTTGGAGTTAATTTGTCTTCCCCCCTCTCCATTAATGAGAATTGAGAGTTTTGCCGTCCTCATGATCATATGGATCCACCTGCACCAAGCTGGCCCAAAGCCTCTGGCGATTAGAAGCTAGTCTAAAAAATCCCAACTGTCTATGTCAAAAGCTATTGCGAAGTCAATCTTGAACAAAAGAGCATCAGAGTTGCGTCTACTTCATAAGTTGATAGCTTCATGAGCTACAAGGAAACAATCCACCGTCGATTTACCTTTGAGGAAGGCACTTTGAGAAGAAGACACAAGGGAGTGTAGGATAGGGGCAAGTCTGCTGGCAAGGATTTTGGTGAAAATTTTGAAGGAGCAATTGAGCAAGCTGATTGGTCTGTAATCAAAGACCGAATTTGCACCCTCGCACTTAGGAATTAACATAATGTTGGAGTAGTTTAACCTGTCTAGATCAGTATCTCCTCTCTGTACCGACTGAAGCTTGGTAAATAGATCATCTTTGATAGTATCCCAAAAAGTATGATAAAGGCTCATCGAGAAGCCAACAGGGCTTGGCGCTTTGTCACTGCTCCTTCCAAAGATGGCCAATTTAACCTCTTCCACAGTGAACGGGTCATCCAAATGCTCTAAACATAAGTCAGTTTGTGGATAAACGGAGTGCCAATCAATCCGAAAATCTGACCGAGGAGTTGTACCACAAATTGCTTGAAAATGTTTCTCGAAAGCTTTTCTAATAAGTGTTGGAGAGGTTTCAAGTGCTTCATCAATGATTAGACTATGGATGAAGTTTCGTCTCCTTCTCCTATTAGCAATGCAGTGGAAGAATTTAGAGTTTGCATCTCCTTCCTTGATCCATTGCACTCTCGATCTTTGCCTCCAATATACTGCCTCAGTCCGGATAAGATTTTGGAGCTCAGCTTGGGTTGCCTTTAGGGCGTCAACCACAGTAGGGGATTGCTCTGCCTCAATCTCCAACTTCAGCAATTTCTCTTGAAGTTGATTCTTCTTAGTTGGGATGTAGCCAAATATATCATTTCTCTAGCGTCAAATCCTTCTTTTGAGGAGGTTAAGCTTTGTTGCAAAAATATCAACTAGATTCCCAGTGCACAAGAAAGTTCTCCACCAATCTTCAACCGCCTTGACAAACGAGGAGTGTTGAAGCCAGGCTTTTTGAAATATGAAATAATGGACCCGATGAGTGACGACTTGATTGTCGAGGACGATGGGGCAGTGGTCAGATGAAAATCTTGGAAGGGAGTATTGGATGCAGTTAGGGAAGGAGGATTTCCAAACCGCGGAGATCAAGAATCTGTCGAGTCTGGCCATTGAGGGGGAGCTTCTAAGATTGGACCAGGTATATTTCCTACCTGAGAGTGGGAGATCAATGAGGGCCAAGTTATGGATGAATTCACGAAAGCATCTCATATCCCTTGTTGAGCCGTTTCCACTAGACTACGCAGTATCAGAAGTAGTCACATTGAAATCTCCACACAGAACCCAAGCATCTTTGAGATTGCATCTGCACTGCTGAACTTCATAAAAACAGAGCTTTCGATCCTCCAAATCAAAAGGTGCATAGACAGTTGTGATTGACCATTCTTCGGATGAAGATCGATTCTTGAAAGAAGCAGAAACAGAGAATATATCAACAGCCGAGTATGTACAATCAATGAGTTGGTCATTCCATCCTAGTAGAATACCACCGCAGCTACCAATGGAGTCAAGCTGTATCCATTTTGTTATAAGACATCCTCCAATTGATGAGAGCTTTCGGGGACCTGGCTTCCTGAGCTTAGTCTCTTGCAAGCAGATTATAGTTGGGAGGAGCCACGGATTCTTTCTTTTATTAGCGAGCATTTGTCAGGGCTACCCAACCCTCTAACATTCCAGCTAGCTATCTTCATTGAAAAGAACTGCATCAAAATGCACAACACCAATAACAAAACCAAAGAACACAGCATGGCAGCTAGTCAGAGTGTTGTAGCTGATCAGCATGATCATCTACAACCTTCTGAGGGGCCCTTGAAGACATGCATCGAGTGTGGCCCTTTAGCCTCCACTCCAATAGATTCAGCTACTTCTATAATATCCTCACTTGAAAGCAATTCAAAAGGATTGAGATGCGCATTAGTAACTGAAGCACTACTCTGAAAAATTAAATTTTAATTTAATTGTGTTCTATATATTATTTATTATTGAAGCTAGTTAATTTCATATTAAAATTTGTTGACCGATCATTCTATAATAAAATATAATTTATTAATCTCTAATATTTTAATGGGAGAGTTTGTCACCAAACAAACTCTATTTATAACCAAACAAACATGTGCAATGCACATGCAAAACTAATATAAAGGAGGTCTTAGGTTCGATACCTGACAACGTCAGAATTTTTAAAATATATATATATATCTCTACTATTTTAATAGGAGAGTTTGTCAGCAAACAAACTTCATTTGTAACCAAACAAATACGTGCATTGTAACCTAACAAACATATGCAATGCACATGCAAAACTAATATAAAGGTTGTCTTAGGTTCGATGCCAGGCAACGTCAAATTTTTAAAAAATGTATATATATTTATAAAGACGTGCATCACACTTGTAAATTACTAGTGTTAAATAATGAGGAATATTATTGGATCAATACGTTAAAAAAAGTTGTATGTGGCTAATTGTTGAAATAGATAAATAGTGGGAAGACAGAAGAGAATTAATATAAAAAGTAGATAAAAAAGAATATGTAGAGAATAATTTTTTTTTGAGTTAGAAATGGAGTTATGGGTTAAAATAAAGCTACTGTTTGATATGACAGTTGCTCGTGTAGAAGTAAAAGTAGCACAATTTTGAAGTTGAGGGTTGGAAATGGTAAAAAAAAAAGTACAATTGTAAACCTTAACATGCCTGGCCAACAATTTACTTACATGATCAGATAGATGTTTATAGGGTAAAAAGACAAAAGGCCTAATTGAAACTATGACCAAATCAAGTGTCTAGAATAAAATTTCTCCAAACATTCAGTGAAAACCTGCACGTACATTCATATTGATGCAATAGTTCTGGCCACGTATGGGGGGGGAACCAAGATATAGTGAGTTTCGTTTATTGATACAAATATTGACATTTGTGCATATTGTCGAGTTCTTAGAGGGATTAAAAATTCTTGAGCAGACATTTTGGATCTTTGACCGGCCAATTTTTTTGGCAGAATTATCATCTTGGATACAATTGACATTAATGTACGTATAAAGAAGATTTGGAGTATCGTCCCTTGATAAAGCAAGTTGTTGTTTAGTGTTGACCTGACCTACATGCGGTGAACTGATAAGTACTGATTAAATAGCTGCATTTACTTGGTAACTAGGAATAACAATGTCACAAATATCCAATACCTGGATCCGATCTGGCCCTGACCCAGATCCTGACCCGACATTAGATAGGAACAGATCTGATATATTGTGGATCGGATCTGGATGCTAAAATAGGACCCGTTACATTTTCGTGTCCATGTACAGATCCGCCCAAAATAGATTTGGACTAGGACACAGACCCGGATAAAAAATTCCCTAATATCCCAAATCCCAATTAAATCTAAACCCCAACTTTCCAAAAAGAAACCTTGATCACCCTCTTGAGCCCAACGCTCGCCGCCCGACTCCGCCGCCGCTCGCCGCCTCAGCTTGCTGCCCCAATCTTTCAAATCCCAATTAAACTCAAACCCTAACTTCCGAAAAAGAAACCATAATCTGCCTCTCCTGCCCGACGCCGCCCACACTGGCAGCTCCCTGCTCCCCCATTGTTGAACCCGACGAGTAAGAAGTTTTTACCAGACCCGGTACGTCTTGGTTCTCACGGGTCGGGTCCGGATCTAATATTTCGACCTGTACAATATCGGGTCCGGGTCCAGGTAGTGTAGGACCTGACACGATACCAGTGCTAACTAAGGGTTACGACAAGCCGGATCCGATGAGATCCACTGCAGATCCAAACTTATTTGGGTCAGATCCCACTATTATTTTTTGATTCGGATGGGGTTACAAATTATCCAAGAACCACCTTTTTTTAATATAAATAATTAATTTTTTGAGGAAAAAAATCCCTCTATCTATAAAATAATTGAGATAATTTACTTATTACATATTCAAAATTCTAAAAATAACATATAAATAAATATTATAAACAAAAAGATTTTTACCTCAACAACGAAGCATAAATTTTCATCTTTGTAATCAAAGAAAATGATAACCTATTGGCATGTGTATATTATTTAATATATAGTATATTAATATTTGCATTGCCTAATTCACAAAATTCATTCCTACTAGACTTGAAAGGAAAAAAAAATCATTTTTTCGCATTAAAACATTTATGGATTTAGGGTATATGTCAAATTAACAGATATAAACATATATTTTGGATTATCCATCTGGTTATCGGACTTGAATCCATAAAGATACATATCTAGATCTAATAAGAAAATGGTTTTATTATGGAGAATTCATACCCTAAAATCCAGATCGGATTTGGATTGAGATATCGGGTTTGGATATTTTTGCTACCCTTATTGATACTTATTGAGTATTAGAGAAGAATTAATAAGAGCAAACAGAACAATTAGGGTCAGTAATTTTGTTTAATACATTATGCTATAGGTATAATGATTGAAATACCTAGATTACTATATCTAGCTAGTATATACAGAGAGTTGTACACCACTTTGGATATTGAACTTTCGGGCCAATAGTCCACAACTGGTATCTGGACAAGTAATAAGTACAATGCACATATTATCCATAGAAATATATACAAAATAGTATTCGAACACAATGAGAAGATTGAGAGAGAATGAACTTATATGAGAATATACTTATATATATAGAGAAATCTTCGGTTTCATACTACTTTGGTGAGCACTCCGTGAACACTCACGAAATAGAGACCTTATAAAAAATCCGAACCGCTCATATTGTTCTATATGTCTAAGATAGCCTAACAATAAAAAATCAATTAATTTGAAATTCATTTGTCCATGATTTACATCATCACAAAATTGTATGGCTAAAAATTCTAACAACATGATGGATGGGCAAATGAACTTCAAATTACTTGATTTTTTTAGTGTTAGGCTATCTTTGGCATATAGAACAATACGAGCAGTTCGGATTTTTCATAGGGTCTCTATTTCGTGAGTGTTCACGGAGTGCTCACCAAAAGTAGTGTGCAACCGAAGATTTCTATATATATATATATATATATATATATAGAAATCTTCGGTTGCACACTACTTTTGGTGAGCACTCCGTGAGCACTCACGAAATAGAGCACCTATGACAAATCCAAACCGCTCGTATTGTTCTATATACCTTAGATAGCCTAACAATAAAAAATCAAGTAATTTGAAGTTCATTTGCCCGTGATTTACATCATCACAAAATTGTATGGCTGAAAATTCTAACAGCATGATGGATGGGAAAATGAACTTCAAATTACTTGATTTTTTATTGTTAGGCTATCTAAGGTATATAGAACAATATGAGCGGTTCGGATTTGTCATAGGTGCTCTATTTCATGAGTGCTCACGGAGTGCTCACCAAAAGTAGTGTGCAACCGAAGGGAACTCTATATATATATCCAAAAATATAAACTTTTTTTGTCTCCTTGTTTCCATTTATGAAATGGTCACTTATAATTAGCCAAGGCTTTTTATCCTTTCCTTTTTTGATAATTTTTATATATTTTTGATTTTTGTTTAATTTTGATAAGATGATAGAGTCGCAAAGACTCCAGTCAAACGCAATACACACACACACACACACACACACACACACACACACACACACACACACACTAGTATAATGCACGTGCGATGCACGTCTACAAAATGTATGGTCATAAAATTAAGTATATCGGGCCATTGACAAAAGATACATTTTCTCTGATCCTTGTAAAAGTGGTTGAAACGTAAAATTTCGGTGGGTCCCTGAAGCTAGCAAAAAGTATGGTCATAAAATTAAATTTATCGGGCCATTGACAAAAGATACATTTTCTCTGATCCTTGTAAAAGTGGTGGAAACGTGAAATTTTGGTGGGTGCCCGAGGCTAGCTCAAATACACAACATCAACTCTTCAACTTTGTTCACACATTTCTCACTTCTCCAACTTTAGTTTTTTCATGTATTTGAGCAAAAGCTAGGGGCCAAACCTAGTAGTCGGGAGACACGCAGAATTTATGATTTAAGGCCATGTAAAACCGTGTAGATTCATATACAGAGTGGGATTGGTGCATATTTCAAAAGCCAGAGGTAGAGCCACCAAACGAATTTTCTCTGGACAATATATTGTATTTTTTCTGGAGCTTTGATCTGTTCTCAGCCCACCTACTTCTCTGTTTTTTTCTCACTGAACCGCATTCGACTGCAAATATATAAAGTGAGATTTCCTTTTTTAAGCTAACAAATAAACAATATATAAAACATCAGAGAACTAATTCGGAGGCTTTCCATTTTTAGTTTCTATTTGTTAATCATTTGACAGATTCTTGAGCAGATTATATATATTCTGAATTAAAAAAGTAAAACAGTGCAACTGTAGAATTAAGGTTATCAACTGCAATTAATTTTTGAATGACTATACCCAAAATGCAACCCGATATGGCTAATTTGTAAAGGGATTGGAAGATTTTTCTTAACCCTGCTTAGTAAATAACTAAAACCAATTTATATGTACATAAAAGCTTATCCAGAATCAAGACTCAAAAGAACCATCTAGTGGTGGCTTTACTAATTAATTGATTAAGGAAACTACAAAATTGAGCTGAAACTTACAACATCTGCATCTACAGAATCCAGTGAAGGCACATATCCATGTAATCCATCACTGCCTCCATGACCAGTCCAGTCCATTGCGTACACTCCAAAGTTGCATGAAGTTAGCTGCTTGGCAAAATGTATATATCTCTCACTACAAATTGAGAAAAGAATGTAAGATCCCAAATCGACGGTGGTGCAAAATACTTCAAATATCTACCACTGGGAAAGTAACAAAGGAGGTGCAAATGTAAAAAGATTGCAACTTTAACATAAATTGTGCTTGCTATATCAACAAATCAATTAAAAGTTACTAAATTGAGTGAGTTGGGAGTGAATGGGGACTCACCTTAGACCTTTGCCACCATCGTCAACTGGGTTTTGACCGCGATTAACCACCTCGAGTTCCATCTTTCGATCAAGTATTTAGTGACTGGATCTACCACTGGGCAAGTAACAAAAGAGGTGCAAATGTAAAAAAGATTGCAACTTTAACATAAATTTTGCTTGCTATAACAACAAATCAATTAAAAGTTACTAAATTGAGTGAGTTGGGAATGAATGGGGACTCACCTTAGACCTTTGCCACCATCGTCAACTGGGTTTTGATCGCGACTAACCACCTCGAGTTCCATCTTTCGATCAAGTATTTAGTGTCTGGATTGGATCCAATTTCGATTTGGGATTTTGGAAGACAATTAGGGGTTTTGAGGGTTTCAGATTTTAAAGAGGGAAGGAAATGAAGAAGTGTTTTCCCGACGGTGAAGCGGCGGCGGCGACGTTCGGGAATCAACGAATCGACGGTGCAACTAGAGAGAGGATTCGAACAGAGAGAAGGTGAGTTGGGGTTTTGGATTTAGAGTTTTTTTTTCCAACAGAGAAGATGAAGCGGCTATTTTTTTGGTAAGGATTGCACGTGCATCACATGGGTATGTTTAGGGTATTTAGTTTGGCCATATATTGCACGGGTTTGCTCAGTTACAAAATTATGGTTTGTTTGTTTACAATCCTAACTCTCCCATTAAAATAGTATATATATATATATATTATTCATTTTCTTGAATTTGTTTTCTTGAACTTGAAAGCGAGAATTTGAAGACAGTGAGAAATTTTGAGATTGAAAGATAATGGGATATTAATAGGGATGCTTTCGGATCGGATACGAATCGGATATTGGCTATACCAACATTCGAATCCACAATCCAAAGACGAATTCGGATACGGATACAGATATGACTCGGAAAGTAAAAATCATATCCGTATCCGCAATTTTTGGATACGGATGCAAATCAAATACGGTCTACCGATAACGGATACGAATTCGGATATCAAATATAAAGTTTTTGCTATTTATTTTTCTTAGTACTTAGACATGTATATCACTGAATTGTGGATATCGATTTTTCTATATAATCACAAAATGGAAATCAACAGAATAAAAGAGGTAATGAAAATTTATTTCAAATATATACAACTCTCATAAAAAAATGAATACAATACGCACTTACCTCTCTATTTTGCATTGGTTTGAGCCTGACTCTTAACTTTTTCTACCAGGACGATGTGGCGTCATTGAAAAATCAGCACTTGGGAAGAACTGCAGTAATGGAAAAAAGTTAACAATGACAATGTATAAATTCTTTCTTCATTCTTAAAAAAAATAGACTTTGTACTTGTATATAAATTTGGCCCAATGCCTCAATTTTTCCAAGAAATTATTATAATAAACAACTTACCATTATTTCTCTCTCTTTATCTTTGCCTTTTTATAATAAATTTTCACGAGCATGGGCTCCTCTGCTTTCTTTTCTTGCCTCAGCAGAGTGCATAGTTATACAAGCATTTATTAAAAGATTTTCCAGCGTATAGTTTCAATTAAGTCAGAATTTCTGAAACAATATTGTGGACTTAGTTTTGTGAGGTATTGTACATAGAAATGTGAGAGTACTGAGAAAATATTAAATACCATATCAAACTTCGATCACCGAACTTGACATCATGAAAATTGTCCCATGTCATATCAATCAAACTACAGCCTACAACCAATTTAAACAAATCATTTTATGAGCAAAAAAAAACTGCATAGTTCTTGAATTTACAACTGATACTTTTAGTAAAATACACAGACCTCCATAATGAGGTACATCACGCAAATATACCAAACATAATGTAAAAATGTCAGGGGATCCAATTCATGAAATTTATTAGCTCTCTGCCTAGAAGTCCCCAAAACACACAGACCAAAACATCCTAATCTATAGTAAAACAAGACTGAAACCTGTAAACAAACCTGATTGCCATACTCCGGACTCAATCCACTGTAAAATACAATTGGCTCAAAGCTGAAGAGGCCGACTGCAGCTTCTTCAGCTAGTTCTTAGTGTCGACCAGAACAGTAAAACTTAGTATGATTGTGCATACCTTTATTCTTCTTTGCTTATCTGAATGCAGGACATCTGACCAACAGAATTGCCTACTTGAACATCAATCTCTTCAAAGTAAATTCAAATACCCACACAATTATAGCTTTTGAGAAATTATATCTGTGAAGATAAATGTGCTCCAGATTAGGTTTCAACAGAAGATAGTGTGGTCGAGTTTAATGAGAACATAATTGTGTCATATTCAATAAGAATTACAAGATAAATGTATTTGAAGAAGAGATGGCAAATTAAGTGATCTTGTTTCACTAAAACACACTGACTTAAATGCTATTTTTCGTTAAGCCATTGATTTATCGGAATTTGGATTTCGTTAACAATTTATATGACTCTGCGAACTTTGGCCTACAAGGAATTAATCAAATCAAAGGAAGAAATAAAGATAAAATTAGTTAGTATGAAAACAAACTAAAAACTACTCACCTTCTTAAAACCTGGAAATTTAGTATCAGAAACATCTCCATTCACATCATATACTGAGGATTTCAAATGCCTGCATCCTTATCTACATTTAAACCCTTCAAGTGCAAAACTACTAGAATAATTAACATAATATTATAAAGAGAAAAGCTGTTAAACTTTGATGACTATATGAGACATTAACATGAAGTCAAGTTAGGGTGAGGTCGGGTTAGGGGTTTGGAGCGGCGAGGAGGATAGACGAGGAGCGTCGGGGAGGACGGCGAGTACGGAGTGAGGTAGGGTATTGGGGTGAGGTCGGGGTGGGGGTTTGGAGCAGTGAGGAGGAGAGACGAGGAGCGTTGGGGTGGGGGTTTGGAGCGGCGAGGAGGATAGTCGAGGAGCGTTGTGTGGGGATTTGGAGCGGCGAGGAGCGTCGGGATTTGAGGAAGAGAAGAAGATTAGAAGCTAGCTAGGGTTTCGATTTGGGGTAGAGATGAAATAAAAAAGAAGTAGAGGAAGAAGTTAACAACCTGCAAGTGAAATCCCCAAAATGCCTTTCAAAACTTAGACAGATTGACATGTTTCGGCGGAATAGATCTCAGCCGTTGGATCACAATCCAACATTTGATATCTTTTACTCACTATATATATATATATATATATTAATCTTCAGTTGTGCACGCTAGGGGTGGTATACCGTACCGTACCGTATTATCATTACTCTACCGTCTACCGTACCGGAATACTTGGTACACAAATTTCTTTACCATTACCGTGCCAAGATTTTGGTACTACCAAGTTCGGTACTACCGGAATATTGGTACGGTATTGATAATATCATGGTACTACCGGACATCAATTAGCTTAAAAAATTAACATTCATATAAATGGCAAAAGAAGGATAAATAAGCACAACATAAATATATATATATATGAAGAAGTTTCAACATAAATAATTAAATATATATATATGAAGAAGTTCCAATAATCAGCTAATGTCAATTCTCAAACAAGACTCAGCTAACGGTCTATAATTTAGTCTAACATCTGTGTTTCCAGAGCCCAAACACCAGCAGTACCAAACAATATAAGTTTCTGTTTAACAAAGAAGGAAGAAATCATCACAAAACTCCATTGAAATAACTAATATCTTTAGGCATGTTTCTTTCAAAAAGCTCTAGAATTCTCACTCAAAACAAATTAAACACATACATGAACAGAGAAACACCAGCACGAATAGTATACTGAAACCTACAGTTCAACTGATTAACTGGAAACAGATTCACATAAAAAAGTTATCCTTACAAACAAACATACATCACCTGATATAGTGATAAAGAATCGAAACAAAATTTAAGATCATGGATAAAAAAACATCAACATCGCCTTCTCATCCCCTAAATAGTTTAACCCTCATTAAAAAAATTAGCTAAAGACATTTTCTGCTCAATCCTTAATCCACCCAGGTCAAACAACAAATCAGGGTTGTAGACTTTATTGTTGTACAATTTCAGAGATATATAAGTTTCAATATAATGTATCTTTATGTATGAAAATTAGTTTCAACATTCTGCAATAGGATTGATTCAATATGCTACTCTATTAGATTCAGCATTCTACAATATGCTTAATTAGATATAATTGGATAGCTTCAGCATACAGAGAAAGAATGACAACAATACCTGAAATTAAGAAGATTCATATATAAAGAATGACAACAATATTGTTATTTTCCTTTCATAACATTCATGATATTTGATGGTTCTTTCATTTCTGAGAATTGTTCTCCACCTTTTTTTCCAGTATGCATCTCATTTAGAAGATTCATATATAAATCAATTTTAGGATCATGATACAAATATGATACATAAATAAGATTTAACCTATATTAACTCCTAAAAAAACACAAAAATTAATTTGATAAATCAAATCAGAAGATCTTTTACATCCTAAATTCCTAATTACTTGTGAATAATAATACCCAAGATCTCAAGAAAACCCAACACGAACAAGAAGAAGATGGATCTTTTATTAATGCACCAACTAAACTCTAAAGTTTCCCTAATTAGTCAAAAAAATCCTCCAAAAATACCGTACCGATGGGAGCTGAAGAAGGTAGGCGGCGTCGCGACAACGTGGTGCTTCGGCAACGTAGTGTGTTGGTCAATCAGTGCGTGTGCTCTAGATTCAAAGAAGAAAAAAGGAAAAAAGGAAAAAAGAAAGAATAATTGAAGTGGTAGTATAAAAAGGAAGAAGGAAAAAAGGAGAATAATTGAAGTAGTAGTATAAATGGGGTGAAAAATTGAAAAAGAAAATAAGAAAAATGGGCCTGGACCTAGGTCTGGGCCTGGATTTTTAAATATAAAAATTAAATTAAATATATATTAATTACTTGGTATGGTACGGTATACCATGGTATCAGTATTGGGTACCAGTACCATACCATATAATTTCGGTATGGTACAATACCGAGATTTCGGTATGGTATTACCAAGATTTCGGTAATATATGGTATGGTAACGGTATGGTACGGTATGGTACGGTAATATGATATTTTTTGATACCCCTAGCGCACGCCTCTGGTGCGCACAGCTGTGCGCACGCGCCAGCAGCTGTCCGATCTACCCTGTGATCATGATCGCAATCTAACGGCTAGTAGATCCTCCGCTCATCTCACTTAGGATAGGGGTTATTTTGGTCATTTCCGTACTTCATGTGATCAGCTCCCAACTCAGTTTCTCCTCCTCATCGTTCTCATGCTCTCAATCTCTTTCATCTCCTTCTCATCGTGCGCCATTTGCGAAACCCTTGCTCCCCAAATCGAACCTTCTTCCCCAAATCGAAATCGACGAAACCCTCTTCCCCAAATCAAAATTGAAATTGATTTCCTCAGATCTCTTCTCATCGCCCCAAATTAGAACCCTAATCCCCAAATCGAAACCCTAAACCTCCTCGATACCCTCTACCTCTCTTCCCCTTCACCGTTGCTTGCTCCCGAAATCGGAATCCTACCACTTGGGAACCCGTCGAAACCCTCTGGTATTTTTTTTTTTGCTCATTTTTTTGGTTTGAATTTGTATGAATAAATTGAAGTACATATAGGCTCAGAATATGATTACGAATATGGCTAAAATTTTGGAAATGTGATTTTTCTTGATGCTTAAGGATCCTAAATGATATTCAAAATTAACCAATATTGGATATAAATATTTTCTTCGTCAAATATCCACTACGCAGCTAATTGGAATTGGATATCATCCGAATTTTATAATACTTCTATAGAGAAATGATAAAAAACTCAATATTTGTTCACATATCGAGGATAAATAATACTGGTTTCAAAAATCAAATTCAGTTATGAGTTACATGTGCTGAATGTATTTTTACCTACCTAATTTTTATTGTCAATTCAATCCTCACACTAGGAATTTGTGGGTGCTGTTGTGCATTATGATGGGGTGTGTGAGGGTCTCTTGTTTGTGGATGGAATTTTTATAGTCAATTCAATCCCTACTCTGGGAATTTGTAGGTATTACTGTGCATTATGATGGGGTGACTGACTGTCCCTGTTTGTGGATGGAATTTAGGTTATAGTAACTGGTTATCTTACAAAACTGAGTAGCACTATGGCTGCATTATAATGCCATGCCTAGTATAGTTCCAACCCAAATTTTAGCACCCCCACCTCTTCCTAGTAACAAAATGAAGGGACTAATTTGCCAAAATCAGAATCTGACTTTGGACATGATGCTTATTAACAAACATGAAGCTATTCAACCATGAGAACCCAACTGGACATGATTCTTCACAAACTCATGCTATTAAACCATAAGAAACAAAAACTGATGCACTGACTTGGTTGGTGGGGGGAACACAAAAATTAACTTGAACATTTTTTTGTCATCACTGCCTACACACTTTAAAAAAATATAATAAAGATAAAATTTTGTTTTCATCACTGCCTACTAATATAGAGCATTACTTCACAAAACGGATGCTATTTAACCAATAAAAAAAACTCCAACAACGAATCAAACACTTCTCTCAATTCATATAATCAGCAGTGTCATCGGAACTCTCGCCAGTGGAGGAATCAACCTCTTGTGCATTGAGGGCACTAAACAAATAAACAATAAAGATAAAATTAATCAAACTCAATATTTGAAATTTAAAAACTAATATGAAGAAATGAATTACTAAAAACCCTACATAATAATTCATTAAGATGAAGATCAATAAATAAAATTACAACATTATAATCAGCTACATTATTTCAAGAACTGAAAATTATCGAGATTTTTTTTTTGAATGACTACAGTTCTAAATACCAGCTATCCAATATTTATATCCGATATTGGTTAATTTTCTATCAGCTATACAATATCATTTAAGATCCTTAAGCATCAAGAACAATCACATTTCCAAAATTTTAGCCATATTCGTAATCATATTCTGAGCCTATATGTACTTCAATTTATTCATACAAATCCGAACAAGAAAAAGGAGCAATATATATATATATATATATATATATATATATATATACTTGAGGGTTTCGACAGTGTCAGAGATTATAGTCCCATATTAAGTAGTTGGTTAGTTTTGTATTTGGTTCCTCCTATATATAGGAGATATTGTACTCAGTTATTTCTCAATTCAATATTCAGTATTGTCTTCATTTCTCTCTGATTTATCTTAACATGGTATCAGAGCCAATTATCCCAATTTTCCCTTCTTAAATTTCCTCTACTACAAAAATTCTCAAATCCCAATAGCCAAGTTATACAAATCCTTCATTCTTTCCAAAATCCTAGAATTCCAATAGCAAAAAATTTAAATAAAATAAAAAAAACTCCTGTTCATCTTCTCAACAGTCAAAGCAACCCATCGATCCCTCAAACCCAACTCCCGAATCATCCTCAATCCAACATCAAGCTGTCGTCCAGATCAAGCTGTCGTCCCAACTCGGCATCGTCATCTTCAACTCATCGGCAACCCATCAAGCTGTCATCCTACCTGAATCCAGATCGTCCAGGTCCAAGCTGTAAAGATCCAATCAAGCTAAATATTATTATTATTATTATTATTATTATTATTATTATTATTATTATTATTATTATTATTATTATTATTATTATTATTATTATTATTATTATTATATATACAGGTACTCCTCCTTGATGGCATCTTAGTCTCTCCCACATATTTCCGCCTCTATTGACTTTCCCGATGCAACCATCTCTCATTCCTCCTCCAGATTCCAAAAGTAGCAGCGCCACTTTCAGTCTGCCTCCGGCCTCCTACCTTCTCCTTACATCATTCCTCATCCTACCCCACCTCTACTTCCGCCATCGGTAGCACCGCCCTACTCCCTACCTTGATCCAGACACCAGCAGCATCTCCCTCCATATTATGCTCTCAGTCATAGCAGTCACAGCAGTGCTAGTCTTATTTTCCCTCGCAGTGCTTCTTCCCTCACGTCCTCGGCCATGCCCGTCACTCCGGCCTTGCCGTCTTCTGCTGCTTGGGCTAATACTCAGCAATGCCTCACTCAGCTGGAACTACAACTCATGGGTCAGTCTATCAATGCTGGCTCCTCTGCTCCTGCACTTTCTGCCACTCCCGGTATGAATTCATTTTGGATTTTAGATTCTGGTGCATCACATCATCTCACTAGTAATCAGACACTATTCACCACCTGTACAACACTTTTCTCTCACTCTCCATCCTTACACACAGCTGATGGCTCACCACTTCTTATTACACACTCAGGGACAATTAACTCTCCCACTCTCACATTACCTTATGTTTTCTATGCTCTTCATTTATCAATATACCTTATTTCTATTAGTGCATTGTGCGATAGTGGTCTTGTCATTACTTTTGACTCTTTAGGTTGTTCTATTACTGATTCCTCCACTGGTGAGGAGTTTGGGCGTGCTAGTCGTCATGGTCGTTTATATTATCTAGATTTTCTTCGTGCACATCACTTTCCTTCTAGTTTTGCCGGTATTATTTCCTTTGATGCTGATCTGTGGCACAGACGTTTAGGTCATATTAGTGCATCACGACTTCAGACTATAGCGCGTAGTAGTGCCCTTGGTTCTTTCACTTTTAAACATTTATCTGATTGTCAGGGTTGTCATCTGGCCAAACACATTGCCTACCCTTTAGTCACAAAAGAATTTCTGAAACCACTCACCGTTTTCAACTTGTTCATTCCGACATATGGGGACCCTCTCTCGTACCCTCGTGGAAAGACTATCTCTATTATGTTGCCTTTATCGATGACTTCACTAGACATACATGAGTTTTTCTTATGTATCAACGATCTGAGATACCTAATATTTATCGGTTCTTTACAACTATGATTCACACTCAGTTCGGTGTGCGCATTAAGAATTTTCGATCGGACGGTGCACGTGAGTACACTTCCACCACTATGAGATCAATCCTTCTGTCTCATGGCACCCTGTTTCAGCAATCATGCCCTTACACACATGAGCAGAATGGTGTAGCTGAACGCAAGCATCGTCACATCCTTGAGACGGCTCGCGCTCTTTTATGCTCCTCTTCTGCTCATCGTTCTTTCTGGGCTGAAGCTATCATGATCTCTATTAGTCTCATCAACATTACTCCCTTATCTGCCCTAGCTGGTACGATGCCTTACAAGGCTCTTTATCATTCACCTCCCGACTACACTATGCTTCGTACCTTTGGATGCACCTGTTACATCCTTCTCCCTCCTACTAAGCGCACGTAGCTCTCTACTCATACTGCTAAGTGCTTTTACCTAGGTCTCAGTCCTGAACACAAAGATTATCGTTGTTTTGATCCATCAGCAGGTCGTGTCCGCATTTCTCGACATGTCTCCTTTGTGGAAGACTCCCTTTACTACCTGACCCCCCCCCTCCCGAGGATACTAGATTTCTCGATTTCCCAGTTATTGCTAGCCACCCGACTTTATCTTCCCGCATTCCTTTTCATCCCACTCCTTTGGCTCCATTCACATCTCCTGCAGTTTTTACACCTATTGTTCCCCCTACCGAAACTCCACCTACATCCCCACAGCAGCCATCACCCATCCCATCTACTTCCCCACCCACACATGCACCTACTCCACCGTCCTCACCCCCACACCCTGTCAGTCCACCACCTCTTCGTCAGTCTACCCGTTCCACTTCTGGTATTCCTCCGGCACGTTATATACCTGATGCCACTGGTCCTTCTAACCAGTTTGGTTTTGCTACCCTAGCTTCTTACTCACTACAGTTTCATGCATATCTCACTGCTATACACTCTACACGTGAGCCCAGAACATATCAAGACGCAATTCAATATCCTGAATGGAGGAAAGCTATTGCAAAGAAATTCAGTGCATTTGATCAGACTGACACTTGGGATGTTGTTCCTCGACCAGAGGGCGTTCAGCCTATTAGCTGCAAATGGATCTTCAAGGTCAAATATCAACCTGATGGATCTATTGAGCGGCACAAGGCCCGTCTAGTAGCCCGAGGGTTTACTCAGGAGCATGACATTGACTATGATTAGACATTTGCTCTCGTTGCATAGATGACTACTGTTCGCACCCTTCTTGCTGTTGCAGCCATCCGCCAATGGCCGTTATACCAGATAGACGTGAAGAATGCTTTTCTTCATGGTACTTTATCTGAGGTTGTTTATATAGATCCTCCTCCTGGACTCCCTACTCCTCCTCGTCATGTTAGCCGGCTGCGTCGGGCTATATATGGTTTGAAGCAGGCCCCTCGAGCATGTTTGAGTGTTTTCGCCTTGTCATCACCAATGCTAGTTTTAGTCAGAGTTCTCAGGACCATTCTATGTTTATGCGGTCATCACCGCAGGAGAGGGTAATTCTACTACTATATGTTGATGATATGATCATTACTGGGGATGACTCCGCCGGCATTGCATCCACACAGAAATACCTTTACCAGCAGTTTCATATGAAAGATCTTGGTAAGCTACGTTACTTTCTGGGTTTAGAGATTGCTCATGGATCTCAGGGGATACTCATTTCTCAGCAGAAATACACATCAGATATTATTTCCACTGCATGTCTATCTGACAGTCGATCAACTGATACACCCTTAGAGCTTCATGTGAAGCTTCGTTCCACAGATGGTGAGCTCCTTCCTGATCCTACTAGATACAGGCAGATTGTTGAACAGCTTGTCTACTTATGCATGACCAGACCCAATATTGCTCATGCAGTTAGTATTGTCAGTCAATTTGTTTTCGCTCCTACATCAGTTCACTACGGTGTTCTTCTTCGGATCCTCAGATACCTTCGGGGCACTATCACTCGCTCATTACTCATGCCTTCTACATCCAAACTAGAGCTCAGTACATATTCTGATTCAGATTGGGCAGGTGATCCGACTACTAGAAGGTCTACCACAGGTTTCTGTCTATTTCTTGGTGATTCACTGATCTCATGGCGGAGCAAAAAACAGGCAGTTGTTGCATGTTCTTCCACCGAGGCTGAGTACAGAGCAATGGCAGCTACTACTAGAGAGATTGTTTATATTCGTTGGTTGTTATCAGATATGGGTGTCACTCTTACAGGAGCTACTTAACTTTATTGTGATAACCGGAGTGCATTGCACATTGCAAGCAACCCGGTCTTTCATGAACGAACGAAGCATATTGAGATTGATTGTCATTATGTTTGTGAGCATTTTGAGGCAGGGACCATCTCTCTCCATTCTGTTACCTCTTCCCAGCAGACTGCAGACTTCTTCACCAAATCCTATACTGTTCAGAGATTCCGACACTTAGTAGGCAAACTCACATTGTTTGACCCATCGTGAGTTTGAGAGGGGGTGTTAGAGATTACAGTCCCATATTGAGTAGTTGGTTAGTTTTGTATTTGGTTCCTCCTATATATAGGTTATATTGTACTCAGTTATTTCTCAATTCAATATTCAGTATTGTCTTCATTTCTCTCTGATTTATCTTAACAGACAGGTTCCCAAGTTGTAGGATTTCGATTTCGGGAGCAGGCAACGGTGAAGGGGAAGAGAGGTAGAGGTTTCGATGAGGTTTAGGGTTTCGATTTGGGGATTAGGGTTTTGAATTGGGGCGATGAGATTTGGGGAAATCAATTTCGATTATGATTTGGGGAAGAGGGTTTCAACGATTTCAAACTAGGGAATAGGGTTCGATTTGAGGAGCTAGGAAATGGCGCACGATGAGAAGAAGAAGAAAGAGATTGAGAGCGTGAGAACGATGAGGAGGAGAAACTGAGTTGGGAGCTGATCACATGGGGTACCAAAATGACCAACATAATCCCTATCCTAAGTGAGATGAGCAGAGGATCTACTAACCGTTAGATCGCGATCATGATCACGGGGTAGATCGGACGACTGCTGGCGCGTGCGCACAGCTGTGCGCACCAGAGGCGTGTGCAACTGAAGATTACTATATATATTGTCACGCCCCGCTTCCCGAAATACGGGAACACAGGCACGCAACTGAGGCCCAGCGAATGATATAAGTACGCCAACTCATATCATTCATAAGCTGTACCAGTCTTAACTCAACAATATAAGAAAATGAATCACAACCACGCAGAAAAACATAATCACATAAACGATAATGAAATTCAATAACCAAATCTGAAATACAAAAACTTACCAAATAGCTCGACAGGCTCCAGCTCCAATCGTAGAGAACTGCTCACCAATGTCTTCTGAAAATTCTCCTTGTACACCTGTACTTGTTCATCTAAAAAGAGAGAATAATTTGTCCTTAGAGCAAGTCGTGGACATGCAAGTGGAGAAACAGTGAAACAATGGAAATGGTGGCATAGCAATGAATTCAAATAAACGATGCAGTCGATGGTGTTGAACAGTGTAAATGAGATAACAGTGTAATATGCATTAAATACGGTTTACCAAAATAACGATAAACAATACCAATAATGACAATAATAATGAGAACACTGTTCATTAAGATAATAATATGCAATGGTAATGCGATGAGAGCCTTAGGTCTATTATTCATTCTTTTATCCTAGCTAATGCACGTACTACTGCATCCCATACTACAGGTTCCATGCATACAATCAATTTCGTTTAGACTAAGGTGGTAGATTCTATAGATCATGTACTCGGGAACATTATTCATTAATGACCGATGATCGAATCAATTGAGATACTGAGTCAGTAATCTACAATTAACCGATGACCGATATGACCAATAGACCGATAGACCGATAGACCGATAAACCGATAATTAGGGAAACACGGGCCCCTCTTCCGAGTACAGTCACTATGTCATCAACTACCTTAATCAACCCTTAACCCCGGCTTGCTTTACTTTCTTTACTCAATTATCATACAATAATGCAATTAATAAGGGACGCTAGAGAAGGCGTCAAAGCAATCCTAAGATCATGCAATATACTATATACAATTAAATACACTAATAATAACATTATAGATATAATTATATATTATAAAACATAGGAATCCAATTCTGGACAGCAGTAGGTTGCTGTACCAAAACCAGTATTCCCGTTGCTACAGGGCAGCAAATGTGAATCCGTCAGGTGGTCTAGAAACTAGACTCCCACCCGGTTCCAACGCATACTTAAAAGTTACATTCCGACGACGGTAGCTAAGTGAAATTCGGTGTTCTTTATAGGTTTTAGTTTCTGGCTGGGTGTAGATGTTGTCTAATTTTAATTATAAAGGCAGTAAATAAATATTATAAAAATCAGTAAAAATACTTTTTAACACCCTAAACATGTTATTTTCAAATCTGGAACTTATCTTAGTTATATATGATTAATAATTCACTTAATTCATTAGCCTAAGTTGTTATATACGTGAATCTGGAATTTCAGCGCAGCTGCGGTAAAAGGTTCATAACTGGAACAGTATAACTCCGAATTCGAAAGTTTTGGTGTCTATCGACATCTAGACAGATAGGGCTACGATTTACTTTCAGGGAGTTTCTGATTTTAATGAAGTGTTCTAGGTCTAAACAGCATGTTAAGGTTCAGATTAGCGTAATTTTCTGAATAGTCTACAAGTTCATTTTAAGTAAAATGGTAAAAATAAGATTTAATAATAGTAAATTGGAGTTTAATTAATCTTAATCGCAGCGAATCAATCTTAGGTGAATATGGTATTGATATAGGTGATGTCTAACATCTTAATAATTACAATTCAACAATTTAGCAATAACAATCACATTAACGATCAACAAATTTCTACAATCTAATATAGGTATTTGCCATTTAATTTCATGATATGAAATGGGTCTATAGTTCCCTATTTTATAATCAATAGCTATAACTACATGGTGCATGAAAATCCCTATACTTTAGAGGTAAAAGATGGCACGATGTCGAGACTACCACTTGGATTTGCTCGTGTAAATCCGTGGCATCTCGACGATTGATACAACAATATTTTACGATTTTTAATTAAGATCCACTTGCGGAATTTCAACAATAATTATCGAATATGATAGAAAAAAAAAGATATTCGATAGAAGTGACTTGCCTTTAGGACGACGTTAGATCCGGTATATTGAGAATAACGGGGACGAAACCCCGGCGTCACGGCGACGAGCAAACGATCACCGTAATCACGCTCGGGCACGGATCTCGATGATGATCACGATCAAGATGAAGATCCAGCGAATCCAATGGTCGAGATCGGAAATAAAACATATGAGAATTAGAAGGGAACCAAAATATATCATGGTTGAAAATTGATGAATAAGAACAAAAAAAAATAGATCAAATGTTTACTCACCAAGCAAAGAACGAACAAGACGATCAGAGGCCGAGATCAAGTTGATCAACCAATCGACGGCCGAGATCGAAGATCAAGATCATGATCATGGGATACGACGGCTTGGATCTGACCTGGGGTTGATGATGGTTGGTCCAGATCTGATCCATCAGATCAGATCAGAAGATCAAATGCAGATCAACGGCCAGGATCACAAGATCAAAAACTCATCAAACAGAGCCTGGGGAGGACCGTTCCGCGACTGGGTGGCGGCAAAGGGCTGTGGCTAGGCGGAGGACGCGGCGAGGAGCGTCGGGAGACAGCGCGCTGGCTGCAAGGTGGCGCACGGGGGACTGCGCTCGGGGGTGCACAGGGCAGGCAGCCAGGGGGAGTCGGGAGTGCAGGCGGCGTGCTGTGCGACTGGGGGGTGCTGCTTGCGGCGCTGGAGAGGTCTGGCGCTGCAGCGGGCTGTCGACGGCCAGGGTGACGAAGAGAACGGGAGAGGGAAGGTGGAAGAGGCAGGGGATGGCGCTGCATGGATGGGTTCGGAAGAGAGCGTGGGAGGAAGGAGAAGGGAGTGTTGGCGGCTGGGGGAATTAGTAGTAGGGTTTTAGGGTTGAGTTTAGTAGAGTAGGTTTTATATAATAGGGTATTGGGTTGTTAGGGTCTAGATGAATTTGGACCCAATAAGAGTGGTATTGGTTTTGGGTATAGGGTAGTGGATTATCCAATAAGAAAAAATAGAGTTCTAAATTAAAATAATAAATAACAATAAATTAATAAAATCATGGTACACACAAATTCAATACTATATAAAATCCAATTTGTAATAAAATAAAATACAAATAGTCGATCACTTCGAAAATAATCATTAAAGTTAGAATATACTACTATTCGAAGAAAATACAACTTCCGGTTCGAAAAGATTTTAAGTGGAAGGTTTAATTCGCGTTTAAAATAATAACAAACTTATAAATAATTAAAATAAAATAAAATATTCAGAAAATATGTATTTCGGGAAACAGGGGTTACATATATATATATATATATATATATATATATATATATATATATATATATATGCGGATATTTGTATCCGAATCCGCTTTTTAAAGGGATATCCGCATCCGCATCCGAATTTTTTTGGATTTGGATATCCAAATTCGCATCCGTATTTTGCCCGGATATGGATTTTTCAGATCCGTATCTGCAAAAATTTCGGATTCGGATACAGATCGGATCAGATATATCCTTATCCGAGAGTATCCCTAGATATTAACCTAAAAGGTTATCTTGTTTAGCAAGATTGTATTTATTCATTATTTAATACTACCAGTTTTTACTTCAAATTTATTCATATTTTTTGTTTGGGTTTTCAACTCTTCCTTCTGGAAAGATAGAAAAGAAAAATTCTGAAAGCGAAATTGAATTTGTCCAGCGAGTGAGTTGATTAATTATATATAATCAAATATATATGTTGGTGTTTTTTTTAACAATTAAAAGATGTCCAGCGAGTGAGTTGATTAATTATATATAATCAAATATATATGTTGGAGTTTTTTTTTAACAATTAAAAGATGACACTGTCATCGCTTCATTACTGAAAAATTAACGAAATAAAGTAGAATCAATTACAAGCAACCAACAACATATCCAAAGTTCCATACATAACATCTTAGAGTATAATTTCTAATGCATAAAGGAAGATCTATAAACCGATACAACTCTCAATAACTGGAAAGATGTTCCTCTTCCCGCTAAGATACGCGTCTACTCATCCTCATCCATGAGCAGCCTCTTTTTCGCCCCCGTGTAACCTGCCCAATCATGAATGACAAAGAAAATTTTATGCATAGTAACAGGAAATCTATATATAACATTACGGAAACACAAATCATTACGATCTAGCCATAGACCCCATATGGTTGTTGCTGCGGCAATATCCCAGGCCCTTCTATCCTCTACCCTAACTAAATCTACCCTCCAATGTCTTAAACATCTGTACTCGATCTAGGACCCTCTAGACAACCAAAACCTCTGCTAACTACCCCCCATGCCAGAGCAGCCTTAGGACAAGTGAATAAGAGATGATTTGAGTCCTTATCAGCATTAAGACAATTAGGATAGCTAGCATCAATTTGCATATTTCTTTTCCGTAGATTGATTTTGGACAGGATCGCGTCGTCCTTTATCACAAGCTAGATAAAAATTTTGACTTTCAGGGGCGCCTTGATGTATCGAGATTCCAATATCTTTCATCCTCTACTTCCGTGGTATAGCAACCTTCCGTTTGTATAAACTTGTTGATATTTTCAAATTGATTCAAGTTTTCCTGCATTAATCCATCAGCTACAATAAGCCTAAGTCTTCCATTACGCCAAACATTCGCCACCAACGAGTCATTGTTGATAGTAGCGGCGGGCAGCCGCTTTCGGGAATAAATTATTAAGTGACATATTCCCACACCACCTATCCTTCCAAAATCTTGTGTCCCTGCCATTTTCAATCCTACACCTAGTATTAGTATGGAAAACCTCTCCCCGTTTCACCACTCCTTTCCATAGGAACGATACTTTCCCAAACTCACTTCTTCCCCCGAATCGATATTTTTTCCTCTTTCGATAAACTGCAAAAGATTGACACCACCAGCTGTTGCGTCTTTTTTTCATGCTCCACCACCACTTGTTAAGCAGCGCTAGGTTCATATCGTGCCGATTTAGAATTCCAGTGCCTCCAAATTCTTTCCAATTACACACTCTATCCCATTTAATCAGGTGATATCATTTGTTGGGACTCATCCGTTGCTTTCCACAAAAATCTTCTTCTGAGATCTCGTGCAGCTGAACTTGTGCAGTCGAACTTAGAACACAAACTTGGAATGGAATATAATCCAAGCTCCAAGTTGAGGCCGCAAAAATAAATAAAATATACAAACTAATATGTCTCAGTCACTCATATGACCTCATAATTAATAACATGCATGCAAAAAAAAAACCAAGCCAAAAGCAATATTCAAGTCAAACCCAAACAGTATAGAATGTAATGACCTTCCAGAAGAGTCCATATTTATCCTATAGCCATGTCAGATTCTCTATCAACATCTATACTATTATTAAGCAAACCTTCATTTTGGTGGCTTTTTACTGTTATGTCCTCACAAATATAAAAGACTAACAAAATATACAAGGGTAAAAAAAGTAATTTGCATGAAAAAAAAAAACACCTATCCATCTATACTATTAATACCAATCAGTCAGATTTAAGTATAGATAGATAGATGAGCATGCTTCGGGTTTGCCGAATGCAGTAGTAATTAACACCTATCCATCTATACTATTAATACCAATCAGTCAGATTTAAGTATAGATAGATAGATGAGCATGCTTCGGGTTTGCCGAATGCAGTAGATAGATAGATGAGCATGCAGTAGTAATTAACAGATACCGAATTCTATTAATAACATGCTCATGGATTTATACCGAATGCTATTAATAACAAATACCGAATGCAGTAGTAATTAATAGATAGATGAGCATGCAATAGTAATTAATAGATGAGCATGCAGTAGTATAGATAGATAGATGAGCATGCAGTAGTAATAAATCCATACCGATTGAGAACCCAAGGCTTTTTCCTGCTTGGGTTTCCGAAACGTTTTTTTGAGAACCCAAGTCACCCAAATGTTTTCCTATAAAGCCATGCAGTAGTTTAGAGCATATATATAATAACATAACAAGAAGCTAATTCCAGACCCAGGGAGTGGTGTGCTTGAAGGGGGGGACAATAGTGGCGTGATTTGTTTTCGTCGAGTGTGCAGGTGATGATTTTTGTTGTTGCTGTTGTTATTGATTTATGGTTTTTGGGAATTGTTTTGTTGATTATTATATTTGATTTTGAGGGTGCAGAAAGTGGCAGTGTCGACGGTTGCAAATGTGTGCAAGAAGTTGCCGTTGGATTGTTCTAAGATGGTGATGGAGTCGGTGCCTGCATTGTGTAATCTACTGGACTACGAGGATCGGAAGGTAATCAATTTTGAGTTGGATGTGTGTAACACAGCTAGCATATTTGAAGTATAGCATTGACAGATCATAAAGTATCACATTTGACTATGCACAATAGTAATTATAATTGCTAACTTCAGTAAGAATATGTGCATAAACCCATACTGGCCACATAATGTGCACGTGCACAGCTATTATGTTTAGAGCATATGTTATTTAACAATACATGCAGTACTGTTCTTCAATTATGTTTAGAGCATATATATAATAACATAACAATACATGCAGTAAGAATGGATTGTACTGCATGTATTGTTATGTTGCCAAAATTGCATGAAATGCATACTGCAAAATGAAATAATTTGCTAGCTTCAATTCAAAGCTGGCAGTTAAAGAAAATCACTTACTTACAGAGAATACTTCATGGACCTTTACATCAAAGTATAGGTAATACAAATTGTATAGGTAATACAAATTGACAACAAATGAGGTACTTTTAAAATTGTAATTGCTAATGGAAGTAAGAATATGTAAGAGCATGCAGTATGCTCTTACTGAAGTTAGCAATTTTAAAGTAAGAATATGTAAGAAAATCACTTACTTACAGAGAATACTTCATGGACCTGTACATCAAAGTATAGGTAATACAAATTGTATAGGTAATACAAATTGACAACAAATGAGGTACTTTTAAAATTGTAATTGCTAATGGAAGTAAGAATATGTAAGAGCATGCAGTAAGAAAATTGTAAGAGCATGCAGTAGTAATTAATAGATGTCAAAGCAAGTGATTTTATCACCTATAGTAAGTAAGTGATTTTATCACTGTAAGTAAGTGATTTTATCTATCTATACGTTTACATCAAAGTATACTTCATGGACCTTTACATCAAATTTTAAGTAATACAAATTGTATAGGTAATACAAATTGTCAACAAATGAGGTACTTTTAAAATTGGACATGCTAACTTCAGTAAGAATATGTAAGAGCATGCAGTAAGAAAATTGTAAGAGCATGCAGTAGTAATTAATAGATGTCAAAGCAAGTGATTTTATCACCTATAGTAAGTAAGTGATTTTATCTCTGTAAGTAAGTGATTTTATCTATCTATACGTTTACATCAAAGTATACTTCATGGACCTTTACATCAAAGTATAGGTAATACAAATTGTATAGGTAATACAAATTGTCAACAAATGAGGTACTTTTAACAATATTAAGATCCATTGGTTTAGTTATTTCACTGGATCAGTGTACTATGAGAGAATACGAAGCAAGCAAAATCTGAACTAAAACATAATAAATTGCTAGATTTTACATACAGTGCTTTGTGATGACGTAGAAGATCTTAACATCACATGCAGTATGGAAGCATTATGAATGAGGATCAATGCAAATTATTCCATCTATAAACAAAAGTTATCGAAAATAAAGAAGGATTCAATTATAGTTTTCCTGAAACAAAATTAGCTTATGTAAATGATATTACCAATTTTGAATTTTCATATGGAAGATATGACTAGGCAACAAAGAAGTGACAGTACGACAACTAAATTGAGTTGTTGGAGGCGTATGCTTATATGCACCAGCTACAGTAAGAATATGTGCATAAACCCATACTATCACAATAGTAATTATAATTGCAAATCGTCCAAAATAATCTCTCTTTGTCTTGACTGCATGAAATGCATACTGCAAAATGAAAGCTGCAACATAACACACACACACAAAAAAACAAAAGATAGAGATATACAGGATAAATGAGAAAAGTTGTGAAATGATTAATATGGGTCAGGATTGAGTAGGAACATGTAGACAACTATGCGTGCTCACCAAAGGGAAGGCAACGTAGAAAAACCCAAGTCCTGCTAGAGCTACAATCGGAACGGCAGAAAGAGGGCTAAGATACCTATTGCAATTTAAACTAACGTTAGTAACGTAACCATGATTTGAATGTAGAATTCCTTATTTTTTGGCTCAACATGGTTGAAAACCATGACATTTACCAACAGATCTGCAGGGATCAAAATTGTTACCAACAGTTGTTCACATATCATGACTACTAACATGAATGAAATGTGCAGACTTTTTAATTTTATCTTCATTTACCAAATTTTATAATCCATGAGGAAAAAAACCTTCATTTTGGTTACATTTTTTCAATAAGACGCATAGTTTTGTGCAACTAAAAACTATAAAAACTATATAAAAAATAGATTTGTTGTAATTTCGAGTTATGAGAATACATTGATCAATGTTTGTTGTGAATAAACCTTTTTACATCACTAAAATAGAGATCATTATATGTGATGTTATTTTGTAAAAAACTGGTTCTTACTTTGAAATAATCAGCTCACACTATTTGTTTCTCATACATAGGTTTCTGCTCAGGGGTTTTAGTAATCAGCTCACACTGTTTGTTTCTCATACAAAATCCCCACTGAGAAGATGCCAAGAAATGTCCGTTTGAGTGATATTAGGAGACAAGCAAGATCTGCATCCCCATATCATGTAGTATCTAATAATCAAGAAGGTATCCTCCCGAAACTACTATTCTTTTATAAATTAGAATCATTGTCAATAATGTTCTAACTAATATGCACCTTTCAACAGTTCATCATGGCAGACATAATTCTACGACAGTTCATCCGGCAAGGAGACGCCATAACTGTGCTAGAAATTATGTCGACATAAATATGATGCCAGTACACGTGTTATCAGATTCCAGATTCTGCGAAAAATGTGGTGCTAAGTTGTTTTCAGCTGAAACAAGAGAGATATGTTGTAGGAATGGAAAAATCTCACTACCGCAACTTACAACGCCTGTCGAATTGAAGATGTTATATACTGATCAGAGTGAGGAGGGAAAGCATTTCCGACATAACATTCGGACATACAATCATATGTTTGCCTTCACTTCGATGGGAGTTCATTATGATGCAAGTCTCGCCAATGGCTGTGACGGAATTTATACTTTTAGAGCCCAAGGGGCGATATACCATAGGATAGGAAGTCTACTACCTGTTCAACGCCCTAATTGGATAGGTAGTCTACAACCTGCTGGACCCCCAAGGCCAAGATATCTACAATTGTACATATATGATACTGAGCATGAAATTGAAAATAGAATGAGGGAAAATACTGGGATGCGGACACACGTAGTTGAAAAACTGAAGACGATCTTAAATCACCATAACCCTTTCGTGCATCAATTTAGGCGAATGGCTGTGAGAGATGACTTACCAAATTGTAGATTGTTGCTTAAAGACCATTCCTTGGGAGGTCACCAGTATAATCTTCCTACAGCATCTCAGGTTGCAGCAATTATAGTCGGAGGTGAAGATCTAACAAACGTTGGACCCCGGGAGACTATTGTGGAAACAATGGAAGGCAACCTACAGCTAATTCCAGACACGGTCGGTTATTATGATCCTCTACAGTACCCACTTTTACTTCCGTATGGGAACTATGGATGGGATGTCAACACCCATTGTTTAAATGGACATCAAGTTACCTGCCGGGAATTTTATTCGTATATGCTTCAGGTAGTGTACTAATATGAACTATATATATTCCTCTTTCATACTATACTAATAAATAATGTTTTTGTTACAATTACAGATTAGAGCAAATGATACATCAATACTACTTCGTGCCGGCAGATTACTACAACAATTTATTGTTGACACTTACGTCAAAATTGAGATGCAAAGGTTACGGTTTTTGCGGGCCAATCAAAAAACTATTAGAGCGGAGTTGTACCAAGGGTTACAAGATTTATTCAATGCGGGGGTACGAAATGCAGGTATGTAATTAGTAGATTGAAAAGTCTTATTATTTTTTCCTTTTCCGCCTGTATTCCACAATGAATGGGTAGCTAATAGATAAATACTTTTCCAATGTATTTATAGGTTCAACCGGAAGGAAAATTATACTTCCCTCTTCGTATGTTGGTAGCCCGAGAGACATGTATAATCGGTATCAAGATGCCATGGCTTTGGTTCAGAGGTATGGAAAACCGGATCTATTTATTACAATGACATGTAATCCATCATGGGATGAAATAACAAATGAATTGTTCTTGGGACAAGACCCTCAAGATAGGCCTGACTTGACATCAAGGGTTTTCAAAGCAAAGCTAGAAGAACTAAAAAAAGATATCTATACCAGCGGAGTTTTAGGTTATGTTGCAGCTCATGTCCATGTAGTCGAGTTCCAAAAACGTGGATTGCCCCATGTTCATATGTTGGTCATTCTGAATGAACAGGACAAACTGAATAATCCTGACGAGTACGACCACATTGTACGGGCAGAGATTCCAGACCCAAATGTTGAACCTGAACTATATGATCTATACTATTATTAAGCAAACCTTCATTTTGGTGGCTTTTTACTGTTATGTCCTCACAAATATAAAAGACTAACAAAATATACAAGGGTAAAAAAAGTAATTTGCATGAAAAAAAAAACACCTATCCATCTATACTATTAATACCAATCAGTCAGATTTAAGTATAGATAGATAGATGAGCATGCTTCGGGTTTGCCGAATGCAGTAGTAATTAACACCTATCCATCTATACTATTAATACCAATCAGTCAGATTTAAGTATAGATAGATAGATGAGCATGCTTCGGGTTTGCCGAATGCAGTAGATAGATAGATGAGCATGCAGTAGTAATTAACAGATACCGAATTCTATTAATAACATGCTCATGGATTTATACCGAATGCTATTAATAACAAATACCGAATGCAGTAGTAATTAATAGATAGATGAGCATGCAATAGTAATTAATAGATGAGCATGCAGTAGTATAGATAGATAGATGAGCATGCAGTAGTAATAAATCCATACCGATTGAGAACCCAAGGCTTTTTCCTGCTTGGGTTTCCGAAACGTTTTTTTGAGAACCCAAGTCACCCAAATGTTTTCCTATAAAGCCATGCAGTAGTTTAGAGCATATATATAATAACATAACAAGAAGCTAATTCCAGACCCAGGGAGTGGTGTGCTTGAAGGGGGGGACAATAGTGGCGTGATTTGTTTTCGTCGAGTGTGCAGGTGATGATTTTTGTTGTTGCTGTTGTTATTGATTTATGGTTTTTGGGAATTGTTTTGTTGATTATTATATTTGATTTTGAGGGTGCAGAAAGTGGCAGTGTCGACAGTTGCAAATGTGTGCAAGAAGTTGCCGTTGGATTGTTCTAAGATGGTGATGGAGTCGGTGCCTGCATTGTGTAATCTACTGGACTACGAGGATCGGAAGGTAATCAATTTTGAGTTGGATGTGTGTAACACAGCTAGCATATTTGAAGTATAGCATTGACAGATCATAAAGTATCACATTTGACTATGCACAATAGTAATTATAATTGCTAACTTCAGTAAGAATATGTGCATAAACCCATACTGGCCACATAATGTGCACGTGCACAGCTATTATGTTTAGAGCATATGTTATTTAACAATACATGCAGTACTGTTCTTCAATTATGTTTAGAGCATATATATAATAACATAACAATACATGCAGTAAGAATGGATTGTACTGCATGTATTGTTATGTTGCCAAAATTGCATGAAATGCATACTGCAAAATGAAATAATTTGCTAGCTTCAATTCAAAGCTGGCAGTTAAAGAAAATCACTTACTTACAGAGAATACTTCATGGACCTTTACATCAAAGTATAGGTAATACAAATTGTATAGGTAATACAAATTGACAACAAATGAGGTACTTTTAAAATTGTAATTGCTAATGGAAGTAAGAATATGTAAGAGCATGCAGTATGCTCTTACTGAAGTTAGCAATTTTAAAGTAAGAATATGTAAGAAAATCACTTACTTACAGAGAATACTTCATGGACCTGTACATCAAAGTATAGGTAATACAAATTGTATAGGTAATACAAATTGACAACAAATGAGGTACTTTTAAAATTGTAATTGCTAATGGAAGTAAGAATATGTAAGAGCATGCAGTAAGAAAATTGTAAGAGCATGCAGTAGTAATTAATAGATGTCAAAGCAAGTGATTTTATCACCTATAGTAAGTAAGTGATTTTATCACTGTAAGTAAGTGATTTTATCTATCTATACGTTTACATCAAAGTATACTTCATGGACCTTTACATCAAATTTTAAGTAATACAAATTGTATAGGTAATACAAATTGTCAACAAATGAGGTACTTTTAAAATTGGACATGCTAACTTCAGTAAGAATATGTAAGAGCATGCAGTAAGAAAATTGTAAGAGCATGCAGTAGTAATTAATAGATGTCAAAGCAAGTGATTTTATCACCTATAGTAAGTAAGTGATTTTATCTCTGTAAGTAAGTGATTTTATCTATCTATACGTTTACATCAAAGTATACTTCATGGACCTTTACATCAAAGTATAGGTAATACAAATTGTATAGGTAATACAAATTGTCAACAAATGAGGTACTTTTAACAATATTAAGATCCATTGGTTTAGTTATTTCACTGGATCAGTGTACTATGAGAGAATACGAAGCAAGCAAAATCTGAACTAAAACATAATAAATTGCTAGATTTTACATACAGTGCTTTGTGATGACGTAGAAGATCTTAACATCACATGCAGTATGGAAGCATTATGAATGAGGATCAATGCAAATTATTCCATCTATAAACAAAAGTTATCGAAAATAAAGAAGGATTCAATTATAGTTTTCCTGAAACAAAATTAGCTTATGTAAATGATATTACCAATTTTGAATTTTCATATGGAAGATATGACTAGGCAACAAAGAAGTGACAGTACGACAACTAAATTGAGTTGTTGGAGGCGTATGCTTATATGCACCAGCTACAGTAAGAATATGTGCATAAACCCATACTATCACAATAGTAATTATAATTGCAAATCGTCCAAAATAATCTCTCTTTGTCTTGACTGCATGAAATGCATACTGCAAAATGAAAGCTGCAACATAACACACACACACAAAAAAACAAAAGATAGAGATATACAGGATAAATGAGAAAAGTTGTGAAATGATTAATATGGGTCAGGATTGAGTAGGAACATGTAGACAACTATGCGTGCTCACCAAAGGGAAGGCAACGTAGAAAAACCCAAGTCCTGCTAGAGCTACAATCGGAACGGCAGAAAGAGGGCTAAGATACCTATTGCAATTTAAACTAACGTTAGTAACGTAACCATGATTTGAATGTAGAATTCCTTATTTTTTGGCTCAACATGGTTGAAAACCATGACATTTACCAACAGATCTGCAGGGATCAAAATTGTTACCAACAGTTGTTCACATATCATGACTACTAACATGAATGAAATGTGCAGACTTTTTAATTTTATCTTCATTTACCAAATTTTATAATCCATGAGGAAAAAAACCTTCATTTTGGTTACATTTTTTCAATAAGACGCATAGTTTTGTGCAACTAAAAACTATAAAAACTATATAAAAAATAGATTTGTTGTAATTTCGAGTTATGAGAATACATTGATCAATGTTTGTTGTGAATAAACCTTTTTACATCACTAAAATAGAGATCATTATATGTGATGTTATTTTGTAAAAAACTGGTTCTTACTTTGAAATAATCAGCTCACACTATTTGTTTCTCATACATAGGTTTCTGCTCAGGGGTTTTAGTAATCAGCTCACACTGTTTGTTTCTCATACAAAATCCCCACTGAGAAGATGCCAAGAAATGTCCGTTTGAGTGATATTAGGAGACAAGCAAGATCTGCATCCCCATATCATGTAGTATCTAATAATCAAGAAGGTATCCTCCCGAAACTACTATTCTTTTATAAATTAGAATCATTGTCAATAATGTTCTAACTAATATGCACCTTTCAACAGTTCATCATGGCAGACATAATTCTACGACAGTTCATCCGGCAAGGAGACGCCATAACTGTGCTAGAAATTATGTCGACATAAATATGATGCCAGTACACGTGTTATCAGATTCCAGATTCTGCGAAAAATGTGGTGCTAAGTTGTTTTCAGCTGAAACAAGAGAGATATGTTGTAGGAATGGAAAAATCTCACTACCGCAACTTACAACGCCTGTCGAATTGAAGATGTTATATACTGATCAGAGTGAGGAGGGAAAGCATTTCCGACATAACATTCGGACATACAATCATATGTTTGCCTTCACTTCGATGGGAGTTCATTATGATGCAAGTCTCGCCAATGGCTGTGACGGAATTTATACTTTTAGAGCCCAAGGGGCGATATACCATAGGATAGGAAGTCTACTACCTGTTCAACGCCCTAATTGGATAGGTAGTCTACAACCTGCTGGACCCCCAAGGCCAAGATATCTACAATTGTACATATATGATACTGAGCATGAAATTGAAAATAGAATGAGGGAAAATACTGGGATGCGGACACACGTAGTTGAAAAACTGAAGACGATCTTAAATCACCATAACCCTTTCGTGCATCAATTTAGGCGAATGGCTGTGAGAGATGACTTACCAAATTGTAGATTGTTGCTTAAAGACCATTCCTTGGGAGGTCACCAGTATAATCTTCCTACAGCATCTCAGGTTGCAGCAATTATAGTCGGAGGTGAAGATCTAACAAACGTTGGACCCCGGGAGACTATTGTGGAAACAATGGAAGGCAACCTACAGCTAATTCCAGACACGGTCGGTTATTATGATCCTCTACAGTACCCACTTTTACTTCCGTATGGGAACTATGGATGGGATGTCAACACCCATTGTTTAAATGGACATCAAGTTACCTGCCGGGAATTTTATTCGTATATGCTTCAGGTAGTGTACTAATATGAACTATATATATTCCTCTTTCATACTATACTAATAAATAATGTTTTTGTTACAATTACAGATTAGAGCAAATGATACATCAATACTACTTCGTGCCGGCAGATTACTACAACAATTTATTGTTGACACTTACGTCAAAATTGAGATGCAAAGGTTACGGTTTTTGCGGGCCAATCAAAAAACTATTAGAGCGGAGTTGTACCAAGGGTTACAAGATTTATTCAATGCGGGGGTACGAAATGCAGGTATGTAATTAGTAGATTGAAAAGTCTTATTATTTTTTCCTTTTCCGCCTGTATTCCACAATGAATGGGTAGCTAATAGATAAATACTTTTCCAATGTATTTATAGGTTCAACCGGAAGGAAAATTATACTTCCCTCTTCGTATGTTGGTAGCCCGAGAGACATGTATAATCGGTATCAAGATGCCATGGCTTTGGTTCAGAGGTATGGAAAACCGGATCTATTTATTACAATGACATGTAATCCATCATGGGATGAAATAACAAATGAATTGTTCTTGGGACAAGACCCTCAAGATAGGCCTGACTTGACATCAAGGGTTTTCAAAGCAAAGCTAGAAGAACTAAAAAAAGATATCTATACCAGCGGAGTTTTAGGTTATGTTGCAGCTCATGTCCATGTAGTCGAGTTCCAAAAACGTGGATTGCCCCATGTTCATATGTTGGTCATTCTGAATGAACAGGACAAACTGAATAATCCTGACGAGTACGACCACATTGTACGGGCAGAGATTCCAGACCCAAATGTTGAACCTGAACTATATGATATAGTTAAAAAGCATATGCTACATGGACCATGTGGTATAGTGAAACCAAATTCTCCTTGCATGAGGGAAAACAAGTGCAAAAAGGGATATCCGTTCCAATTTGCGGAGCACACAGTACAAGGAGATGATTCGTATCCATTATATAGAAGACGTGATAATGGGATTAGTGTAGAGAAACACGGCATCTCCTTGGATAATCGATGGGTGGTTCCATATAATCCTTGGCTTTTGAAAAAATATAATTGTCATATCAATGTTGAAATATGCTCCAGTATCACGGCCGTGAAGTATTTATACAAGTACGTATACAAGGGACCAGACCGAATCTCTTTTCAGATACGTAGAGAAACAGATCAAAATGATGAGATCTCACAGTTTCTAGATGCACGTTGGGTTTGCCCACAGGAAGCATTGTGGAGGACTTTTAAGTTTCCAGTGCACAAAATATATCCAAGTGTGGTAGCTCTTCATATACATCTTCCAAATATGCAGCAATTGACATATTATGCCGATCAACTGCTCGATGATGTTCTCAATGATGTGCAAACTTCAAAGACAATGTTGACTGAGTTTTTTCAAAAAAATTCAGAAGATCCTGAAGCAAGAAATTTATTATATCGAGAATTTCCAGAAAAATATTGGTGGGTATCTGGAGAAAAAAAATGGCAAAAGAGAGCATCACCGCAACGAGCTGTCGGTAGACTTTACACGGTTCCGCCAAATGAAGGAGATCGATATTATTTGCGCATCCTACTGAACCATGTTAGGGGACCAGTCTCATTTGATGATCTTCTTACAGTAGATGGGGTATTCTGCTCCACTTTTAAGGAATCAGCTGAAAAGAGGGGGTTCTTAGAAAATGACAACGGCGTACGAGAATGTTTAATTGAAGCGGCAAGTACACATATGCCATCAGCGCTCCGGAGATTGTTTGCTACACTTTTGTTGTATTGTCAACCTACTGGTGTGCTGCAGTTGTGGACTGAGTTCCACCCATATATGATGGAAGATTACTCTTCAACGAGTACCGTGAATGTGAATTCAAACATGAATCATCTATTACGTGATCTGAACAGCATATTTCAACAGTATAATAAATGTAATGCAGATTATGGTCTCCCTGCACCCACATTTGATGATTTTACAAGCGGATCTACACAACAAATGATTGAAGATGAGAGATCCATTATTGTTACGGATGATGATTTAAGCTGTATAAATTTGTTGAATTCGGGCCAGAAGCATGCTTTTGATGTGATCATCGAAGCTGTTAATTCGAAAAAAGAGATGGTATTCTTCATTGACGGTCCAGGTGGTACTGGCAAGTCTTTTTTGTATAGAGCAGTATTGGCATACCTTAGAAAAGAAGGACATATTGCATTGGCAACAGCATCGTCAGGAATCGCAGCCACGATATTACCGGGAGGAAGAACTGCTCACACTAGGTTCAAAATTCCTATTAAAATTGGGCCTAAATCAACTTGCTATATTAGTAAACAGGACGACACAGCTGATCTCTTACAAAGTAGCAGTGTTATACTTTGGGACGAGGCAACAATGGTACATCGGTATGCTTTTGAAGCATTTGACAGAACCTTAAGAGATTTGACAGAAAAGGATGTCCCTTTTGGAGGTAAAATCGTTATACTTGGAGGTGATTTTAGACAAGTGCTACCAGTAGTACAGAATGGTACAAAATCGCAAACTATAGATGCATGTATTATCAAGTCTGCAATTTGGGAAAATGTAAATGTTGTTCATCTTACAGAAAATATGCGATCAAGAACAGATCCTAACTTCACAAGCATTTTAAAAGATATCGGAGACGGGGCAGCGACTACATATGAAAATGAAATGGTAAGAATTCCGGATGAAATGGTTTTACCATGGACAGGTGACGATACCATAACTCATTTAGTCAACACTATTTATCCAAATCTTTGTGAGAATATGAATGACAAGAGCTACATGGTGGAAAGAGCTATAATGGCACCAACTAATGAGTCCGTGGATAGTATAAACAACACTACCATTAATACTTTTCCAGGTGATTGTAATCTAAATTAGTATTAATCTCTTCTATGTAAAGGCTTTGACTATTTATAAAAATAAATAGAGATTTTCCTATGTATCCATTTCTACTAACATAAATTTAAACTATACCATTGTCAGGTGATGAGAAAGTATATTATTCTTTCGATAGCGTAGAAGATGACGAGAGGAATCTATACCAACAAGAATTTTTGAATGAGATTTCTCCAGGAGGATTGCCACCACATAAGCTAATTTTGAAATACGGGGCACCAATAATTCTTCTACGAAATATAGACCCAAAAGCAGGTCTTTGCAACGGGACAAGATTATTGTGTCGAGGTTTTTATCAGTACTTGATCGATGCAGAAATTGTTACTGGAATTTCAGCAGGAACACGAGTTTTCCTTCCTAGAATACCACTAAAACCTTCGGAAAGCATAAGCTTGCCGTTCAAACTAATTAGAAAACAATTTCCTGTGCGTTTGTGTTTCGCTATGACCATAAATAAAGCGCAGGGACAAACTATACCGTTCGCGGGGATTTATTTAAAAGATCATGTTTTCAGTCATGGGCAACTTTACGTGGCTTTGTCAAGAGGAATTTCAATGAACTCCACCAAGATAGCTATTCGTGAAGGAAAATTGTCCGGGCAAGATGGAACATACACAAGAAATGTTGTCTACAAAGAAGTGTTATTCAATTAGAAAGCTCAGCTGTAGTTTTATTTTAGTTGGTACTACATACTCTTCTATGCACTTTTACTTTTTTATATGGGTTTGAGTTTGGTTAACAATGCATTTTGAATTTTGTATATCGTATAATGTATTATTGAAGTTTGATTATATAATCGTTCACACTTATCTATACTATTATTTAAGCCTGCTATTTTTCAAGTTAAATGTTTTACTATTTCTTTTCTTATATAATATACAAATTCATCCCATAATGGCTAATGATTAAATTTTTTTATTTATAGACGTGCATCGCACGTGCATTATACTAGTATACAATTATCTATATGCTAAATTACATAAACTATTCCGCCAGATTTTTTGTATTTCAAAAATAATTCTTTAATATGCATAATCTCCTAAAAAAATATTTTTCTTATATAACTACCTTCAAATAGTGTTAATAGTTTCTTAAAATTAAATAAAAGTTTGAGGCAAATAATTGTTGCAATTTGAAAGAAAAAAGTCAGGCTCGAAAAACACCTCGTCCAACTTTGTTCATCAATTATTTATTTATTTATTTCTTTCACTTTCTCTCTGCCAACTTCAGAACTTGCTTTTGCCATATGGATAACTCATGAGAAGATATCTAAATCCAAAACAATTTCCTCACCTAGCCGATGTGGGACTAAAGTCCCCACATGGCTAAGCTCCGGATTTTTTTTTTGTCTTTGTTTTTTTTGCTGGATTTTTTTTTTCTCGCTATGAGCATTCTTTTATTAACGGGTTCGTTTTTCTAATTTAATTTAATTGATCGGATCAATCTAGTTTAATTAGTTTAAACATCAATTAATTGAGATTAATCTTAAATAAAACAAAAATTTAAATTTGTTTAACATTAATTTTGCTACAGTATTCTTACAATTCTAATAAATCTAATATTTCACAAAAAATTATTCCAGGTACGTAAATTTAACAATCAAACAATTTTTTCAGAACTTATTTTCACAAATTTTTCTTCCACAGTAACGTGACAACTTTAGAAAATTTTATCAATTTGCATATTTCTTTTCCGTATCAGCATTATGACAATTAGGATAGCTAGCATCAATTTGCATATTTCTTTTCCGTAGATTGATCTTGGACAGGATCGCGTCGTCCTTTATCACAAGCCAGATAAAAATTTTGACTTTCAGGGGCGCCTTGATGTATCGAGATTCCAATATCTTTCATCATCTACATCCGTGGTATAGCAACCTTCCGTTTGTATAAACTTGTTGATATTTTCAAACTGATTCAAGTTTTCCTGCATTAATCCATCAGCTACAATAAGCCTAAGTCTTCCATTACGCCAAACATTCGCCACCAACGAGTCATTGTTGATAGTAGCGGCGGGCAGCCGCTTCCGGGAATAAATTATTAAGTGACCTATCCCCACACCACCTATCCTTCCAAAATCTTGTGTCCCTGCCATTTTCAATCCTACACCTAGTATTAGTATGGAAAACCTCTCCCAGTTTCGCCACTCCTTTCCATAGGAACGATACTTTCCCAAATCACTTCTCCCCTCGAATCGATATTTTTTCCTCTTTCGATAAACTGCAAAAGACTGACACCACCAGCTGTTGCGTCTTTTTTTCATGTTCCACCACCACTTGTTAAGCAGCGCTAGGTTCATATCGTGCCGATTTAGAATTCCAATGCCTCCAAATTCTTTCTAATTACACACTCTATTCCATTTAATCAGGTGATATCCTTTATTGGACTCGTGCAGCTGAACTTGTGCAGTTGAACTTAGAACACAAACTTGGAATGGAATATAATCCAAGCTCCAAGTTGAGGCCGCAAAAATAAATAAAATATACAAACTAATATGTCTCTGTCACTCATATGACCTCATAATTAATAACATGCATGCAAAGAAAAAAAACCAAGCCAAAAGCAATATTCAAGTCAAACCCAAACTGTATAGAATGCAATGACCTTCCAGAAGAGTCCATATTTCTCCTATAGCCATGTCAGATTCTCCATCAACATATACAATTATCTATATGCTAAATTACATAAACTATTCCGCCAGATTTTTTGTATTTCAAAAATAATTCTTTAATATGCATAATCTCCTAAAAAAATATTTTTCTTATATAACTACCTTCAAATAGTGTTAATAGTTTCTTAAAATTAAATAAAAGTTTGAGGCAAATAATTGTTGCAATTTGAAAGAAAAAAGTCAGGCTCCAAAAACACCTCATCCAACTTTGTTCATCAATTATTTATTTATTTATTTCTTTCACTTTCTCTCTGCCAACTTCAGAACTTGCTTTTGCCATATGGATAACTCATGAGAAGATATCTAAATCCAAAACAATTTCCTCACCTAGCCGATGTGGGACTAAAGTCCCCACATGGCTAAGCTCCGGATTTTTTTTTTGTCTTTGTTTATTTTGCTGGATTTTTTTTTTCTCGCTATGAGCATTCTTTTATTAACGGGTTCGTTTTTTTAATTTAATTTAATTGATCGGATCAATCTAGTTTAATTAGTTTAAGCATCAATTAATTGAGATTAATCTTAAATAAAACAAAAATTTAAAATTTGTTTAACATTAATTTTGCTACAGTATTCTTACAATTCTAATAAATCTAATATTTCACAAAAAATTATTCCGAGTACGTAAATTTAACAATCAAACAATTTTTTCAGAACTTATTTTCACAAATTTTTCTTCCACAGTAATGTGACAACTTTAGAAAACTTTAGAAAACTTTTACGAGGAACCAAACACACTCTAAATAGTAGACTTGTCCTTGATTTAATTAATCATATCTACAGCCTCTATTTTCAGACCTAACCGCTACTTTTCATGAATACGTAGCCTAACTCCATGAGTGAAAAGTCTAAACTAGCTAGCTGTGCTCCTAACCTTTAACACTCCTGTCCCTTGTTAGAGCATCCACAGTCGTTTGCTATAATTTCCATTTTTTCAAATTTTAGCAAACTTGTAGAAAAGCAGCGCTGTAGTCGTTTCTCATATTCCCATATTTTGGCAAACCTTCTATTTCCATTTCTCAAATATGAGAAACGAACTGAGCTTTCTCAAATTATAAAGGACGGGGTATGATACCCCGTCTCTTCGAAAGAAATATTATTTAATCGTATGAGACGGACGAACATAAACCGTCCCAATAATTCTCCAATTTTTTTTTTTATTAAGTGTTCAAACGGGGAATGATACCCCGTCCGGGTATCAAACCCCGTCCCACACATTGACCCAGTTTATTTATTTTTTTTAAATCCCATCAGACGGGGATAGATACCCCGTCCGGGAATTAAAATTTTTTTTTTGTTTTGTTTTTTTTTTCCTACTTTGCCCTCAAAATTTATAGTGTCAATCCGATTGAAGCCGAGGGTATAAAAGTCTTCTCACACAGCCAGCTCATTTTTTTATTTTTTTTTGAGAGAGACGGGGAATGATTCCCCGTCCTACACAATTTTAAAATTAAAAAACTTGGGACGGGATATCATATACCGTCTCTAACGAATATGAAAAAAATTTAGCAAACAACGACTGCACGCACTTCATCCATTTGCTATTACTGTAGCTGCCATTTTATGAGAATTGAGAAAAACGACTGTGGATGCTCTTAGTTATTACATTGGTTTGTTTTTCATTTCTTTCGGATATTCCTTAGAGCATCTCCAATGAGGGACTTCGTAATAAAATTTCTTTATTTTTTTTTTTTTCCGAAAGACTCGTTAACTTCAATCACTCTCTTTAAAATTTAATTTCTTCAAAATTTATGCATTTTTCTTAATTAAGTTAAAATAAACTATACATTAAATGTAATAATAGTAAAATTTAAAATTACTTTAATTTTTGGATAATTTTTTTTTAATATCAAATTATTAGATAATTTTTACTTTAAATAATTATTAAAGACTTATAAATTTTCTAAGATATTAATTTTATTTAGTTATCTCCTTGCCTAGATTATGAATGAACTAGTAAATTCACATTAATCAAATAATTTTTATAATTTAGAATAATTTAATATTAAATTTTGACAGAAATAGAACATGTAGAATTATAATAATTAAAATTTAAAATACAACATACAACAAAAAATTTGCTCATATTGCACTTAGAAATGCACTGATAGAGCATTTGTGGGCGACACGGCAATAAAATGGATTAGAGGCTAGTGATCATCAATGTAATATTTTAAATATTTTTTATCATTCAGTTCTATGTATTTCACTGTCCAACGTTTGTCGTTAATCTATTTCCACTTAATGATCACATTTTATGAGTTGGTGCAATATATTTAGTAGCCATTTGAAAATATGTTAAGTTAATACAAAATAAATAAATAAATAATCCTAAATATTAATATTGTATCAATTATTCTTTTCAATCGATAAAAAAAATATTCAAAATTGGTCTCATCTTAAAGTATTGCTGAGATCTTTCCAATGATACCAAAATAATAAAATTTGGATTAATATTTTATAAGATACATTCATCTAATATATATATACACATTTTAATAAGAAGGATATGAAAGTAATTCTTGAAAAGATGTTAAGATGAAAGAGGGTAGAATGAAAATTAAAAAATATGAATAGTGTTTTGAAGGCCAACTCCAAACCCTTCAAATTTGAAGGGTTTGAGACCTCCTACTTCTAAATGAAGGAGGCAATGAAGGCCGGTTGGAGCCTCCCAGGCCTTCAAAATAGAGAAATGAAGGCTCGTTGGAGATGCTCTTATCAAACCTTACCACGCTGCACTCTCAAAGAGAAGGGAAGGGAAGCAAATGGGGAAGAAGTGATTGATATATGAGAGATTGTTCGATCAAACAACCGAAGAACAACAACCGCCTAATGGATTTATCCCGGTGCTTGTCGGAAGAGGATCGTCGATTGAGAGGTTTTTGGTGAATGTGAAGCTCATCAAAGATCCATGCATCACGATACTACTGGATATAGCTACTGACAAGTTAGGGGTGAATAGGGAAGGGATCTTGAGAATGACCTGCGACGTCAACCATTTCCGTAGAGTTGTTAGCTAGATAGTACTCCATCCATTTCCTTTTTCTTCGTTGAGTTTGACATTGCAAAATGTAGATCATGTATATATGGAGAGAAACCGGGAAAGAAAATTAGGTATCGTAGTGAACTCAGACAGGGTGATCCATTGTCTTCTCTTCTGTTCACCTTAATTGCGGATGGGCTAATGTGCTATAGCTTTTTTCATTTTTTCTCAGCATTCAGATGGAATCGAACCCCAATTAATACTCTCCAAGGTCGGAGTTGGACATGTAACCTTTCACTTAAGAGTGAGAAGCCTTGTCATTCTTAAGTGAGATGTTAAGCCTTGTTAAGGCTTCTCATTCTTAAGTGAGATGTTACATGTTTGATTCCGGGGGCTTCTCATTTTTAAGTGAAAGGTTACATATTCGATTCCGGTTTAGACTGAATTATTTGAGATGTTGAAATTGAAAAAAAGAACTCGATACATCGTTAGTGATTAAACTATCTGAGAATTGGTGAGGCTTTAGATAGAATCTGACATGATCAATTAATTGGTATAGATTGAGTCTTATTATAAAAACTTGATTGCTTTTTTTAATCTACTTAGGTCTTAGTTTTATTAGAAAAGCATGACTTAGCAAGGGGTCTATCTATTGAATTTACTAGGATGTTTGAATTATAATTATTCCATTTTTTCAATTACCGGATATATATATATATATATAATAAATTACAAAGAAAGCTTTCAGGTGGCTCACAATCAATCCCTCCTATAATCAAAGGCCTAGATCAAACCTCACAAAACATATTTTCCTTTCAAAATTTCAAACTCCAAAACCAAATTTTTCCCCCCAAAACTAAAAAAACTTATTACTTTATTACTTTCACTCTCTTCTCTCTTCACTTTTTCATATTTCTCTCTTTCTCTCTCTCCCATTCTTTCTATATTTACTTAGAAATTTAGATTTTCAGAATTTTAATGTTTTTTTTTTGCACATGTTATATTGAAAATAGTAAATATCTCTTCAACTCCACACTTAAAGTTCTAAGAAGTTAGATTTTATACCCTCATTTATAATTATTTTTCAACATATACTAATGGAAATATGGACTTTTATTTACAACTAATTATTGTCATACTATTCAAACTTGAGCTACATAATTGTTGTTTTACTGTTTACAGGCTTTTCGTACTTTGTATCGTTCCGAAGACGTGTCGTAGGCACGTGCCCACGGGCAAATCTAGTATATATAATAAAACACAAAGAAAGCTATCAAGTAGTTTTTCTTCAATCCCCAAAATCAAAAGCATCTAACCTCACAAAACATATTTTTCCCCCCAAAACTCAAATTCAAATCCCCCACAAAAAAAAACTCCTATATTTGTTTAATTATTTCTCTCTCTCTTTCTCTCTCTCTCTCCCTTTCCTATTCAAAAAACTAGTAATTTACACGTATGTTGCACGTTTTAATAAATATATAATTTTTTTAAAGTAAAAACTTAGACGGCAGGGCGAAGAAAGGATGCGTGGATTTTGAGAAAGAGGAAGAGGAACAGTCGTCTTGTTTTTTGAGAGAGAGGAGTTTGTATGGATAGTTTACGTGTTAGATGGGTTTATATAAAAGATTTTGGTTGTACGTGCGTTGAACGAGTTGATAGATTGACAAATTACACAAAGGCCTTCTCTCTTTATAGTAGTAGAGATTAAGAAAATAAAAATTATAAAAATTATAAAAAAATAAAAATAAAAAAAAATGAAAAAGTTAAAAATTTAAAAACTTTTAAAATAATTCAAAAAAAAAACATATAATATTTTTTTTGCTGGAACCCCAAATTTTTTTTCCATATAATATATTTACTACTTCAATTAATTTGCTTAACCTCCGAAACTATTTTATATAATCAAATAGGGTGCACCGTTCCGACACGTGTCAACGGGCAAATCTAGTATATATATAAAACCTAACCACAACTACTATTATAACAAATTTACCATATAAGAATGGGGGCGTTTCTCGCTGCAAATTAACCCACCATTATCTAAAATAATAAAAACATCCGAAACAAAATAACATCCACTTAAAATTACTAACACAATTAAATCTCAACTGCACATATATTTAAACCGAAGCTATACCAACCATCTAATTCAAATCAAAAATCCAATTAACTTTTAGTCACATAAATAAATTTAAGCTGAAGTTGTTAGGAAATTATGAGAATCTTGTTGAGTCTTTGACACAATCAATACAAACCACCAAGCAAGACTAAATCACACCAAACACACAAAGCACACAAGAGTTGTCCCGATTGGAGCTTTCGCCTTAATCCGGGGGAGGAAGAACCGAGATGTTATTTAACTAGAGAAGATACAAGAATATTACAATTCTCACCACGACCATCTCTCAAGCCTAATGGAACTTGATGCTGCTTACAATGGAGAACTCTCTCACTCTCTCAGATGAAGTAGTCTCTTCTTCTGTTCGGCACTCAATAGAATCATATAGATCTATGAGCCGTTACAATTGTTTATATAGATCTAGAAACAAATCCTAAGTTAATATCTTGTTACAATAGCCATTCGATAGTACATAAAAGATAACTCTACGATAGGAGCTAGCCACACGATCTAACTTGAAGAACAAGTTGAGCCGGTCCCGAATCACCTAAACTCAAGCCCGAAACCCATCAGCGCCGCTGTCGGTCGACCGCACCAACAAGGCGGTCGACTGTCCTCCCCTCTGGAAGACTTTTTGCATGGGACGGTCGACCGCTCATTAGGAACGGTTGATCGCAACTTCTGCTGTAGCTGCTGCTGACTGTTTTTTGCCTGCACACCGTTTCCAATCGTCTTTGTCTCTCTATCGTCATATCGTCCTCTTATCCAATATCGCATGCAAGACATAAACCCAACATTCTCCACCTTGGATTGCGTACGCATGAATCCACACCTGTGTGATTTAAAACTCTTCCACACCGTTCTTCTCCGCTTTATAAACAACATGTTTCTATGGCTTCTCCTGCTAGTTGAACAAACCTCCACCTATTTTTCTCCAGCTGTATGCCCCCCTCAAGGGCACACCCATGTAGATATAATCATGAAGGTGCCACCCTCCACACGAACTCCACCTACACCAAGACTTTCACCACCTTCTAACGGTATTCAAACATTGTAGTCTCGCATCGGTAATTCTAGTAAAGGCTTACTAGATAATGCTTTAGGAACAATGGGCTTTCATACACTCGGCCGAATTTTTCTGCTCCAACAAAGCTAGTAGAGGTTGTGCTGACCCTGCCCAATCTCCCTCTTACCCTTCATTACCTTACAACGACTATTCCAAACTGTCAAAACTCCACATCGAGGTATGTACCTGCAGCCACGAATATCAAGAGTACCCAAGGATATAAGATTCTTCTGTATCGAAGGAATATGCATGACTTCTTCTAGTGTGAACCCTTTACCATCTGGCGTCTCTAATTCAACTGTTCCCTCACCCACCACTTCACAAATCTCGCCACTCTCCGTTCTCACACTACGGACTTGTAAGTAGAAAACATCTCCCTCTCGGAGCAAATATGGGAAGAACTTTCCGAATCAAGATACCAACTTGAATCCACATCTGAAGAACTTGAAAGAAGAAGACAACAATCAATATTATTACTTGACTCAGTTGTGCTGACTATATGGGTTTGTTCCCCTTCTTTAGTAGCACTTTTCTGACTCAACCATTTGTGACAATCTCTCTTGTAATGCCCAACTCATCTACAGTAATGGCAACGAATCTTATCCTTGTGTGCCGCATCCCTTCCAATTAAAGTATCACCATTCACCACAAAACACCCTAAAGAGATAGACCCTCCTTTATGAGTCTCCGTTCTTAGTTTATCTTCCTTCAGATCCTTAATTACCCCGACTATAGTAAGTGTCTTCTTGGCCGATTTCTCATATAGCATGGTAGTTATCAAGTGATCATAAGAAGTTGGTAGTGAATAAATCAAGTTGAAAGCTTTATCCTCTTTGCTAAGATCATCCGCGTTAATCGCCTTCAGTTCAGATATTACTTTATTGAACTCCACAATATGATCTTGAAGATGGGTACCTTCCTTCATTGAGAACCTAAACAACTTCCTTTTCCAATACATCCGATCTAGCAACAACGATCCCGAGTAGTCACTTTTGAGTCTCGCCTATAGACTCGCCGTACTTTTCTTCTCAAGAATATTACAGTTGACTTCGTCTGACAATTGCAATCGGATTAAACTCAAGGCCTTCAGACAAATCTCATCTCACTTCTCCTGCTGCATGTCCGTTGACTTCTTCTCTTTTAGGGCAAGGTGCAAGTCCTTCTGAACCAAAACATCATACATGTCCACCTTCCATAGATTGAAGTTGATCTTACCGTCAAACCGCTTGATCTTCGTATTTTGATTTGCCATCTCTAAGGAACTCGAACACGAATCCTGATTGCTCTGATACCACTTGTTAGAAAATTATGAGGATCTTATTGAGTCTTTGACACAATCAACACAAAATACCAAGCAAGACTAGATCACACCAAGCATACAAAGCACACAAGAGTTGTTCCGGTTGGGGCTTTCGACTTAATTCGGGGGAGGAAGAACCGAGATGTTATTTAACTAGAGAAGATACAAGAATATTACAATTCTCACCACGACCCTCTCTCAAGCCTAATGGAACTTAATGCTGCTTACAATGGAGACCTCTCTCACCCTCTCAGATGAAGTACTCGCTTCTTCTATTCGGCACTCAATATAATCATATGGATCTATGAGCCGTTACAATTGTTTATATAGATCTAGAGACAAACCCTAAGTTAATATCTTGTTACAATAGCCATTCGATAGTACATAAGAGATAACCCTACGATAGGAGCCACACGATCTAACTTGAAGAGCAAGTTGGGTTTTTCCCGAATCACCTAGACTCAAGCTCGAAACCCATCAGCGCCGCTGTCGATCGACAGCACCAACAAGGCAGTCGACTGTCCTCCCCTCTGGAAGACTTCTTGCATGGGACGGTCGACCGCTCATTAGGGACGGTCGACCGCAACTTCTACTGTAGCTGCTGCTGATTGTTTATTGCCTCAACTCTATTTCCAATCGCCTTTGTCTCTCCATCGTCTTATCGTCTTCTTATCCAATATCGTATGCAAGACATAAACCCAGCAGAAGTTATATCAATCATCTATTAAATGTGACATGTGGAGAATAAGAGAATAATATATAGGAATTAGGAAAATATGCGTTATTGCATATAAAATACTCTGTCAATGCGTTCACCAACCATAATTATTTTTGAATTTTGTCAACAAGTTTCTGGTCCGCATATCTTCCCTATACAACACGATAGAATTCTTTGCATGCATTTTCAAACACTCGAAAGGTACAAGCTTGAGATTATTCGGTACATGAGATCAATATTATGCATACTAGTGTAATCTTTGAGGACACTATCCTACTTCAAAATCAAAAGTCTCATACCTAAAACTGTAGGTAGCCTGCTTTGAATTTGTGACCTTACCCTTTCACCAGCCTCGAGAGCTCTTCACAACTCCTTAATTCGGAATCTGCCACAAAACCTGAAGAGCGAAGAAAGTTTAATTTAGTGATATCAGAAGAAAAACATAAAGGAAAAACCGATGCCTTATAAATTATAACCTTTACTGTCATTTCATTATTATGATCATGAACTAGATTCTTGAAATTAGACATGGACAAAATATCTAATATTCGAATTTGTTCATTCCTGTTCTGTGTCTCGAAATCCTTAGTTTTATTAGAAAAACAGGATTTAGAGCATCTCCAACGGCTAGCCAAAATGAAGAGGCATAGCCATATTTGGAGAGTCACACTCATTTTGCATCTCCAACGGTTAGGCATAATGGCTAGGCATTTTGCCTAGCTATGAATATGAAGAGGCAAAATGGAGAGCAAGAGGCAAAATATAGAGGAAGAAGCATGGTTGGAGATGAAGCAAAATGACTAGCCAAATTCACTAGGCAAAAACACTATTTGAACAATTTGGCTAGCCATTTTAGCTAGTATGGTTGGAGATGCTCTTAGTAAGGGATCTCAGTACGTACTGAATTTACTATTATTATTATTTCTTTTTTTCAATTATGGTTATATATATATATCTTCAAAGAAATTTGGTCTGATATAAAACCTAACCTACAACTACCATTATTTATTAACAAATCTACCATATAACTAGGCAGCAGCAGATTGGGGGTGTTTCTCGCTGCAAATTAACCCACCATTGTCTAAATTAAATAATTAAAACATTCCAAACAAAATAACATGATACACTTAAATTTTTTATTTTATTTGTTGCTTGAGATGTATGAGGTCCGGAATCCAGCCTGTTGAGATTTGAACTTCATAAGCCTTATTTTTTATTGTATGTTTTGTTAAATCCACTTTAATGAAACGCGGGAGGTTTTATACCCACCGTTTAACGATTAAAAAAAAAAAAAAACATGACACACTTCTTAAAATTACTAACAAAGATAAATCTCAACTGCACATATATTTAAACCGAAGTTACATCAGCCACCTAATTAAAATCATGATACACCTAGTTAAATCCTCTTTAATGAAACCGGGGTTTTATACCCACCGTTCAACGGAAAAAAAAAATCATCATCATGGATCCAATAATTATTTCAGTCACACATAAATAAGTTGAAGTTGAAGTTATATCAATCCTCCAATTGGAAGTGACACATGTGCAGAATAATTGAAAGTGACGTGTGGAGAATAAGAGAACAAGAGGAAAACATATTGCACAAGGAACTCTGTCAAATGTGTTCGCCAACCATAAGTATTTTTTTTAATTTTGTCAACAAGTTTGCGGTCCCCTTAGACAACACGATATAATACTTAGCATGCATTTTCAAACGCTCGAAAGAGGCAAGCTTGAAATCATTCAAGATATGAGATCAACATTACAAATCTCCATTGATTGGTATGCAGACAAGTGTAATATTTGAGGACAATACCCTACTTCAAAATAAAAAGTCCCATACCTAAAACTGTAGGTAGCCTGCTTTGAATTTGTGACCTTACCCCTTCAGAAGCCTCGAGAGCTCCTCACAACTCCTTAACTCGGAATCAGCCACAAACACCTGAAGAGCGAAGAAAGTTTGATTTAGTGATTTGAGAAGAAAAACAGAAAGGAAGAAAAACCGATTCCTAATAAACTATAACCTTTATTGTCATTTCATTATTATCATCATGAACTAGATTCTTGAAATTAGACATAGACAAAACATCTAATATTCGAATTTGTTCACTCCTGTTCTGTGTATCGAAATCCTTAATTTAACAACCAACAATATTTCAAGCGTAAAGGTAAGAGAACAAGTATGTCCCAAATGTGCAATCAATTCCATAGTCATTCTTCTCATCTCGAAACTAAATCCTAATTAGTGCAAAACATATGGTGATTATACATGATGTGGTTTGTTTCTGGGAAGCGTGTGGATGCACCAGGTGTGAGTTCTTATTCGATTTGTATTGAAGGAGAAAACTTCTGGTCAGACGACCCTCGGCTGGCCGAGCGGTACCTGCGACGGGCTTGGAGTGAGGTGGATGCTGGGCTCGGATCAGATGGCTCGGATCCGAGGTCTTGTGTACCTGCAGACGGTCTAGAAACACCGGGGTTGGTTCCGGTGGCAGACCCTCCGACGATTTAGTCAGTCACTTAAGATAGAGCAACAGTAACTAGGGTTTTAGTGGAAAAAGTTTGATTAACTGCAGACAGGGCGGAAGGTCTGGTATTTATAGGGGATTCCAATCGGGTCCAGACCCGTTTGGGGCTGGGCCGGACCCGGTTACCCGACTGGCTGAAGCGGTGGAAAGCCGGACGGTATAGGGATGTCGTGGCAGGCACCGGAGTGGTTTCCGGGCTGACGTGGCAGAGCTCCGGGCGGTTTTCCGGTGCTGACGTGGCAGATCTGAAGGATCAGAAAGGACGCGTATCCTGAGGGGATCCAGTGGCTCAGGATGAGCCACGTTTATTCCTGACCCATATCACAAGCCCCACACTCCCGCGGGGTTGGGTGACCTAGCAGTGCGGGGGTGACTCTTGGCCCTTAGGGGAAGGGCAGATGTCGGGGTAAGAAGTAGGATCTGTTGTTTCCCGAAGAGGGCCGGGGGCAGGAGGAATGGACCCTTTGTTGGATGTGCGGGAGGTTAAGTTTAAGAGAGGGGAGCTGGAAGTGCGCATGTCGAGCTCACTAGGTCGGCGGTCGAGCTCATGGGGTCGGCGGACGAGCCCTAAGGGTCGGCGGACGACCGCCTCTCTAGTTGGAAGAGCGAGGGGTCGTCCAGGCCATCCGACGGGGCTCGTTTTGTCGAGCATTGGGGATCGGCGGCCGAGGTCAGGAGGTCGGCCCGTTGAGCATTTTTGGGTCGGCAGTCGAGCTCATGGGGTCGGTGGCCGAGGTCAGGAGGTCGGTCTGTTGAGCGTTTTTGGGTCGGCAGTCGAGCTCATGGGGTCGGCGGATGAGCCCTAAGGGTCGGCGGACGACCACCTCGCTAGTTGGAAGAGCGGGGGATCGTCCAGACCATCCGATGGGGCTCGTTTTGTCGAGCATTTGGGGATCGGCGGCAGAGGTCAGGAGGTCAGGCCTGTTGAGCATTTTTGGGTCGGCAGTCGAGCTCATGGGGTCGGCGGGCGACCGTCTAGCTAGTTGGAAGAGCAGGGGGGTCGTCCAGGCCATCCGTTCGGGGCTCATTTTGCCGAGCATTGGGGCTCGTCCGCCGACCCAATGAGCTCAGCCTGCCCTTCTGTAATGGGGAGAAGGGGATTTGGCTCGCGCTTCGATCCGAGCTCCGAGCGTCTACTGAGAAAGGAGAAGGTGCCTGGCTCGAGCTTCCATCCAAGCATCGAGCCCCCACTGAGAAAGGAGAAGTGGCCTGGCTCGAGCTTCTATCCGAGCGTCGACCCCTCTGTAATGAAGAGAAGGGGAATTGGCTCGCGCTTCGATCCGAGCGTCGACCCCTCTGTTATGGAGAGAAGGGGATTTGGCTCGCGCTTCGATCCGAGCTCCGAGCGTCTATTGAGAAAGGAGAAGGTGCCTGGCTCGAGCTTCCATCCGAGCGTCGAGCCCCCACTGAGAAAGGAGAAGTGGCCTGGCTCGAGCTTCTATCCGAGCGTCGAGCCCCCACTGAGAAAGGAGAAGTGGCCTGGCTCGAGCTCTCATCCGAGCGTCGAGCCTCTACTGAGAAAGTAGAGGTGGGCTGGCTCGAGCTTCGATCCGAGCGCCGAGCACCTACTGAGACAGGAGAAGCTGGTTTGGCTCGAGGTTCTATCCGAGCGTCGAGCCCCCCACTGAGAAAGGAGACGTGGCCTGGCTCGAGTTTCTATCCGAGCGTCGACCCCTATGTAATAAAGAGAAGGGGAATTGGCTCGCGCTTCGATCCGAGCGTCGACCCCTCTGTTATGGAGTGAAGGGGATTTGGCTCGCGCTTCGATCCGAGCTCCGAGCGTCTACTGAGAAAGGAGAAGATGGGATGGCTCGTGTTTCGATCCGAGCGTCGAGCCTCTACTGAGAAAGTAGAGGTGGGCTGGCTCGAGCTTCTATCCGAGCGCCGAGCACCTACCGAGACAGGAGAAGCTGGTTTGGCTCGAGGTTCTATCCGAGCGAGCGTCGATCCCTCTGTAATGAAGAGAAGGGGAATTGGCTCGCGCTTCGATCCGAGCGTCGACCCCTTTGTTATGGGGAGAAGGGGATTTGGCTCGCTTCGATCTGAGCTCCGAGCGTCTATTGAGACAGGAGAAGGTGCCTGGCTTGAGCTTCCATCCGAGCGTCGAGCCCCCACTGAGAAAGGAGAAGTGGCCTGTCTCGAGCTTCCATCCGAGCGTCGAGCCCCCACTGAGAAAGGAGAAGTGGCCTGGCTCGAGCTATCATCCGAGCGTCGAGCCTCTACTGAGAAAGTAGAGGTGGGCGGGCTCGGGCTTCGATCCGAGCACCGAGCACCTACTGAGACAGGAGAAGTTGGTTTGGCTCGAGGTTTTATCCGAGCGTCGAGCCCCCCACTGAGAAAGAAGACGTGGCCTGGCTCAAGCTTCTATCCGAGCGCCGAACCCTGTAATAAAGAGAAGGAGAATTGGCTCGCGCTTCGATCCGAGCATCGACCCCTCTGTTATGGAGAGAATGGGATTTGGCTCGCGCTTCGATCCGAGCTCCGAGCATCTACTGAGAAAGGAGAAGGTGCCTGGCTCGAGTTTCGATCTGAGCGTCGAGCCCCCACTGAGAAAGGAGAAGTGGCCTGGCTCGAGCTTCCATCCGAGCGTCGAGCCCCCACTGAGAAAGGAGAAGTGGCCTGCCTCGAGCTTCCATCCGAGCGTCGAGCCCCCACTGAGAAAGGAGAAGTGGCCTGGCTCGAGCTATCATCCGAGCGTCGAGCCTCTACTGAGAAAGTAGAGGTGGGCTGGCTCGGGCTTCGATCCGAGCGCCGAGCACCTACTGAGACAGGAGAAGTTGGTTTGGCTCGAGGTTTTATCCGAGCGTCGAGCCCCCCACTGAGAAAGAAGACGTGGCCTGGCTCAAGCTTCTATCCGAGCGTCAACCCCTGTAATAAAGAGAAGGGGAATTGGCTCGCGCTTCGATCCGAGCATCGACCCCTCTGTTATGGAGAGAAAGGGATTTGGCTGGCGCTTCGATCTGAGCTCCGAGCGTCTACTGAGAAAGGAGAAGGTGCCTTGCTCGAGTTTCGATCTGAGCGTTGAGCCCCCACTGAGAAAGGAGAAGTGGCCTGGCTCGAGCTTCTATCCGAGCACCGAGCCCCCACTGAGAAAGGAGAAGTGGCCTGGCTCGAGCTATCTTCCGAGCATCGAGCCTCTACTGAGAAAGTAGAGGTGGGCTGGCTCGGGCTTCGATCCGAGCGCCGAGCACCTACTGAGACAGAAGAAGTTGGTTTGGCTCGAGGTTTATCCGAGCGTCGAGCCCCCCACCGAGAAAGAAGACGTGGCCTGGCTCGAGCTTCTATCCGAGCGTCGACCCCTGTAATAAAGAGAAGGGGAATTAGCTCGCACTTCGATCCGAGCGTCGACCCCTCTGTTATGGAGAGAAGGGGATTTGGCTCGCGCTTCGATCCGAGCTCCGAGCGTCTACTGAGAAAGGAGAAGGTGCCTGGCTCGAGCTTCCATCCGAGCGTCGAGCCCCCACTGAGAAAGGAGAAGTGGCCTGCCTCGAGCTTCCATCTGAGCGTCGAGCCCCCACTGAGAAAGGAGAAGTGGCCTGGCTCGAACTATCATCCGAGCATCGAGCCTCTACCGAGAAAGTAGAGGTGGGCTGGCTCGAGCTTCGATCCGAGCGCCGAGCACCTACTGAGACAGGAGAAGCTGGTTTGGCTTGAGGTTCTATCCGAGCGTCGACCCCTCTGTAATAAAGAGAAGGGGAATTAGCTCGTGCTTCGATCCGAGCGTGGACCCCTCTGTTATGAAAAGAAGGGGATTTGGCTCGCGCTTCGATCTGTACGTCGACACTTTGATCCGAGCCCTCTGACTTGTGAAATTTTTCCTATCTGGTTAATAGGAAGGGGTAGTGGGGTAATTTTACACTTTTTCGCTGATGTCATGGCGCAAAGATCAACGCTTGTTGAGATCTTTGTGGCCGTTAGATCTTGTCAGATAAGATCCAACGGCTAGATCCACATTTGCGAAAATCGAGGAGTCGTTTTCCTCTTTAAAAACTCCCACCCCCTCTCATTTCTTCATTTACACTCTCATTCTTCGCTTTTCAATTTTTGGCTAGGGGAGGCATCTCAATCGCTGTTGTCAGATTTTTCCAGTAAAAGTAACCTTCCACGCATCAGGTTAGTAATTTTCTTTTTAGAAATGTCGCGTACTCAGTCTGGATCCGATGCTAGTTCGTCCGGTCACTCGGGGCAGGAGTCGGAATTGGAAACGTCCTCGTCCCTGGGTAAGTACAAGGTTAAAGAGGAGGTTTTCTCCGACCCTGGCTCGGAAGGCGGTGATGATGTGGTCTTCGTGGTGCAACCGCTGAGGTCTAGGAGGCCGGGGAAGGAGCCAATGGAAGAGGGTGGTGAGGATGAGGATAGTGAGGAGGAGGACGAGGAGTCGGATCAGGAGGCAGGTGACGTTGAAGAGGAGGGGGATGATGATGAAGAGGAGGTTGATGATGAAGAGAAGGTTGATGAAGGGGAGCAGGTCGACGCGGAAGGCGAGGGAGGAGGTGATGTGGGTGTGCAGGAGGCCGGTCAGGGTATGCCAGAGGGGACAGCCGGGGTCGGAGAAGATCTTCCTCCGTTGCCCCCTTTGTCCACTCCCTCCCCCGAGCATAAGCCTCGACCACGTCGGAAGAAGAGGGTTCTGACGATTCCCCAAAGTCCCTCTTCGCCTGACGAGGATGCACCGAGAACGGGCCTTGACGTTCCCCCGGTTACCTTTCGGAATCCCGTGTCGATACGAATGTACCCTGACGATATCAAGGATATTCAACCGATCCCTCCCGTGCCGGGAGAGAACACACGGACGAAGGTCCATGCGGACACCACCCCGAGCATCTTGAGACCGGAGTATCTCAATATTATTAGGGCCGCTTACTACATTCCGAGGGAGTATGAGTTCCTCCTGCCGAGCCCGGGTATTCGCCCTACGACAGCGTTGGCTCCGGGCTTCTGTATATTCCCCGAGGACGCCTTCATCTCAGGACTGAGGCTGCCTCTGCATCCTTTTGTAAAGAGGGTCTTGAACTGGGCGGAGCTGTGCCCCATGCAGTACGGCCCCAACTCTTGGAAGCATCTCATCTGTTTCATTCTGAAATGCCAAGAGAAAAGGGGTGAAGCCGAGACTGTCCTACTTCCGGGCCATCTTCGGTATCGGTTCGCTCGGAGATATTGAGGGCGTATTCTACTTTTCGCCGAGGCCGTACAAGAAAGTGGTGCACGACCACCCGGATTCGATAAAGAATTGGAGGAATAAATATTTCGTCGTGAAGACCGAAGGGTCATGGGGGATTCCCACTCAGTGGAACTTCGTGAAGCCGAAGCGCAAGCCCCCGAAGAGGAGCGAATTATCTGCCAGGGAGTGGGGAAAAGTTGATGAGATAGTTGGAGGTCATAGCATTGCATGGCCCCGGGTGACCGAAGTTCACCTAGCGAGGGCCGGACTGAGTCCCGCCGACCCTAGTACGTTTCTTTCCTTATTTTTTCATCTTTCTGCCTTCGTGTTAACGTTTAGCCTTTCTTTTCTTATCTTGTTGTAGGGATGTCGGCACAGCAGGTGCAAGCCAAGAAGATTCTGCTCGCCGCCGCCGAGAAGACGAGATAGGAGAAGAAAAAGAAAGATGAGCAGGATTGTCTTGCTGCCGAGAAGAGGAAGCTTTCCGCCCAGATCCCGCAGGCCGGGGGTACCTCACAAGCGCCTCCCCCAGCGTCCGAGGGGCAGTCTCGGCGAAGAAGCAAAAGAAGCAGCATCAGCACCACTCCCATGCGTCGAGATCAGCTCGAGACGCAGCGGGTGGCTCGGGGAAGACCGTCGAGGCCCCGTCGCAACAGCTTCCCCCCGTACGTCCGAGCGCTGCGGAGTTGGTGGGGAAGATGGCTACGATGCCTTTCGTCCCCGATTGGTCGATTCTGAAGGGGACACTATTCTGGACGGACCCGTATCGATGGAGTTCGTCTCGAAGGCCATCACCGAGCGTGATGGAATGGCCCTGGCTGCGCAGACAGCCGACCAGGCCTATATGCGATGGGCCCAAGCCAACCTCTCGGTAAGTCGGTCGAGGTCTGTTTAGTTGACTTGGTTTGTTTCTATTGCTAACTTTGATTTCTTTGAAACAGTCGATGCTCCACGGCCAGCACTTCCACAAGTGCCTGGAGAAGGAAATTCTCTATGAGCGGAAGCAGTCGAAGAAGTTCCTTCGGGAGCTAAATAAGGCGACCGATGATCTCAAGGAGGCCCAGGACCAAGTGGCCGTTCACGAGGCTCAGCTAGAGTCTATGGTCAAGATTCATAAGCAGGACCGGGAGGATCTGCTAAAGAAGATCGCGGCCGAGGTGGCTGAGAAGGACAAGGCAAAGAAGGCCGTGGCGGACTTGGAGGGGGTCTTGGGGGAGACCTTGGTGGCGGTGCAGGACGAGGCGTATGAGCAGGCCAAGTCCCACTTCAAGTACATTTACCCCGAGTGCAACGTCGACCACCTTAGCTTCGGATGGAAGCCGGACTTGCCTCCGACCCCTGGCGGCGACGGCGCTGGGGAAGACCAAGGCCATGAAAAGGTGCCCCTCGACCCCCAAGAATAGATTTTTTTCTTTTTATTCCTTTTTTGATGTAAATGCCTTCGGCGGACTGGCCACCGCAAGTTTTTGTACTAAAATTTTGGAAATGAAATGAAATACTTTTTGTTCCGACCCTTCAACATGCGTTTTTGTGATGTTTGTTTTTCTTTTGGTAGACTTGGGCTCGTCAACAAAAGTTGGCTCGGGACTGAGGCCGCCAAAAATTACTTTCTGCACAAGTCAAGCGAGCTCGGCCTAGAGGTGGCTCGTTTGAGAAAAATCGTTGCCGACCGGGACTGGTGGGTCATCGAGACGGACTGGTCGGCTTCGAACACCTCTAGTGGGCGCTCGGCTTCGGAGTCTTTTCTTCGCGAGGCCGTCGTGGAGAAAGAATTGGAGGTTCGTCGGCTTGAGCTCATTTTGGGTGCGGGCCTAGTTGAAGAGGCGAGCAACTCCACCCCGGGGCGGTCGTTGCCGTTCTCGCTAGTTGAGGCCCAGCCAGATGATGCTGGGAGCTCGGTGAGGGGAGCGTCTTCAATGATCGGCCCAACCGAACGTAATAGGAGCCCTGAATTCGAGTTCCCTGTCGAGTGCGAGTGAGTTGAGTTTTTCATTGTATTTGTATTGACGTTCATCGAGTTGTAAGCAGTGAGCAATCAATGAGTAATCAATAAGAACATTTGTTTCTCGGATCCTTGTTTGCCTCGGGTGCTGAGGGTGCCCGGTTGTGAAATCTACGAAGGGTCGCAACTGACGCGACTGCGCCATTAATTGCGACGTTTCGCATTCCGATGAACATTTATGGCGACGTTTCGCCTTCCTGCCGTTTCGCATCCCCACGCGCAATAAATGAGGGTCTCAGTGGGCTATATAATCACCACTCCCCTTGTTAGTTGTCATGCAGCGAGTCCTCTGACTCGGGTGCCTGCCAAAGGCGGGCGCCCATAGAAAACAATATTCCCGAGTACCTCAGATCGGAGGCACACCGATCACCCTCGAACTATTCGGGGTTCAGGCCGTCATGGCCGTGAGACCCCGGGTTGTTCGTTGGTGAGCGGTGGGCCGACCGATCGTTTAGGAGGTCGGGAGAGCCGAAGCTTGGTGGCTCTTCTGTCGTCCGAGAACAATTCGGGGTTTCGGGTCTGTAAAAACCGCAAACCCCGAGTTGTTCTTGGGCGAGAGGAGGGTCAGCTGACAAGCTCGAATGCCGGGGGCGCTTATTCCGGAACGGGGAGAGCAGCGGGTCGGTGGCCCCCCTGCCACCCTCGAACAGTTTGGGGTTTTGGTTTGTAAAAGCCGTAAACCCCGAGTTGTTCACGAAGTGAGAGGGCGGTCGATAATCCGACTCGAGGCTCGGGGCGTCTGCCGAAGGTGGATGCCCTAAACCTTAATGAGAAATTTTTTCAACACATAGTGAGGGAACTAGTTGCGGGGGCGATTGAGGGTCGCCCTCGAGTGTCAAGGTCTCGATGCCCTTGGAGAGGGCGCCCGCCTTGCTCGGGGGTCGATGCCGAGCTCCTGCAGATGTTCTCGGGGAGAGACAGTGCGGGCGTGGCTGGCGGATGTCGCCTCGTGCATCGGTTGATGGCCTCCGAGGAGGCCAAACCGAGCGAGGGACGGATGCCGAGCCCCCATACCGGTGAGAAAGGCAATTGCAGGCGTAGCGGAGGGTCGCCGCCGAGCGCCAAGGTCGCGGTGCCTTGGAGAAGGCACCCGCCTTGCTCGGGGGTCGACGTCGAGCTCTTGCACATGTTCTCGGGGAGAGACGGTGCGGGCGTGGCTGGAGGATGTCGCCTGGCGCATCGGTTGATGGCCTCCGAGGAGGCCAAACCGAGCGAGGGACGGATGCCGAGCCCCCATACCGGTGAGAAAGGCAATTGCAGGCGTAGCCGAGGGTCGCCACCGAGCGTCAAGGTCGCGGTGCCTTGGAGAAGGCACCCGCCTTGCTCGGGGGTCGACGCCGAGCTCCTGTACATGTTCTCGGGGAAAGACGGTGCGGGCGTGGCTGGCGGATGTCGCCTCGTGCATCGGTTGATGGCCTCCGAGGAGGCCAAACCGAGCGAGGGACGGATGCCGAGCCCCCATACCGGTGAGAAAGGCAATTGTAGGTGTAGCCGAGGGACGCCGCTGAGCGTCAAGGTCGTGGTGCCTTGGAGAAGGCACCCGCCTTGCTCGGGGGTCGACGCCGAGGCTCCTGCACATGTTCTCGGGGAGAGACAGTGCAGGCGTGGCTGGCAGGATGTCGCCTCGTGCATCGGTTGATGGCCTCCGAGGAGGCCAAACCGAGCGAGGGACGGATGCCGAGCCCCCATACCGGTGAGAAAGGTAATTGCAGGTGTAGCCGAGGGTCGCCGCCGAGCGTCAAGGTCGTGGTGCCTTGGAGAAGGCACCCGCCTTGCTCGGGGGTCGACGTCGAGCTCCTCCACATGTTCTCGGGATAGGCCCTTTGTAATGCGAGCGTCGAACCCTAAGTTCGTAAGATAAGCCTGTAGGGCTCGTGCTCTTATCCGGGCGCCGGGTTTTAGGCTTGTAAGATAAGCCTGTTGGTGCTCGCGGTTTTATCCGGGCGCCGAGCTTTAGGCTTGTAAGATAAGCCTGTTGGTGCTCGGGATGTTATCCGTGCGCCGAGCTTTAGGCTTGTAAGATAAGCCTGTTCGCGCTCGCGGTTTTATCCGGACGCCGAGCTTTAGGCTTGTAAAATAAGCCTGTTGGCGCTCGGGATGTTATCCGTGCACCGAGCTTTAGGCTTGTAAGATAAGCCTGTTGGCGCTCGCGGTTTTATCCGGGCGCCGAGGTTTAGGCTTGCAAGATAAGCCTGTTGGTGCTCGCGGTTTTATCCGTGTGCCGAGCTTTAGGCTTGTAAGATAAGCCTGTTGGCGCTCGGGATGTTATCCGTGCGCCGAGCTTTAGGCTTGTAAGATAAGCCTGTTGGCGCTCGCGGTTTTATCCGGGCGCCGAGCTTTAGGCTTGTAAGATAAGCCTGTTGGTGCTCGCGGTTTTATCTGTGCGCCGAGCTTTAGGCTTGTAAGATAAGCCTGTTGGCGCTCGCTGTTTTATCCGGGCGCCGAACTTTAGGCTCGTAAGATAAGCCTGTTGGCGCTCGCGGTTTTATCCGGGCGCCGAACCCTAAGGTGTTCTTTATCTGTTTACAGGATTTGGGTTATGAGCTTGTTTTTAAGAAAGCTGACATGTTTACAATATATGGGATTTATAAGGAAGTCTAGGCATGACGTGCCGTTTACAGGACTTTTACAAAACACTAGGCACGACGTGCCGATTACAATCATTACATTTTATATGGAGGTTACTCCCCTAAGATCTTAATCAAGTGCTCCGCATTCCAGGGCCTCTTGATGGGCTTGCCGTCGGCGTCGACCAGGCAATAGGTGCCCGGTCGCACGACCTCTGATACCTTGTAAGGGCCCTCCCAGTTCGGGGCCAACTTTCTTTTCTGGCCGGGGTTGGATACCGCCAGCTTCCGGAGGACAAGATCTCCGAGTTTAATGTCGGTTGGGCGCACCTTCTTGTTATAGAACCTCTCAATCCTTTGCTGGTAGATGTTCCTTCTAATGGCCGACTTCTCCCTGACCTCGTCAATGAGGTCCAGGTCGGCTCGTAGTTGTATGGAGTTGCTTGCTTCGTCGAAAGCCATGACCCGGGGAGATGGGATACCTATCTCCAGGGGAATGACGGCCTCGGCGCCGTATGTCAAATTGAAAGGTGACTCCCCCGTCGGGATTCTTTTTGTTGTTCGGTGGGCCCAGAGAACGCTTGGCAGCTCGTCGACCCATAACCCCTTGGAGGAATTATCGAGTCGCTTCTTGAGTCCGTCGAGGATCTGACGGTTTGCGTTCTCTGCCTGCCCGTTGGACTGGGGATGGCACACTGAGGAGAAGCGCTGCTAGATACCGAGGTCTTCGCAGAACTTTCGGAAATGCTTGCCCGCGAACTGGGTCCCGTTATCCGTGACGAGCACCTGGGGGATCCCGAACCGACAGACAATGTGCTTCTAGAAGAACTGTTGAGTCTGTTGCTCGGTGATCGTAACTAATGGCTCAGCCTCGATCCATTTGGTAAAGTAGTCAATTGCAACTATAAGAAACTTTCGTTGTCCTGTCGCCTTTGGAAAGGGGCCTACCAGATCCATCCCCCACATGGCAAAGGGAGTCGGACTGGCCATGGACCGAAGATTTGCTTGCGGAGCCCTTTTGATAGGTGAGAATCTTTGACAGGGGCCACATTCTTTGATAAGGGTTATAGCGTCCTGCAACATGGTGGGCCAGTAGTACCCGTGGTTCAAAGCCTTCCGCACGAGCGAGCGACTTCCCATGTGGCATCCGCCAATCCCTTCGTGTAATTCCTTAAGAGCATACTTGGCTTCATCGGGAGTGAGGCAGCGGAGATAGGGTCGACCATCCGAGGTAGTGTAGGACCTCTTGAAGAGTGTCGAGTCGATCATTGTGAATCTTTCCGCTCGGGCCCTGACCCTTCTTGCTTCGGCTCGGTCTTCGGGGAGCTCTCCCTTGACGAGAAATCGCCTAATCAGAGTGGTCCAGTCTTCGGGGGGAACTCCGTCTTCAATGCACAGGACCTCCGCGATGTCGATGCTTGGTTTGAGCATGACTTCGATCAGGACCGTGCGGTCGAGACCTTCAAAGGAAGAGGAAGCCAGTTTTGACAAGGCGTCAGCCTGGACATTCTGTTCTCGGGGGATCCTCAAAACAGCTGATTCGTCGAAGGACGTTAGTAGGCGTTGAACCACAGCTCGGTACCGGACCATGCGATCGTCGTGGGCCTCGTACTCCCCAGTGATCTGGTTGACCACGAGTTGGGAGTCGCTAAAAGCCCTGATCTGCTTGGCGCCGGCCTGATGAGCTAGGGTGAGCCCAGTGATCATTGCCTCGTATTCGGCCTCGTTGTTGGAGGCCGGGAAGTTGAGGCGGAGGCAGTATTGTAGAAGAAAATTGTCCGGGCCTCGCAGGATGATGCCCGCTCCGCTGCCCGCCTCGCAGGAGGAACCATCGACGTAAACCTCCCATGTCTGGTTGCTTCCCATGCTTGCAGGGTGCTCGGAGATGGTGCACTCTGTAATGAACTCTGCGAGCGCCTGCCCCTTGATGGCTGTTCTGGGTTGATAGCCAATGTCATACTGGCTGAGCTCAATCGACCACTTCATGAGTCGACCCGAGCTCTCTGGTTTGTAGAGTACGGCCTTCAGGGGTTGGTCCGTCAGCACCTGGACCGAATGAGATTGAAAATAGGGTCGGAGTTTTCGCGAAGCCATGACCAGGGCGTACGCTACCTTGTCCATCCTAGAGTACCTGGTCTCGGCATCGAGCAGGACCTTGCTGACGTAGTACAGAGGCTTCTGTGATCCCTCCTCCTCCCGAACGAGAACGGCGCTGAGCACCTTCTCCGAGGCTGATAGGTAGAGCCAGAGTGGCTCTCCCGGTTCGGGTTTGCTGAGGAGGGGAGGGTTTGCGAGATACTCCTTCAATTGGGTGAAGGCCTCTTGCTGTTGGACTCCCCATTCGAACCCACCGGTGCCGCGCAGGGCTTTGAAGAATGGAAGAGACTTCTCTCCAGACTTGGAGAGGAAACGGCCGATGGCCGCCAGTCTCCCCGTCAGTCGCTGGACTTCTTTGATGTTCCTGGGAGGTGCCATGTCTATAATGGCCTGGATCTTTTCGGGGTTCGCCTCGATGCCCCGCTGGCTGACAATAAAGCCAAGAAATTTTCCCGCGAAGACGCCGAAGGCACATTTGCTCGGATTGAGTCTCATATTATGGGTCCGAAGTACCCCAAAGGCCTCCTCCAGATCGGCTACGTGGTCCTCCCCCCGCTGGCTTTTCACGAGCATGTCGTCCACATATACCTCCATATTGCGCCCGATTTGCTCCTTGAAGACCCGATTGACGAGCCTCTGATAAGTGGCGCCGGCGTTCTTCAGCCCGAAGGGCATGACCCTGTAGCAGTAGAGCCCCTGGTCTGTAACGAAGGACGTCGTGGCGATGTTGGGAGGGAACATGCGGATCTGGTTGTAGCCTGAAAATGCATCCATAAAGGACAGGAGCTCGTGACCCGATGTTGCATCGATAAGAGCATCGATTTGGGGGAGGGGGAATGGATCCTTCGGGCACGCCTTGTTGAGGTCCGTGAAATCTATGCAGATCCTCCAACTCCCGCTCGCCTTCTTGACCATGACGACGTTCGCCAGCCACTCGGGATAGCTGACTTCTTGGATGAAGCGTGCGGCCAGGAGCTTGTCAACTTCCGCATTCACAGCCTGCTGTCGCTCCGGAGCGAACTTACGTTGCTTTTGGACCACCGGCTTCGACCCGGGGATCACGCTGAGTTTGTGCATGATGAGATCCTCGGAAATACCGGGCATGTCAGATGGCTTCCAAGCGAACAGATCGACATTGCTCCGAATGCAGGTGATGAGGTCAGATTTAAGGCGGGGTGCGAGGGAGCGACTTACTCGAAATTGCTTCGACGGATCCCCTGTCTCGAAGGAGACATCCTCTAGCTCGTCTGCCGACTCTGGCTCTGGCTGGGTCCTTTGGGGCTGCATCTCCACGGCGTCGAGGGGAAACACTCCGCTTCCTATTGCTGTCATATAACATGAGCGAGCGGCTTCCTGGTTCCCCCGGACCACCCCTACCCCGGTACTGGTAAGGAACTTCATCTTCTAGTGGTAGGCCGAAGGGACAGCCTGGAGAGAGCAGAGGCCCGGACGACCGAGTATGGCGTTGTAGGCCGCCTTGACGTTGACAACCATGAAGTCCATGGACTCGGTTCTCCGGTTTGGGGCCGTACCCGCCGTGATGTCCAGTGTGACGATCCCCTCGATCGCCACCGGAACTCCAGAAAATTCGTGCAGAGTGTACCCTGCTGGCTTGAGCTTGCTACGGGGCAGCTTTAGGTTCTCGAAAGCTTCGAGGAACAGAATGTTGACCGAACTCCCGTTATCTACAAGGATTCGCCGAGCATCGAAATTTGCCATGCTGAGATTGATCACGAGGGCGTCGCAATGCGGGAGCCGCACCCCCTCCAGGTCATCCCCTGAATTTGAGGGGGGAGAGGTCCTTGGACGGCGTTAACATCCCGGATGAATGCCTTGCGGGAAGTGTTGGACTCCCATCCCATGGCCCCCCCGTGGACGCAGTGTAATATGGCTTGGCCATCAGGCTCTTCGAGCTCATGCTCTCGCTCGAGGAGCTGCAGGGGAGCTCGAGGAGGAGGTGGGGTTCTCCTGTTCCTCGTGTCCCTCTGCCCCCGAGCATCATCCCGCTTGTACTTCCGAAGTTACCCTCGCTGAATTAGGGCCTCGATCTCGTCTTTCAGGGCACGGCAGTGATCCGTGTCGTGCCCGTTGTCTCGGTGGAAGCGGCAGTAGAACCGCTGATCCCTTTTCTTGCTAGTGTTGTTTGACGGACGAGGGGGATACTGAACGAGGTCTCTGTCCTCGATCGCCAGGAGTATGGAGGACACATTTTGGGTTAGTTGGGTGTACCTCTCGAAGCGGGGGACTGGCGGGACTTTCTTCATGGCACCCGCGTCCCTTGGAGCCTTCTTTGATGGCTCGACTTCTTCGGCCTTCCGTTTTCCCTTCCCGGTGGCCTCCCTGGAATCTTCGGGGTTAAGGGCCTCTTCTGCCCTAATGTACTTCTCGACCCTATTGAGGAGGTCGGGAAAATCAACGGAGGGTTTCTTCGCCAGAGAGGCCTTCAGCTGTCCATGACGGACGTTGTGCCGAAATGCCGCGGAGGCGACGCCTAGGATCAAGGGAGGAGACCGACCTTGCCTCTGCGGTGAATCTCCGAACGAACACTCTAAGTGACTCCCCCTCCACCTGCCTGAGCCCCAGTAAAGAGGCGCTCGTCCTTTCGGCCTTCCGGCTTGTGACAAAGTGGGCAAGGAAATTGCCCTCCAGTTGGTCGAAGGAGTAAATGGAGCCGGGGGTGAGCTTCGAGAACCATTCACGAGCCGGACCCCGAAGGGTGGCAGGGAAGGCTCGGCACAGCAGAGGATCCGAGGCGCTGTGAATCATCATGAGGGTTTTGAAACCTTCCATGTAATCAGCAGGATCTCCCTCGCCGTTATAGGGTTTTGAATTGAGGGGGTCGGAAATTCCGGGGTATTTCCGCCTGGAGGATGAGGGCGGAGAAGGGAGGTCGGACAAGTCTGTATCCTTGAGCCGCTCCTTGGCCGCCGTCGCCTATGTGATCGAGGCGATCCTCCATTTCTTGGAGGCGCCTTATGTGTACACCATCGTCCTCTGGCTGGATTGTTGATGGGCGGGACATGCTGGCCTCGGCGTCCGACCTGGTTTGGGAATGGCGGGCTTCCTCCCTGGGGGCCCGTCGGAGAGCCCCAAGAATTTCCCTTCGGAAATCCTGGAACTCCTTGTGAGTGACTGGGGCTCCCTCGACCCTGTTTGGTTGGTCTGAAGGTTGTCTTCCGACGCGGCTGAGCGCTGGCCTCCGTCCTTCGGGCAGCGGTGTTGGATGGTTCGGGGCCGAGTTGGAAGCGGCCCTTCCCCTGCTGTGGCTAACCTGCCGGTTGATGATTATTCCCCGTAGGTCGGGCTGGACTGGACGGGTGACGCTCCTCTGGGACCCCTGATGGGGAGCCCTGTGCTTTGATGTGCGTGGCCCGGCGTTGCCCATTGGTGGGGGTGAGTCCCGTCGGTTGACGGAGGCCGCAGCCCCCTTGCCTTTGGAGGCCATGAGAGTTCGGTTGTCGAGGTACCTTGGCGGTCGGACTCGGGTCGGCTTCTGAAGTAGCTTTCCCACAGACGGTACCAACCTGATGCGGTTTGTTTCTGGGAAGCGTGTGGATGCACCAGGTGTGAGTTCTTACTCGATTTGTATTGAAGGAGAAAGCTTCTGGTCAGACGACCCTCGGCTGGCCGAGCGGTACCTGCGACGGGCTTGGAGTGAGGTGGATGCTGGGCTCGGATCAGATGGCTCGGATCCGAGGTCTTGTGTACCTGCAGATGGTCTAGAAACACCGGGGTTGGTTCCGGTGGCAGACCCTCCGACGATCTAGTCAGTCACTTAAGATAGAGCAACAGTAACTAGGGTTTTAGTGGAAAATGTTTGATTACCTGCAGACAGGGGGGAAGGTCTGGTATTTATAGGGGATTCCAATCGGTCCAGACCCGGTTACCCGACTGGCTGAAGCGGTGGAAAGCCGGGCGGTATAGGGCTGACGTGGCAGGCGCCGGAGTGGTTTCCGGGCTGACGTGGCAGAGCTCCGGGCGGTTTTCCGGTGCTGACGTGGCAGATCTGAAGGATCAGAAAGGACGCGTATCCTGAGGGGATCCAGTGGCTCAGGATGAGCCACGTTTATTCCTGACCCATATCAATACACATATGTCATTCACTGATAAGATTAGCTCTTAGCCTTTTCCCATTACCAACAACAAAACAAATTCACACTCTTTTGGTATGAGGGTTGGAATGTTGGGATACAAGTCAGGTCAACAAAATGATTTTATTATATGCATCTAATATCGGAAGATAACCATCCAAATAGCTCTGCTTCAGCAAAAGATAGTGACTTATCGAATTTCTAATACCGTCTATCAGCTGATGTCAACGATAAATCGTTGTCAAGATGATGGCAATTCATGAGAAACCAGTTTGTAGAGAACAATAAAACTGAAACTGATGTCTTTGGCAGTACATGTGTGTGGTTATAGCCTATGGGCTGCAAGCAGTTTCGGAGGTGTCACCAAAGTATTTGGTATGGACCACGAACTGAAAGCTATTCTAGCTTCTCATTAACTTAGCAATTGTGGTTTAATTCGGCGATTGACTTGCATCTACTGATCGTGGCAATTTAAATTTCTTAAGCTTGTATGAGAGGTAAAGAGACTGAAGAAGAGATTGAAGACAACACTAAAAATTGGGGTTGTCTACTCATCTCCTCTTTTAAGCTCTACTTTTAAGTAGGACATTTGGGTGTTGATCAACTGAGTTGTCGACACAACCAAATAGGTGAAGAGCCGAATGTTTACTTCGAAGATGTGCTATCAATTACTCATAAATGAAATGCCTCTACAGTTCTTCTAAAAAAAATTCCTTAACGAAGATAAATATTCCCGAGTGGGAAAGACTTGAGAGAAATTTCAGATGAACTGTCCAAAAAGTAAGAAAACAGATTGGTAAATCAATATTATCTCCAATGTTTTGGTATAAAATCAATAAAGAAGAAATTTAAATCGAGGTAAACAAAAGAAAATGACTAGTTAGACTGCATCCTCACTTAACTATTGAAAAGCTGTAGAACTGTATGACAGGATATAAAAAGAAATCACAATTTTCAAATTTACAAATTACATTTAGTTCAGATGTCATATGACGTTTTGCATTTAGAAATCATCGGACTATTGGATATGCATGCCACTACAGAGTTACAAACACAGAACAATAAGCTAAAAATAAAAATTGGTTGAATTGTGATATTTTTAATCTAGCCAAAATCTGTGGTCTAGCGGTTAGCGATACTGAAAGAACGCTTTCCTCCTAAATAAGATTAGAGGGTGGGAGAGCGAGAGAGTTAATCTCATTTCGAACTCGTTTGCCAAAACGAGTCATGGTCCCACGTTTAACTGTAGTTAATGGAAGCTCTCTTCTAAAACGTTAGGTGCCTGGGTAGGTGGGGCAAACGAAAAATGGTAAGGAATGTCATCGCTAAATCGAAAGTGAACACTGTTGGTCTGCAGAAGACCAAACTTACCCATATTTCTAGACTTAGTAGGCTGGGGGGTATCGCATTTCAGAATGAAAAATTTGCCATTCTTTTGGGGCCTTTGGGGGTATTGCCTTAGGTTTCAATCCCGAGTTATTTGTCTGCCTTGATGAATTTTAAGGCCAATTCTCGTTGTCGGTCCTGCTCCAACGTAAATCAGACCTGTGAACACAGTGTATTACGGTGGTTTATGGGCCGCACACTACTGCAGCTAGGGTGGAATTCTGGGATGAACTACGAGCAATTCACGCTCGGTGGCCGTACCCCTCGGTGGTACGGGGGAGATTTTAACATCACCAGGTTTGCCTCTGAACACAGGGACAGAGGATCTGGTGACGCGGATAGAGAAACGTTTAACGAGGTTATCGCAAACCTGGAACTGGTTGACATTCCCATAACTAATAGGCTATTCACCTGGTCAAATATGCAAGCGGTGCCCATTTTAGCTAAGCTTGATAGGATCTTGGTCTCCGCAGACTGGGAGGCCAAATTCTCTTTGGCTTGGGCCAAATCTCTCCCTAAACCAACCTCGGATCATGTCTCTATTATCCTATCGTCCGGAGATATGCACCCCAGGAAATCACCCAAGTTTAGATTTGAGAAAGTGTGGTTGGAAATCCGCGGTTTCCATCATATGGTATACGAGAATTGGTCCCGCCCTGCTAGAGGAACTGAAGCAACCCCAATCTGGTGCGAAAAAATTAGAAGACTGCGGGCCAAACTCAGGAAATGGAACAAGACCAAATTTGCACTGATCTAGAGAGCAAAAGATTCCCTCCTTTAAGGTATTGAGGAGCTGAAAAAGACGGAGGAAACTAGAAGTCTGGTACAGGAGGAGCGGAATAGGTTGCTTCAGCTCCAAGAAGACATTCACAAACTTTATAGACTTGAAGAACTCAAATGGCAACAACTTCGTGGCTCAAAGAAGGAGACGCAAATACAGCATTCTTCCACGGTGTTGCCAGTGCCCGACGTAGATCTAATCTCATCCATCTGGAGAGATACAAGGGAACGAGGAGATCAGGGTAGCTTTCCAATCCCACTTCAAGCGACTCTTTGGACATAAGGAGGATTTGAGAGTCCCTCTCCACCACGAATTCCGGCAAGGTTCCGCGAACGAACCTGAACCCATGCTTCGATCCCTTGAAGATCCTTTTACGGAAAAGGAAATTCGGGAGGCAATACAGCAATTCGGAAAGGACAAAGCCCCAGGTCCAGACGGTTTCCTTGTCCTTTTCTACCAGGTTTTCTGGGAGGAAATCAAGGATGATCTGATTAAGTTGTTCGCTGATCTCTATGATCATAAACTTAAGTTAGGTAGAATTAATTTTGCTGAGCTGGTGTTGATCCCTAAGAAAGAAGACTACCTGTGGGTGGGAGATTTTCCGCCCTATTAGTCTCCTCAACTGCTCAGTTAAGATTATAATCAAGACTCTGACTAATAGGTTGGGAAAGGTGATGGACGGTCTCATTAGTAACGAGCAGACGAGGTTCATTAAAGGACGGTGTATTCAGGACAATATGGCCACGGCTGAAGAAACTATCCATCACTGCCACACATCAAATGCTAAGAGCTATCTCCTGAAATTGGACTTTGAGAAAGCGTACGACTCGGTTGAATGGGAATGTCTCATGGAAGACTGGCTGGAAGAGGATTCGGGACTAGATGGATCCACACATGCCTTACCACCAGTAGAACTGCTATTTTAGTAAACGGGGTCTCGGGTCACCCTTTTTCGTGTAAACGGGGCCTTAGATAAGGCGATCCTCTCTCTCCCCTCCTCTTCACCATTGTGGTAGACGTGTTGAGGACCATGATGGCTAACTGCAGTGGGGCCGGCTGGATATCACCGGTGGCTAGTAGAGTCAATCGCCAAGGGTGCTCCAGCCTCCAATATGCAGACGATACCCTCCTATTTGGAAATGACAAGTTCAGAGAAACTACCGCTTTCAAAGTAATTCTTTATTGTTTTGAAGCTTGGTCTGGTCTCTGGGTCAACTTCATCAAAAGTGGTCTTATCCCCATTGCCATTACTACAGCGGAGGCACAAGAGCATGCCACGATTCTCAACTGCTCCATCGAGAGTTTTCCCAATTATATACTTGGGGTTATCGCTGAGACTGGGGAAACAAAAGAAGCTGGACTGGTTACCATCATTGACCGAGTGGAAAACTGCCATGCTAGATGGAAAGATAAAGCTTTATCATTGGAGGAAGAGTCACGCTTATCAATGTGGTTCTCTTAAATCTTCCTACCTATTATTTGTCATTTTTCGAAATGCCACGCTGGGTTATCCAGAGAGTTGAACGTACCCGTAAAAGGTTCCTTTGGAAGGGGGATAGCCCTGATAGAGGAGGATATCACCTATTCAGATGGGGAAAAGCTTGCACGAAAAAAAATACACGGAGGTCTAGGTATTATTGATCTGCGAGATATGAACCCGGTCCTCTTGGGAAAATGGTGGTGGAAAGTCTTCCACCCTAATGGAGATGGATGGCAGGATTTCGTTCAGTCATATCTGCATGGGAATGGGACAAGAAACCTGAGTTTTAGGGTAGGCTTACACGTTTCCTGGTTTTAGAGAGGTATCGCTAAGGCATACGATCCTTTCATTAGTTGTGTGATGTCGTCTATGGGGAATGGCAGACTCACCAGATTCTGGTGGGATAGGTGGTGTGGTGATCACACACTTAGAACTATGTTCCCTGATTTGTATGACAAAGCATCACAACCACACTGCACGGTGGCTGCAGCCCGGAGGAGAAGCTCCTGAAAATCGGCCTTTATGCATCCCCTTGACTTGGGCTCCCAGCAGAGGCTCATGGAACTTCATACCTATATCGCCATTGCTGGTATTATATGCTTACAGGGCCCCGTTAGGAAATCTTGGGGACTTGAAAAGAATGGCACTTTCACTGTTCGCTCCCTTTATAGCCACATTCACTTTAGGGTATGTAGCCCGTGTTGGTCGGGAGTAGTGTGGAAGGCGAAAACTCCGCTGAAAGTTATAGCTTTCCTCTGGCTGGTGCTCAATGATGCTATATTGACAAGAGAGAATCTATCGAAATGTCAACCGAATTTGGACTCTACTTGTGGGTTCTGCAATGCTGTCCCTGAAACTAGAGACCATCTTTTTCTAGAATGTCCAAGGAGCAAAGCAGTCATTGTGGAGATACTTAGCGCCCAGGGGACGAATGAGTTCCCTAGTAAGTATGAGGATCTGTGGGTAGGTCCAAAGTTCACTATGGAGAGACGAACGATAAGAGAAGCTTGATTTATCGCTATCGCCGCTGCGACCTGGTGTCTTTGGCTAGATAGGAATAATTGTTACTTCCGTGGGACATGTAATAGTATTTCTAGTAATTTGACTCAAATTATGCATCTTATTTCCTTTTGGGCAAATGTGGCCACTGCAGGTCCTAGAGGGAGGATAGCAAGCGTATTCTAGGTGGAGGAGTATGATGATGAGGATGTCGAGATTGGGGCGACGCTAGACTGAGGGAGGTGCCCTGCCTGTTCGATATGTGTTGTTAATTGATCCCCACCACCCCAGGGTTTTGTTGGGAGGAGTAGATGCTAAGATGTATTTTGTTTGATTGGATGTATGTGTGTTTGTACCATTTTGTGCCACACTCCCCATGTTTGGGGTGGATTTATGTACTTTTATTGCATCGTAGGTTCTTGTACTTGGCTCAGTACTCTGAGTTTGTTTTATTAACTCCTTATTAATGAAACAGGGTGGCCATACACCACATTTTCCTTCAAAAAAAAATTGGTTGAATTCTAGCAGCTAATAATCTGATATAGGCAATGAACACTGATCCGCGATGATGTGGATACTAGTAATAAGAAAATTTAAAACAAGTAAAAGAAAAAGGAATAGGCATAGGTGGAGATTGTTACTGTGACGATATTTAGCAGTGATAATGGTAAAAATCGCAACAAATCAAGACCGTACAATTTCAGCACAGATCTCAAAGCTTCTACATGCATATTAGTCATAACGGGCCTCTTTAACATGCCCGGGCCTTCTCCAGACTGCTCTACAAGACATGATCTTTTTCCAAAGCCCATAAAAAGTGACAGATTAGGCCCACTAAGAAAGACCCAGCTCATGAAGGCTGTTAGTCAAATCCCTTATCCCCAAACAAGAGAGCTTATATCTTGAGGGGGAGATTCGAATAGGAGATAAGGAATTCATAGTCGATCCAATGGATTCATATGAAACTTATGTATTGTTTCTCAGGCCTATAAATACCCTCCCCCCTCCTCAGTCAGAAGGTAATCAACAGTTTATCTCTTAAACTATCTTTCTCTCTCTGGTTCTAACTTGAGCGTCGGAAGGTCTGTCACCGGGGCCAACCCCCGGTGTTTCAGGCTTTTCGCAGGTCCATCGACTTCGTTAGCAACCGTCTGATCTAGATCATTGTGTTCAATCAACGATCCAGATTTAATCTTAGGAGCACTAACCACATTTTAAGTTAAAGATAAAAGGTCAGATTTTTAGTATTTTCCATCAAATATTAACTCACTATTTGTTTGCTCCCACACCAAAATAAGCAGCAACAAATTGGCGCCATCTGTGGGAAACTACAAAAATCAGATTTACCGCCATGCTGCCAAGACTAAGAGGCAAAGCGACTGCCTTAAGCCGTCGCACCAACTCTCTTCGTCAACTAGCTCTTTTTATGGTAGATCTGATTCCTCCTCAACAACCGCCTCAACAGCCTAGTCAAGCTTCTGTCAATGGAAAGGCATCGGGGAGCTCTCAACAAAGTTGTCATGAACAACATCCTTTGTATGACCGTGTCTTAGTCCATAATTCTTGAACCGATTCAATGACCTCGCGAGATCCCCGAGGATCTAGTGATCTTCGTCAAATCATTAGTGCCAGGCAACAAAGAACTGATCTACGAATCCGCTTGGACGAGAGGCGTGTCTGAATTAAGGCATCCCGCTCAGAACGTCAGGTAAGCCGAAGAAGTAACTCACCGAGACAGAGATCAAGGCAATCCTCTTCTCATAGGGGGCGCACCGCAATAAGAAACCCGACTCGTGATAGTTGAAAACATTTTAAGCGGAACAAAGAGAAAGATGCCCCAGTCACTTGGGCCGAATTGGATAATTTCAAGCTCGACATCCTCCGGGCTATCCAAGGTAGTTAAGATTTGGTCCAAACCCATAAAAAAGGATTCTCCGACTCAACTGGATCCAAGGGGAAGGACGACCAAGTCCTTCGCCGTATCCGAAAAGTAGAAGATCATCTATAGCAGATGATGAATGAGGGAAACCGCTCTAGTAGGGCCTACCACCCCAGTCGACCTCCTTTCAGCAAAACCATCCTCGATGCACCCATCCCAAAGGACTTCAAAGCTCTTCAATTCAAATCATATGATGGGGAATCAGATCCGACCGACCATATCGAGAGTTTCAAGACCCTCATGATGGTCTACAATTCCATCGATGCGTTCTTGTGTCGAACATTTCCCGCAACACTGAAAGTATCAGCAAGGGAATGGTACTCTCGCCTCACTCCGGAGTCAATATTCTCTTTCGACCAGCTCGATGAGCTCTTCATAGCACACTTCGTTACCAACCGTAAAACTGAAAAAAAAGTGCCTCCCTATTGGAACTGAACCATAAGGAAGGAGAATCACGGAAAGACTTCGTCAAATGCTTCACGGCCAAAGCAAGGTCTATTTCCTCCTTGGACTCTTAAGTGGCGGCTGCATCTTTCCACCACAATGTTATGCATAAAGAACTAAAAGCCTCTCTCGCAAAGAAGCCTCCTAGAGATTTCACTGAGCTCCTAGAAAGGAGTGACAAGTACATCATGGTCGAGAAAGATCTAAATCAGAAAGCCAAAAAAAAGTCCTTCCGGGAACAAACGGAAGAACACATGCGAGGAAGCGCCCAAGAAGTTCAAAAAGATGGCGCAGGTCAACGCCGTCCTCCTCCAACACCCCGCTTTGATAAGTTCACTACCCTGAACACGAATGTGTCTGCCATCCTCATGGCAGTTGAAAAGGATGGGATAGTCCGTCCTCCTCCCAAGATGACAACGACCAGCAAGAGAAGAGACAGGAATCTGTGTTGCACATTTCATAGAGGCCATGGACACACTACCGACAATTGCTGAGCCCTCAAACAAGAAATTGAAGACTTGATTCGCCGAGGCTATCTCTTTCAATTTGTCCAATGAAACAACAATGCCGAAACCCCTCCGCCACAGGGGGATAATAAGCTACAAGAGAGACCCTCTGAATCACGAGACTCTAAACACATGGCCATCCTACATGCCATTTATGGAGGCCCCATGGGGGGAGTCCTTCCCAATAAAGATCTCGAGGACGTCAAAATGCCTCATTGCGACACACTGGTTATCAATTTATTCATGATAAATCATGAGGTGTGACGTATCCTCACAGACAATGGCAGCTCCGTAAACATCCTTTTCATGGCCGCATTCAATGTTCTAAAGCTCTCACGAGATCGACTCAAGCCAGTCAGTTATAAACTTCACGGCTTCTCAGGTGCACCCGTCCAATTCGAGGGAATCGTCACACTCGATGTGATGGCAGGAAAAGCCCCAGTAACTCGGACGGAAGCATTAGACTTCCTGATAGTCGACATCAAAGCCATGTACAATGCCATATTTGGCTGCCCAGGCCTGGCAGCTTTCCATGCGGTTGCCTCCACGTTTCACATAAAAATGAAGTTCCCAACAATAGCGGGTGTAGGCTAGGTTGTGGGAAGCCAACAGACAACGCGATCATGCTATAATGATACCATGGGGGGCTCGATTCTCCCCCTTAATGCCACAGAGCTTCTGTCAGAAAGCAATCACAATAACACAGAGTTTGCAGATGGGTTCGAAACTAATGCACTAGACAATCCTATCGAGAACATCCAAATTTGTCAAGTCATCTCCTCCCAGGTCCAAGTGCGTCCTCTTCAGAATGCAATAATAAACCTAAATCCCCCGCCCGCAGCCACTCCTCTAAGTCAACGGAAAGAAACAGTCCTGCCTAAGCTCATCAGCGTATTGAAAGGTATCCCCTTATCTCCACAAATCAAGGGGAGGCTCACTCCAAAACAAGCGAATCCAGGCAAGGTCTACCAAGTTGTTCACCTACCAGCTCACCAACTTGAAGTCCCGGGGGGCAAGGATATAACAACAAGGACTTGGAATGAGCAGCATCTCTTGAAGCATAACGAGGGCATCTAAAATGTTCTCTTTCAGTAGTAGTAGAATTTTCTTATTTTGTAATAAGGGACAGCCACTAGAGCAGCCGTTTAGTTTATTTTTCCTTTCAATAAAGACCGTTTTCCCTACTGGTCACCGCATTTAATAAAGGCCAGCCATCAGAGCAACCCCTTAATTTATTTTTCAATAAAATTTGCTAGTTTATTTCTAAACATCTTGTTCTATTTTATTAGAGAAAAAAATGAGTTAAACGCCCAACTTACACCAAAAATGGCCCCAAAACTCGTTAAAAGTTCCCTACATGACGGATTTGGAGTCCATACCCATGGTTCGAAGTTACTCTAGAAATTTGCAATAAAGCAAGTTCAGAGTTTTCCTTGCCATTCAATCTGCTCCGCCAATCCGTTAGCGCCTCGACGACAGGTTCAGAGTCCATACACATGGCTCGATGTTACTTTAGCAATTTGCGACAAAGCAAGTCCGGAATATAACTCGCCATTCGATCTCCTCCTGCAACCTGTAAATACTTAAACTAACAAGTTCGGAATCCATACCCATGGCTCGGAGTTACTTTAGCAACCTGCAATCAAGCACGTTCAGAGTTTAACTCGTAATTCGATCTGTTCCTGAAACTAGTTAAAATCCCTTAAAGGCATATTAGAGGCCCAAAATCGTGGATTGTAGTTACTCTAATAAAACTTACAAAAGCGACACTTGGAGTTTAAATCTCCACTCGATGTGACTCTCACAATTTCTTGGAGGACTCATACAGCAAGTTTGCAAAACAACTTTCCCTTAAAGTTGCTCCTGCAACTAGCTGAGTATAAGACTGATAAGTTCTAAACTTCGTCAAATATTACGCACATCGTCAACAGTTGGTTAGATATACACAAAAGACATGAGGCTCTATTATTTAGCTACAAATAACCCAGTCGACGACCCATCAATCTCAACAACAAGTTGCACAACAAGGTTCAAGCATATGAAAAGAATTCTTCAAATCACAGAACTACCGCAAATCCATATGTTCAGATCCGGTTCCATTAAAAGTATTTATAAGTAAGAAATTATGAGCCATACAACAAGCATCAAACTACAGTAAGTCTGCAAGTGAAAAAAATAATCAATACAACGGCACGCCGAAACATTAACTGGCATCGTAGTCCTACATGCGACCTACAAACCGTCCTTTCGACTCAATGAGCGAGGAACATTATTCCAAAGAGATACAAGCCTCCTTGTGGGTTTCTTGATGGACACCACTTCTCCTTGACCGCTAGTGTAACACCTCGTAATTTCAAGTGCTATACTATAGTAGTGTATTTATATATATATATATATATATATATATGGCATAAATGGTAAATTAAGTAAGAGATGGGGGGGGGGGCACGTGAAGAACAACACTAATAGCATGTAGTGCTGCTGCTGCTGGATGACGTCAGCGGGTCCCACCTGCAGTTTGAGAAAACAGTGACGTTGTGTCTCTCTATGTGTGTGACGTGTCACATGGGGGCCCACCTGAGGGAGATGATTTCCTGTGTGTACACGGGATTGAAAAGAGAGAGAAGATGTGTGGAATTAGTCCCACATCGGGAATGCAAATGAATTAAATAATAATAAATAATATAGCCTATGACCAAGAGTCACCAATCCGGTTAACCACCTTTTGAGAGGCAGTCTGTAGTAGGCATTTGTACTATACTATGAATAATTTGTCTTCTAAAATGTATAAATTGTCTGAGCTTGGGGTAGGGGCGTTACAAATGGTATCAGAGCCAACTTTCGACACCGAGTGTGGGGCATGTCTATATAGTCGGGCGGTAGATTCCGGGACTATAGACCCAGTCGGGTAGTGGATTCTGGGATTGTGGTGAGCCCCTCAATTAAATCCGGAACTGTGATTGATCAGGCGGTGGATTCCGGGATCATGATTAGTCAGGCAGATAAGAGGGCAGCTCAATTAAATTCAGGATTATGATTGATCGGGTGGTGAATTCTGGGATCATGATTAATAGGGCGGATAGAATAGCAGATGCTACACAAAGATTAGAAAGTAGATCCTACACTAGATTTTGCATGCTCCGTGCTCAGCGAGGACGCTGATTTCTAAAGGGGGTGTATGTAACACCCCGTAATTTCAAGAGCTATACTATAGTAGTACATATATATATATATATATATATATATATTGAAAGCAAATAAATATTGAAAGCAAATAAATATTGAAAGTCTTGTAGCTCAATTTGCCTGGAAATTTCATAGCTCATTTGAGTGCAAATAAACATAGCTCATTTGGCCTAAAAAACATAAACAAAGCTAAAAAATTAAACAGACCTCATTATGCCTGTTTGCCAACATAAACAAAGCTCTTGAAAAAAAATGCACTATAAACAGAGCTCAAGAAAAACAAATGTGCACTTTAAACAGAGCTCATTGAAATTCCTCATTTACTTTATATATACATTATATACATTCCTCAACATAAAGAAGTGTACACTATATACATTCCTCAAGACACAACAGAGCTCTTTATATACATTCCTCATTTACATTATAAACATTCCTATATACAGAGTTCTTTTTTGACAACATAAACAGCGCTGAAGCTGATTAAAGCATGGAAACAACATAAACAATGCTGATAATGAAAAGGAAACTACATAAATAGTGGTACAATGCATAAAAATGGGGAGAACATAAATAAAGATGTTACATCCTTATTAGGAGTTGTTACATGAAAATGGAGCTGTTACAATGCATCAAAATGGAGCTGTTACATCATTATATACAGACCTCAAATAATATATTTTGTTAGAGCTGTTACATTGCATAATAATTTGGTACATATAATATTACATAGCACACTAGCTGATTAAAACATGCATCCAATTTCCGGCATCTGTTGACACCTTTAGTCACTGTAGAAACTGTAATAAATAAAAAAGAAAGGTTTAGCTAGCTGATTTGTAATTATTTATCTTAGCTAACACTACTAACACAACTCATCTCAAAATGTTTGAACTAATTGTAGGCTCAGAACACCCTTGTATATAACAAGCATGACAAAAGCATCAGAATTATGTTGTCACCTGGGCTGCAATATTGTGCCATGCCAACAAATTCCAGCCATAACCTGATATTTCTTCTCAACCAAATGTCAAAAAAGACTAAAATAAAGCTGAAAAGAGAGCTCAATATGCATATAAACAACATAAACAGAGCTCAAGATGTCTGGAAACAACATTAACATCGCTCAAAATTCTCTTAAACAACATAAACAGAGCACACAAACAGTTTAGAACACTTGTACCAATTCATAAAGCTTGAATAAAATATTTTTGTCATTGTTACCGCTAAATCTGGTGTGGGGGCAAACAGATAGTATTTGTGGATTCTTAGGAAAACTGAATAATCAAACCTTAACTTCTTTTGTCGGAGTTAGACCGTTGACTCCCGCCATTCACGTGCAAAAAGTGCGAGACACCGGGTTGATCCCGGCAACGCACCCTCCGACGCTCAAGTCAGTAATCAGAGAAGATTATGAAAGAGCGTAAATTGGCAAAAGATTGATTACCTCTTAATGGTGGTGGATGTGGGGTATTTATAGCCGCCTTTGAGATCAGATTAGGAATGTAATCCCTAGGGTCAGATAAGGAATGTAATCCCTAATCCCCGTGAAAGGATAGATACGAATCAGGGCCGTTGATTAGGATTAATCAGAAACCCTAATTCTATCTTGCTGGACCGGGTTTGCTGCGGGTTAAAACCCATACCCAGTTGAGGTGGGTCCATTCGTGGGTTATTGGGTCTTTGGGGAGGAGATCCAATACCCATTTCAGACCCGTTTGTAGATGGAATTACCATTTTACCCCTGGGCTTTAAGATTCGCGCCCGATTTGGACGGTTCCGATTTAACCCTATTTTTAGCCATATCACGAGCCCCCCACTCCCAAAGACTGAGTTTGATCAGCATTTGAAGAGTAGTTTTACTGTTTCAATGGCTTGCGGAGTTGTATCGGAGTCCAAATGGGAGGTTTCGAACCTTTGTATGAGGTAGTATGGTGATTTTCCGAATTAGTTGCGTGCTCTGAGTTGTTCTTGAGCTCTCCTGAGTTTTTGGTGCTCTTTATTTGATTGTTATCTAACTTGGCAAAGCGATGATTCGTTGTTCGGGGGACTTAATTAACTATTCTAGGCAGTGATTATTCACCCAGCGGTTCAAAAGTGCTCCCCTGAATCTATAATTGCTCTTTAGACTTTTTAATCAATCCTCCCGAATTTTTAACCATTTTTTCACAATGCTTAGATGGACAACCCGACGTTGTTTCCTCCATTACCTGGCCTAGATGCTTCGGCCTCATCGTCGACCCTCTCCGAACGCTCGCCACGAAGGAGGCCGAGGTCCATGGGGGTTCGGCACCCTCTGTCGAAGAGCGCAGGTACCTCGGCTAGGCCGTAGGTGAGAAGAGGGTGTTCGGCGAACCTTTGCCGAAGTCCGAGGTGGTTTTTCTCCATGTAAGAGGGTCGGTGGCAAAAGCGTTCGGCGACGTGTGCCGAGGTCCACTTTTTCCATATAACATGGTCGGTGGCGAGAACACTCGGCAGCATGTACCGAGGTCCATTGTTTCCATGTAACATGATCGGTGGCAAGAAAGCTCGGCAGCATGTGCCGAGGTTCCCTTTTTTTCCAAGTAACATGATCGGTGGCAAGAACGCCCGGCAGCATGTACCGAGGTCCATTGTTTCCATGTAACATGATCGGTGGTAAGAAAGCTCGGCAGCATGTGCCGAGGTTCCCTTTTTTCCAAGTTACATGATCGGTGGCAAGAACGCTCGGCAGCATGGGCCGAGGTCCATTTTTTCCATGTAACATGATCGGTGGTAAGAACGCTCGGCAGCATGGACCGAGGTCCACTCTTTCCATGTAACATGATTGGTGGCAAGAGTGCTCGGCAGCATGTGCCGAGGTTCCCTTTTTTCCATGTAACATGATCGGTGGCAAGAACGCTCGGCAGCATGGGCCGAGGTCCACTTTTTCCATGTAACATGATCGGTGGCAAGAACGCTCGGCAGTATGGGCCGAGGTCCACTTTTTTCATGTAACATGATCGGTGGCAAGAACGCTCAGCAGCATGTGCCGAGGTCCCCTTTTTCCCATGTAACATGATCGGTGGCAAGAACGTTCAGCAGCAAGTGCCGAGGTCCTGACTTGTGATTTTTGGCGGCATAGGAAATGTCAGGCGGAGTTGGTGGCTCCTGCACTTCTGACAGATGTGACAGCCATCAATGCGATGGCTTTTGAGCTTCTGACAGATGTGACAGCCATTAATGCGATGGCTCCTGAGCTTCTGACAATCCTGACAGACGTGACAGCCATTAATGTGATAGTACGGCTAGGTGCGGTAAATAATGTGACAGTTCAGATCATTTTGTCGCCTTGCATAAATGGGCTGGCTCTTTGGGCCCATTAACCTCGTTTTGTGTGCCAAGCTCTATAAAACTCCACACCCCTCTCATTTTTTATTTCTCCAAACTTTCTCAGGCGGTGAATTCGTGTTAGTGAGAGCTCACGGTGATCATCCATCACTTTCCGGTGACAATTCCGACCGCACTCATCACTTCAACGTAATTTATACTTAGTTTTTTAAATATGTCTCTTTCTCCTGTCTCTGAGCCCTCCCCTCCTGCTGCCGAAGCCTCTTCTCCGAGCAAGAAGGTATCCGGTCGAGATAGCATAGTGGAGGATCCGAAGCGCAAGGGGCCGTTCGGCAGGTATCCCGGACCACTGACCGGGCTCCAACGGAAACTTCTGGAGGAACATGCAGAGCGCATCATCCACGGGAGGGGGAGGACCTTTGAGGAGAATGCGGTGAGGGAGACCTCCGAAGCCGATGACACCGTGTCTATCCTCAGCATGGAGGACTTGACAGTGATCCGGAATTACTTCCTGATTCTGGAGGAGTACAAAACCGATGCTGCCGGGTCCCGGGGTTAGGGCAAATTTGCCGATGCCAGTGAACATGTGTTTCTGGCCGTTCGATGCCTTCATCGCCGGGGCTCGGTCGCCTCTACACCTGTTCGCGATCCAAGTGCTTAGGTGGTTTGGGGTCAGCCCCATTCAACTAATACCGAACGCGTAGAGAGTCATCAATGGTTTCGTTCTCCACTGCCAAGCAGCTGTGATTGAGCCGGAGCTGAGGGTACTTCAGACGATCTACTGGCTTCATCAGCAGAACCGGTCAGAGTTCTGGTACTATCTAGCTTCAAGGCACGGAGGTCGGCTCGTCGCTTGCCCCGACTCCATAAAGCACTTGCGCGATAAGTACCTTATAGCGCGGAGTGCGGAGGCATGGCCCATATCCACCGGTTTTGTGGAGGTGTTGACAAAGCGAGTGAAGGAGTCATCGGTACTTCATCCTCAAGAAGAAGAGGCAGTTCGGACTCTTCTAGACAGGCCGAAGTATGATTGGAGAGAGCTGACCGAGGACATCCTCTTCATGGGAGGGCTCAGCCGCGTAGATCCCAGTACGCGGCTCTTTCTACGTTCTTTTTCTTCTTTTGGTATGTTTACCTTAACTTGCATTTTTTAACCAACTCTTTGTTTGATGCAGAGGCAATGGACTACGAGGCAGGATTGGCGCAAAGGGCCGACCTCGGAAGCAAGGTGCCGAAGAAGCGCAAGAGAGTTTCCACCAAGCTGCCGCCCGCGAAGACTCCGAAGGCTGCGACCATAGTCGAGGGGGTGGAGGCCCCGGTGGTTGTGACTCCGACCCTGGCCCTAGGAGTAGCCTCGGCGTCGACCGAGGTTGGCGACTTCCCAATCTCTGCAGCCCTCAGGATGGAGACGCCTCCATTGACGGTGGCAGCCGAGGAGCTCCTGACGGAGGAGCACAAAAGGATCCATGTTCTGGACTGGCAGGTTCGGAAGCATGATGGATTCCTCGGCAACTCGTTGGCGAGCATGCAGGTGGTCAAGCACCTGGCGATGCCGAAGGACTGAGTTGCCATGGAGGCCGGCCTGGCAGGCACGATGCCATCGAGATCGCGCGCTCGGCGGTTTCGGTGAGTGTCGGATTTTTGCTCTTGTTGGAAACTTTCATATCTGATTTTTATAACTCCTTGTATTTCTTGTTGCTCTGTCGCAGATCATCGTCCACTTCGGTCATCTCTCGGAGAGGATGACGGAGCTGGAGAAGGAGCTGAAGCAGGAGACCGACCGGGCTCTGGCCGAAAAGGCTCAGATGGGCAACGAGCTCGACAAGATGAAGGTCGAGTTCGAGGGGCGGACGACAAGGCTCGATTACCTCGAGGGCCTTGTTGTAGATTTTGAGGGCAACCTTCTTCGTCAGAAGAAGGAGACGGCAAGCAGCTGGCCGAGGCGGAAGGGGCCAAGGCTGCCGCGGTGAAGGAAGCGGAAGCGGCCACCATGGCAAAGGCACAGGGCTTCCTCGCCCAAAACATGGCCAAGGCCTATGTCCAAGTTCTTACTCAGGTGTTAGAGAGATACCCCGAGGTGGACTGCTCGGGTTGGAGGCGCTTCCCCAGCCACGTCGAAGGCTTCGACCCGGAGTCGGAGGAGGAGGACGGCGACGAGGAAGATGACCGCGAGGTCGAGGTTGTTGGCGAGGTACAGGTGATGGAGGTGACCCTGCTGGCGATCGAGGCCCCTTCGGGAGGATCTGTCCCCGTCCACTCTCGACGCCCCGGGAAAGAGGTGGACCCCTGATTTCTCCTCCTTTCTTTTGCTTTTTTTTGTCTTTCGAGCTTTGTCTTGTCTTTGTATTGCCTAATTGCGGACTGGCCACCGCATTTTTGTGATGAATGAAAAAGAACTTTTGAGCTCGATCCTGTGTCTTTTTCCTACCGTTTGCGTAAAATTTGACTAAGTGTTCAAACGAAGGACTTTAGACTTCGCTAGGCGCATGTAGCTTTAATCAGGGGTCGGATGAGGCGTAAACTTGTGATTATTTACTGAGCCCCCGTTGTTTGCTTTTGATCTTTTTTGCTCGCCGAGGTAACCCACTCAGCCGAGCCCCCTTGCTCCGGGGAGGAGTTTCGTTCCGACGCCAGCTTGGGGGCGACGAGGCTGTGTCTGACCAGGTGCCGGGAGCGCCTTTACGAAGTCGAGCTGGGGTTGTGCAGTGCTGAGAGCAAGCGGAACCATCTGCAGTTGATCCTAAGTCGGCGAGACACCGAGATTCGGCGACTGGAGGGTCGACTCGCTGAGATCCCTCCCGTAGACAAGGTGGATGGCTCGTCGACAGCTTTCACCAATGGGCTAAGGCTGAAGTGTCTCCAACTTTCTCTGTCGAAGATGACAGCGGAGAGGGACGATATGCTCACCGAGGTTCAACACTTGCAGATTGTGCAGGCTGAACTTCTGGCAGAGGAAGAGGAGCTGATGATGGCAATGGGCAAACTGATGGCCGAACGCGACGAGTTGACGGTGGAGGTCGACGCGTTGAAAAGGGCCACAGTGGACAGGGGTATCGAAGTCACCCAGCTTCGTCGAATTATCGCCAGCTGCCCTAGCATTCCGGGCTCCGCCGTACCTCCTCGCTTCGAGGCAGATGTAGGAGACGACTCTCTGAAGCAAAGGCTCGCCGAGTTGGAGGCAGAAGTGGCTCGCCTAAAACCGCGCTTGGGGCCAATTAATGTCAGGAGCAATTCATGTACTCGTGAGGAGGGCGAATGAGGTATTTCGTTTTATGAGCTTGCGACACGTTCGCCCATAGGAAGACCAAGTCCGGGTGATGCCCAAAGTGGTGTGGCGATATCATCGAGAGGAGCATCCGTTGGTGCAACTGTTAGGAGCAGTGCCGAAGACACGTCTCAATTCGCTGGTTTAGGGACGAGCACCGGGGTCAAGCGTCACTGCCCTCGAGTGTCTTTGAAGCGAAACATCCCCGCGCCAAGGAAGCATTAAAGATGTCTTTTTTCCAAGTTTTGTATGTCGTCTAAGTGTAACGGGACAACATTGTAGTTTCTGCTTTTGAAGTCTTGTAATTTGGTTGTAAAGAAAGGTCGTCTTGTATTGTCTTCCCACTCTTAATGGAAATGAGATTTCTTTCTTGGACTTGTGCGTTTTTGATAGCCTTGTGTTATTGTACTACTTGTGACTAGCTTTAGCATGCCGAGGTCCCGGAGATGGATGTTTGGGTTTCGGTGTCAAAAGCGCTCGGCAAAGCATATCCAGGTCCCGGAGCAAGATTTTTGCTTGTTTGGACGTCGGTGCCAAGAGCGCTCGGCAAAGCGTACCGAGGTCTCGAAGCAAGATTTTTTGCTCGTTTGGACATCGGTTTCAAGAGCGCTCGGCAAAGCATGCCGAGGTCCCAGAGCAAGATTTTTGCTCGTTTGGACGTCGGTTCCAAGAGCGCTTGGCAAAGCATGCCGAGGTCCCAGAGCAAGATTTATGCTCGTTTGGGCGTCGATGCCAAGAGCGCTTGGCAAGGCGTGCCGAGCTCTGCTTCAAACCTCTAAATTCGTAAATTTGGAAGAGGAGTAAGTTTCCATAGTTCATCATTTGGTCAAGGACTAAGAGTGTCGTAGATTTTCGACTCCGCTTTGTGATAAAACTAAGAATTGTTGATGTTGATATTTGCAAGTGTACAAAATCGCACAAGTAATATAGATAGGTGAGTAGAGTGTCGAACCCACAGGGACTAGATATTTTACTGAGTACCGATATCGCTAGATGAATCACTATTTGGAAGATCGAATTTTATAAATAATAAAGCAACTAAATTATCTTAATCTAATTAACTAACTAAATTGGTGAAGAGGGAGAGGGCTGTGAAATTATGAAGCTCTTGTACTTTGTTTAAGGGTAAAATTTGTTCTAGGGCTCTTGGTTCACCTCGTTTATCACACACACAAATTATTATTCCTTATAAATTAAAGATATTATTTTTCCAAATTGTCGACCAAAATCCTAAAGATATTAACCACTCTATCAACGTAGTCTAAAAATTATTCTCAATTAATCATTCGTCTATCCACCAAATTATTAATCGAGAAATTGGATTTCTTAACGGTCACGTCCTCCAATATACGGTCTTAATTTTTTATCAATCACAAATAACCTGTTCGGTCTCTTTATGATTTGAAAAATCATACAAATGTCTATCCACCATGTTGTACGCATAAATAATAAAAATTAAAACACAATAAGGAAAAATAGAGTAATAATAAGGATTTAAAATTTGTTTTCTACAAAACTCGGCTACACCTTAGCCTCTAGAACAAGAAATTCAGTTCATATTTAAATTGCAATTAATAACAATGTTTGAGATTGCATCTAAAATAAATTTGAGAAGAAAAGATACAAAAAGTAATACAAAAATTAATGCAAACCCCTTTTTTCTCAGAAGCCGAACCCTGAAAATTGCCACGTCACCGAGTCCTCGAAACCCGCGTGAGCTGTCTCGTCGATGCCAAATCGATCTGCCGCCTTGGGAGCCGTGCATCAGCAGCTGTCTGCTGTCACCCTCTTGTCGCTTGTCCACGCCAGAGAGAAGAAGAAGAAGCCCACGCTGCTTTGATGCACACGCCAGAGAGAAGAAGAAGGAAGCCCAAGTGTGCACGAACGTCTCACGTGCTGTTGAAGCTTTGGATGTCGCGCCTGCTCCTTGTTGATTCGCTGCACACGCCAGGAGAGAGGAAGAAGAAGTCACCAAGTCAACGCAGCTCGCTGGGTGCACTTCGAAAACCGCGCCAAAGAAGACAGCAGCCCTACTGCCCACACGCGCTGTTTCGTCTTGGAACTTGCACACGCCCTCTCTCTCTCTTACTTTCTTCTCTTATTCTTTTCTTTGTATTTGGTAGCCATCACCTCTTGAATTGTACCCTCTCTCTTTGGTTTGTATTTATAGAGACGGAAAGAGAGTTAGGGTTTTCATTTTTTGCAGAAAAGTCCACACTCTTTCTTTATTTTCTTCCTTTAATTGATCTGAATTTATTTCTTTCTCTTTCTTTCTTTTCTGCCTTTTCTGCCCACCACCTGCTTCTGCATACACAAAATAATATGTGAAATTAGGATTTTTAAATAAAATAAATTGAATTAGTTTAAAATTAATTAAACTAACTATAAATCATATTAGCGCATAAAAATCCTTTTAAAAATTATTTGTCGCACTTTTAACTCAACAAAACAATAAGAATTGATAAATCCATTATTTTACTTTGTTTGTTGATTTTTTCCACAAATCTTTACTTTTTGCATCAAAAATATTATTTCTTCAAAAATAATTAATTAAATGAAATCTTTTAGAAATAAGATGAATTATAGACAATATCAGCGAAAACAAGCCATTTTAATAGGTAAATGGGTACAAATATTTGTATATAAATTCGACACATCAAATACCCCCCAAACTTGAGATTTTGCTTGTCCTCGAGCAAAAAGTAGAATAATAAACAAGGGAATAATAATAGTAGACTCAACCCATCACACCAAGAGATCTTATCATGCAAGCATCAAATTTTCAATTAAAAATATAAACAATTGCAAATAAAGTCAACCTAAGCATACCCACTTTCTCCAGTGCAATTATTTATTCATAACTCCCAACCCAATCGCATTTGTCATGCAATTAATGTAATTATATTATGCAACAACTCAATCTGTGATTATCCCTTCTCTCTACTACAAACCGAGTAGCAAACTAGAGTTTTTTTTTTTTTTCTTTCAGTCTCTTCTCTAAGTTGTCACTTGCCTTTTGACGCGAATGCAAAACATTTGTGATGAATTCACCCGGTTACTCAACAAGTCACAAGATTAAAGTGTTTTGCATACTCATATTTCAAGTCGCCGTTTTACATAAAAGTAAACATTTGTGATGAATACCCCTAGTTACTAAGCAACTCAAAACATTGGAGTAGATTGACTTTATTCAAATTTTTTTTTCTTGATTACTCTATTTACTTAAACTCTGTTTAGGACTAGATCAAAGGGGATAATCACGAGAAAAAGCATCACATTTGATTTTTAATGTATAATAGCATGACTCACACAATTTTGTAAGGAATTTTGAAACCCAATAATCCTAAAGTAAATAAGTATGCTTAATATTGCTTTATAAAAAAAATTGTTTATACCAAAAAAATTGCTTCAATGCTTATCACAATAAAGAACTCAAAATGTGTAATGGTGAGCCTAATTGAAATCCTTTTTAAAATTTTGTTTTTCTTTTCTAAAATAATAAAAATAAAAATAAATTTGTAAACCTTCCCCCCAAACTTAAATGTCACATTTTCCTCAATGGGAAAGAAGAAGAAAAACAAAAAGAATGCAAAAAGTTTAGAATATCTCCCCTGATTCGTCTTTAAATTTCTGCACGCGCAGCGTTTAGTATTTTGGCGATATCTGGAGCTGTAGATGTCAAAATGGGCTGAATTTTTTTTTTCTGGAAAGCTAAGAAAATTTTCTACAACTTCTCTTTGAATCACTTTTCCAGATTCTGACTCCATACTGCTCAAAAACAGCCATCAATGCAGGTGTTCAAAACAGCTCCGCCCGGCAACTTTCAAAATTTGTGCAATCCTACAAAATCAAATCAAAATTTAAAATAAAATAAACTAAAAGATAAATCAAACTAAATGCAATAAAATAAAACATGGGTTGCCTCCCAAGAAGCGCTAAGTTTTAAGTCTTCAGCCAGACATGGAGGTGAGATGGTTAAGTAACGCCAAGATCCAACAACATTAACACATCCTTTCTAATTTTTCTCTTCTTGTGTGGATCGGGTTCAAGTTCCAATTTGAGGCTTTTCCTTTTAGATGATGTTGTCTTTGATTCCCCCACCTCTTTGAATTTATGCTGCAAAAATGAATAAATAGAAGGTTCAGCATCCAAATACATAACATGTTCAAAAATATTTTCTTTTTCAGGTTCAAAATTTGTTGAATTTGTTGGACATACTTCAATTGGTGATTTTTCAAATTTTGCCTTATGTTTCTCGCCCACAATTAAATGTGTTTCACTTACTTGAATGGATGACTGTTCTTCAGGAGGAAAATTTATCGAATTAAAAACATCATACATTACTTGCTCATATTGAATTTGTTCCTCCTCAATTTGTTCAATCTCACTTTGCCTTTCAACCACATTATGTTCTTCATTTTCTTCTTGTGGTTGTTCAATTGTCCTCCCGCTTCCTAATGTTATAGCCTCGACATGCTCCTTGGGATTGACAACTGTATTGTGTGGTAATGTTCCTGCAGTTTTTTCATTTAAAATATTTAAAATTTGATCAATTTGTACCTCAAGATTGTGAATGGAAGCCGAAGTTGAATTTGTAACATTTTGGATTGCCAAATCTGTCTTTTGCATGTAGTGCATAAACATGTCATCAAGTGTCGGCTTCTTTTCTTCCTGTGAAAAATTTTGAGGGTGTATAACTGCTTCTTGATTGTTGTTCCATGAAAAATTGGGGGCGTTTCTCCATCCTGAATTGTACGTGTTTGCATAATGATTGTTTTGCATTTGAAAGTTTGACCCAAATTTTTCATGTTCGGCAATTGATGGAGCAAAAGGGTTCCCCACTTGACAATCTGAACTTGCATGATTTCCTGCACAAAGATCACAAATCATATTAGATTGCATAGCATTAAAATTTATATTTTCTACTTGTTTATATAAAATATCATTTTTTGCATTTAAAGTAGAAAAAGGATCAAGTTCAAAAACTCCAGCCACTTTTCTTGGCATCGTTCTCTCTGAAGACCACTGATAATGATTTGATGTCATTTCCTCTAAAAGATCATAGGCTGCTTTGTAAGTTTTGCTCATCAGTGCACCACCAGCTGCTGCGTCAACGATAGATCTATCTGTAACTCCCAAACCATTATAGAATGTTTGCATTTGCAGCCATTTCGGTAGTTCATGATTAGGACACTTTCTCAATAACTCTTTGTAACTTTCCCATGCATCATACAAAGACTCGGTCTCAAATTGAGTAAATGTGCAAATATCATTTCTTAGCCTTGCGGTCTTTGCTGGTGGAAAATACTTGGCTAGAAACTTTTGTGCAAGTCCCTCCCAAGTAGTAATACTACCGGGTGGTAGATAATGTAGCCAAGCCTTCGCCTTATCTCATAGGGAAAAAAAAAGAGTCTTAGTCTAATTGCATCGTCTGGTACACCGTTGTGGTTGAAAGTGTCACAAATTTCTAGAAAATCTGCAATGTGAGCGTAAGGATCCTCGTGTGGTAGTCCCCAAAATTGAACAGTCTGTTGAATCATTAGAATCATCGCCGGTTTAATTTTAAAATCGTTAGCTTCAATAATCGGCTTCTTTATGCTTGACTCATAAATTGAGGGCATAGCATAGTCTCTCAAAGGCCTATTTTCATCGTTCGCCATGATAATGCACTGTATGTCCTGAAATGTAAGTATCGAAAAAGAAAAAGAAAAAGAAAAAAATAGAAAAACAAAAAAAAACTAAAATAAGAAAAATAAAATTAAAAGTTAGTCAAAAGAAAATAAAGATGTAAAATAATAATAAAATAAAAATAATTACAAAAAAAATCCAAATTAGCAATAATCTAGCAATTTTCAATATCAATAAAAGAATAACTAGTCCCCGGCAACGGCGCCAAAAACTTGATGTTGATATTTGCAAGTGTACAAAATCGCACAAGTAATATAGATAGGTCAGTAGAGTGTCGAACCCACAGGGACTAGATATTTTACTGAGTACCGATATCGCTAGATGAATCACTATTTGGAAGATCGAATTTTATAAATAATAAAGCAACTAAATTATCTTAATCTAATTAACTAACTAAATTGGTGAAGAGGGAGAGGGCTGTGAAACTATGAAGCTCTTGTACTTTGTTTAAGGGTAAAATTTGTTCTAGGGCTCTTGGTTCACCTCGTTTATCACACACACAAATTATTATTCCTTATAAATTAAAGATATTATTTTTCCAAATTGTCGACCAAAATCCTAAAGATATTAACCACTCTATCAACGTAGTCTAAAAATTATTCTCAATTAATCATTCGTCTATCCACCAAATTATTAATCGAGAAATTGGATTTCTTAACGGTCACGTCCTCCAATATACGGTCTTAATTTTTTATTAATCACAAATAACCTGTTCGGTCTCTTTATGATTTGAAAAATCATACAAATGTCTATCCACCATGTTGTACGCATAAATAATAAAAATTAAAACACAATAAGGAAAAATAGAGTAATAATAAGGATTTAAAATTTGTGTTCTACAAAACTCGGCTACACCTTAGCCTCTAGAACAAGAAATTCAGTTCATATTTAAATTGCAATTAATAACAATGTTTGAGATTGCATCTAAAATAAATTTGAGAAGAAAAGATACAAAAAGTAATACAAAAATTAATGCAAACCCCTTTTTTCTCAGAAGCCGAACCCTGAAAATTGCCACGTCACCGAGTCCTCGAAACCCGCGTGAGCTGTCGCGTCGATGCCAAATCGATCTGCCGCCTTAGGAGCCGTGCATCAGCAGCTGTCTGCTGTCACCCTCTTGTCGCTTGTCCACGCCAGAGAGAAGAAGAAGAAGCCCACGCTGCTTTGATGCACACGCCAGAGAGAAGAAGAAGGAAGCCCAAGTGTGCACGAACGTCTCACGTGCTGTTGAAGCTTTGGATGTCGCGCCTGCTCCTTGTTGATTCGCTGCACACGCCAGGAGAGAGGACGAAGAAGTCACCAAGTCAACGCAGCTCGCTGGGTGCACTTCGAAAACCGCGCCAAAGAAGACAGCAGCCCTACTGCCCACACGGGCTGTTTCGTCTTGGAACTTGCACACGCCCTTCTCTCTCTCTTACTTTCTTCTCTTATTCTTTTCTTTGTATTTGGTAGCCATCACCTCTTGAATTGTACCCTCTCTCTTTGGTTTGTATTTATAGAGACAGAAAGAGAGTTAGGGTTTTCACTTTTTGCAGAAAAGTCCACACTCTTTCTTTATTTCCTTCCTTTAATTGATCTGAATTTATTTCTTTCTCTTTCTTTCTTTTCTGCCTTTTCTGCCCACCACCTGCTTATGCATACACAAAATAATACGTGAAATTAGGATTTTTAAATAAAATAAATAGAATTAGTTTAAAATTAATTAAACTAACTATAAATCATATTAGCGCATAAAAATCCTTTTAAAAATTATTTGTCGCACTTTTAACTCAACAAAACAATAAGAATTGATAAATCCATTATTTTACTTTGTTTGTTGATTTTTTCCACAAATCTTTACTTTTTGCATCAAAAATATTATTTCTTCAAAAATAATTAATTAAATGAAATCTTTTAGAAATAAGATGAATTATAGACAATATCAGCGAAAACAAGCCATTTTAATAGGTAAATGGATACAAATATTTGTATATAAATTCGACACATCAAATACCCCCCAAACTTAAGATTTTGCTTGTCCTCGAGCAAAAAGTAGAATAATAAACAAGGGAATAATAATAGTAGACTCAACCCATCACACCAAGAGATCTTATCATGCAAGCAAGGAGATGAGAGAATCGGAGACTAAAGACCAAGCTCTCGTTCTCATTGAAGTTGAAGACCTGACCCTCATCCCTAAGACTCTCACCGTCAAGTATACTGCCCCTTGGAGCCTTGAGAAGCATGTGCACGACATCCCCATTTTGCTCCTCAGGGATCCAATTCTAGTGGAGGATGTTCACAATGGCAAGGTTCATCTTTTCACCACGGTGGGCTCCTCTAGAGAGAAGGGTAGCGGTAGTTTCTGGCATCTGAAGGCAGCTAAACAGCAGAAGACCACCGGTGCCGACGTTGCCCTCAACCAACCTCTGATTCAGAATTTTCTTGGGGCATATTCCCAATCCCTGGAGATCGGGAAGGGAATCAAACTGCCACAGAATCCGTGCATGATAACGACAACCTAGGAATGTTGTTAAATATTCCAAATTTGGCTGACTCTAGCATGAAAGGGGGGATTTTACCTCATTCCCCAACTGCCCCTAGTTTAAAGAAGGGGTCTAATTTAAATTCAAAACCTGTGCAGCTGGATATCCCCGTCATCGCGCTATCAGAATCATCTGATAGCAACAATAAAGTTGCCTTCAAAGGATCCAACCATGCCTTGTGCAACCCATCTGACTCACCTCATGAAGATTCGATTGGAGAAGTACAGCAAATGATTTAGAAGGGCAAGCTTGTCACTCTCCCTCTATTTATTTTTACTAAAATCAAACCGGCAGTTGAAGGGGCCCTCAGAGATTTGGTTATTGAAGAGGTGGCCAAAGTTGGAGAAGAAGATAAGATGGTTTTCAAAGCTGACACAGGCAAGGTGCGTGCAAATAGCTTCCAGACTAGCTCTCTGATTAAGAAGGCTAAGCCAAAAACTGCATGCTCCTCCACTTATAATCCTCCTGGCTTTGAGGAAGGCTCCTCCAAGCGGCTTAAGCACAGTAGGTCCACAAGCAAGCTCAAGAGCACCCATCCCTTTATGAAGTATCTATCAACCACCATCCAGAAGAAATCGACAGGTACCTCCTCTTCAAATGCTTCAGTTACTAATGCACGTTTTAATCCTTTCGATATTTTATCAAATGAGGATATTATTGAAGTAGTTGAATCTATTGGAGTGGAGGCTAAAAGGCCACACTCGGTGCATGTCTTGAAGGGTTCTGAGAAGGTCTTAGTTGATCACACTGATCAACTAAGACATTCTGAATAGCCAACAATTTTTGCTCTGGACTATGGATCGGGTTTTTCATCTCTTTTCTTGTACTTTTTGATCCATTTTTTTTTCCGATGAAGATTGCTACTTGGAATGTTAGAGGATTGGGCAACCCTGATAAATGCCCACTAATCAAAGAAGGCATTCGAAGCTCCGCTGTTTCGGTTTTCTGCTTGCAAGAAACCAAGCTCAAGCAACCCAAGCCTCGCAAGCTATCCTCGCTAGGGGGAACCTTATCAATAGATGCCATTGGCAGCTGTAGGGCCGTTCTTTTGGGTTGGAATGATCATATCCTTGATTGAACTTACTCTGCTATTGATATCTTCTTTGTCTCTGCATCCTTCAAGCATCGCACCTCAACTGAGGAATGGTCCATCACCACTGTATATGCCATCTTTGATCGGGAAGATAGGAAGCTTTGCTTTTGTGAGATCCAGCAACGGCGAAGCAAACTTAAGGATGCATGGGTCCTTTATGGAGATTTTAATGTCACTATTTCCGATCTTGAGCGCTCTAGTGGAAGGGGGTCTAACAGAGACATGAGGTATTTTAGAGAATTCATCCAAGACCTCGCTTTCATTGATCTCCCCCTCTCAGGCAGGAAGTTCACTTGGTCCAACCTCCGAACCGACCCCTCTATGGCTAGACTGGATAGATTCTTGATCTCTGCTGCATGGGAATCCTCCCACCCCAACTGTATTCAACACTCCCTCCCTAGGATTATGTCTGATCACTGCCCCCATTGTCCTAGATACTCAAGCAATTTCCCATCCTGTCCACTACTTTCCTTTTGAGAAAGCTTGGTTGCAGCTTTCCTCCTTCGTCTCTGTAGTTAGAAATTGGTGGTAGCTTTTCTATGGTTTTGGTACACCTGTTACATCTTTGCAAAGAAGCTAAAACTCCTCAAGCGAAGAATTCGAAGGTGGAGGAATGAAACTTTTGGCCATATCCCAGTTAGGAAGAAGCGACTTCAGGAGAAGTTACTCAGGTTGGAGACTGCAGCCGAGCAGAACCACCCACCCGATGACTCCCTCAAAGCAACCCAACTGGAATATCAAGGCCTCATAATGGTAGAGGCTGTATACTGGTGACAAAGATCAAGGTTTCAATGGATCAAGGTGGGAGATGCAAATTCAAAGTTTTTTCATTCCATAGAAAATGGAAGGAAAAGGAGAAACTTCATTCACTCTCTCATAGTTGATGGGAGCCTTTCAACCTCTCCCCATGCCATTAGATCAAGTTTTGAGAATCACTTTCAAGAGATTTGTGGCACCGACTCCCAGTCAGATTTCATGATTAATTGACGATCCCTTTACCCCTCACAAGATATCAACTTGGCCCACTTATACACCCCTTTCAGTCTTGAAGAGGTTCGTAAGGCTGTCCTTGACATGAGTAGTGACAAAGCCCTAAGGTTAGATGGTTTTTCGATGAGTTTTGATCATGTCTTTTGGCATACTATTAAGGATGATCTTCTTGAAATGCTTCAATCGGTGCAGAGGGGGGACTGCGACCTAGGCAGGCTAAACTACTCCAACATTATGTTTATCCCTAAGTGTGAGGGAGCAAATACCGTCACTGAGTATAGACCTATCGGCCTCCTAAACTGCTCCTTCAAGATCTTCACCAAAATCCTCGCCAACAGGCTTAACCCAATCCTTCATTATCTGGTCTCTTGTTATAAAAATGCTTTCCTCAAAGGCAGATCAACTGTTGATTTCTTCTTAGTGGCCCATGAAGCTATTAACCTCTGCAGTAACCGCAATTCAGATACAATTTTGTTCAAGTTTGATTTCACTAAAGCATTTGATATAGTTAGCTGGGACTTTCTTGATCAATTATTAGTAGCCAGAGGCTTTGGCCCATACTGGTGCAGATGGATCCATATGATTCTTAGGATGACCAAATCATCTGTTCTCATCAATAGGGAGGAGGGAAGGATCTTCAACTCCAAGCGAGGACTCAAGCAGAGGGACCCTCTGTCGCCCATGCTACTTATCTTAGCAGTGGATGTTCTAGCCTAGATGCTCTTTGCGGTCGAAGAAAGGGTTCATTCTCTCCTCTCTCTCTTAGGGGCTCCCTATCAAATCTGGCAGTGCTGCAATTTGCCGATGATACTCTACGTTTCTGCAAAGGACATGAGCAAGAAGTTCTTAAACTCAAGGCGGTACTCCAAGTCTTAAAAAATGTCTCTGGCCTGGCTATCAATTTTAAAAAGTACTATTTAGTTTATTTTGGCAAACCAAGAGAGAAGCTCCATGCCTTCTCAAGCATTCTGGGTTGCATACAAGAAAAGCTACCGATTAGCTACCTTGGCATGCACCTCATTATAGGTAAACTGGGTAAAAGAGATTAGCAACCACTTATTCTCAAGATTGAGAGATGGCTCTCGGTGTGGAAAGGCAAGATGCTATCCAGAGGAGGGAGGCTGGTGCTTATAAACTCTCTGCTCAGTGCCCTGCTTGTATATTTTGCCTCTTTCTTTAAACTTCCTAATTGGGTTATCAAAAGAATTGATCAAATTAGAAGCAGATTCTTTTGGAGTGGATCGGATACTGTCGCACGAGGGGTGGCGTGTATGCGGTGGAAGACTATTTGCCAACCCAAGCAGTAGGGATGACTTGGAATTCTTGCTCTGAAAGTTTTAATGAGGCCATTCTCCTCAAATGGTGGTGGAAAATCGTCTCTTTAAAATCTCTAGTTAGTCAGACACTTTGAACCTTATATTACAATGTCATCTCTTGCAGCCTGATATGCCCTGCTCATGCTTCGAATGTCTGGAAGGGTGTTTTCCCGCTAAAGGAACAGTTTATGCAAAACCTCAACTGGAAGCTTGGGAATGGTGATCTGATTAAATTCTGAACGTCACGATGGATGGATGGCTACAACATCTCCACCTTGTGCCCTGTCCTAGCAGCTGCGACATGGAACCCTGAAGCTTATATTCTTTCTCAAGGAGTTTGGATCAACAACACCTGGCATTGGCGACTTAGTCTCCACTGCATCTCCAACCCCATCTTTCGAGAAGAAAGAGAGAGGCTGTTAGAATTGATCACTGACAGTCATCCATCTAACTCCAGAGACTTCCCTCCATGGAGGCACACTTCATCAGGAATTTTCACTATCAAGTCCAACCTATGACCAATTCATCATCTCTGGCCTCCGAACCCCATACCTGAAAGCTAACTGGTCATCCATTGCTCCTCTGAAATGCAAGGTTTTTATCTGGCAATTGAGTTGGGATAGGATTAACTCCAGAGCTTTCCTACACTCCAAGGGCTGGTTGGGTGACACAACATGCACAACTTGTGCATGTCCTGTAGAGACAATTTTTCATATCTTGTTTGACTGCCCCCTTGCTGCCAACACCTGGACCTTCTTCACTATCCTCTTCCACATTCACACATTGCTACTGACTTACACGATTGCTTATGTTCATGGGGTTTTGGTTCACAATCGCACTGACATGCTTGGCACCTCCTCACAATAGTTATTTGTTGGAGTATCAGGCTAGCTAGGAATGATCGCATTTCTTCTTCAAAAATTACCCCACCAAGAGTTGTAATTTCTAATGCAATCTTTTGGTTTCGATCTTGGATAGATGGATGCGATAGCGACAAGAAGAATGAGCAGCTTGTGCGCAAATTGGAGATCGCAGGGGAAAAAGACATCCCGTTCAATCATGCTTTGGCCGGGGCCGATCCTGCAGGAAGTGGGGAAGATAGCTGCTCAGGATGATCTCTTTTTCGCTGTTACATTTTGATGTTTTTGGTTTGTTATTTTATCTGAGTATCTGGTTTATGTGTTTTGAGACTGCTAAGTTTTCTATTAGTGGATCAAGCATTCAGTGGCCGTTGTAAGTTGAACTGGCTTGGTCTTGATGTGCATATGTACTTATTTACGCTTATATTTATATATATATTCTGAGGTATGAACTTACCATACCTTTTACAGGAAAAAAAAAACAAAATTGCCCTAAAAAATAAGATTATGGATGAGCACTTGTGGAAAAATGCCTATAAGGAAAGTGCTCATTAAGGTAGTTATCAAGCACATTGTTCAAAAGTTGTCAAGAAGATATAGGAATTTGAATATCTATCTTCTAATAGAGGTGTTAACCTAACGCATCCTAGCATCAAGGAAGGTATTCAATTTTATTGCAGTGGCCAGAAATGGAAAGCATTACCATGTTTCTTTTTTGGCTTCCAGAAAATTTAAAATATTGGCAATGTATGGAGCAAGATATTACTGGTCTTCCGTACTCATTACTAAGAAAACTAAGATCTTTTACAGAAGTTCTATTCTTAGTTGTGCTATATGGAATTTAGATTCTGACTTCCATTAATTGAAATAACGAATAAAAAAATGAATAATTAAAATTTCTTTTTAGAAACTTGAAATATTTGTTAATTCTGTTTGCTTCCTATCTTTGTAGTCCTCATCTCAAATTTAATTAGCATGGAGTGGATATGTTCGAGAGACGTATTGGCTTTCTAAACTTTAAAGCTGATGTAGTTGAGAAGGAAACTGGTACAAAGGTATGATTAGTCACTTCTGTTGCTTTTAATGCTTCTTTAATCACCTTTTATTTCTCCACAATCTATGCTTGTTGCTGATAATTTTTACTGAATTGTTAACTAGCCCTCTACTTCAATAAAGTTGCTGATAATTGTTGCTTTAAGCTCTCTGTTAACTTTTATTTACTGAATTATTTATTAGTAAAGAGACATATGCACCAAGTGTACGAGATGGGAACTTGAGTTTTTAAAATGTTGAATTGGTTTACAGTTCCTGTACAGATCCCAATCCTATTATGACTCTCGTTGATGATTATTTAAACCAATTATCATCCATAATCTTAATTTTTAGGACAAATTATTCAAAACAAGATTCCCATATGCAATCAAATATAAAATTTGGCATATAAATATTATTAAGAGGTAAATTAACTTGATGTGCTTTTTGTTTCTTATATAAGATTGAATTTGTTAAAATTAGATATGTTGATTGTTTAATTTATTTAACAGTTGTAGATTACAATAAAGTTCATTCTACTATTGTTTGACATTCTTTACAAATCAATATGGTGTCTTAGATTGTCATCATGTCTTAGATGTCATTATGATCGATGTAAGAACCTAATGGGTTTGGGTTTGATATAGATTATATATCTTGAGTGCACAATTAATTATTGACTTCCTGACTTGCTTTTGACCTTCGAAAATATTTGTCTATGTAGAAAGATTGTTTAATTAATTTTCGACATTTTTTTGCATTATACAGGAAGGCCAAAGAATTCCATTAGGTGCAAGTCGTGGAAATCCAAATGACACTTCCGAATGGAAGCAACTCTGCTGGAAGGAGGCATACGTAGTAGCATTCCGGTAAAGTCTTCTTTTGTGGTGGTTAATGCACGTTTGTTGTAACAAGTACTTTTAAAAAATATATAGTTTATTCAAATATATAAGTTATTTCTGTAATCTGTTGAAATCGTGAATAGTTAATGGAATATGTATTTATTTTATTATACTTAATTATTGTCCATGATTGGGAATTTTATTATTATGCTTGATTAGCCTGAAATTTGTGGAATTGATTGTAATTATATTACAGGTTTTGTTGAAATGATTTGTGAAATTAATTGTATTATTGATTTTTCGAAAGTTTTAATGCAAAAGAGGCGAAAAAATTCAACACCCTACCTCGGCGTTTTCAAAACACCGGTGTATTTATTATCCAAAAAATATTTTTTTTTATAAAACCCCTGCCCCAACGTTTTTGAAACGTCGGGCTACCCTAACCCAAAAACTAAACCATATTAAAGTAACCCTACACCGGCGGTGTAGGTGTTTCTCTATACCGGCGTTTATGAAAAATGCTGGGGTATAGCCCCCCCCCCCCCCCCCCCCCCCCCCCCCACCGCGATGCGAGCTTCGGCGACATTTCGACTAGAGTTTTCAAAAACGCCGGTAGGAGATACCCCGGCATTTAAAAACGTCGGGGAAGCCAAAATTAAGCGTCGGGGAAGGCCTTTCATGTTGTAGTGTGTAACGCCCCGGGTTCCCAATGCCCGGAACCTGTGACACAAGCCATAATCTTTCTTTCTAATGAGTCACAACACACAAAAGTCACAGGAAATTAAAAACTTTTATTACATCAAATTGTTATTAAAATGTCCAATGATTACAACAATTACAAATAATTGGTATAACATGAATATACAATAAAATTGGACAATAACTTTCACTTGGATGCTTCCCACGGCTTGAGTTCTCCATCGCGCTCCCCATATTGCAATCCTGCAACTAGACAGATTGTGGGCACGTCAATCGAATACAACTGACGCAATGTTATATACACCTATCATCTTTATGCCATAATATAGCGATTCCAAATCTCAACAACCAATATTTGATGCAAAGGAAAAAATGATGTCAAACTCGTGCCGATGTATGCCATGACCTAATCTAATGCACAAAACAAAGAATGTACACGATGCACTTACTCTAATGCAATTCATTTGGGAACGTATGCATCTCATACTACATACTTCCCAAACAGTTTGCCTCTTCTGATTGTAGGGTTCGATCCCTCGTCATGCATCCAACTTTGTACTTGTCCTGTTCTTAATATATTTACCGGGTCTGAGGAGGTTGCAGTTATTTGATCCTGTCCGTTACTACAGTCACTATAGTGGTGATCGCGTTTGCCACATAATGCCCGGTGCCCGGACCCCACTCAAAAACGAACTTACAGGTACAAATCCATGCACCCATAACGTCAAGATCCACTAGACAGCAGCACCTTGGTCCGTTCGTGTCCACGCACATAAGAACATGATGGCTTCGAGGGTCAAATCCCCCTATCCGACAGGAGGTTCTCTCCCGTTCTTTACCCCGACCCTTCAGGAATTAACAGATCGAGATACGCGATTAGTGATCTTAAAACTTGAGAGGACAATCCGTATCCATACGACAGGAAAAGTACAACATCCGAATATGATCTGCTAGTGCTAGTGCAAGTTACAGATAACTAACAAATTATTCTTATCCAAAACTTATTTTAATTATTAACTCAAGTAAGGTGAGATATGTTTACTCCAACCCTCACATTCGCCTACCGTCCCGTGGCCTCCGGCGACGCATTTCCCTGCTCGCCACTTTCCCTATCTTGGATTTAGTCCATCTCCACGATCCGCATTCACCCTCCTTTGGCATGATTTGGCGGCACCATTCGGACATCCAACGTCTATGTGGAAGTTTCCAATTTGCCTAGGGTTGATAGTCGTAGAGTATCACTCTACCCTAATAACTAACTCAAGTCATAATCGTCCTCAACAGGAGTTTAACAATATTAAGACAAGTAATATCACCAATTACCCCCCAATAGTTGTAACACCCCGAATTCCAAATAAGCCTAAATTCGAAGTTCCATAGGATCTTTACACTTCATTTCGTATAATTTTACAAGAATTTAAAACTTTATTTACATCAGAGTCTTTTACATCAACACGCAGCGGAATAAATAAAATACAACAATGATAAATGTACAATTATAACAACTTTAGCATTTAAGTAATCATTAGCAACAAACTCATCTTTATATCTTCTTGGAAATTCCAAGTCCTGCATATAAAACTGTGGGCACGTCAGTTGCTTACAATCGACGAAATATTATACACGACCATCCTTGCTATGCCAAAAGTATAATGATTCTTAAATACTTTTAAAAACAAAAACTTGATCACAAACAAAACTAAAGAGGGACTATCCTGTTGATGTTGTATGTGTTTGTGCACTTAACCTTAATGCAGTTATGTATTATTTCATGATACTAATGCACACTTGTTCAAACTTATGCATCCCATTCTATACAAATTCGAGGGCAAGCCTTTAACCGTTCTTCATCTTGTAGGGTTGGAACCCTCATTATGAGTTTAACTACTACGGTAACTACGGTAAGTATCTTAGATGTTTTATGAGTTATGAGCCCATGTCTAGACACCCTGGAGGGGAATCCCACGTCATGACATGCTGCATCATGCAGACAGCCTATGGACAATTCACCTTCGTCATGGGACAATGTACTATATAGTCACCAAGTACCCCACAAGCGTCGTCACGGTCCAGATAATTACGGATATGTATTCACGTCATGACATGACGCATCATGTAGACAGTCTGTGAACACTCTCACACCGTAGACCTGAGGCCCTCATACTTCTGTTTTTCTCTTACTTTCACCACATCTTTCACTATAGTGTTGTCCTTAAGTTTTTAATCTGTTTTAGAAGTAAAATCATCACAACCTAGAGCTATCTTACCCTACCGGACTTAAACCAAACAAAAGAGACAGTCAGCCCAACTAGCTACTTCTCAAGAGATGCTCAACCCACACTGGTTAGCTCTCAAATTCATTAATAAATACTGCCGGTCACTAAGATCTCGCCTAGCATCTAGATTCCAACAACTATCTCATTCTAGAGATCAACAATATTTCATATTCAATCTCAAAATAATACCTCAATTTCTTTATTCACAATATCTTTCTCAAAAAGAAATTTTTTTTTATAATCTCATAACATGAAATAATTCAATTCAACTTCTTTTATCAATTTAATCACTTATAACATCGTGTGCAATTCAAATAATCTTAATCAAGTACTAATAACCATAAAATCTCATGAAGAAATTTAATTGCATTCCAAAATTTCAACTCTCTTTAATTATATAAGAGTCATATTTTAATCGATAAAATCGAGTTCTTTGACATTATTTAATGTAAAATTCCCCTTTAAATTCTCACAAAATATATCAAAATATTGTAGAAATAATTTTTATAAAGTCTAAACAATTTTTGAAGAATAATAGAAATGTTCCCAATTTTTAAAATTCTAAATAAATCCACAAAATCGAATTTATAAAAAAATATAAAAAACCAAAACAAAAGGCAGAGAGCCGGATTCGAACCCAGAGCCAACGCCCCCGCCTATGAACAGTAACTGATCCAAAGCGCACCCGAAGACCAGAAGTCCAAGAGTGACTAACTGAAATAGAGTGGGCTCGAATTAGAGATATATTTATACTTTCGGTGATTTGAATAAAATCAAAAATTCAATAAAGCAGAGTCTCCTCAAGACTCGAACCCGAGACCAAAGCCTCCACCCATGAACAGTAACAGACCCCAAGCGCACTCGAAGACCAAAAGTCCTGAGTGACTAACTGCTATGATAAGAGTTAAACTCTTTATATGCAGACTATACTGAATTTGAGAAAAAATCAAATTTCAAGAAAAACATAGTCTCTTTAATTAGTTTGTACTCACTAAAAATCTAAATCTTTTTCCTGATTGTGTTCTATCAAAATACAGTATAGTATATTTATTTAAACTTTATAAAATTTTTATTTTTAACAAAGGAACAAAATTTTCTCCCCAAATTATATTAAAGAACTCATAATGTCAATTTCCAAACAAAGTGTTGTCTCTCATCAAGACTCCTTTATAAAATTTCTTACACTCACAAAATATATATATATGTTAATGAGGCTATTTCCACATTTCTCTATTATAATAGCATTTTAAAACTATTTTCATACATGTTACATTATTTAGACTATTGTAAAAACATTCTACCATGCATAATTTTTCATTCCAACAATGAATATTTCTTTTTCTAATTCAACAAGAGTTCTAGCCATTTATATGATTCATAATAATATTTCCACACATCATAACACAATTAGATCAAGATTATGCAATCTACAATTAACATACCAATCAAAATTTAACAATTAAATTCTATATCATCTAGTATGCAATCTACTCCTAAAATTAGAAAGGATTTAAGAAACACCCACCGAAGAAATATGATTTCTTAGCAACTGAACTCCTAGAGTGAAAAGCTCCTAGTAGCAAAAACTCATTCAAAGGCTCCAAGAAAAGCTCCACTATGCCACCTCAAAGTTCGTGCACAAACAGAACTCCCCAACCTCCATTTCGGCCAAGCAAAGACAACACCATCAACTCATCTCACTTACATATACATATATGTATATATCTACATATATACATGTTTATATATGTATGTATAAGATAATATATAAAGATATATATATTGTAGGTGGAGAAGCACAGTAGGGGGGGGGGGGGGGCAGGTTGGATGGTTTTGATTTCGGCAGAGAGATGAAGAAAGAAGGAGAGGATGAGGAGAATGTGAAGGATTTTTGGGGGTATTAGTAGGTTTTAATTAAGTGGTTATACTAACTACTTTCCCACTAACACCACCACTAATCCACTCTATAATTTAAAACATATATTTCCCTCCATCCCAAACACATGCCGGCCACCTTCTTCATGTAAAACACGTGCGCGTGTATTGCACTTGCACACACTTTATTCATACACATATATATATTTAATTTAAAATATAGGTTCATAATATATAGGAAATGTTTAAGTAAAATTAGTTTAGTTTAATTATGAATTAGATTTATTGTGTACAAATAAAATAAACACACACACACACACTTCAAAATTTTATTTTGAAAAGAATACGCGTAAATACGTGCACCGCAAATACGTGCGTCGCACGTAAAATATCGAAATACAAAATCAACTTTATCAATAGAAAAATATTAAAGATAATCGAAATTCAACATAAGAAAAATATATTTATTAATTTTTATATATTCTACGATGTAATCACTACGTACATAGAAAACACGTGCACCGCACGTATAAAAAATATTTTAATTAAAATAAGAGAAAAATAAATTCCTATTTTAAAATAAATTTGCACACATCATTAAATAAATAGTTAAAATACATAGAAAATATCACACGTAGTGGTGGAAAAATACGTAATCGAGACGTGCATCGATAACACGTATAAAGCACGTAAAAATATAGAGATTGAAATTTATATTTGAGTTGACTCAAATAGAATTTAAAGAATACGGAAAATGCATAAATAGTGGGAAATTAAAATACGTAGTGAAGTACGTTACAAAATACACATGCGTAACACACGAGGGGCAAAATTGTCATTTCCATTTTTGCGGGGTGTTACAATAGTAAGACCATTAACCCTTAATCACAAGAGGGAAAATTGTACTCCCAAATACTTATTCAAAAATTTAAAATTCCAATACTAAATTTGTAGCGCCCCAAATTTCTAATATGAGAGCTTAGAAAATAAGTGGCGAAATCCCAGCAATCCACTTCAATACAACAATAAACACCAACAACACCACTAAAATTTTTCTTCTTTATTACAACAATTATTACATATCACAGCGGAAGTCTAATCATCTCAACTCAATTTAATCTTTATATACAACTCAAAAGATCTCAAATATCCTTTACAGTTTTACACCAATCACTAAATAATTTAAATTATCTCAAATGCCCACTCAAGCTTCCAACCTCCAATCTAAGCAATAACCTGCAACATGTGAGGCTAGAGTTGAACCCTAACCCCAAAACTACGGGGTCAGCCATAAATGGTGTGAGTGGTAACAAATCAAACCAATAGAATAAATGAACTTAAAACATAATATCCAACAGATAATAATCAAACACTAAAGTATGAAGTACGACAAAAGAACAGTGGGTGATACCAAAACCAAAAGCCAAGTGTGTAAAAACAGGAAATCCGAATGCATAAAAGTGATTCCAGAAAACATCATGACTACATGCTGACAACGATGACTACTAAGAGATGAAGATAAACCATGATAATTTGCCCATGCTTGATCATTCCGGAGATTGATCCCACATCACAGGTATTTTCCCTGGATAATTCAGGAGATCATCCCACATCTAAACATAGATTCCTTATCACAATAATACCCCAAAAGCGTCGCCTCGACTCCGATCATTCCGTAGTTCAATCCCACATCTCAAGATAATTACTTGGATAATTCCGGAGAAATACCTCGCATCACAGGTTAACTGCCTGGATAATTCCGGAGATAAATCACACATCACAAGTTAACTACTTGGATAATTCAGGAGATTAAATCCTACATCAAAAGCCATACTGAGGTGCATAACTCAAGTTCTCATTCGTCATGACACTACTAATGCCTGTCCTTATTAGTTTGGGTTACTGAACAAATCTCCTAGAGTAGTGTACCCTACCGGACTAAAAATCTGAATAACTGAAAATTTGCCTCAATGGGCCTCAACAAATAACTGAACAAACACCGGTATACTAGGGTCACCTACCTCTAGAGACTCAAAACAAATATCTGAATAAATTTCCACTAAACAAGTGGCTCAACAAAATATCTCAAAATCATGTTCTTAACTGAACATCTCAAAATCAAATACTGAACAAATATCTCAACATCAAGTACTGAACAAATGTCTCCAAAATCAAACACTAAACAAAATATCTCAATTCAAATACAAAGATCCTTCAGGACCAGTCGACTGCATAAAGGACCAGTCGACTGTCCAGAGGACATATCCCAACATTTTACAAAAATAATCTAAGGCATGACCAGTCGACTTGACAAGTCATCAGTCGACTGCCCCGAGACAAATTCAAATAATCCTCGTCAAAATAATCTAAGTATGTGAGTCGACTGAAAGGTCAAAGGTCGACTGTCCCGAAAGGACAGAACAAAATCACAAACAGAGGACCAGTCGACTGACCCCAGTCTAGGTCGACTGTCCCGAACAAATCTCAAGACTGAAAATACACAGTAGGCTCGTGCCAGTCGACTGCTCTATAGGCCAGACGACTGTCGGCTACAGATTTCTAACAATAGGTCTGAACACAAATCAAACAGGGGTTTTCTAAAGATTCACTGATCATGAAATTAAAACTGTGTCCAGGCAAATAAACATCTCTCAATAATCTCCATCATGGATACATTATTCCATCAATCAATTACTCAAATCTCACATATTCACGATCTAAACTCTTAATCCTTTCATTAGGGTTTTTCTCTTCAAAATGTCTTCCTCAACTCAATCAAAAATCTGAACTACACTCACAAGATCCAGATGTTTATCATCTGATCACGACATAATCAATTCTTAATATGTCTCCCAACAATACGATCTCATAGATCGACATTTCCTCAACAAATCTTAACATTTCTCACACATGATCCAAATATCAATAAAGTTCTCATCCTCCATATTAAATAATAGATCCATGTCATACATACAATGAGACTAACAAATCAATAGTGTAACGATCACGAACAAGGCATAACAAAGATCTTACTTCATTCATCATTCAAATCAAACAAAGCAAACAAAACAAAACAAACCAACTCACATTGTTCTTGAAGAAAATCCACAAAAGCTTCTCCTTGCTAGATCCAAGAATCCTCCTTTGTGCTCCTCAAAGAATTCTCAATAAATCTGAATATACTCAATGACGGCTGGGAAGAATTTCCCTTAAATATGCCGGAGTGAATATTAGGGTTTTATTCTCTCTTTGCAAAATAATCCTTTTAAAAGTACATCTTACATATATAATTGTATTCTTGAAAACTGAATCAAATATCTTTTAAATTAGGATCTAATAGAAAAATATATTTCTAAACCTCAACAAATACTGATCAGAATGTCCAGTAAATACGTTTTGCACTTCAACCCTCAAAATTGTCAATTTTGCAAATAAGTCCTTCTTTTCTCAAAAATTGCAAATAGGCATAATTAATTTCTGAAAAATTTGGAAAAATACTAAATAATTCTCAAATAATAAATAATGATTTTTCATAAAGAAAACTTAATTTTTCAAACTTCTCAAAAGTCATCTGCACGTGTTTTGCACGTGTACACAAGATAAATCTTCTAGAAAATATTTATCAAATACTCAAAATCATCAAAAAAAATTCATTTTCAAATAATTAAAACAATATTTGAAAATACGGGGTTCTACATCACTCCCTCCTTAGAAGAGTTCTGTCCTCAGAACTACTACTAATGAGCTCAAACACATACCAACAAAAGGAAACAAAACTTCATAATTAGATCATAATCCAAATAATTTCATATAACATCACAATCAAATAAAAGATTACATCACGTATCAATCAATGGTTCAATCATTCAAAGAATTTCAATCACATACAAGAAAATACATTCATACAAACAATCCAGGAAAATCCTTCTGCATGCGATCCTCTGGCTCCCAAGTAGCTTCCTCGAACTGTTGGTTCCTCCACAATACCTTGACCATAGGTATCACCTTGCTTCGAAGAACTTTCTCCCTACGATCAACGATCTCAACAGGCTGCTCCTTGTAGCTCAAGTTCACCTGTAGATCTTCAGGAACTTCTACCAACTGATGCTTCTGATCGGCCACATACTTCCTTAATAGCAACACATGAAACACATCATGTACCTGCGCTAACTCCTCAGGAAGTTTCAATCTGTACGCGGTCTTGCCAATCCGCTCCACGATCCTGTATGGCCCAATATACCTTGGCGCCAACTTGCCTCCCTTACCAAATCTGATCACTCCTTTGGTCGGAGAAACCTTGAGGAAAACTGCATCCCCAACCTCAAATTCCAAATCTCTCCGTCGAGTGTCAGCATAACTCTTCTGCCGACTCTGAGCTTCAACCAATCTCTTGCGAATCAGCTCAATCTGCTCTGACGTCTGCTGCACGATCTCAGGACCATACATCTGCCTCTCGCCAACCTCATACCAACATACAGGTGTCCTGCACCTCCGCCCGTACAAAGCCTCATGCGGTGCCATCCCAATACTTGCATGGTAACTGTTGTTATAAGCAAACTCAACCAATGCCAAGTATCTCTCCCAACTACCACCAAAGTCCATAACACAAGCTCGCAACATATCTTCCAGCACTCGATTCACCCTCTCCGTCTGACCATCTGTCTGCGGATGAAATGCTGTACTGAAATCAGTCCTGGTGCCCAAAGCTGCTTGTAAACTTCTCCAAAACCTTGATGTAAACCTCGGATCTCTGTCAGACACAATCGAAACAGGAACTCCATGAAGTCTCACAATCTCTTCAATGTATAACTCAGCCAATTTCTCCATCGACCAAGTAATCTTCATGGCTAGAAAATGTGCCGACTTAGTCAATCGGTCCACAACAACCCAAATCGAGTCATTGCCCTTCGAACTCCTAGGCAAACCCGTGATAAAGTCCATGCTGATATTCTTCCACTTCCACTCCGGAATGGGTAAAGGCTGCAACAAACCTCCAGGTCTCTGATTCTCTGCCTTGATCTGCTGACAAGTCAGACACCTTGCCACAAAATCTGCTACATCTCGCTTCATGCCAGACCACCAAAAGTGGGGTTTGATATCCCTGTACATCTTCGTACGTTCTGGATGAACTGATAACAATGTGCTGTGTGCCTCCTGCAAGATACTCTCTCTCAACTCTGCATCATCTGGAACACACAACCTCTCACCCAACCAAAGAACTCCATCTTGGACACGAAATTCTGATAACTTGCCTTCTGAAACCTGCTGCAACATCTTCTGGATCTCTGAATCTGATCTCTGACCTTCCACAATCTTCTCTCTCAAAGACGGCTGCAACTTCAACTGAGCCAAAGATGCCCCTAAACCTCGCAGTACCACCTCGATACCTGCCTGATCGATCTCTGCTGCCAACTCTCTTCGAGTAGTGATCAATCTCGATAAACTACTCTTCCTGCTAAGTCCATCAGCCACTACATTCGCCTTGCCCGGATGATACTTGATCTCAGGACGAATGTCTTCCAATACCTCCAACCATCTTCTCTGACGAAGATTCAAATCCCTCTGCTGATAGATATACTTCAGGCTCTTGTGGTCAGTGTACATGTTGACCTTCTCACCATAGACATAATGCCTCCATAACTTCAAGGCATATATAATAGCTGCTAACTCCAAGTCGTGCGTCGGATAATTCTTCTCATGCGGACGCAACTGCCTCGAACCATAAGCAATGACCTTGCCTTCCTGCATCAAGACACATCCCAAACCTCTGAGAGACGCATCACTGTAGATATCATAATCTTTCCCAGCTTGTGGCAATGCCAATATAGGTGCGGTAGTCAACCTTTCCTTCAAATCAAGGAAACTCTCCTCGCACTTATCTGTCCACACAAACGCCACACTCTTCCGGGTCAAACCTGTCAATGGAACTGCAATCTGAGAATACCCCTGAATAAACCTCCTGTAGTAACCAGCTAATCCCAAGAAGCTTCTCACTTCCTTCACTGACGTCGGCCTGGGCCAATTCTTCACTGCTTCCACTTTCTGAGGATCAGTAGCCACTCCCTCCTTAGAAAGAATATGATCAAGGAAAGCTACCTCAGACTTCCAGAATTCACACTTCAACAATTTGGCATACAAGCTGTGCTCCTGCAACGTCTGTAATACCGCTGTCAAGTGCTTAGAATGATCCTCCTCCGACTTCGAATACACCAAGATATCATCAATGAAGACCACCACGAAGGAATCAATGAATGGCCTCAACACCCGATTCATCATATCCATGAAAACTGCTGGCGCATTTGTCAACCCGAATGGCATCACCAAAAATTCATACAACCCATGACGAGTCCTGAACGCTGTCTTACTCACATCTTCCTCCTTGACTCGCACCTGATGATACCCTGACCTCAGATCAATCTTCGAAAACACCGCTGCTCCTCGAAGCCTGTCGAACAAATCATCAATCCGCGGCAGTGGGTATTTGTTCTGAATAGTCACCCTATTCAACTCCCTGTAGTCAATGCACATCCTCATCGACCCATCCTTCTTCTTGACCAACAACACTGGCGCTCCCCACGGAGATGAACTCGGTCTAATAAGCCCTTTGCTCAAAAGCTCTTCAATCTGCTTCTTCACTTCATCCTGCTCTACAGGTGCCATCCTGTATGGAGCCTTGGAAATCGGCGCACTCCCCGGCTGAACATTGATGCAAAACTCCACATCCCTCTGCGGCGGTAATCCTGGAAAGTCATCCAAGAACACCTGGGGAAAACTTCGAACAGCCGGAATGCCCTTGACTTCATCTGAGATTGCCATCTTAGATACCATTGCAGCCACCTGCGGAATCTTCTTCTTCCCTTGGAAAGTTACTGCAGGTCCACCTGGTGCCTTCACCAACACCTCCTTCTGCTTGCAATCAATTGTGGCATCATAAATAGCCATCCAATCGATGCCTACGATGACAACCACTCCCAACACTTGTAGCTCGATCAAGTCGATGCCGAACATCCTTCCACCAATCTCGATATCACAGCCCTCGTAATATCGATCCGCTACTAGCTCTTCACCTGACGGCGTTGCCACCGACAAAACCCTGCCTGGAAATAACTTAGGTTCCAAACCTAAGATCCTTGCAAAACTTGGCGATACAAATGTATGCGATGAACCAGTGTCAAACAAAACCTTTGCTTTTATTCCATTTATTAAAACAACTCCTGTTACAATAAGAATGATACTCAATCTTAAATTGTTCTGAAATAAAAGCTTTTATTCATTACACTGATTCAAAAATGAAAGAAATCAAAATTCCTGCATACCCTGTATTACATCTTCCGAGTTCCTCGCATCCTCCTCGGTCAATGCAAATACTCGCCCTTGCCTCTTCGGATTTTGCTTCCACCCGAACCGTCTTTCTTCAGTTGTGGACAATGGGGCTTTGAGTGTCCAGTTTGCCCACACTGAGAACAAACATGCTCTGCCAACTTCGGACATGCTGACCTGTAATGTCCTACTTCCTTGCAGTAGTAGCAGGTCACTCCCTGAGCTCCAGATGCCTTCTGTACCGGTCCACTGAACTTTGCCTGCTTCGCGGGGAATCCCTTCCCACTCTGGCCTGATGCTGGCCTCTTGTTCCGGTTCCATGTATCCTGCTTCTTCTGAAACAAGTCCATATCCTCTTCAGTCATCGCGGCCCTCCTGACCAGCTTCTCGAATCTCCTGATACCCAACGGAACCATCCTTGACCTCAAGTTCGGCCTCAAGCCCTGCTCAAACTTTTTGGCCTTCTTTGCTTCATCCGTGACCAACTCTGGTGCATACCTCGAAAGTTGAGCAAACTTCGTCTCATACTCCCGAACAGTCATGCTCCCCTGCTGAAGGTTCATGAACTCAGTCGCCTTCTTCTCTTGAACATCCAGAGGGAAGAAGCGATCTCTGAACTCCTCCAGAAAAGCATCCCTTGTCAAAGGCTGATCTCCCAAAGTCCTCTTCAGTGACTCCCACCAAACACCAGCATCTTTCTCGAGCTGCATCGAAGCTAACTTCACTTTGCTAGCTGCCGGAGTCTCTGACACCTCGAAAATCGTCTCCATCTTCCTAATCCAATCATCTGCTGCTGTTGGATCAGCTTGCCCCTCAAAGACTGGTGGCCTCATCCTCTTAAATGATTCAATCTGCTTGATGGGGTCGGCATTCACCAATCCATGCCCAGCTCCATGATTTGGCGGCGGGTTCTGCTGCTGCGCTTGCTGCTGCGCCACATTGAGTGCCATCAATGTGTTCAAGGTCTGATAAACCTTAGCAAACTCAGCCTCTAGGTCAATTCCCGCTCCTCGAGAACTACCCGATCCATCCTCATTGTTGCCACCATTTCTACCTCTGGGTGCAACCATCGTGATTACTGCAAAACGAGGATAAAGTTAGAGCGCACATACAATTCAAACTCAAATCATTACCTTATGGCGAAGCCATAACCATACCCCAAACCATAATTTCAAACCAAATATCATAATTTAATTCTATGTGATACTCACACTCTGATGTCCACACCTAGGTACTCACTCTCTAGTGTCCACACCTAGGTTGGTTGTCATACTATGTCTATTATTACATTGAAGCGGAGCTCTGATACCAATCTCTGTAGCGCCCCAAATTTCTAATATGAGAGCTTAGAAAATAAGTGGCGAAATCCCAGCAATCCACTTCAATACAACAATAAATACCAACAACACCACTAAAATTTTTCTTCTTTATTACAACAATTATTACATATCACAGCGGAAGTCTAATCATCTCAACTCAATTTAATCTTTATATACAACTCAAAAGATCTCAAATATCCTTTACAGTTTTACACCAATCACTAAATAATTTAAATTATCTCAAATGCCCACTCAAGCTTCCAACCTCCAATCTAAGCAATAACCTGCAACATGTGAGGCTAGAGTTGAACCCTATCCCCAAAACTACGGGGTCAGCCATAAATGGTGTGAGTGGTAACAAATCAAACCAATAGAATAAATGAACTTAAAACATAATATCCAACAGATAATAATCAAACACTAAAGTATGAAGTACGACAAAAGAACAGTGGGTGATACCAAAACCAAAAGCCAAGTGTGTAAAAACAGGAAATCCGAATGCATAAAAGTGATTCCAGAAAACATCATGACTACATGCTGACAACGATGACTACTAAGAGATGAAGATAAACCATGATAATTTGCCCATGCTTGATCATTCCGGAGATTGATCCCACATCACAGGTATTTTCCCTGGATAATTCAGGAGATCATCCCACATCTAAACATAGATTCCTTATCACAATAATACCCCAAAAGCGTCGCCTCGACTCCGATCATTCCGTAGTTCAATCCCACATCTCAAGATAATTACTTGGATAATTCCGGAGAAATACCTCGCATCACAGGTTAACTGCCTGGATAATTCCGGAGATAAATCACACATCACAAGTTAACTACTTGGATAATTCAGGAGATTAAATCCTACATCAAAAGCCATACTGAGGTGCATAACTCAAGTTCTCATTCGTCATGACACTACTAATGCCTGTCCTTATTAGTTTGGGTTACTGAACAAATCTCCTAGAGTAGTGTACCCTACCGGACTAAAAATCTGAATAACTGAAAATTTGCCTCAATGGGCCTTCAACAAATAACTGAACAAACACCGGTATACTAGGGTCACCTACCTCTAGAGACTCAAAACAAATATCTGAATAAATTTCCACTAAACAAGTGGCTCAACAAAATATCTCAAAATCATGTTCTTAACTGAACATCTCAAAATCAAATACTGAACAAATATCTCAACATCAAGTACTGAACAAATGTCTCCAAAATCAAACACTAAACAAAATATCTCAATTCAAATACAAAGATCCTTCAGGACCAGTCGACTGCATAAAGGACCAGTCGACTGTCCAGAGGACATATCCCAACATTTTACAAAAATAATCTAAGGCATGACCAGTCGACTTGACAAGTCATCAGTCGACTGCCCCGAGACAAATTCAAATAATCCTCGTCAAAATAATCTAAGTATGTGAGTCGACTGAAAGGTCAAAGGTCGACTGTCCCGAAAGGACAGAACAAAATCACAAACAGAGGACCAGTCGACTGACCCCAGTCTAGGTCGACTGTCCCGAACAAATCTCAAGACTGAAAATACACAGTAGGCTCGTGCCAGTCGACTGCTCTATAGGCCAGACGACTGTCGGCTACAGATTTCTAACAATAGGTCTGAACACAAATCAAACAGGGGTTTTCTAAAGATTCACTGATCATGAAATTAAAACTGTGTCCAGGCAAATAAACATCTCTCAATAATCTCCATCATGGATACATTATTCCATCAATCAATTACTCAAATCTCACATATTCACGATCTAAACTCTTAATCCTTTCATTAGGGTTTTTCTCTTCAAAATGTCTTCCTCAACTCAATCAAAAATCTGAACTACACTCACAAGATCCAGATGTTTATCATCTGATCATGACATAATCAATTCTTAATATGTCTCCCAACAATACGATCTCATAGATCGACATTTCCTCAACAAATCTTAACATTTCTCACACATGATCCAAATATCAATAAAGTTCTCATCCTCCATATTAAATAATAGATCCATGTCATACATACAATGAGACTAACAAATCAATAGTGTAACGATCACGAACAAGGCATAACAAAGATCTTACTTCATTCATCATTCAAATCAAACAAAGCAAACAAAACAAAACAAACCAACTCACATTGTTCTTGAAGAAAATCCACAAAAGCTTCTCCTTGCTAGATCCAAGAATCCTCCTTTGTGCTCCTCAAAGAATTCTCAATAAATCTGAATATACTCAATGACGGCTGGGAAGAATTTCCCTTAAATATGCCGGAGTGAATATTAGGGTTTTATTCTCTCTTTGCAAAATAATCCTTTTAAAAGTACATCTTACATATATAATTGTATTCTTGAAAACTGAATCAAATATCTTTTAAATTAGGATCTAATAGAAAAATATATTTCTAAACCTCAACAAATACTGATCAGAATGTCCAGTAAATACGTTTTGCACTTCAACCCTCAAAATTGTCAATTTTGCAAATAAGTCCTTCTTTTCTCAAAAATTGCAAATAGGCATAATTAATTTCTGAAAAATTTGGAAAAATACTAAATAATTCTCAAATAATAAATAATGATTTTTCATAAAGAAAACTTAATTTTTCAAACTTCTCAAAAGTCATTTGCACGTGTTTTGCACGTGTACACAAGATAAATCTTCTAGAAAATATTTATCAAATACTCAAAATCATCAAAAAAAATTCATTTTCAAATAATTAAAACAATATTTGAAAATACGGGGTTCTACAAAATTGATTATGTCCAGAAATTAGAAGGGTCATAACTCTCAAAATATGACCCGGATTTGGATGTTCTTGCCCATTCTGGAAAGCATAGAGTCTAGGCTACAAATCTTAGTTGATCACTGCATCAGATTCATCCATCTAGTTGCACTAAAAAGCCTTTCAATCATCAGCCTGTGTACTCCCTGTATAATGTTTGCACCTAACCGATAGCATAAAAACCCACTCGCTCATCGGAATGACACAATTCTGGATTCTATGGAAAGTTGGACATGTCTTCTACAACTTTCTAGTTGGTCATATTTGGGTCGTTGAATTAAGGATTTGACTCACGGACTAACCCTTTTCAAGTTAGCCAATTTACAATCATTAACTTACTGGGTGATCTAGTTATACCCGACTAAACAATTTGCTAGGCGATCTAGCAACTAGTCTCTTACCTAACCCTGAGGTCACACCTAGATGTTTTATAACTACTAGTTAAGTTCTAGTTCATTCTAAATTACTCATTTGAACTGAACCCAACCCGTACTAGGGTCCAATTGGGCTCTCAAGCCCGGCCCATTGCATGGGTCCACGAAGACTGGCGAATCGACCACGTCGATCGCCGCCCGTCACGTTTGGAGTCGCGTGCTTCCACGGCCCGAAGCAAGTCGCTGCTCTTGCTAATCATCGCGCTCCATGTCTTCCCGACAAGTGGTAGCTCCTACGATGCCAGATTCCATCCTTAGACGGCGAGCATGTCGGCGCCCGAGTCGTTGCTCCAACACGTTCGGGGTCACGAGTTCTAATCTACCCGCCACAAATTTTATCCATAAGGACCAAGTCCTAGGGTCTCACCATTTTATCAAGATGAGCCTAATTTCATATATATTGTGTAAATCCCAAATTGAGGCATCGTGAATGGGGGGGGGGCCGGGGAATTCATCCCAATCCCAACAACAATCACACAATCCATCTATCTCGACTCTATTCTAGTCCATCACTAAGAACCTAGAAATAACCATGCCATGATTAAGATGACCTATATTGGTCTACAATCATTTCACATAAGTACTCAAGCTTACTAAGGCTCATAAGTAACACTTACAACCCTCAAATAGTCATACAAGGCTCCATCACCTCAATGTCACATCAAACAGTAAGCTTGGGTTCGGGTCTGACAAAACCAGTACACTATAAAAATCATATAAAATAGCACACTGCACCCAATTTTACATTCTTAGGCTTTCTGTCAAGCTATAGGTGTGCTCTACAACTTTTTAGTTGAACATTTGCACTAATTCGGGAGTTAACATGCTCAAAACTTGGTTATTTACCATGCAGCAAAAACAATTCCAGAACAGAACACTTTGTGGACAGTGTTAAAGAAAATTATCTTATATATATCAAATGCTACTAGATTGTCATGAAATTTAAGAATCAAGCACATAACATACATTCACAATACATATCCAAAATTCAAGTCTTTTTATGAAGTATATCTTGAGTTATGCCTTTTTTTATTAACACCCAAGACAGGGCATTCAACAACAACAGTGCTGTTTATCATTTCGACTAGCTCAGTTTAAATGAATTAATTACCATAGCTATGGTGGTCCAAATTGTATGAAAATTGCGACTTAAGCTCTAGACAGATAATGGAACAACATAAATTAATTTCAAGTCATTCCCATCAGTACACAATAAGTTCTAAGTATTTTAACTTATAACAGTAACATGCAACAAGATCTGTTCTGTTTTTTTACCAACATGCAAGTTTGTATTTTTATCGATAAGCAGTAAAAATCAGAAAAATCAAGAAAAAATTACTGAAGGTGTACGACACATATATGGTCATCCCCTAAATATTTCAAGTTAATCTAAACAGTAGTTTTTAAGTTATGAACTACGAACTGACAGCAAAAATTTTATTTTTTCAACGGGATTTTCTGTTTTGGATTTCTTAACACAAACTGAGTTATTAATGTTCAATCTATAGCATGCATGTCATTTTCAGTCACTACAATCATCATTCAACAAGCAAAGAACAATCATAGAGATTAAAAACACCCACCTTGAAGATATGAAGAAGATGTCCTACAACTCCTTGCTCCAAACTTGGCCTTCTTGCTCCTACTCTTGCCTCTAGCTCTCTCTTTCTTTCTCTCTTTCTTTTAATTTTTTTAATTTTTTAAATTTTTTAAAATTTTTTCTTAGAAAATTTCAGAACTTCTGCGAATAGGAGAGTGAGGGGTTAAATAAAGAGGGGAAGTGAGAGGGGGGTGTGTGGGGGGTGTGGCCGGCAAGAGTCACAAAGGAGGGAGAGGGGAGCCAAGTGGCAAGTGGTTTTTCCCAAAACCATGAGCTCTCTTGTGCTTGGTTGAGAAGAATTGATCCATGGTTTGATTTTTTGACCATTGGATCAAGGATAAGAGTTGATGGAGGGCTAGATCTTTGTGCGTGCAAAGGGTATGTTGATTTGTATTTTTAATAAATACAACACAAATACATTATCATGTACAAGTACAATTTACTCGTACACATACATATACATGTATAAAACTAATTGAAAATGAAATTCCAAAATTATAATTTTGTTTATAATAAAAATTTAGTTTGTGTACAAATAATGTGTAAAAATCAAGATTGTTACATAGTGCAAGTTTAAATTAATAGAAACATTAGTGTAATGCTTTCACAGAAAGCATGAAGTAGGGAGATATGGGATGGAAGCACACCTTAGTTTTTTTGATGAATCGGACAGAGCCAAACGGCTCCAGCCATCAAAACATATATAAATCAATAATAACAGTTAAATTACAGACAATAATCAGGAGTTTTACAAGGAGTAAAACAGAAACAATAATACACAAATAGTACAATAATGGCTGCAAAACACTCAAAATGGAGGGTGCGATATCAAAACGAAGCGCCACACCGTAAAAAAAAGGACGGGGGCGAAGCCATCATCTGGGATAAACAAAGCTTCTGATGGAGCCAACCTGGCAACTCGAAATCGAACGAAGATGAGGACGGCCGGAAAGCGCCAAGAGCTAGGAGGCCAAAAACTTCCTCGCACGAAAGCCACCAACTCCACTAGCAGTCCCTGGGAACTCTAGGAGCTCAAAGGAGGCCAAAACAGACTCCCAAAACCACGGATGGCACAGCATAAGCAAGGCTCAACTGCGCACCCGGTGATGACCAGACGCAGACGCTGCATTCCGTGCCTGAATACGAGCACTCACTCGAATCTGCGAAGTATTATAGACTTTCTTATTGTATTTCTGCTTCACAGGAGAGTTCGCTACCAACGCTAAAGGGGGCGAAGTAGACTGGAGGTCAGAAGAACTAGCTTCGATGCGGCGAGATGGGGTCAAGAAGCAAATTGCGGCAACCGACGAGGCTATAGGGACGACGTTAATAATAGAGGAACGACAGAGGCGAGAAGAGTCATCTGAGACTGGAGGAGACTTATGGGGGATAGAGTACAAGAAGGGTTTAATATCCATCAGGAGGGTATAAAGAAAATAAGCATCCCGGAAAAAGAAAAGAAAACTTAGACCTTTTGGGATAAGAAATCCCGAAAGCGCAAGGAGTTTTAAACACTAAAGAGGGGACCTCAACAGAAACATAAGTCTTGCTGGGGAGCACTTGGGGAACCGACGCTCGGCATTGCCGAGAGAACCCCCTCTCACAAAGAGACCGATAAAGAGAAGAGAAGTAAGATGAAAACAATCCAGGATCTTTACTTGAGTTCCCACTCAACGAAGGGACCCCAAGGTTAGATCGAGGATTAACCTTAAGAGAAAATGAGCGAGGGAAGGATACGAGGTTCGGATAAACCCTACGCTCCATCAAAAGGTTAGCAATATTAGAAGGTCGCAGAGAAGTAGGAAGACCACAAGCGGAAGAGAAGGAAAAAATGAATTTCTTAGTTGGCCGAGAATCAACAACAGAGGAGACGAGATCCTTTGCTTTAACAATAGAGAGATAACTAGCCATGCGGGCGTGAAGCTTGCGTTTTAGGAGGGGATAATTACGGAAGGCTAGGAGTTTAGCCGGAATGAAATGGCCTCTGGGAAGACCCAGGAGTTTCTGAAGAGAGAAACATCGACTACGAGAGTGACCAAACTTATCGCAGAAGAAGCACTTCAGTTTGTTAACACACTCACGTTTAAAATGCCCAGGAAGAAGGCATCTGAAGCAGACCAGATGAGGGTCAGAACAATGCGGAGAATGGAAGTTAGAGGAGATGGGAGAGCTACGATGAACTACTATGTCAGCCAAAAGATGGTGAGACGAATCCCCCATTGAAACCAGAACAGAATCTAAACTGGGAGAGCAAGATACAGGCTCCGAGAGGGCCAATGTAGACCCCAACCCTAGATAGGCTCAAATCTAAACCCTAAAAGAGGAATAGAACAAGGAAATGGATCCCAACCAAGAACAGCCACACCTACCAAAACAACACAGCCAAAAGAAAAACAACACAGACCACAAAGTGGCAATCGCACCCACCAATAGAGAGAGAAAGAAAGATGATGATTTAGATGAAGAGAGGAAGAACAGAGCAATCAAAATTGCTCCAGTGCTAACAGCTCGGCGCTGAGCAAGCCACCGAAAGTAAAAATCCCCAAAGGGAAACCCAGCACCGGGAAAAAAATTTTTCGAGCTGGACAAGATCGGACAAGCTGGACGAAACCACAGCTAGGGGACCGATACTACTCTCTAAAGACACAGCGTCACACAAAAGCAACCCCAAACACTACTCCCAAAATAAATATTACAAGAAAAGAAGTAAACTAGAAGCTTAGATGATCTTACAGTGCTCCGGCGAATTCACAGGCGAAAAAACAGTGGAAAATTTGACGAAGCCGCGGGCTGGGGATCGCGACTGTGGAATAGAACCTCACCGAGCCGAGAAAGGCAGCACCTTAGGAGAACTGGGCGTCACCGAGGAAAGGCAGCTCTTTTGGAAGAGGGAGCGGAGAGCTGAAAAGAGAGACATTGCTCCCAAGAGCCGTCAGAGAGCTTGACCGAATCCGAGAGGGGGGGAAAGCAGCATGCGAAAACTGGGCGGGATGGGAAAAGGGGAGAAATGGGTTTGTAGAGGAGGAAGAACTGACCAAACTTAATGAAGGAAGGGAGGGGGAAGGAAGGAAGGAGAGGCCGGATCTAGGGGATGAATGACGGAGATGAATGAACAGTAACGATCGCTTTTCAAATCGCTTCAGGGAGTTTTTTTCTTCTTTCAATTTTTTGTGGATGGAAAAAAAAAGCCACATTATAATGATTAGCACACCTTAGTTATAATCATCATTTTCAACAGCTGCATCTGCTCCATCGATCATTAACAAACTTATTTCTGTGACTCAACCGCACCTAGAGCAGAATAAAATAATTTTCACTAATTAACTGTTGCATAAATTTGAAAGAAATAAATTGAGCTACATACGCTGCTCGTATTGGCACCTAGTAACATAAAGCATCTTATGAATTTTGATTGTATACACAAGTAACACATTTGATGAGTGTATGCTAGTACACAGAACAAAGCATGCCCTTGTGTGATCTCCCTCCCTGAACCAAGTGCGTCTCAGCCCCTTGCAAGTGCTATATGACCTGCCTATACGAGGATTTTCAAAAGGTTGGTTAATTAAGTGTTGGTGTTTATGAGGTAGGGTTGGTTAATTACGTGATATTTATTATTGGGTTTGTTTTGAGTTATTTATTATTTGCGGGTTTAATTATTTGTGGCTTTATTAATTAAGGTTTTAGGTTTGAGTAATAAAATATCCAAGCTTGAATTTGCTTTTAAGATTCTTATAAGCACTGTTTATAATAGACAGTACTTTTTAGCATTAAAATTTGAATTAATTAAAGCATATCTTATACTCTTCTCTTCTAAGTACAAAATTTAGCTATTTTAACTTATGACTATACTTTTTCTTTATTAATTAGGGATTTCTGTATTTTGTATTATGAAGAGTACAAAAAGTATACTAAGTGATTCCAAAAAAAATTATGTCAAACTGAGTATCTGAAACAAACCCCCTGCATATATTAGTTGTAATTTTGAATTAGTAGTTTAATTTTGCTAGAATACATAAAATTTGGTAAGTGTAAAGTTAGACGAGAATTTATCGCTTAGATAAGAGCTTCATTTCTTCTATAACTTAGGTCTGCATGAAAATACATGTCAAATATGCACATTTGCACTCTAGATTGCTCCATTTTCCTTTTCATAAAACATGCTATAAGAAGTTCAAAAAATACACACAAAAAAGTAGTACTTTACATGGAACAGAAAACTTCTTTAAAAAATATCCATTTTCATTTTTGTATGCATTTTATTCAAAATTCTGCAATGGATTGAGCTGGATTAATTTCTGAACTAACTCACATGGAACATGAATGATAAAAACAATAGTACAATTTTTTCTATATCTACCAGCTTTGTTGCTGGATTGTCCTTGAGCTAATCCTAATACAAAGGGATACTTTTTGTTGTGGCTTTATTGTTTTCTTTGATGAACTTCATCTTATCATCAAAGAGCTCACATGTCTTCTTTTGAGTAATCCGTCCTAATCTTTTGTCGTTTAAGTTAATTAGGTAATTAGTTGTTAGCTAAAGAGAATGAACACTTTCACAGCAACTGCTTTTTTGTTGTGGCCTTTATTGAGATAGTATGTCATTCTCAATGTAATACATTTGTTTCTTTGCCTTTTGTTGTTTAGCTTAATTACACTGGGTAATTTAGTTGGTGCATGGCTTCGTAACTCGTAAGTATATATTATACTGATTATGGGTTTTTAATATAACAACTTTTCCTTTTTGCACTATAACAAAATTCAATAAAATAGCTATCACATATGTAGTATTACATTAAACACAAGGAGTTGAATCACAGGGAGAAAAGTGATGAATAAAGATTACAAGACCATTGAATGATCTTCTTTAATAGTAAAGATGCAAGTAGTCTAGGTCTGATTAGCCAAAAGAAAGTAATCTAGGTTCTAGATTTGAAATCATTTGAGACATCTAATCATATACGTCCAAAAATACTCCAGGGTTAAATTAACTAGTATATATACATTAACATAATAGAGATAATTGCATTTCTAAGTTGAGGAAATTGATAACCTAAATTGATTTGATGTTAGTTAGGGACTAAAAGAACTGAAACGGACTAGGTTAAAACTAGGCAAATTATAATGAACATGTTACCAAAATGACCCACTTTCTGAAAGTACTTACCAAACTGACCCACTTTCGAAAGTATTTACCAAAATAACACACTCGCTTTTTGCAAAAGCGAGTTTGGTTAAAAACATGTCGCTTTTTAAAAAGCAAGTCTAAGATTTCGAAAATCAAAAGCCTCGCACTCTCTTTCTGAAAAAGCGACGAGATTTTAACCACAGTCGCTTTTTTAGAAAGCGAGTGAGGCAGTTTGAAATTTTTTAAAAAAGTAGGCCAGTTTGGGAAAAACTTTCATAAAGTGAGACAGTTTGGAAAAAAATTCGAGATTAGGGGGGACATTTAGGACCCAAAAATTTTGTAAAACCCCCTAATATAAACCAAAATTTTTATTTGACCCCCCAGTTTAAAGAAAATTGAATGTAACCCCCGTTCCCGCCAATATGTATTTTTCTGCGTATCATCTGGGTTTGGATTCTTTATAAAATTTTCCATTTTCTTAATTTTGTTTTATTTCAAATTTATTTTGTATCTCCTATTAAAATTCATTTCTTTTCATTAATTGTATATATTGTTATTTTCAAATGATTTTGATATTGTTACAAATCATATTATTATTATTATTATCACTATTATTAAGTTTATGATTATTATGGTTATTATTATTATTATTATTATCATTAAATATATTGTTTATTAATTTTTGAAAACCTATAGATCGCGATCTATACTTTCTTATTATTGGAGTACAGATTTTATGTATATTACTTGATTTAATTAATTTAATATATACTACTATATTGCTCCTTATTATATTTTAGCCCAAATCAAACCCGATTTTATTTATTCTGTGAATCCATATATTCTATTGTATTTATTAGTATTTAAGTATTAATTTAATGCATACTAATTGATTTATTTGTACTAGCATATTATTATTGATTGACTTATTTATTTATTTATTCTAAAACCCTATACCCATTAACCCAAAACCATTCTTTTGGATCTGCCCAAACCCGCAACCCGAAACCCACTTAACCCAATATCCATCTCTACCCGGTTGGATATTATAATTGTATTATTATTATTTTTAAAATTAAATTATTTTTATGGAAATTACTTGCTTTTACTAATAAAAACTTATCTGTATATATATATATATATATATATATATATATATATATATATATATATATATATATATATATACAAGTAAGTATATATATGCATTGTATCGGTTTTGTGCGCTTCTACAAAATCCTGTAAAATGTGCTTTTGAAAAAATGTCTTAAATATCTGGGTTTGATATTAAAAATTATTATTTTATTTTTATTTTCAGAATTGAAATATTTTTAATAGGTATTACCCGGTTTAGTTAATATATATACAAGTAAGTATATATATGCATTGTATCGGTTTTGTGCGCTTGTACAAAATCCTGTAAAATGTGCTTTTGAAAAAATGTCTTAAATATCTGGGTCTGATATTAAAAATTATTATTTTATTTTTATTTTCAGAATTGAAATATTTTTAATAGGTATTACCCGGTTTAGTTAATAAACATTATATATATATATATATATATATATATATATATATATATATATATATATATATATATATATATATATATATATATATATATACTAGTTTGTATATATCTGTATTGTATTAATTTCATGCTGTAATCTCCCGAACTTATATAAATACTAGATTTTCCAGTGGGCACGTGCCTACGGCACGTCTTCGAAACGTTACAACATATGAATGTCTTGTAAACAGTAAAACAACAATTATGTAGCTCAAGTTTGAATAGTAAAACAATAATTAGTTCTAAATAAAAATCTATGTTTCCATTAGTATATGTTGAAAAATAATTATAAATGGGGTGTAAAATTCAACTTCTTAGAACTTTGAGTGTGGAAAATGATGAAATTTAACTATTGATGAGATATTTGCTATTTTCAATGTAACATGAGCAATAAAAAAATGCACAAAAAATCTGAAAATTTGCAAACTTGAAATCTGAAAATATAAATTTCTGAGTAAATAGAGAGAGAATGAGTGAGGAGAGAGATAAATAAATAAATAAATAAAGGATTTGTTTTGGAGATTTGAATTTGAGTTTTGCTGGGAAACTTTTGGGCGGGAAAATATGTTTTGTGAGGTTAGATCTGGATCATTGATTTCAACCTTATTGAATGAGAGCCACTTGATAGCTTTCTTTGTGTTTTATTATATAGATTATTTTTATTATTATTTTATTTTATTCTCGGAATTAAATTATTATTTGTGCGGATTATTCAGTTTAATTAATAAACGTAGTCTGTACATATAGATGTATGTACATATACGTATTGTATCGATTTCGGACATCTATACTAATCATGTAGTATGTGTTTTGGACAAAAATATCTTTATTTTTGTCATGATTGATCAAGATGGATGGTTGGGATTTAATTGGGAGGGATAAACATAAGTTTTATGATTAATAGAAATACAAATTATATTAATTGGTGTATTCCTTCTCACCTAAGCTAACTCATACACTCACCCTTCCTCTCCCCTCACCATTTTCGCCGGCCATTACCCCCAAGGCAACAAAAGCAAACCCTAGTTTCACCCCACTCACCCTCTCATACTCTCACTCTCCCCACTCACCCTCTCATACTCTCACTCTCACTTTTTTTCTGTAAATAGCCCGCCCCGCCTTCACCCTTTGTCTCATTTACAAGAAGGAGAAAAAGTAGAGAAGCAAATGAAAGAAAGAAGTTCAAATTTGAGAGTTCTTCATTTGTAGGTTGTAGTAGAAGCTAGGAGGAAGGAGAAGGAAAACTAAGGATAGTTCTTCCTATTTAGTAAAAAGGTGGGGGTTTCTCTTCTTAGTTATTTGTGGTTATTTTGTTATTTTGTTATTTGTTTTATTGTATGTTAAGTTTTAAGAACAACTTGGACTAAATATTTTGTGAATATGAGTAGTGTGAATCAAATGATCACATAAAGATGTTGAATGGTAGAACACAAATAAAACAACATAAAGATTGAATCTTTTGTAAACATTGTTGTTAATTGCAATTATGGTTATTGTTGTTCTCATTTTTTTACAACTTGGACTAAGATCTTGAGCATATGATGGGCTTAAAGTGTTCTATGAAGTATTGGGGTTGTAAAACTTAACAAAACTAATAAAGATCAAACCTTTGATAAACTTAATGTTGTTATTATTGTTAATTGTCGATATTGTTGTTGTTAATAAAAGACTAATAACTGGGAATAAATCATGTGCATATAAGAATAGATGAATCAAGTATATCAATATACATGATTCAAGTGGAAAAATTAATTAGAACACTAAAAGAGTAGTTTTAGTTATATGTATAATTTCTAGTTCTTAAAAAGTGGATTTTGTTGTATGTAGAACTTTAATTCATGAAAGATTAAGAGTTTTTCGACCACTTGTTGACTTAAATTGAAAAAGTTGTCAAGTAGAGAGTTGTAGTAGATGTTCTTAGCTTTCCAAGAAGCTTAATTTTGTTAGATTCCGACAAGTATAGCAAAAATTGTGAGCTTTACAAGTTTCAGCTTTTGCTGTCCTTTTTGTTGTTCTTAAAATGTGTTCAAAGAGCAGGATTTTGAGCTCTATAAGGAATCTGAAAAAGTGTTCAACTAGAAAGTTGTAATAAATATTGTGAGCTTTCCAAAATGTCCAATTTTGTTAGATTCCGATAAGTATAGCAAAAGTTGTGAGCTTTACAAATTTCAACTTTTGTTGTTCTTTTTGTTGTTCTTAAAATGTGTTCAAAGAGCAGGATTTTGAGCTCTATAAGGAATCTGAAAAAGTGTTCAACTAGAAAGTTGTCGTAGATGTTCTGAGCTTTCTAAAATGTCTAATTTTGTTAGATTCCGATAAATATAGCAAAAGTTGTGAGTTTTAGAAGTTTCAGTTTTTGCTGTCCTTTTTGTTGTTCTTAAAATGTGTTCAAAGAGCTGGATTTTGAGCTCTATAAGTAATCTGAAAAGTGGTCAACTAGAAATTTGTATTAGATGTTCTGAGCTTTCCAAAATGCCCAATTTTTTTAGATTCCAACAAGTATAGCAAAAGTTATGAGTTTTGCAAGTTTCAGCTTTTTGCTGTCTTTTGTTGTTCTTGAATTATGTTCAAAGAGCAGGGATTTAAATTCCATAAGAAATCTGAGAAAGTTGTTAACTAGGAAGTTGTAGTAGATGTTCTGAGCTTTCCAAAATGTCTAATTTTGTTACATTCCGACAAGTATAGCAAATGTTATGAGCTTTGCATGTTTCAGCTTTGTGCTGTCTTTTGTTGTTATTGAATTTTGTTCAAAGAGCAGGAATTTGAATTATATAAGGAATCTGAGAAAGTTATTAACCAGGAAGTTTTAGTAGATGTTCTTAGCTTTCTAAAAAGTCCTATTTTGTTAGATCCCGACAAGTATAGTAAAAGTTACGAGCTTTACAAGTTTCAGCTTGTGTTGTCTTTTGTTGTACGTTAATTGTGTTCAAGAAGCTGGATTTTGAGCTCCATAAGGAATCTAAAAAAGTGGTCAACTAGAAAGTTGTAGTAGATGTTTTTCCCTTTCCAAAATTTCCTATTTTGTTAAATTCCAATAAGCAGAGTAAGAGTTATGACCTTTACAAGTCACAGCAGCTAGCCGTTTGGCTGAAGCTTCGCTGTTTAGATTGTTCGAAGTTTTTGTACCCCTTATTGATTGAATCTGAGAAAGTTGTCAACTAGAGAGTTGTAGTAGATGTTCTCCCTTTCATAAAATGTCCTACTTTTTAAGATTTCGATAAGTAGAGTATTAACTATGACCTTTACAAGTCACAGCAGCTAGCCGTTTGGCTGAAGCTTCATTGTTTAGATTGTTCGAAGTTTTTGTACCTCTTATTGACTGAATCTGAGAAGGTTGTCAACTAGAGAGTTGTATTAGATTTTATCACATTTCCAAAGTGTCCTATTTTGTTAGATTCCGATAAGCGGAGTAGGAGTTATGACTTTTACAAAGTCACAGCAGCTGGCTCTTTTGGCAGCTCACTGTTTAGGTTGTTCGAGGTTTTTCTACCTCGTATTGACTGAATTTGAGAATGTTGTCAACTAGAGAGTTGTAGTAGATGTTCTCACCTTTCTAAAAAGTCCAATTTTGTTGAATTCCGTTAAGAGTAGCATGTTTAATTGCTTCTAGGGTGTTAGAAGACTTTCATGTTGCTTTTATATATAAAAGATCAAGTTTTGCTAGTGGCATGTTATTTCGTTTCTAGGTTGTTAGAAGACTTTTATGGTTGCTTCTATATTCATTTGTCTCATACATAGCCAGTTAGCTCGTATATAAGTTGTTTTGCTCGTATGTAGCTTATTAGCTAGTATGCAGTTATTGTACCCGTCTAGGGTGATATCATTAACCTAGGGGCCATCGACAATCAAGATGTGTATTTATTTTACTCCTCGTGGACTGTGGACGAGTCACCCCTCGTGCACCGTCAGATCTTAACCGGTGTAGGTTGATCGCGGGCCGGGAGTGTAGACGGAATCCAAGTTCAGGGAAGTAGCATGTGAATACGTTCGTATTACCGGGGTCTTGGATTGATAGGCTATGAACATGATCCTTAGGGATTCTCGTAAGTCTAGGTTGAGCATCTAGTAGAGTTATCTTGCGAAGTCTAACTTAAGACCTAGCATGTTCGTTAGTACTGTTGTCATCCCTCGGATTGTTTAGGATTAGTGACATTGTTAGGGTAGTAACTTATGGCTATTATAAAAATGGGTTTAAATCGGAACCGTTCAAATTGGGCACAAATCTTAAAGTTCACAGGGGCGAAATGGTAATCTCTCCTACAGATGGATCCGAAATGGGAATTGGGTCTCTTCTCTAGAGCCAAATAACCCATGAACGGATCTGTTCAACCGGGTCCCACCCCGTTGAGAGACAGTTTAGCAGGATATGGAGAAATCCTGACCCGTCCTTATCCGTAGGAGGTGGTTCTAACCACTTCCATCCAGCCACACCGGGGAGTAGAGATTCGTTCTTATCTCGAAGCAGATCTCCACGGTGACTATAAAACTCCCTACTTCCTACCATTACAAGGTGATCACTCTCTGCCTATCTAAAGCTTTTTTTGATATTCTTTTTTGAGTATTGACAAGAGCATCGGAGGGTTCGTCGCTGGGATCAACCCTGGTGTTTCAAACTTTGTGCAGGTCAGCGGTAGCACCAAGGAGCCAACCTTTCAACAGTGGAAGTGGTTAGATTTGACCTGTTCGATTTCTCACGAACCCACAAATTCATCTGATTGCCCCCACACCGAAATCAGCGGCAACAAATTGGCTCCGTCTGTGGGAATCTCGAATAGAAATCCGACCTACTCCATCGACAAAAGGCACTCCTAGATATGCCTCCTGTCATGCCCCGCTTTCCAAAAAAAATATGGAATACGGATACGAGACAAAAGCCCAGCAAATGATTTTCATCATCCATAAGGTGTTCAAGAAATCTTTACAACATTCACAAGAATCATCAGAGTCGGAAGCAAAAGAATCAACCACATGCACATATGAACCCAAAATACCAACAAGAATACTTGAAACCAAATATATAAATCTCAAATAGTCATGATCTGAATAAAACAAATATCTTGGGTCACATCGCCCAAATCTAAGAATAAATTCAAGTCTCAAAATACAATATTGTTCAAGCAAGCTACACAAAATAATATTAATAAAATCCAACACTAATACTTCATGTTTCCGATATCATCTGGAACCTGTTCTCCAAAATCTGCAATTCAACAAATGCAGGAAAGAGGAAAGGAGAAAAATAAGTACCCTTCAATTGCAAGTTACGGGCCACTTATAATGTAGGATACAAGCATATGGGGAAACTAATTAGCAACATGGTATAAGCATGATGTCAAAATAAACAACTAGCATGGCAAAGTGAACAAGTGTAAATGGCATGAATCAAGTGTCAGGTAATCAAGTATCATGTAAACATGCATCAAGTGTCAAGTATCAAATCTCATGTAAATAAGTCTCATGTATCATGTAGTCGAGTATCAAGCAAGCATGTATCATGTTCAAGTATCATATTCAAGTAGCATGTATCAAGTCTTGTAGTGATTACTATCGAGGTAGCACTTCATGCAGCCCATCTTACATAGTTGCTACAAAAAACAGTTTCACTTTAGATTTCATAGTGGACCATAGAAGGCAGTATACTCGGGGACAAGTCAAGTAATTGAGCTCCAAGCTCCAGTATCAAGTATCATGTAATCACGTGTCAAGTTGTGCGAGTGACAAGTATCGTGTCTTGCGTGCAAGTATCCAGTAATCACGTGTCAAGTATTATGTCTCAAGTAATCACGTAGGATCAGTGGATCCCCTTCCGAGTACACGTTTCTGAATTATCCACTATTAGATCTGTCCCTTAAACCCCATCTTGGTTATTTATTATTATTGTCCAAAAAGCATGTATATGTGCAAAGTATATCAAGAATAACATGGCATGATCATGTGACAAGTGCAAGGTGCAAGATGAACATGTACGAGTGCAAGATATCTCATAAAAGAGTAAAATAGGCAAATCTCAAGTTCAGGACAGTAAGACCATACTTAGTAAAATAGTGATTCCCAGTGTTACAAACATCCAAATCTGGATCCGTCGAAGGATCTGGAAAATAGACTTCCACACGAATCCAGAGAATATAAATAAGTTATATATTAATTCACAAAAACATAGCTCAAAACTGATTTGAATACAGAAAATAGGTTCAGCCAGAAATCAGGAAAACAAATTAAATAAATCCACGAAAAATCTAGGGTATTCCCCTGTATATCCAGTAATTAAATATAAAGTTTCATAATTTTCCAGTGAAATTAGATCATGCATCAAAATTAAGAAAGCATCAATAATTGATATTTTGACAAATCTGGAAATTCCAACACTGCTGTACGAAAACTATAATATCTCGCAACCAGTGAAACGAAATCCAATTCTGCCAAAGGGATATGGAAATAGATAAAATATATTAACTTTCATATTTCACAAAAAAATTCATACAGTAAAAGGAGTCATAGTGAAAATAAGGTTCTTTACAGAACAGCGAGCAAAATACAACAAGTATAGTTTTCATAAACGAGCATGAAACGACAACCAAAACACATTAATAAAATCCTCCAAAATTCTGGATAATTCCTAACTAGATAAAGAAACACTGACCAAAGTTTTGGATCAAAATAATATATGTAGCAACAGTATCAAAAATCATTTAGTCATCATAATCATCGAAAAACAAAATCTGGAAAAGATCGACACCTCTGTAGTAAAACAGTCATAACTCACTCATACGAAAACTAAATCGAGCAAGGTCAGAAGGGTTTGAAAATAGACAAAATTATCTAAAACTCCTGTTTTATACCAAAATTAAGTTACTGACTTTAAGACAGTCCAAAACAACAAACAAAACAGATTAACGACAAAATACAGATTTTTTCCTTTAACAACAACTCAACATATATCGTACGAAACTTGTTCAAAACACAAACAAACATGAAATCGAGTCTACCAAGTGTCCACACATCATGAATTAGGGTATCTAGCATGTCCACACCAAATATATCACATGAGTCTAAACCAAATCACGAATTCTCACAAAAATCTCACATACTTGGTCAAAATCAAGAACGGGTAAAACCGAAGTTAATTCATTTCCAAATTGTGTCTTGAGTCATCTATGGTCAAATTTTCACAATAGAGACAAAATCCATCAAACATAACACAAACAAGAGTCGTCCCTTGACCCAACTACACTATTGGTGGTATTTTTGACTTGTATCAAACAAATGAATTGGAGTACCAGTTACTTGCCTTAACCGAAGATGAAGAACGACAAAAACCAAGAGTAACGAGCAAAACCCACGAATGAAAATCCACGAATGAGTGAATCCAAGCAAACTCGAGCAAAAATCTCTATACGAACAAATCTCCAAAATAGAGAGGTGCCCAAGAGGGAGAGAGAGACGGCGACAACTTGCGGCTAAGCGAGCACACCAAGAAAGAGAACTAGGGTTATATATGGTGGTGTGTAGGTGGTCGGCCAAGAAGGGGGATGTCGGGTTTTGGAGGGGATGGGCTGTCGGGGTGTGCACACAAGCCGAAGGGGGAGGTTCGGCCTGGGTGTTGCGGGTTGGAGGGTGCAGGCCGGAGAAGGGGGTCGGCAGCCTAGGGGTTGGGTCGGCTGTGTGCGGCACAAGCAACGGAGAGAGAGAGGGAGACTAGGGGTTAGGGTATTAGGATTAGGGTTTGTGTGAGGGAGGGTGTATTTATATGGAGGGATTAGGGTTAATAATACAAGTTGGGTTAATGGGTATTTGGGTTGTGGGTAATTAGGAGTAGTAATAGGATTTGAATTAATGGGTTTCAAATAGGATACAAATAGGATTGTGGATTTAATTTGGCTTTGGTAATCTTATTAGGGATCAAATAATAGGATTAGGAATATGATCACAACCAAACACCACCACTCACACCCAAGGACTAAAATAAAAAGGACAAGAACAAAATAATGAAGAACGAAAACAAAAGTGTAGAACCCCGTATTTTCAAATACTATTTAAAATATTTGAAAATGAATTTAAATGATTTTCTGGAGATTTAATTAATATTTTCTAAAAGATTTATCTTTTTACACGTGCAGAACACGTGTAAATACTTTCTTGAGAAGTTTGAAAGTCAAGTTTTCTTCATGAAAAATCATTATTTAATATTTGGAATTTATTTATTATTTTTCCAGATTTTTCTGAAATTAATTGGACCTATTTGCAATTTTTGAGAAAAGAAGGACCTTTTTGCAAAATTGACATTTTTAAGGGTTAAAGTGCAAATTATAATTTCTGGACGTTTTGAACAGTACCAATTGAGATTTACGAGTATATTTTACTTTTAAATCCTAATTTAAATGAATTTTGATTGAATTTCCAAGACTATACCTATATATGTGAAATAGTATTTTGGAAAGGATTGTTTTGCAAAAGTATGGGTGAAAACCCTAAACCTATTCCCAGATATTTAAGGGATGTTTCCCAGCCGTCATTGGAAAAATATACAGATTTTGGTGATTGGTTTGGAGGAGCAAAAAGGAGAATTTGGGATCTAGCAAAGAGGAAAGCTTTTTCGTGAATCATCTCTCAATCTAAAGGTGAGTGATATGAACGTTGTTTTGTTGACTGATTTATGTGAATGATTGAGTGTTGTTTGTTTTGATATTTTCGGATCTTGTATGTGATCGATGCAATAGTTGTTATTCATGTTATGCATGTGAAATCCATAAATGTTTAGTAGATCTTGATTGGCAAATTCTTTATTGCTTGAAAACATGTTAAGATTGGAGAAGGGTTATGATAATAAGGAATTGGATGGTTGAACATCTGGATCTTGTGATTTCAAATCAGATTAGTTTTGAGTTGTGGAAGAGATTTAGTTTTGAGAAACCCTAATGAAAGGAGTTGGAATATAGAACATAAGATCTGAGTTTTGAGACATTTAATGATTGAATAATGTACCCGTAATGAAGAATTATTCGAGATTGTCATTTTACATGATTAAGAATTATTTTCATGAACAATGAACCTTTAGAAAAACTCCAGTATCGATTATTGTATACAGACCTAATTTGTGAAAACTGTAGGCCGACAGTCGACTGGTCTACGATTCAGTCGACTGGTACGACCCTATTACTGTATCTTCAGTCCTTTGAAAATCTGTTCTGGACAGTCGACTGGGACTATGTATCAGTCGACTGGTTCACTGAGAATGTACTTTGTAAAGTCACTACAGTTTCTTGTCTGAACAGTCGACCGATGACCCCTTTAAGTCGACTGTTAGTACTTAGAATGCTTCTTGAGAATTATTGGAAATTGTCTCGGGTAAGTCGACTGATGGTTTCTTGAGTCGACTTATTGTACTTGTTTATAATCTCAGATATTGGTTCTCGGGGCAGTCGACTTATTTCAGTATAAGTCGACTGGTGCTGATTAGTTCCGTAATCTTGAATGTCCTTTCAAGTCTTTAGTCTTTGTAGATGGATATATTCTGCGGTGTGAGAATCACTGTTAGTGATTGAATACCAGGTATTCGATCTATGTTATCTTTAGTCTTTGTAGATGGATATATTCTGCAGTGTGAGAATCACTGTTAGTGATTGAATACCAGGTATCCGATCTAGGTTATCTTTAGTCTTTATAGATGGATTCTGCGGTGTGAAAGCCATTAAACTCTGGGGTTGGGTATATTCTGCGGTGTGAGAATCACTGTTAGTGATTGAATACCGGGTATCCGATCTGTGGTGTTGAGAGTGACTGAATACCGGGTATCCGATCTATGGCACTGTTAGTAATTGATTGTTGGATACGTTCTATGGTAATGAGAGGTATTGATTGAAGGGTAACCAATCTATGGTATTGTTCTCGACTTGGTTTTGTGCATGTACTTTCCTATCGTTTCTTACTTCACAATACATGCTTAGTTTATGTATTTTTTTTTTCAGTACATGTTGCTTAAGAATTCATGTTTATTGTTTATTTATGTTTGTTGTTTATATCACTCACACCATTTATGGCTAACCCCTTTAGTTTGGGGGTTAGGGTTCAACTCTAGCCTCATGTATTACAGGTTATTGTTTAGTGCTTGGAGGTTGGGATGCCTGAGTTAGCTTTGGAAATTATGAGCGATGAAATAGAACCTTGTGTAAATTTGTAAAGAAGAGGGTTGTAAAAGAATGTTTTAATTCAAGGTGTTTTTGTATTTCCGCTGCATTTGAAAAAGGTTATTGTAATAAGAGTTTGGAATAAAATAATTTGTGTTTTTGGTCTATGTGTACTATTACATTGAAGTGGATCGCTGGGAATGTGCCACGTATTTTCTAAGTTATTATATTAGAAATTCGGGGCGCTACAGTGATTGGTATCAGAGCATGCTTCAATAGTAATAATAGACATAGTAAGAAAACCAACCTAGGTGTGGACACTAGAGAGTGAGTACCTAGGTGTGGACATTAGAGTGTGAGTATCACATAGAATTGGAATATGATGTTTGGTTTGAGGTTATGGCTTGGGGTATGGTGATAGTTTTGTCATAGGGTGTGATTGTGAATTATGTGTGATGCTCTAACTTTTTTCTCGTTTTGCAGTATTCAAAATGGTTGCACCCAGGGGCAGGAATGGTGGTAACAATGAGGATCGATCTGGTAGTTCTCGAGGAACGGGAATTGATCTTGAGGCTGAATTCGCCAAGGTGTATCAGACCCTGAATGCGCTGATGGCATTCAATTTGGCACAACAGCAGAATCAACAGCAGGCTCAGTAGCAGAATCTGCAGCCAAATCATGGAGCTGGACATGGATTGGTGAATGCCGACCCTATCAAGCAGATCGAATCCTTTAAGAGGATGAGGCCGCCAGTCTTTGAGGGGCAAGCTGATCCAACCGCAGCAGATGATTGGATTAGGAAGATGGAGACGATCTTCGAGGTATCGGAGACTCCAGCAGCCAGCAAGGCGAAGTTAGCTTCGATGCAGCTTGAGAAGGACGCTGGTGTCTGGTGGGAGTCAGTAAAAAGGGCTTTGGGAGACCAGCCGTTGACTTGGGAAGCTTTTCTGGAGGAGTTCAGAGATCGCTTCTTTCCCCTAGATGTTCAGGAGAAGAAGGCGACCGAGTTCTTAAACCTTCAGCAGGGCAGCATGACCGTGCGGGAGTATGAGACCAAGTTTGCTCAACTTGCGAGGTATGCACCAGAGTTGGTCGTGGACGAAGCGAAGAAGGCCAAAAAGTTTGAGCAGGGCCTGAGGCCAAACTTGAGGTCAAGGATGGTTCCGTTGGGCATCAGAAGGTTCGACAAGCTGGTCAAGAGAGCAGCGATGACCGAGGAGGATATGGACCAGTCCCAGGAAAAACAAGAGACCGGGAATAAGAAAAAGAGGCCAGCAGATGATCAGAATGAGAAGGAATTCCCAGTGAAGCAGGGCAAGCCCAGTGATCCAGTGCAGAAGGCACCGGCAACTAAGGAAGTGACTTGTTTTTACTGCAAGCAGGCAGGTCATTACAGGTCAGCATGTCCGAAACTGGCGAAGCAGACTTGTTTTCATTGTGGTCGTGAAGGGCATATTCGACAACAATGTCCACAGCTGAAGAAAGAGAATGCAGAGAAAGACAAGGATCCAAAGCAGGGGCGAGTGTTCGCATTGACTGAGAAGGATGCGGGTAACTCAGGAATGTGATCTATGTTTGCAAGAATTTAGAAATTTATTCTTTTGTATTAAGTAAAACTTTTGGGGAATAATTGAAGATTGAGTATTTTCTTCATGTAACAAAATTTATTTGAATTAATGGAATTAATACAAAGTTTTATTTGATACTGTTTTCTTGCATACATTGTGTCGCCCATTTATTGCTAGTCTTAAGTGTGGAGCTTAAGGTGTTTTCAGACAAGGTATTGGGGTGGCTATCCTTAGTCATGTTCTTCTAAGGAGGGAGTGGCCACTAATTCTCGGAAGGAGGAAGCATATGCGGAAGGTCAGAGTTGGATGCAGGAGTTCAGTAGTCGTTGCAGCGTGGCTTCCGATGGCAAGTTATCAGAGTTGCGCAGCGGAAGTTTGATTTTCTGAATTCTTTGCATGATTGTGTTTCTTTGTATGATGTATTTCTTTTGATGGAATGCGTTCTTTGGTGAGACTGTATTTCCTAAAATTATGTTTCTATCCATGAATTTTCAATCTTTGTTGGTGCGTTTGTTTGGACCTCATTAGCCATAGTTCTGAGGACAGAACTCTTCTAAGGAGGGAGTGATGTAGAACCCCGTATTTTCAAATACTATTTAAAATATTTGAAAATGAATTTAAATGATTTTCTGGAGATTTAATTAATATTTTCTAAAAGATTTATCTTTTTACACGTGCGGAACACGTGTAAATACTTTCTTGAGAAGTTTGAAAGTCAAGTTTTCTTCATGAAAAATCATTATTTAATATTTGGAATTTATTTATTATTTTTCCAGATTTTTCTGAAATTAATTGGACCTATTTGCAATTTTTGAGAAAAGAAGGACCTTTTTGCAAAATTGATATTTTTAAGGGTTAAAGTGCAAATTATATTTTCTGGACGTTTTGAACAGTACCAATTGAGATTTACGAGTATATTTTACTTTTAAATCCTAATTTAAATGAATTTTGATTGAATTTCCAAGACTATACCTATATATGTGAAATAGTATTTTGGAAAGGATTGTTTTGCAAAAGTATGGGTGAAAACCCTAAACCTATTCCCGGATATTTAAGGGATGTTTCCCAGCCGTCATTGGGAAAATATACAGATTTTGGTGATTGGTTTGGAGGAGCAAAAAGGAGAATTTGGGATCTAGCAAAGAGGAAAGCTTTTTCGTGAATCATCTCTCAATCTAAAGGTGAGTGATATGAACGTTGTTTTGTTGATTGATTTATGTGAATGATTGAGTGTTGTTTGTTTTGATATTTTCGGATCTTGTATGTGATCGATGCAATAGTTGTTATTCATGTTATGCATGTGAAATCCATAAATGTTTAGTAGATCTTGATTGGCAAATTCTTTATTGCTTGAAAACATGTTAAGATTGGAGAAGGGTTATGATAATAAGGAATTGGATGGTTGAACATCTGGATCTTGTGATTTCAAATCAGATTAGTTTTGAGTTGTGGAAGTGATTTAGTTTTGAGAAACCCTAATGAAAGGAGTTGGAATATGGAACATAAGATCTGAGTTTTGAGACATTTAATGATTGAATAATGTACCCGTAATGAAGAATTATTCGAGATTGTCATTTTACATGATTAAGAATTATTTTCATGAACAATGAACCTTTAGAAAAACTCCAGTATCGATTATTGTATACAGACCTAATTTGTGAAAACTGTAGGCCGACAGTCGACTGGTCTACAATTCAGTCGACTGGTACGACCCTATTACTGTATCTTCAGTCCTTTGAAAATCTGTTCTGGACAGTCGACTGGGACTATGTTTCAGTCGACTGGTTCACTAAGAATGTACTTTGTAAAGTCACTACAGTTTCTTGTCTGAACAGTCGACCGATGACCCCTTTAAGTCGACTGTTAGTACTTAGAATGCTTCTTGAGAATTATTGGAAATTGTCTCGGGTAAGTCGACTGATGGTTTCTTGAGTCGATTTATTGTACTTGTTTATAATCTCGGATATTGGTTCTCGGGGCAGTCGACTTATTTCAGTATAAGTCGACTGGTGCTGATTAGTTCCGTAATCTTGAATGTCCTTTCAAGTCTTTAGTCTTTGTAGATGGATATATTCTGCGGTGTGAGAATCACTGTTAGTGATTGAATACCGGGTATCCGATCTATGTTATCTTTAGTCTTTGTAGATGGATATATTCTGCGGTGTGAGAATCACTGTTAGTGATTGAATACCAGGTATCCGATCTAGGTTATCTTTAGTCTTTATAGATGGATTCTGCGGTGTGAGAGCCATTAAACTCTGGGGTTGGGTATATTCTGCGGTGTGAGAATCACTGTTAGTGATTGAATACCGGGTATCCGATCTGCAGTGTTGAGAGTGACTGAATACCGGGTATCCGATCTATGGCACTGTTAGTAATTGATTGTTGGATACGTTCTATGGTATTGAGAGGTATTGATTGAAGGGTAACCGATCTATGGTATTGTTCTCGACTTGGTTTTGTGCATGTACTTGCCTATCGTTTCTTACTTCACAATACATGCTTAGTTTATGTATTTTTGTTCAGTACATGTTGCTTAAGAATTCATGTTTATTGTTTATTTATGTTTGTTGTTTATATCACTCACACCATTTATGGCTAACCCCTTTAGTTTGGGGGTTAGGGTTCAACTCTAGCCTGATGTGTTACAGGTTATTGTTTAGTGCTTGGAGGTTGGGATGCCTGAGTTAGCTTTGGAAATTATGAGCGATGAAATAGAACCTTGTGTAAATTTGTAAAGAAGAGGGTTGTAAAAGAATGTTTTAATTCAAGGTGTTTTTGTATTTCCACTGCATTTGAAAAAGGTTATTGTAATAAGAGTTTGGAATAAAATAATTTGTGTTTTTGGTCTATGTGTACTATTACATTGAAGTGGATCGCTGGGAATGTGCCACGTATTTTCTAAGTTATTATATTAGAAATTCGGGGCGCTACAAAAAGAGATAACCAATCAAACACAAAGAGCTCAAAATAAAATAAAATGAATATATATTGAAAACAACTCCAATATACGGTTCATAAAAAATACAAGAGAGAAAAATACACCAAAACAAAAAATACACTCCAAAAATACACAAAAATGAAAAACAGGGGTTACAATCCTACCCACCTAACAAGAAGAATTTCGTCCTTGAAATTCAAAAAAAAGATACATAGGGTAACCCCAAAACAACCAAAAGAACAAAACAAAAAAAACTACTCAAACAAATGAGGAAACTTCTGCTGAATCTCCTCCTCCAGCTCCCAAGTCGACTCACCAGGCGAGTGAGGATTCCAAGCAACACGAACCAACTTGATGACCTTATTCTTAAGTACTTTCTCCGGGCCGATCCACAATAGCAACTGGTGGAATCTCACAAGTCAAATCCGGCCGAATGGTCAACTCAGAATAGTCGATCACGTGGCTCTCATCTCGAATATATCTCCTGAGTTGTGAGACATGGAAAACATCGTGCACTTCTGATAACGCTGGGGGCAAAGCAAGACGATAGGCCACCTTGCCTACTCGCTCCAAAATCTCAAATTGTCCAATAAACCCAGGGCTAAGCTTGACCCCACCACCGAACCAAATGACACCGCGCCACGGCGATACCATTAGGAAAACATGGTCACCAACACCAAACTCCAAAGCTCTCCGATGGACATCGGCCCATCGCTTCTGCCTGTCCTGATTTGCCTGCAAGTGCTTCCTGGTTTGAACCACTGCATCAACTGTCTTGGTGATCAACTCCGAACCCAACAACTTCCTCTCACCAACGTCATCCCAGTACACTGGTGATCTGCACTTCCGCCCAGAGAGTGCCTCGAACGAAGCAGCTTTAATACTGGCCTAAAAGCTGTTATTGTACGAGAACTCTACGAGATGCAAATGATCCTCCCAAGACCCACCAAACTGAAGCATACAGAGCCTCAACATGTCCTCGAGAATCTGAATAGTCTGCTTTGACTGTCCATCAGTCTGGGGATGAAAAGCTACACTGTACTTTAATTTACTTCCCAAACTATTCTGAAGACTCTCCCATAACTGAGATCTGAATCTCGTATCCCTGTCGGATACAATACTGACTGGAACCCCATGAAGTCTAACAATCTCTTGCATGTACCTCTTAGCTAGGCTCTCAGTAGACTGCCCGACACGAAAAGGAATGAAGTGAGCACTCTTCATCAAATGGTCGACAATCACCTAAATGGCATTATGACCCTTAGGACTCCTCGGCAAAGCGGTCATAAAATCCATAGTGATATGTTCCCACTTCCACTCTGGAATAGGAAGCGGTTGAAGAAGTCCAGCGATTCTCTGATGCTCTACCTTATCCTGCTGGCAGTTCAAACACTGAGCAACAAATCAAGTCACAACCTTTTTCATACCCAGCCACTAAAAATGAAGCTTCAAATCTCGATACATCTTAGTACCGCCAGGATGGATAGAATACGAAGACTGATGGGCTTCCTCAAGTAACCTCTGACAAACATCACCTTTCGGGACACATAATCTGGACCCAAAAAGAAGCGATCCATCTGAATGAATAACCATGTCCGCCCTGGACCCAGACTCAACCTCAGCTCGAAATCTCTGCAACTGTGCATCACTAGCCTGCGCCTCTTTAATTTGATCAACAAGAGATGACTGCAGCTGAAGCACCAAACAACTCCGATCAGAACTCGGCAACAAAACTTCCAACTCCAACCTCCTCATCTGCTCAATTAGATCCCTCTGCAGAGACAAGAACATAACTGCCGATCTCCTGCTCAAAGCATCTGGCATCAAGTTTACTATACCAGGATGGTATTGCAAACTGATGTCATAATCGGCCATATGCTCCAACCAACACCTTTGCCTCATGTTTAACTCCTTCTGGGTGAAGACGTACTTGAGACTTTTGTGGTCTGTAAAGATCTCCACTCGGTCCCCAAGTAAATAATGTCTCAACAGCTTCAAAGCAAAAATCACTATCGCTAACTCTAAGTCATGAGTCGGATAGTTCTTCTCATGTGGCCTCAACTGCCTCGATGCATACTCAATGACTCGGCCCTTCTGCATCAGAACTACCCCAAGATCCTTACCAGAAGCATCACAGTGAATTACAAATCCGCCTGAACCATCGAAAATAGTCAACACAGGCACTGACGTCAATCTGTTCTTCAACTCAATAAAAGCTCCATCACACTCATCAGACCAACAGAACTTCTGATCCTTCCCAGTTAACTTAGTCAACGGTCCTGCTATCTTCGAAAAATCTTTGACGAACTTCCAATAATAGCCAGCCAAACCGAGAAAACTCCTGACTTCTAAAAATGACTTGGGAATAGGCCAATCCTTCATAGTCTCAACCTTGGCAGGATCCACAGAAATACCATTACCTGAGATAATGTGCCCCAAGAATGAAATCCTATCGAACCAAAACTCGCACTTGCTAAGTTTTCCATAGAGCTGATTCTCCCTCAAAGTCTGCAGAACCACTCTAAGATGCTCAGCCTGACCTTCCCGATTTCGAGAATACACCAAAATATCATTAATGAAGACCACCACGAATCTATCCAAGAACTGAGAGGAGACCCGGTTCATAAGACTCATAAATACAGCCAGCGCGTTCGTAACTCCGAATGACATCACAAGATACTCATAGTGCCCGTATCTAGTCCTGAAAGCAGTCTTCTATATATCTGCAGCCTTCACCTTGACTTGGTGATACCCAGAACGAAGATACAACTTCGAGAAAACTACTACCCCACTCAACTGATCAAACAAATCATCTATCCTAGGCAACAGATACCGATTCTTCACAGTAACTTTGTTCAGTTCTCGATAATCCATGCACAGTCGATGACCACCATCCTTCTTGTCTACAAAAAGGACCGGAGCACCCCAAGGCGAAACACTAGGTCTGATGAAACCCAAATCAAGCAACTGCCGAATCTGCACCTTAAGCTCTGCCATCTCAACCGGTGCCATCCTGTAGGGACTCTTTGATATCGGCGCTGTTCCAGGCTGAACATCAATACCGAATTCCACTTCCTTATCAGGGGTAAGCCAGACAACTTATCTGGAAAAACATCCAAGAAATCCCGAACTACTAGAGGTGCAGCCTCACAACCTAAATGCAACTCCATCGCACAAATCTCCCGATCAACTGCAGCTCGGCCAGGGGAAGACTCCCTGGCATGGAACTCAAACTCTGCGCCATCTGGAATCCGAAACACAATTTTCTTGGCATGGCAATCAATAATGGCATGGGTTTCACCCAACCAATCCATACCAATAACGTCGAACCCCAAATTCCCAATTACAATCAGATTGGCTTTGAACTCTGTGCTGCCAATAATTACGGGACACTGCCTGCACTCCCGGGAACAAATGACAACTCCACCACTTGTCACAATGTTCCAAGCCTCTGACATGTTGCTGCACTCCAACTGATGGCAAGCGACAAATCGAGAGGAGACAAAAGAATGGGTTGCCCCAAAATTAAACAGAACATGAGCAGGGAAAGAGCACACAAGCACAACACCTAAGATGGAAAGCAAAAGAGACAAAGGAAAGAATAGATGACACCAGAATCAAAAAGATATGGGTACGAGAAAAATGAATTCATACCCAAAAAGAAATCAAATAAGAAGGGATAAAAAAGAATGGAATAAGACTATATCCAGATCAGTGTTGATAATAATTGATTCATTTATGCTTGCATGGTTGGTGAAATATTGCGCAGATCCCAGTTCGAGCCAAGCTTGTCTAATATATTAGGCAACTAATACATTAGCCAAACCGGGTGCTCTGATACCAATAAAAACTCTGTCACGCCTCGCTTCCCAAAAAGAATACGGAATACGGATACGAGACAAAAGCCCATCGAATGATTTTCATCATCCATAAGCTGTTCAAGAAATCTTTACAACATTCACAAGAATCATCAGAGTCGGAAGCAAAAGAATCAACCATATGCACATATGAACCCAAAATACCAACAAGAATACTTGAAACCAGATATATAAATCTCAAATAGTCATGATTTGAATAAAACAAATATCTTGGGTCACATCGCTCAAATACAAGAATAAATCCAAGTCTCAAACTACTATATTGTTCAAGCAAGCTACAGGAAATAGTATCAATAAAATCCAGCACTAATACTTCATGTCTCCGATACCATTTGGAATCTGTTCCAAAAAAATCTGCAATTCAACGAATGCAGGAAAGAGGAAAGGAGAAAAATAAGTACCCATCAATTGCAAGTTACGGGCCACTTATAATATAGGATACAAGCACATGGGAAAACTAACTAGCAACATGGTATAAGCATGATGTCAAAATAAACAACTAGCATGGCAAAGTGAACAAGTGTAAATGACATGAATCAAGTGTCAAGTAATCAAGTATCATATAAACATGCATCAAGTGTCAATTATCAAATCTCATGTAAACAAGTCTCATGTATCATGTAGTCAAGTATCAAGCAAACATGTATCATGTTCAAGTATCATATTCAAGTAGCATGTATCAAGTCTTGTAGTGATGTAACATCTGTTTTTTTTTAATTCCTTAATTATTTGATTTAAATTATTTTTAAATATATTTCTGAGTATATTTACCCCTATTAATTGATTTTATTAGTAATAGAATGATTAAATTGATATTTTGGGGTAAACGGGAAAAATTGAAAATATAGGAGTTTTGAGATGAGTTTTCTCGGAGGAGACGAATTCGATTTGACTCGAAATTTTTCTGGGGCATTTGTTCATGATAGGGGGTTTAAATTTTTGAGTTATTAAATTATAGTGTGAAATTCAAAGTAGTTTTCAAAAATATTGCGATACTCGTATATATACATATTTATATGTATTGCTATTGTTCATAGCTATTGATTTTAATTACAACTATGCATAGAAATGCATTTCTAATTTTATTTTATGTTTGGGAGGGATTTAAGTACATTATGGAGTGATTTTTACATGAAAAAACCCTAGACGAGTTAATTAGAAGGGTATATATATAAACATATGGTCAAATAGGGACTTATAAACAATTTTGGCTCTTTATTTACTTCTTCTTACCCTTTTCCTCCTTCCCCATTCTGATTTCGGCCAGAACAAATCCCCCCCACCACCGACCCATAATTGGGTTCCAAAAACCTTAATGATTCCAGCCAAATCTTTGAAGAAATTTGAGGGTTTTAGCTAATTTGGAGGTGCTCTACTCATTTCCGGAGTCCATTTGCGAGAATATTGCTTGGAGGTTAAGAAATTATGAAGTTTATTTTATGGGAGTATATGATTTTGAGTTTTAGTGCTAGAAAATGATATAGTAGGGTAATTAGGTGATGCTAGTAATTATAGAGAAGGAAAGATTGGTAAGAAATTGAGTGGCTTGTGAGTTATAAATTAATTACTGTGTTGGCTTTAGAATTTGGATAATAAAAAGAAAAATCGATAAGTATGAGCTATAGAAATTGTTGTGTATTAAGGGGGAAACAATTTATAATGGGTGTAGTGAAAATTTTATGGAGTTAGAATCCCGTCAGAATCTCAAAAATACGGGTATACCATGCATGCACGCCGGGTGTTCGGTGAAATGCCCGAGCGAGGTTTAGGTGAAAATTTGATGGGTTCGGAGGTGTAATTGAGTCTTATTATTATTATTAACTCTAATTTGAGAGATTAGGACAAAGAGGATTAAAGAAATTAGGAAATAGGAAATTTTCCTATTAGAAAGCCTTCGATCGATATGTGAGTTCTTGTACTGAGGTTCAAATTTGAAATTCGTCGATGTGGCTCACCTACATGTCATTTGTGATGTGTGCGTGAAGACGGATTCAAATTTGGAGGTCAGTAGGTCGAGTTTTGAGTTTTAAGCAAACCGGTTCTATAATTTTTCAATTAGGTGGAAAAAGTCGAACTTCGACTGGCTACTGGGCGGATGTGGGACGTCGTTTGCTCGATCCGTCAGGTGAGTATGTTGTATTTATGTATATTTAATGTTGTGGCCAAATTTCGTGGCTTTTTGATGTATTTTGAAGAAGTTATGCTAAAAGTTGATTTTGAAAGAAAATACGGATTTTTAGGGGCCCGAAAATGGGTTTTTGAGAAATTTGGGGAAATTAACTATTTTAAGTATATAAAACCTATATTATGGGTTAATGGGATGTGTTGATGTATAAAAAACTAAATATATTAAATTGTTTATGCATATTTTTACCCCGTGCATGTTTCGTGCATGTTTTTGGGTATATAAGTCGATATAGGTGATTTGGTATAAGTGGAGCCTTGTGTATGGGCTAGTATGTTATGGATGGATGTTATGAGGTGTAATTAGATGAAATTAGTGATTGTGATCATGTTTTGGAAACCCGTGTATTTATATTGCATGTTTTGTGCATGTTTTGGGACATATAGGCCCTTATAGGTGATTTTACTTATACGGAACATTGTGTATGAGCTAGTACACTATAATTGGATATTATGAGATTTAATTAGAGCAAATAAGTGATTTTGTCCCCTTTTCTTAGAAACCCACATGTGTGGTGTATGTTTGTGATATATATATATATCATGATATTTACTCGGGATGTGATAATCGATGAAATTAGTGAATGGGTATATGTTTACATTATAATTACGTTCGAAGTAAATCAATGGGCAATAATATGATATTATTATGTGATGAATTATATATTTTGATACGCTTACGATACAGACTAACACCTTATAATTCTTTTATTTACGATATAACTTGGTGTATGTCTATATGTGATTTAATGAAGTAGTAAATAACATGGTATTCATAATGTGTGATGTTATGGCAAAATAAATATCTTGGCGCATTAATATTATGCAATAATATGATATGATGGTTTATATGTTGAATGACAGGGTGTATGCATAACGTGGTATATTGGTATGAAGATAAAGGATAAGATGGTACGTGCTAATCAAATGTGTTACTAATTCACGTGGTTAAAGTCAAAGACATGACTAGTCTGTGAATCAAAAGTGAAATGCATGTGTTAATAAAGTAAGCTGAAAAGATGAAATGATTAATCCTAATAACAGATGATATTGTTGACCAGTACCTACAGCAATCCTGGGGGTTTGGGCTAGACCTCCTAATACCCAAGGACCGGTTTGGGGTGCGGTGTTTTTCCCTCGATGACAGACGTCGCGAGGAAGTACCAGTTTATCTGGGGTGCGGTGTTCCCTCGCTGGCATAGGCTGGGAGGAAGACGTATCCTCGGACGAGTAAGACTCTGTGTGAGCATCGGACCGCGTGTTTTACTGGGCTGTCGGCTTTCAGTATATTGGGATACTGTGGCTCACTGGTCGACAAACTAATAAAATAACTAAGTGTAAATAAAAGTGTGAGAGTAAAGAAAGTGGAAAGTGAAATGTGAATGTGAGAGAAAGTGGTTGTGAATAAATGAATATGAAGAGATACGAGTTATGAGTTATGTATGAAAAGAAATGGTAATTGCAGTATGTGGTTAATTTAAAATGAAATAGTAAAAGAGACATGTGTTAATATGAATAGTATGAAGTAACTATATTATGTAAATGATTATTAAAGTAAAATATAGTATGGTATGAGTTGTTATACCTTGGAATTGTGTCAAGGAACTACCTGCCCGCTATTTTTGTGGAAATTGTGGGAACAACCTGCCTTGGCATAATTCACAGGGTGAGTGGGCATGATAGTGGTAATGATTAATGGAAATGAAGAATTAAATAAAGTGAAGATGAATAGTAAATGAAGTAAATTGATAACTAAGCTATCGACTTGAGATGTGATGTGATATTACCCAGACTATGTATTTGGGGTGCGGTGATTATTACCCAAGCTATCGGCTTTGGGGTGTGATATATTATTGCCCAAACTATGTTTGGGATATAGAGTATAAATTGATGAGAATGTAAGTGAAATTAATGATAAATTGAGATATAAGTGAAAATGAAAACAAGTTTAATTCTCAATTCGATTGAGTAGTAACTAAATGAAATAATGACATGAGAATGAACTATAAAACATGGTTTTGATGCAATGAGTATAAAGCATTCTAATTAGTGATGTGATGAAATGTGAGTTCTTTGCAATGGGCAATGAGATGTTTTAATTGTGTCATAACACATGAATGAATGTGGTACTATGAGAATAGAAGCATAAATGTAAGAGGTGATTCTTGTTATAATATAATAAAATAAATACCCGTATTATGAGATAGGTTATGAAAATGGTTATTAAAGAGAGTATGTTGTGTTATGAGTCTATATTCATAAATGGTTATTAATGAAAGGAGTAATATCATCATGTAGTTATATTCATATAAATAGTAAAATGCTATTATGATGATAATTGTGGAAGAATGAATATTCAGGTTAGAGAATTTAAATTGAAAAGGAATGGATCGTATGTGAATTCGTATTATGCGAATGTAAAATAAGGACATATAGATATATATATATATATATACATGAGGTTGAGGTGAAGCATATAGTGAAATGTGTGGAGTTATGGGTAATTACATCGTTGGATGCAGATTCGAAGAGTAATTGATGTAAAATCGTATCGATGATGTTTTTATCTTCAGATTTCAGGGTGTATCTTCTTAACTTGATGTTTGTAAGTTTAAATTATTTTCTTTTTACAATTTAATTCATTTGTTAGATTAATGATTATACTCACACCAGAAATGGCTAACCCCTGATGTTTTCTGGGGGTTAGGGGGGTCCCTCCCTGAGAGTGGACAACCCTAACTCTCCTACAGGTTGCTAGCAGCATGGCGAGGTAGTTCTAGAGTTAGGAATTATATTTCGTTGAGAGGATAGATTATTTATGTATTTAATGTATGTAGAAAGGTGAATAATTGATGTATTATTTTGTATTATGGTAACAGTATAGGTGTATAGTGCTGTGATGAGGTAAGAAAGCCCGTACCCACCTCGTTGTGGAGTATTAGGTTATGTGGTTGACTTTTAAAAAGGTTTTCCTAAATCTTTACAAAAATCTTATACATTTTCAAAGGAATTTATGGTTTTTATTTAATATTTGATATTCTGTTATGAATTTGGCCCCCAGAGCATGATATTTATATTGCCTGTGTGATTCTGCTTATTTTGGCCTGGGGAGCCCCTGATTATATTGCCTGTGTTGTGAGCTACGAAATTTAGAGCAGAATTCCGTAAGCATTTTGTGTTTTGGGGCAGAAATTTCAGGAGAGACTCTGCCAAAATTTTATTTGGAATATAACTATTTTATTTTATGTTTCAAGTGATTAGAAATTGAAAGAATTGAATTTGGAGGCTTAGTTTTCAAAAAAAAAAAAAAAAAATTGGGGTGTTACAAGTGATTACCATCTAGGTAGCACTTCATGCAGCCCACCTTACATGGTTGCTACAACAAAAAGTTTAACTTTAGATTTCATAGTGGACCATAGAAGGCAGTATACTCGGGGACAAGTCAAATAATCGAGCTCCATGCTCCAGTATCATGTATCATGTAATCACGTGTCAAGTTGTGCAAGTGGCAAGTATCGTGTCTTGCGTGCAAGTATCGAGTAATCACGTGTCAAGTATCATGTCTCAAGTAATCACGTAGGATCAGTGGATCCCCTTTCGAGTACACATTTCTGAATTATCCACTATTAGATCTGTCCCTTAAACCCCGACTTGGTTATTTATTATTATTGTCCAACAAGCATGTATATGTGCAAAATATATCAAGAATAACATGGCATGATCATGTGACAAGTGCAAGCTGCAAGATGAACATGTACGAGTGCAAAATATCTCATAAAAGAATAAAATAAACAAATCTCAAGTTAGGACAACAAGACCATACTGTAGTAAAACAGTGATTCCCAGTGTTACAAACATCCAAATCTGGATCTGTCGAAGGATCTGGAAAATAGACTTCCACACGAATCTAGAGAATATAAATAAGTCATATATTAATTCACAAAAACATAGTTCAAAACTGATTTGAATACTGAAAAATAGGTTCAGCCAGAAATCAGGAAAACGAATTCAAGAACCGGAAAACAGCATGAAAACACATTAAATAAATCCACAAAAAATCTGAGGTATTCCCCTATATATCCAGTATCTAAATATAAAGTTTCATAATTTTCAGTGAAATTATATCATTCATCAAAATTAAGAAAGCATCAATAATTGATAGTTTGGCAAATCTGGAAATCCCAACACTGCTGTACGAAAACTATAATATCTCGCAACCAGCGAAACGAAATCCTATTCCGCCAAAGGGATATGGAAATAAATAAAATATATTAACTTTCATATTTCACAAACATTTTTCATACAGTAAAAGGAGTCATAATGAAAATAAGGTTCTTTACAGACTAACGAGCAAAATACAGCAAGTATAGTTTTCATAAACGAGCATGAAACGACATCCAAAACGCATTAATAAAATCTTCCAAAATTCTGGGTAATCCCTAACTAGATAAAGAAACACTGAACAAAGTTTTGAATCAAAATAATATATGTAGCAATAGTATCAAAAATTATTTAATCATCAAAATCATCGAAAAACAAAATCTGCAAAAGATCGACACCTCTGTAGTAAAACAGTCATAACTCACTCATACGAAAACAAAATCGAGCAAGGTCAGAAGGATTTTAAATAGACGAAATTATCTAAAACTCCTGTTTTATACCAAAATTAAGTTACTGACTTTAAGACAGTCTAAAACAGCAAACAAAACATATCAGCGACAAAATACAATTTTTTCCCTTTAACAACTCAACATATATCGTACAAAACTTGTTCAAAACACAAACAAACATGAAATCGAGTCTACCAAGTGTCCACACATCATGAATTAGGGTATCTAGCATGTCCACACCAAATATATCACATGGGTATCAACCAAATCACGAATTCTCACAAAAATCTCACATACATGGTAAAAATCAAGAACGGGTAAAACCTAAGTTAATTCAGGTCCAAATTGTGTTGTGAGTCATCTATGGTCAAATTTTCACAATAGAGACAAAACCCATCAAACATTACACAAACAAGAGTCGTCTCTAGATCCAACTACTCTATAGGTGGTATTTTTGACTTGTATCAAACAAATGAATTGGAGTACAAGTTACTTGCTGTAACCGAAGATAAAGAACGACGAAAACCAAGAGTAACGAGCAAAACCCACGAACGAAAATCTATGGACGAGTGAATCCATGCAAACTCGAGCAAAAATCTCCACACGAACAAATCTCCAAAATAGAGAGGTGCCCAAGAGGGAGAGAGAGACGGCGACAACTTGCGGCCAAGCAAGCACACCAAGAAAGAGAACAAGGGTTATATATGGTGGTGTGTAGGTGGTCGGCCAAGAAGGGGGATATCGGGTTTTGGAGGGGATGGGCTATCGGGGTGTGCACACAAGCCGAAGGGGGAGGCTCGGCCTGGGTGTTGCGGGTTGGAGGGTGCAGGCCGGAGAAGAGGGTCGGCGGCCTGGGGGTTGGGTCGGCTGTGTGCGGCGCAAGCAATGGGGAGAGAAAGGGAGACTAGGGGGTTAGGGTATTAGGGTTAGGGTTTGTGGTGAGGGAGGGTGTATTTATATGAAGGGATTAGGGTTAATAATACAAGTTGGGTTAATGGGTATTTAGGTTGTGGGTAATTAGGAGTAATAATAGGATTTGAATTAATGGGTTTCAAATAGGATACAAATTGGATTGTGAATTTAATTTGGCTTTGGTAATCTTATTAGGGATCAAATAATAGGATTGGGAATAGGATCACAACCAAACACTACCACTCACACCTAAGAATAAAAATAAAAAGGACTAGAACAAAATGAAAGAAAGAACAAAATAATGAAGAACTAGACAAAAGAGACAACCAATCAAACACAAAGAGCTCAAAATGAAATAAAATGAATATATATTGAAAACAACTCCAATATACGGTTCAAAAAAAATACAAGAGAGAAAAATACACCAAAACGATAAATACACTCCAAAAATACACAAAAATGAAAAACAGGGTTTACACCTCTAAAGAAAGGGAAGTCCGCGGCTTCCAACCGAAGAACAACCTCCATTCTCCCTCTGCCTCCGGAGGATCTCCCTCCGCCCGTCCAATCAGTCCAGCAGCTCGAACAACCAATTCCTTAATCCATTTAGCAGCCTCTAGGGCCTCAAGTGGCCGTTGGGGAGCCCTCTCGACGAAGTCGCCAGAAGCAACCCCTGCATCAAGTCCATATCTCCGTACACAACCCTTCCACTGACTCCATGGCCTCCCATAGCCCTCCAACGCCGAAATATCTGCGAGATGTTCTCAACTATCGGCAGAACGATACAGATCTTCAAATCCGCTTGGATAAGAGGCAGAATCGTGACGGGAATCCTCGCCAGAAGCATTAGAGGGACCGGTCTCCCCGCAGGGCAGATCACATAGGGTTCAACTCTCCCAAAAGGTGGAGAGAGTCGCCCTGGCATTGCCAGAGAAGAAGTCGCTCTTCAGCTGGCCGTCCTGCCCCTCGAGCTCATCGGGAACAGAAGGCCCCTATCACGAAGGCGGAGTTCCAACAGTTCGAGGAGGCAGTCCTACGGGCACTCAACATCGCCCCCAACAACGACCAACAGGTTCCCAGTCTTCGGCCGGCTCCGAGCCATCGCCGTCGCACCCCTAGTCCACGACCTACTCCAAGCTACCACCGCCGCAGCCCCAGCCCTCTTCAACATGAATACGAGTCTCGGGGCTTAGCGAGGCATGACCGAAGGGAGGACTTGGTCTACCACTGTCTCCACAAGATGGAGAGGCGCCTTGGCCAGCTCAACAGAGATGAAGAACTATGGGTGAGGAACTTCCACCCGAGCAGGCCCCCATTCTCCCGAACTATCATGGAGGCCCCCGTCCCAGAGAACTTCAAGCCTCCACACTTTGAGTCTTACACCGGGGAGTCGGACCCCGCTGATCACATTGAAAGTTTCACAACTCTCATGATGATCCATCATGCCTCTGACGCCCTTCTCTACAAGACCTTCCCAGCCACGCTTAAAGGCCCCGCTTGGGATTGGTATTCTAGACTTGCTTCGGCCTCCATCTTCTCCTTCGACCAGTTCGAATGTCTCTTCTTCACACACTTCGTCAGTAGCCGCCGCTCTGAGAAGACGAGCACCTCATTGTTCTTCCTCAGCCAGAAGAAGGATGAGCGGCTGAGGGATTACTTCAAGCGATTCACCGTGGAGGCCAGGTCTATCGCCTCCCTGGATCAGTTAGTAGCTTCAGCTGCTTTCCAATCCAATGTCATTAACACTGATCTCAGGGCATCCCTGGCCAAGAAGCCTCCTCGGGACTTCTCAGAGCTCCTTCTCAGGAGTGAGAAGTATATCCGGGCTGAAGAAGCCCTTAACCGCCCTACTCTTAAGGGGTCATCTACCGGGAACAAACAAAAGACTGTTGGGGAAGAAGGAGCTAAGAAGCTCCAACAGGACAACGGAGGTCAACGTCGCCCTCTCCCCCTTCGAAAAGTTTGCTCCCCTCAATGCGAGTGTCTCTGCCATCTTAATGGAAATTGGGAACGAGGGTATTCTACCGCTACCTCCAAAGATGAACACCCTCGAGAAGAAGAGAAACTGGGATAAGTGGTGCCGCTTCCATAGGGACCACAGGCACGACACAGACGACTGTTGGGCTCTGAAGGATGAGATTGAGGCCTCATTCAGAGAGGGCAGCTCGCTAGGTTTGTAAGGAGTGACAGGGCCGATCCACCTCCACCCCCAGGGGGGCTAACAGGTGAACCGAACAACATACTAAAACCTCAGATGTCGAAGAAGAGGCCATCCTACACCTTATACACGGAGGCCCAATGGGGGGAGATTCCTACTCCTCCAAAAAATCCTTCGTTCGAGAAGAGAACGCCGTGCAGAGCCATCCCCCTCTGAAGAGTCTTGGGGTCCCTATCACGTTCTCTGATAGAGACTTGGAGGGCGTCCACATGCCCCATTGCGACGCCCTTGTTATTAACCTCTGAATGGCCAACTTCGATGTACGCCGGATCTTGGTGGACAATGACAGCTCGGTTAATATTCTTTTCTTGGAGGAATTCAAAGGCCTCCAACTGTCGAGAGATCAGCTCAAGCCCGCTGGCTATACTCTTCATGAGTTCACTGGGGTACCGGTGACGATCGAGGGGGTTATAACCCTCGACGTGACCACTGGCAAAACCCCGATCACCCGCACAGAGCCGATGGACTTCATGGTGGTAGATGTGAAAGCCGCCTATAATGTTATCCTGGGTCGTCCAGGTCTGGCCGCACTCCAGGACATTCCTTTGGCCTATCATATGAAGATGAAATTCCTCACCCCTGCAGGAGTGGGAGAAGTAAGAGGGAGTTAGGAGGCGGCTCGCAAGTGTTACATGACCTCGATGGGAGGCCCGGTCCTCCCCTTTGAAGCCCTCGAACTCCCACGGGAAAGTAGCTAGACCATCTCCGAGCCGGTGGACGAGCCGGAAGAAGTGGTCTTCTCAGAAGAAGATGCCACCAAGACATTCCAGATTAGCAAGGCCTTTTCCCCCTCCACCAAGAAAGACATCTCCCAATGCATAAGGGAGAACCGTGATCTCTTTGCCTGGACCGCGGCAGATATGCTTGGGATCTCAGAGGATTTCTTGATGCACCACCTCAGCGTTTGCCCCAGGAGTCAAGCCCATCCAGCAGAAGAGACGTAAGTTCGCTCTCGAGCGCCAACAAGCAATCAAGGAAGAGGTCGAGAAGCTCTTGAACGATCGATTCATCCAGGATTTGAACTACCCCGAATGGCTATCCAATGTGGTGATGGTTAAAAAAACCAACGGGGGCTGGAGGATATGCATCGATTTTACTGACCTCAACAAGGCGTGCCAAAAGGATCAATTCCACCTTCCGAGCATCGATGCGACCTCAGGCCATGAGCTTTTCAGCTTCATGGATGCCTTCTCGGGGTACAACCAGATTCGAATGTTCCCTCTCGACATCCTGAAGACCTCGTGCGTGACTAACCAAGGCCTGTATTGCTACCGGATCATGCCATTCGAGCTGAAGAACGTGAGAGATACAAACTAACACCTAGTCAACAAGGTCTTCTGAGACCAGATTGGCCGTAATATGGAAGTCTATGTGGACGACATGTTGATCAAGAGCATCCGTTGGTAAGAGCATGTCCTTGACTTCCAAGAAGCCTTCGAGGTGTTGAGGAGGCACAATATTAGATTGAAACCGAGCAAGTGTGCATTCGGAGTCTCATGCGGCAAGTTTTTGGGGTTCATGGTCATCCAGAGGGGCATAGAGGCCAACCCCGAGAAGATCCAGGCCATACTCAACATGGCTGCCCCCTCTAGTGTAAAAGATGTGCAGAAGCTTACTGGGCGCCTTGCGGCGATTGGGCATTTCCTCTCCAAATCAGGGGAGAAGTGCCTCCCATTCTTCAAAGCCCTCGGGGGGGATACAGGCTTTGAATGGGGACAACAGCAATAAGAGTCCTTCGAATAGCTCAATGCGTACTTAGCCAACCCCTTGCTCTTGAGCAAGCCAAGGCCCGAGGAGGTCCTCTACCTGTACCCCGCCACTTCGGAGCAGACCCTCAACGCTGTCTTGGTAAGAGAAGAAGACAAGATACAGAGGCCCATATACTACATGAGTAAGGTCCTCTGGGACGCTGAACTCTGTTACCTGAAGTTAGTGAAGATAGCCTTCGCCTTAGTTATGGCAACCCGAAAGCTCCGCTGCTACTTTCAGTCTCATTTGGTGGTCATTCTTACTGACCAGCCGCTGAAGCAAGTTCTCCACAAGCCCGAGACATCGGGACGCTTGATGAAATGGTCCATAGAGCTGAGCCAGCACGACATTAGCTACCAACCTTGAACCGCTATCGAGGCACAAGCCCTAGCGGAATTCATTGTGGAGAGCACTATTCTCGACCCCTGTAAGTCAAATGAAGAACCCTTGGTCTGGACTTTTTATGTTGATGGATCCTTGTGCGCCGACGGAAGTGGGGCTGGCTTCATCTTGACCGGCCCATACGGTTTCGTCCTGCAGTACTCCCTCTACATAAACTTTCGTGCATCGAACAATGAAGCCGAGTACGAGGCCCTCATTGAGGGGCTCTGCATGGCCTGCAAAGCAAGGGCCAAGCATATCCAGGTCTTTAGTGATTCGCAGCTGGTCGTGAGTCAAGTGTTTGGGGAGTACAAATCAAGAGATGAGTGCATGGCCAAGTACCTGGTGAAGGCAAAGGGACTACTGGCTTATTTGAAGATGCTCGAATCCAGCGGGTTCCCCAAGAGGAAAATGCACAGACAGATGCCCTCTCAAGGCTTGCCTCTTCCTCCCTCCAGGGTTTGCAGCAAACCGTATTGATAGAGGTCCTCCTGAGACCTAGTATTGAGGAAGACAGTTTTGAGCCGATGGAGACTATGCCCCTAACACTTGGGGAGAATTGGATGAAGCCCCTACTCGAGTACCTTAGAGACGGAGTCCTTCCAGCAGACCCAAGATTGGCAAGAAGGGTAGGAGCAGAACCGAGCGGTACACACTCCTCGATGGAGTCATGTACAAACGCTCCTACACTCAGTTTGATGGCAAACCCTACCTGAGGTGTCTCTCCCCCGAAGAAACACTCTATGCCTTGAAGGAGGCCCATGACGGTATGTGTGGCATGCACTTGGGAACGAGATCCCTCACCTGTAAAATCTTAAATTACGGCTACTTCTGGCCCACACTGCTTAGTGACTCCGAAGGGTACGTCCGCCAATGCGGCTTCTACCAGAGATTCTCTCCAATCCATCGCCTACCACAAGCCCAGCTCTCCTCATTGGCAAGTCCAATCCCTTTCGCAATGTGGGGGATGGACTTGCTCGGACCATTCCCTCCAGCATCGGGCTAGCTGAAGTTTCTGGTCGTGGCCATAAATTACTTCTCCAAGTGGATCGAGGCCGAACCCCTTGGAACAATCACTAAAAACAAGGTTTGGAAGTCCCTTTGGAAGAACATTATTTTCCAGTTCGGTGTACCCAGTATCCTTGTAACCGACAATGGAATCCAGTTCACAGGGGCAACCTTCCGCAACTTATGCGCCGACCTCGGCATTTAGCAGCGGTTCTCCTCAATATCCCATCCTCAGTCCAACGGCCATGCAGAGAATGCCAATCGACAAATACTCTCCGGCCTGAAGAAGAGGCTCGATAAATCCACCAAGGGATTATGGGTCGAACAACTGCCCAACGTACTATGGAGCTACCGCACCAAGAAGAGAACTCCGAAGGGAGAATCCCTCTTCAATCTTACTTATGGCTACAAAGCCATTATCCCCCTCGAGGTCGGCCTACCTTCGCCACGACTGATCACTTACAATGAAGAGCAGAACGCGAACCAGTTTCGCAATAGTTTGGACCTCATCGATGAGATCCGTAAGAGAGCTTCCATCAGACAGGAGACGTACCGACATAGGATCACTCAGTCCTACAACAAGAAAGTCCGACCAGCTAATCTTAAAACGGGGGACCTAGTACTTCGGAAGCTGTTGATCTCCATTATGAGCAAAAAGGGCAAGCTACCACCTAATGGGGAAGGTCCGTATAGGGTCTCTAGAGTTATTTGCCAAGGCGCATATCAACTCGAAGACCCGGGGAGCAGGAGGTTACCGAGGACATGTAACACAGAGCACTTAATGAAGTACTAAGAGGATGTTTGAACACCGCTCCAAGCAACTTCCCCAAGAACGCTCCATAAAACATGTCGAAGTTTTTTTTTTTCTTATCAAAGTGTAAGGGCGGCTCACAACTTAGAAGCGGCCGCCTAAGCGTTTTCAATAAAAGCAATCAACCCTTGCAAGTTCTCTATTTTGAGCATTCTAATTGTACTACTTTGGCGCTTATTGTACTACTTTGGCTCTTACAAAAAATATATTAAAACAACACGCTTGGAGTCCAACACTTGGTTCGATTCCGCTTCAACTACTTGCTTCTAAGCGAGTACGAAGTGGTTCACCATTCGGAATTGATCCCACAACTATTGACATTCCCTAAACGACACGCTCGGAGTCCAACACTTGGTTCGATTCTGCTTCAACTACTTGCTTCTAAGCGAGTACAAAGTGGTTCACCATTCGGAATTGCTCCCACAGCTGTTGACATTCCCTAAACGATACGCTCGGAGTCCAACACTTGGTTTGATTCGGCTTTAACTACTTACATCTAAGCGAGTGCGAAGTGGTTCACCATTACAAATTGCTCCCACAGCTGTTGACATTCCCTAAACGATGAGCTCGGGCGACGTCCAAACACGAGAAATCAATCTCTTGTACTTCGGAAACATGTGCTGAGTGTTCTTTCCACCGACGTCCAAATGTGAGAAAAATCTCTCCTGGACTTCGGCAACCTGTGCCGAGCGCTCTTTCCATCGACGCCCAAATGCGAGAAAAATCAATCTCTTGGACTTTGGCAACCTGCACCGAGCACTCTTGCCATCGACGTCTAAACGCGAGAAAAATCAATCTCTTGGACTTGGTAACCTGTGACGAGCACTCTTGCCACCGATGTCCAAATGCAAGAAAAATCAGTCTCTTGGACTTCGGCAACCTGCACCGAGCATTCAATCTCGTCGACTTCGGCGACCTGGGATGTTCCACAACTATTGACATGCTTGCAAACAATAAAAAAACACAAGTTCGAGAAATGAGTTCGCCATTTCATTAAAATTTGAGGTAAAAGTCTAACCATAGACCAACGACTCATCTTTACATCAAGGCACAACTCATTCGAAACAGATTACAAAATTACAAAAATCTGCCTTAACCCCTCCTGGGGAGCGAGATGCTTCTCTTAAGTGACAAACGAGGCTGGCGAGCACCGTGTTGTTGTGGCCTTACTTCCGCGGAGGTTTCCAGACCGGTGATCCGAGTTGCATCGTCTGCACCTGAGAGCCTAAGTGTTGCCCCAACAGACGCTCCGCTCGACGAACCAGCTACTCCGCTCTGTGCATGACCAGGGCGGCTCATTACAGGGAGCGAGCGTAACGCCAACTCCTGGAATGACCTCTCTTGTGCATACTCGCCTCGGCGGCATGAAGTTCTCCTGATGTTACTCCCCTCGGAAAGCCTATTCTTCGCCTCTAGCTCTACGACCCTTTCCTTCAGCGACTCATCCGTCACTCTGATCTTCAGTCGTGGCATCTGACTCGAGCTACCCGCACGAGAAGCCTCGGTGATAATCCTCCGAAGTTGCGCCGCCTCCAAGCTCTCTCGAGTACCACATTCTTCAGCCCATCTCTCTCAGCCCTGACTTCAAACAGAGACTAACGAAGGAATTTTAGTCTTAAGCCCTAGCCAACGACCATCGAGGGACACGTCTCCTCTCCTTCGGGGGGCACTTCGCAAGCCTTCTCCTTTAGCCGTTTCAGCTCAGAGGTGCGACGGGCCAACGTCAGCTTGAGGTAGGTCAACTCCGACTCGGCTTTAAACAACCTCTCGAGTTCGAGCAAGGCCCAGCTTTGTGATCCCAAGACCAGTCCGGAGTCGAGACACTTCGACAATATCAGATAGTTCGACCAACTGAGATACTTCGGCGATCTGAAAAAACCAATATACTTTGTTCAAATGAAGCCGCAACATGACAACTCGGGAGCAAATCAGACAAATTGCAATAAACACTTAGCCAAAAAGACTTCAAAAAGATATCATTTCATTGAAATTCAAGCTACAAGCGGTGGCCAGTTTGCGATTAGGAAATACATTTCTTATCAAAACTGAATTACAAGTCAAGGCCGGACCTCTTTGCCGTGGCTACCGGTTGTTGCAGGCTCCGACCCATGCTTGGTGGCAACGATCGCCAAGGGTATGGCGTCCGAACCGGTCTCCACTTTGGGCTCAACGATCTTAACATCCAAGTCATCATCTCCTTCTTTGCCTTCCTTGGAGGCATCGTCAAATCCTGGGACGTGGTCGGGGAAGAGGTGCCATCCGGAGCAGTCCACCTCGGGGTAGCTCTCCTTCACTCGCTCGAGGGCCCGGGCATAGGCCTCCGCCATGCTCACCGCAAGGAACCCCTGCGCTCTTTCCATCGCCTCGGCCTCGTACTCTTTGGCGATGACTTTCTTGGTGGCCTCGATGGCCTCCTCCCTCTCCTTCGCTGCCGACTCCTTATGTTGGAGCAGAACAGCATTGTCGGCCTCGAGCTTCGTCACGAGACAATCGAGGTATTCCATCCTCATCGTCTTCCCCTTGGCTTTGGCCTTCAACTGCTCGAGCTCATTGGCGATCCGAGCCTTCTCTGCCCGAGCCCTATCCGTCTCCTGCTTCAACTCTTTCTTGAGTTCGGTCATCTTTTCCATTAGATGATCGAAGTGGCAAGTTATCTGCAAAAAAGAAAATAGTCGCATTGAGAACTAGGAAAGGGTACAAGTATACAACTACACTCTGAAGAAGTAATGCTTACCGATACTGCGGCTGGAGCGATCTTGAGTGCGTCGTCTCCTACTCCGTCGGCGTCCATGAAGGCCCTGTCCTTCGGCGTCGCCAGATACCGAACCGCCTGCATACTCGACATCGAGTCGCCGAGGATACCGTCGAGCTTACGGACCTGCTAATTCGGAACAAAGATCTTTTTGTGTTCCTTGGTCAGGAACACCTCGGCCTCGGCCGTCAGAGGCGTGGCCTCCATACCTAAAATGGCAGGTAAGGGGAAGGCCCATGTCCCTACCAAGGTCGAAGTCGCCGTAGGGGTCGGTGGCCTCTGGACCACAGTGGCCGGCACAGCCACCTACTCTACAACTGCAGAGATAGTCTTCGGTCTCGGAGAAGACACCTTCGAGACGACCCTCTTCCTCTTCCTCGGGGCCTTGCTGCTCAAAACCCCGCGTTGCACCAACATGAGGTCGAAGTCCATAGTTTCTGCACAAAAGGAAGAGTTGATTACGCACAAGTAAACTGAACCCAAAGATAAAAAAGAAGAAAAAAATAATAGACTGCATACTGGGGTTTATGCGGCTGAGACCCCCCTGAAGAGCATTTCCTCCGTCAGGTCCCTCCAATCGAGCTTCGGTCGGTTGAGATGAGTCTGAAACTTGTCTTCTTCATTGGGGTAAAGCACCAGACTCTCCCTCACTCTCTTCGATACCTCTGGGTATGCTCCATGGCTCTCGACTCCGGATGAGAAAGTACTTGTCCCTCTAGCGCTTTATCGAGTCTGGGTAGCTGAGGAGCCTGGCGCCGTGCCTCGGAGCCAAGTAGAACCCAAACTTTGCCTTGTGTTGCTGATGAAGTTGGTAGAGGGTTCGGAGCACTCTCAGGTCCGGCTCATTCTCCGCCGCCTGACAGTGGAGGATGAACCCAATGATCACCCTCCACCCGTTCGGCATGAGCTGAATTGGACTGATCTGGAAACACCAAAGCACCTCGACAGCAAAGGGGTGGAAAGGTAGCTGCGCCCCGAAAATGAAAGCGTCGACCAGCCAGAACCACATATTCACCGGCATGGGTGAATTAGCCCTCACTCCAGGTCTGGGCAGCATCAGCACGAACTTCTCGGGGATCTGAAAGCACTCTCGAGCTGAGGCCAAGTCAGAGTCGTTGAGTATAGAGATGGTATCATCAACCTATAAAGTTTCCCTTGCGGCATTCTCTTCGAAGCTCCGCCCAATTCCGTACATGATTCGTTCGGCATGCTCCTCCGGCAGTTCCCGAACCTACTGAAGTCCGGTCAGAACCCCAGGCAACCTGCCGAACTCCCCCATCCTCCGTGGGTTCTCAACTACAGTCTCCACTACGACCGAAGCGGGCCCTTCTACGGCTTTCCCCTTGTCGATTGGAAGAGCTTGTCTCAAGGTCGGCTCATGAGCGAGAGGGGGGGAGGTCTTTGGCCTGGGAAGTAAGCTAGACATTTTTCTAAAAAATAAGCTAAGTGTTGAGTTACCTTGAAATGACATCAACGATTAGAAAGATCACTGGAAGTCGGTAAATTCTCACCTGAAGCTCCCGCTAGTGAAAACTAGTCGCTTGAGTAAAAATAGAGAAATGAGCAAGCGAGGAGTGGGGGTGAACTTTTATAGAAGCTGCACGCAAACCAAGACTAATGGGCTTCAAAAACTCAAAAGCCCGGCCCATCAACCGCAATACGACAAGAAACTCAACAGGCCTTTGACTGGTCAATGGTCAGCGCGCCACGTGCCAATCTATTGGACTTCGGCAACCTGCGCCGAGCACTCTTGCCACTGACGTCCAAATACGAGAAAAATCACTCCTGGACTTCGGCAACCTGTGCTAAGTGCTCTTGCCACCGACGTCCAAACGTAAGATAAAATCTCTCTTAGACTTCAGCCACCTGCGCCGAGCGCTCTTGCCACCGATGTCCAAATGTTAGAAAAAATCTCTCTTGGATTCAGCCACCTGTGTCGAGCGCTCTTGCCACCGATGTCCAAATGCGAGAAAAAATCTATCTCCTGGATTTTGGGCAACCGTGCGCCGAGCACTCTTGCCACCGACGTCCAAACGTGAGAAAAAACCTCTCTTAGACTTCGACAACCTGTGCCGAGCGCTCTTGCCATCGACGTCCAAACGTGAGAAAAATCCCTATTGGATTTCGGCCACCTGTGCCGAGCGCTCTTGCCACCGACGTCCAAATGCGAGAAAAATCAATCTATTGGACTTCGAAAACCTACGCCGAGCACTCTTGCCACCGACGTCCAAACGTGAGAAAAAGTCTCTCTTGGACTTCGGCAATCTGTGCCGAGCATTCTTTCCACCGACGTCCAAACGTGAGAAAAAGTCTCTCTTGGACTTCGACAACCTGTGCTGAGCGATCTTGCAATCGACATCCAAATACGGGAAAAATCAATCTCCTGGACTTCGGCAACCTGCGCCGAGCACTCTTGCCACCGACATTCAAACATGAGTAAAATTCCCTTTTAGACTTCGACAACCTGTGCTGAGCGCTCTTGCCACCGACGTCCAAATGCGAGAAAAATCAAGCTCTTGGACTTCGGCAACCTGTGCAGAGCGCTCTTGCCATCGACGTCCAAATACGGGAAAAATCACTCCTGGACATTGACAACCTGTGCTGAGCGCTCTTGCCACCGACGTCCAAATGCGAGAAAAATCAATCTCTTGGACTTCGTCAACCTGTGCTGAGCGCTCTTGCCATCGACGTCCAAATACGGGAAAAATCACTCCTGGACATTGGCAACCTGTGCTGAGCGCTCTTGCCACCGACATCCAAATACGAGAAAATACTCTGACCAGTCAACGGTCAACGGTCAACCCAGACACGTGTCATCCTCTTGACCTCGGCACCGTACGCCGAACCCCTTCGACCTTGGTCTCCATCCAGACACGTGTCAACATACCGAAGTGGCTAAAGGGGGTCAGCGACAGGTGCCGAGCGCTCTTACCACCGAGCCCCAAATGGGAAAAAAGAATGCCTTTGCGTCAAGAGAGTCGTCTGATCTCTTAGAAGTTCTCGACTAAGCCTGATGAGCACCTCTGATTCAGCCACGTCACCAAAGCTTAGATCCACCCTCAGATCGTTCAGATATTCGCGCCAGCAAGTGATGGACGTCCCAGATTTGTCCACATCGATAATAAGGTGATTAATTTTTATTTTATTTATTAATTCGAGTTATATGATTAAAAATTACAAAAAAAAGATTAAAAATTCAGAAAAATTAATTAAAAATTATAAAAGATAATTATAAATTCGGAAAAATATTTTTGAGCATCGGGGTAAATAATTATTGGTTAGAACAATTAATTAGTGCTCTCGAAAAACAAATCATCGCTTTGCAAAATTGAATAAATGGTTCGAAAAAGTAATATGAAAATAGAGAAAAATCTCCAAAAACCCAGAAGAGCCTAAGAACAATCTTGGGTGTGTTACCAGCTCAGAAAAACACCATTACCTCTCGAACAAGATTCGAACCCCCTTTAAGAACATGATAAAGTCATGTACGACATTGAAACAGCAAAACTACTCCCCAAAGGCTGTAACAAATAGTCTTTAGGAGTGGGGAGCTCGTGATATGGCTAAATATGGGTTTAAATCGGAACCGTTGAAATTGGGCACGTATCTTAAAGTTCATAGGGGCAAAATGGTAATCTCTCCTACAGATGGGTCTGAAATGGGAATTGGGTCTCTTCTCTAGGGCCCAATAACCCATGAACGGATCTTTTCAACCGAGAAAGGGTCCCAACCCATTGAGAGACAGTTAAGGAGGATATGGAAAAATCTTGATTCGTCCTTATCCGTAGGAGGTGGTTCTAACCACTTACATCCAGCCACATCGGGGATTAGAGATTCGCTCTTATCTTGAAGCAGATCCCCACGATGACTATAAAACCCCCTACCTCCTACTGTTACAAGGTGATCACTCTTTGCCTACCTAAAGCTTTTTTGATATTCTTTTCTGAGTATTGACAAGAGCGTCGGAGGGTTCATCGTAGGATCAACCCCGGTGTTTCGAACTTTGTGCATCAGCGGCAACACCAAGGAGCCAGTCTGTCAATAGTGGAAGTGGTCAGGTTTGGCCTCTTTGATTCCTTACGAACCCATAAATTCATCTGATTACCCCCACACCGAAATCAGCGGCAACACTACTTAACCTTTATTTATTATAATTTTGCCGAAGGGAAAGAGTTGGTATTAAGGGTGATACCTTATGATCCGACCAATTCTATAGGCCAACACTAGGTGGTGTTATTGGTTGTACCCTTCCTATCAAAGGGATACGATTTGTTCCTTCTCACGAGTTGGGATCACGAGATCCGTATCTCGTCTGTTACTTTCTGAAGTGCCATGATAAGGGCGGAAAGTATCCTGTCGAAGCTAGGGGATGGACCCCCAGAACTCCGTCATGTTCTATATCAGGAAAGGCGAACAAGCCATATACTACGGTCTATAAGCTAGGGGGCCACAAGGGATGCTTCGAGCTAACCCGTGTTGTAGTAAACTCCAAGGGTTTGTCAGATTTTTTAGTGAGGTCTGGTACGCTGGGCAATAGTGGCAAACGGAGACACCACTATATGACTGTGAATTGCGGGATTAGACCGTTTCAGGGCAACCTCATAATTCATGCTGTATCTTCAGAAACAGGTTTAGTACCAGATTAGAATTTATGGCGCGGGTTCAAATCCCTATATATAAAGAAACGGCTTGTTATGGGCGTATGTAGTATGGGCTGCATACTGTTCCGGAGACTTGCTTGCATTAGAATAAGTGCATCATTGCATTGGTTAATATTGCATTAGAGTCTAATTCATAGCATACACATACACATCAATTATATATACACTTTTCTCTTTTCATCAATCTGTTTGTTTAAAGTTGAGAATTGCTGCTAGTCATCAAGCTTAAAGCGTCAGTATATGTACTGACGTCCCCACTTCAGTAGGTACTGGATTGCAAAACTAAAGGTACAGGATTCAGGAGGACTCAAGGCAGGAGAATCAAAGTGTTGATTTTGTTTCAATTGTAATATATGTTGCTTGCCATTATTTCAATTGTAAATTTATTTACGTTGAGAAGCATCAAAGTGAAAGTACCAAGTGTTATATATTATTCATTGTACTCTGATGTAATTTGTATTGAAAGTTTGTAACACTTGAACTTGTATGGCATTATTGTAATACTGATGTAATGTATTGCAGTTGTATAACATTCAGACTTGTAATACATTTGTGTTGAATAAAAAGTTTTAAATTTTTCCGTTTTTCTGTTTGTGGCTAATTGAAGGAAAACATTCTGGCTTATGTCACGGTTTCCCAGTATATTGATTCAGTGCGATGCTTCTGGCAGAGATCTAGGTGCAGTGTTGCTGCAGAAGGGCCAAGTTGTTATCTACGCATCCAGGTAGTTGAGGCCGCATCAGAAGAATTATCCTACTTATGAATTGAAGCTGGCAGTTGTGATCTTTGCCTTGAAGCATTGGAGGCATTACCTACTTGGAGACCGAGTGGAGATTTTTACTGACCACAAAAGTCTCAAGTATGTATTAACTCAAAAGGAACTGAACATGAGGCAGAAGCACTAGTTGGAACTGATGGCAGACTATGATATAAATTTGCAGTACCACCCTGGCAAGATTAACTTGGTGCCGAATGCTTTGAGCTGAAGACCATTCGCCATGGTCCTAACTAAGCAGAGGGAACTTGTTGAGGAAATGAGAAGGTTGGAATTGAAAGTGATTTTGCCTGGTACTAACCGAAGTTGTATGATGCTTCAATTACAGTCGTCATTGGTGGAACAGATTAAAGAGGCACAGTCAGATGATGAGGAGTTACAGAAGTTCCGAGCTGAAGTTGAGGCAGGTTCCAGGACTGATATGGTTATTCATGAGGTTGAATCTCTCCGCTTTGGGACTCGTCTATGCGTTTCAAAGGGGGAAGTCAGACAGAAGCTACTTGAGGAAGCTCATCGCTCGCCATATTCGATTCATCCCGGTGGTACTAAGATGTACGCATTTCTGGTGGCATGGTATGAAAAGGGCTGTGGCAAGGTTTGTTTCACAGTGCTTGACCTGTTAACAGGAGAAGGCAGAACATCAGAGGACAGCTGGGCTTCTTCAACCTCTTCCCATTCCAAAGTGGAAGTGGTAGAACATCACCATGGACTTTGTGATTGCCTTGCCAAGGAGTTCCAAGGGTCATAATGCCATTTGGGTGATTGTGGATAGACTGACGAAGAGTGTCCATTTTATTCTCTTCAAAGTGGGTTAGTCTACTGGGAGCCTTGCAGAGAAGTACATGCAGGAGATTGTCCAATTGCATGGGGTTCCTGTCAGTATTGTATCAGTCAAAGACACTAGATTTAGATCTCAGTTCTAGGAGTCTTCAAGGCAGCCTTGGAAGCAAATTAAACTACAGCACAGTTTTTCATCCTCAGACAGATGGGCAGTTAGAAAGGACCATTCAGACATTGGAGGTCATGCTGAGGTCCTGTGTTCTGTAGTTTGGAAGATCTTGGGAAGATCAACTACACTTGGTAGAGTTCTTGCACAACAACAGCTATCAAGCAATTCTTAAGGCTACACCATACGAGGCAATTCACGGTTAGAAGTGCAGATCACCAGTGTGCTGGGATGACATTGGTGAGAGGAAGCTATTGGGGCCAGAGTTGATCACAAGGACTGTCGATGCAGTGGCTCAGATCAGGTAGCATCTACATGCAACAAAGGACAGGCAGAGGAAATGGGCAGATGTTCATAGAAGGCCTTTGGAATTAGAAGTGGGAGATCATGTGTTCCTTAAGGTAACACCGGTGAGAGGTGTTATCTGCTTTGGAGGTGGGGGCAAGCTAAGCCCCAGGTTCATTGGGCCGTTTGATATTGTCAAGCGAGTAGGCAAGGTGGCCTATAGACTCGCGTTGTCGCCAGCTCAATCTGGGGTGCATGATGTCTTTCATGTCTCCCAACTCTGGAGGTACATCAGAGACGAGAGCCATGTGATCGACTATTCAGAGTTGTCTGTACCGCCGGATTTGTCTTGTAAGATCTCACCAATTGCCATCTTGGACAGGCGGGAGAAAGTATTGAAGAACAAGGTTATCAGGTTGGTCCGGGTTTCTTGGAATCCTCACTCGCCGGATGAGTCACCTTGGGAATTGGAGCAGGAGATCAAGAAAAAGTTCCTCTCATATGTTCGAGTAGTTCCTTTATTTTCCTTTCTTTTCGGGGTTGGCCTATGTACCACTTTTCTGAATTTCGGGGACGAAATTCTGTTTGTCAGATGAGTAGGATTGTAACCCTTGTTCCCATTATTGTATTTTTCTTCAGTGTGTTTATTCACTGTACTCTTTCTTGTTCAATTCTGAACTTTGTATCTGATTTTTCTTTCTTAATAAAACTCATTATTACTTTTGACTCTGATTTTTGTTCCCAATCTGCTCAATTTAAACTTTTCCTGCCAACCCTAAACTATTAATATTCTTGTTAACCTATTGTGCCTTGACTAATTCTAAATTATCTATTTTATAGCCTAGTTTTTGATTAATTATTTTTTTTCCTAATGGATCATCTACCCAATAATCCAAACCTGCTTAACCCTATATATAATCTAACCTACCCTAACCCTATATACTAACCCTAACCATACCGTTATACCCCCAGCCATCATTCACCCCCTACCTTCTCTTCTTCCTCCACTGCCATTACCCAACACCCCGATCTCATCTCCTCTCCCCTGTCGCACCCTGACTCCTTCATCGTCACCCTCTTCCTTCCCCATTCTCCTCATCGCCATTGTTGAACCCAACCACCTACACACCCCACATCGAGCCACCTCCAATCGCCAGTCTCCTAAACCCATCGTCCACCTCCCTCGGTCGTCGCCTTCTGCCACCATTGTCGCTGCATCCTCTCCTGCACACCCTCCTATTCTCGACGATCCGGCTATCAGCCCGTCAACGACATCCAGTCGACAGTCACCACAAAAGCCCACAGTCACCGCCAAAGCCAACCACCGCGCCGTCGAACTCCCACAGCAAACTTGTTGTTATTGCCGTGGCTTGCTGTTATTAGAGTTGAGCACGTGTTGCACATGCTTTCATGGTGGAGTTGCTTGCACGTAACGTGCACGTGCTCTCCCGAATTCGTGTTCACAGATTCTTTGTCATTATACAATCCAATCAATGCAAGTATTCTCTTATAAGAATTTTATTGTATCCCGTACAAGCAATTCCTTGAAAATCCAAGTAGGTTCATCGTAGTTCAATTCCGAGCTCAAGTTGTTTGTGTTGAAATGTTTGCATCCACCGATATTTCGTTTCAATTCGATTCTATCATTCTGTATTGTAAAAAAATACCATGATTAGCCTCATCATTGCATGCATGACACGACACATGACAAACAATACTATATATATATGTATATTAACAATTAGGAGTGAATCGTATAACTTGGTTGTATGTGTTTGAGTGGAATATTAAAACATGATAGCATAGCCATAATAGAAATTTCCCCATCTTGATAATGTTGAAATCATGCTTGAGTTGCTGATGTGATAATTCAATTATCACTACTTAAGATTTTATAATTATTTGAACAAAAATCAAGTTATTATGAATATTTTAGTTCTGGAATACTGCTGTCCTGACCTTGCTTGATGGTTTCGACCTTGTTAATGACAAAATATTGAGTCAGGTTTTGAATATGAAGGGTCGCCCCATCTGTCTAGTTTTCAGATTATCTGACGGAATCGAATTCCGTGTTATATTTTGTGAGATATTGTTGTTTTAGTACTGCTGGGTCTGGAATTCCAAATTCACAATTTCACTTTATCACCCTACCTTGCAATTAAACAGAACATGTTATCAGTAATATAATAATATGAAATTCATCTTGCTGAGACTAGACATGCTTGGGAACCACCCTTAATTTTCCTGGATTTATTTGATGAGCTTTCAGACCTGATTCATGCATGTAAACATAACTTTAAGAATTTTGGCTGATCATAAAATCTGTGTAGAATGTTGATTTGAACCCAGTTGCTGTAACTTTTATATAACATGTGTATAAGCGCTGGAACCGGTAGAGAGTCTAGTTTCTAGAACTTTTAACGGATCCAGATTTGCATTCCTGTAGTAACGGGAATTCCAGTTTTGGTGTAGCAACGTCCTGCTGTCCAGAATTGGAGTTCTTGTTGTTTCTAATAATTATAAGTTGTTTTGACATCCGAATATGTTTCCTGCCCAGCCGAACCTGTTTCCTATTTTCTATCATGTTTACTTGCCCTGTTGGTGCACTTTCATTCCGGTTTGATAATAATAACAAGTAACAAGCCGGAGTTTAAGGGAAAGGTTTAGTAGTGGACAATATAGGCAAGTGTACTCAGAAGGGGGCCCGTGTTTCTCACCTGTTACTTGATTCATGAACTAGTTATATTATTACCGATTCATGAACCTTCTATGTTAGTATTGATTCATGAACTAGTTATATTAATATTGATTCATGAACCTGTTATAATACTATTGATTCATGAGCCCGTTATATTACTATTTGATTCATGTACCTGTTATATTACTACTCGATTCAGGAAACTGTTTATATAATTATTTGATTCATGAACCTGCTTGCCCGTTACATGATGCCTGAGTACACAGCCCTATAGAATCCACCCAGGACCTAAACATTCACTTGATTGTATGCATCATCTAACAACCCTGATTTTTTTTGACGAATGCGTCTTGTAAATGAACTGAGTGCTACTAGTTATGGAAATTATATTTTTGGTTAAAGGAATTGTTTTTCTCACTAATAGCCTACATGGTGCATACGAATATATGTATATATGTATATATGAATGTATGTACATGTTGAGTTGGACTTGTGAACCCAAATGAAACAAGACAAACACACCACACTTGAACACAATCAAGTGGGTCAAGCCCAACCCTAGGGTATGGCTGGCCACTTTATGGAGAGAAACAAGAGAGAGGGTATGAGATTAGGGTTAGGGTTTTGAACACCAAAAACACCATGATCAGTTTTTGTAAGAACCCATTACATTACCACCCATAAAAGCCAACCTCTTGCTTGATGAGACACTTCTCCTCTTCCCTATGGGTTGAAAATCCGGCCTACCCCCTCTCACTCTCTTCTACACTTTGTTTTAAAATCCCTTCACTCCTTCAACTCTCTCCTACTACTCTTACTCTCTTCATATACCTTCAAAACCCATTCCTAATACACTTAGCTACTGATTTGGGGAGAGAAGAATAAGGGAAACCAAGGAGAAGAAGAACAAAGAGCCAAAGCAAAGGAGAAGAAGCAAGGAGCTAGAAGAGTCAAGAATGAGGGCCTTCAAGCAAGAACAAGCTACTAACAAGGTGGGTGTTTCTAACCTTATGGTTGTTTCTATGGTTGAATGATGTTTGTGATGACTGAAAAGTGACCTGCATGCCCTAGGAATGAACTTTAACAACTCGCTTTTTGCTAAGTAGACCAAACCAGAAAATCCTGTTAAAAGACTGAATTCTGTTGTCAGTCCGTAGCTCATTGAATGAACCCCACTTGGAATTTTGATTTGAAATTTTTAGCAGATGATCATATATAGGTGTCGTACACCTTCAATAATTTTTAGAGATTTTTGTGATTTTTCCTGCTATTAAAATAAATTATGAACTTGCATGCTGGTCGGAATAGAAAGAATTAGTTTCTATTGTTACTGTTGTGGAAAGAATGACTTGTATCACAATGCATGCTTATGGGAATGATCTGAAAATTTAGTATGTATTTGTTAAGTAATCTAAGACCTAAGTTTCAAATTTTATGAGATTTTGACCACTGTAGCTATGTCAATAAAATCATGCAAACTGAGCTAGATATTTTAGTGAACAGATCTGCTGTAGTTAGCTCGACTAGAACTCCAACAAAGTCTGAAGGACCGAGTGAAGAGGAGTCAAGATGGCAATGCGGAGACACGGGCACTCAAGGAGCAAGTGAACGAAGGGAAACTTCCCGAGTTCAATGTTAAGGAAGGAGTGCTATGGTTTGGAGACCGGTTATGTGTACGAAAGGCGGGGGATCTTAGAGAGGAGATCATGAAGGAAGCACACACCACCTTACTGGGAGTTCATTCAGGGAGTACGAAGATGTATCGAGACGTGAAGCCGTTCTATTGGTGGGCCGGAATGAAGCAAGATATAGCGGAGTTTGTGGCTAGATGTCTCACTTGTTAGAGGGTAAAGGCAGAAAATCAAAGGCCCGGAGGGTTACTACAACCCTTGCCCATTCCAGTATGAAAGTGGGAGGACATCAGTATAGATTTCGTTACAGGATTACCAAGGAGTCCCCGAGGAAATGATTCCATTTGGGTGGTTGTGGACCGGTTAACGAAATCAGCAAATTTTATACCTGTGAAGACGACCTGGTCTTTGGAAAAGTTGGCAGTAGTCTACATTCAGAAGATCGTGAAACTGCATGGTGTACCAGTATCTCCGATAGAGACGCGAGGATTACCTCATGATTTTGGAAGAGTCTACAAACAGCATTGGGGACAAGGACAGATTTCAGCACTGTTTTCACCCACAGACCGATGGATAAACAGAAAGGGTGAATAGAATTTTGGAGGATATGCTCCGAGCATGCATCTTGGACTTCGGAGGGAGTTGGGAGAAGCATCTAGCGCTGTTTGAATTTTCTTACAACAACAGCTACCAGGACAGTATCGAGATGGCTCCATTCGAAGCACTGTACGGGAGGAAGTGTAGGACACCCGTATGTTGGTATGAGGTAGGCGAGAGGCAGGTATTCCGACCAGAAATTGTACAACAGACTTCGGAGAAGGTTGAATTGATAAGGAAGAGGCTACAGATCACGCAGAATAGGCAGAAGAGCTAAGCTGACACCCGCCGTAGAGAGCTAGAATTTGAGGAAGGAGATTTCGTATGCTTGAAGGTCTCACTGACCAAAGGCGTAGTTAGATTTGGAAGGGGTGGCAAGCTGGCCCCGAGATACATTGGACCCAAAAAAATCTTGAAAAGAATTGGGAAGGCCGCCTACAGGTTGGAACTAACCCCTGAGTTAGCCTAGGTGCATAATGTTTTCCACGTCTCCATGCTGAGGAAGTACGTGCCAGACCCGAGTCATCAACTACCCAAAATTCCAGAAGACTTGCAAGTGGATCTCTCCTTCAAGGAATGACCTATGCAAATAATAGATCGTCAGGAGAAGGTGCTAAGAAACAAGATCATTCCAATGGTCAAGGTTCTCTGGAGGAATCAATTTGTCGAAGAAGCTACTTGGGAGCCTGAGAGCCTAATGCAGGAGACTCACACGGAGTTGTTTGTGTAAAATTTTTCTTTTTCTTTTTCTTTTCTCCCACTAAGCGTAGTTCTGAGGACATAACTATTCTAAGGAAGGAATCATGTAACAACCCTGTTTTTTTTTATCGATGCATCTTGAAAACGAACTGAGTGCTACTAGTTATAGAAATTATATTTTTGGTTAAAGAAATTATTTTTCTCACTAATAGCCTACATGGTGCATACGAATATATGTATATATGTATATATCAATGTATGTACATGCTGAGTTGGACTTGTGAGCCCAAATGAAACAAGACAAACCCACCACACTTGAACACAATCAAGTGGGTCAAGCCCAACCCTAGGGTATGGCTGACCACTTTATGGAGGGAAACAAGAGAGAGGGTATGAGATTAGGGTTAGGGTTTTGAACACCAAAAACACCATGATAAGTTTTTGTAAGAGCCCATCACATCACCACCCATAAGAGCCAACCTCTTGCTTGATGAGACACTTATCCTCTTCCCCATGGGTTGAAAATCTGGCCTACCCCATCTCACTCTCTTCTACACTTTGTTTTAAAAGCCCTTCACTCCTCCAACTCTCTCCTACTACTCTTACTCTCTTCCTATACCTCCAAACCCCATTCCTAATACACTTAGCCACTGATTTGGGGAGTGAAGAAGAAGGGAAGACAAGGAGAAGAAGAACAAAGAGCCAAAGTAAAGGAGAAGAAGCAAGGAGCTAGAAGAGTCAAGAAGGAGGGCCATCAAGCAAGAACAAACTACTAACAAGGTGGGTGTTTCTAACCTTATGGTTGTTTCTATGGTGGAATGATATTTGTGATGACTGAAAAGTGACATGCAAACCCTAGGAATGAACTTTAACAACTCGTTTTGTGCTAAGTAGACAAAACCAGAAAATCCTGTTAAAATACTGAATTTTGTTGTCAGTCCGTAGCTCATTGCATGAACACAACTTTGAATTTTGATCTGAAATTTTTAGAGGATGATCATATAGGTGTCTTACACCTTCAGTAATTTTTACAGATTTTTGTGATGTTTCTTGATGTTAAAATAAATTACGAACTTGCATGTTGGTCGGAATAAAAAGAAGCTGTTTTTATTGTTACTGTTGTGGAAAGAATGACTTGTATCACACTACATGCTTATGTGAATGATCTGAAATTTTATTATCTCTTTGTTAAGTGTATCTAAGACCTAAGTTTCAAATTTCATGAGATTTGGACCACTGTAGCTATGTCAATAAAATCATGCAAACTGAGCTAGATATTTTAGTGAACAGATCTGCTGTAGTTACTGCCCTATTTTTGGATGATATTCAAAAGGACATAAATGGAAATATACTTTGTAGAATCACTTGATTTTTGGAAGAGTTGTAACATCATGTGTCAGAAACTAGATTCTAAAATTTCATGATGATTTGACACTGCTTACTATTTTAATCTGATTTTACCCCATGACTGTGTTGACATGATGCTCTGTTCTGAGATTATGTACACTTGTTAAAGATGAGACCATAAGACTTTGTAAACGACCTTTTATGAAGGAACTTGAAACTAAGAAGTTTTAGTAGACACATATAACTTTCTGGAATGACCAATAAATCCTGATTTGGACAAGTATTCGATTTTATATGATTTTTACAAGTGACGACAGAAACACAGTAAATCTTAGAATTTACTGTTTTGCACCATGATCTTTGAGATGAGTTTAAACTTGTATCTTGTTGGCTTAAAGTTGCTGTTTGAGGTCAAGACTCATGTTATATATGTGTACTTGAGTTAGGACTTAAGTTATCTAAAAGTTTCTTGCTAAGAGTAGCCCATAGTTGCTTATGGACCCCATTATAAACCACATTGTTCAATGTTTTAAAGTGAAATTTGTATTGGGCATTGGGGTGTAGTTGTAGACCACTTTGGGATGAAATTCATGCTCATTGTGTGCTTGTACCTGCTGTCTACTTTGAGTAGAAACATGGGGAGCGCCCGATCACAGTTCTTCAAGGGAACGTGACCGGGATTGACTCTATTTTGGCATAAATGCCAAGTGTGTGTTTGCTGTTTGGAATCCTAAATTAACATTTTTAGGACTCTTAGAACCCCTATTTGGGTATTCATGGGTTAGGATTTACTCCTAGTGTGGTGTACCTTGTCGGGGTACGTTGGTTGAGTTTTGAGACTCTAGGACTAAGTCTTGTGGCAAACTTAGACCGGTAGAATAAGACCCATCGCATCGAACGCATTGGAAGAGATGACTCGTGCGCCGACGTACTCACCATGCATAGATGGATTCCATGGTTTTTATTTGGAGCTGACACTTGTCGAGGACCGTGGAGGGTTAAGTTTAGCAAGAAGCTATTTGTTGGTCTGTCCGAGGTTGCAATCAAACTCCAAGCGTCGATGTGGTTGCGACAATCGATGGGGACGATTTGCCGGGGGTTCATGCCAAGGGTGGTTCGAGGCGGGTCAACTCTTGGGCTGGACTAGATGGCTAGTTGAGTCCTAGTGTGAAAAGGATTGAGATCTATTTTGATAAAGGTGACTAACTAGGGAGAGTCTACTAATGGAATTGAACTAGTTGATCATGGCAAGCAAGTTGATTACCGAGTTAGGGATTTGGAAATGGTAGATAGATCGCCTAACCAATAGAATTAGAGTTGGCTAGAGTGATGGTTTGAGTAGTCGGTCGATAAAACAAATCTTGAATTCAACCTTAACCTTTAGTCTTAGAGTGGGGTAGCCTTGATACTTTGGTAGGGCTAGATTGGGTCTTGGTTGATTGTAAGGAAATGCACTAGTGAGGGTGCTCGCCTGTCAGGGGGACATCCTCTCGACTGCAAGTTCTGCTCTAGTGTAAGGATAAGTGCAGCAGAGTTAGGAAAACCTTATATCCGTCATGTCCTTTGTTGACCAATGCGAGAAGGAGGTTTAGAGGAAGTCCCCACAGTGCGAGACTCTAAAGGAAAGACTCTAAGTCCTCCGGCGGGGAGCCCTGGTGCCAATATATCAGCTTTTGGTGAGGTCCGATGAGACAACATATCGAGTAAGCCGATTGGATTGCATTCAACATATTGGGTAAGCTGATTTTGATTACAGTCACGCAGGGCAAGCCTGTAACTGACCAAGATTTCAGTCACGCAGGGTAAGCCTGCGACTGACCAGTCACGTGGGGTAAGACTACGACTGGAGTCCTGGGCATAGTGGATAAAACTATGAGGATTGGACACCACTAACGACTTGCAGGGTAAGCCTACAGCCTCACCATCACTGGAATCAGAAACAGAAGAGAGCACAAGAGTATGATGCATAGCGGGGGATCGAGCCCCATTAAACTGAAGAACGTCGTTTGGTTGGGGGGTGTGTAGTATGAGAGGCATATCTTTCAACCAAGTGTGCATTAGCCTTAGGAGCATGTGTACATAGTGTGTGCATTAGTTTAGGCCATGGCATACACCGACACTTGTTTGACACCACATTTTTCTGTGCATCAAATATTATTTGTGGCTGTTGAGTTTGGAATTGCTATATAATGGCATAGAGAGGATAGATGAATATAGTATTTCATCAGTTGTAATCAACTGACGTGCCCACAGTTATCAGTGCAGGATTGCCGACTCGGGATCGCGGGAAAGATCTAGCAGGGGAAAGCATCCAAGTGAAAGTTACAGTCCAAATTTTATTGTACATTTCTTGTTGTAACAAGTAATTGTAATTGTTGTAATCATTGGACATTTTAATAATAATTTGATGTAATAAAAGTTTTTAATTTTCTCTTGTTTTTGTTGTGTTCTGACTCATTTGAAGAAAGATTCTGGAGTGTGTCACGAGTTCCTATGTTAGGAATTCAGGGCGCTACACATCAAACATGTGGTATGTATATGGGACATATGATTGCTGCATTAGTTAGGATTAAATAAAAGACTTAAGATTAACATGTCTCACCTACATATTTCTGTTACATGCAACATGTTTACCTGTACACACCTGCTACCTGTCTCGCATGCTACTTAATATCTGCTGCAAATTACATGTTCACTTGTTGCATGATCATGTTACCTGACCCAGTTTACTTGCATGCTAGCTTCATTAGACTCTATTACCTGTTGCATTCCTGCCATTATATGTTTTATGTTCTTGTTTCCAGTTTCCTATTTTGTATTCTCATGTGTTTGTTCCTGTACCCCTTTTGCTTGTACTACTTGCGGCCCGTAGCTTGTACTAACGGGCACATTGTTCCTTGCTTCTCTATTTCTTCCAAATGATAAATATAAAGGTTTTGGAGATCAGTTGCCTGACAGAGTGAGTAACCAAGTATTTTGAGCTTGGGCTTGATCATTTTATGCTTTAGCTTATTTCATGTTTTGAGTTTATCAATTCCTGTTCGTTGCTACTTGAACTTGTATTGGGCATGTTGTCCCTGAGTTTTGTTTCTTTCCAGATCTTATTTCTATTTGAGGATTATGTAATTGTTTTCAAATATTCTGTGGATTATGAGTTTTGTTTCATGCATGCGTGGTTTTATATTTATTGTATAATCCTGTTGTACTGTTGAGTTGATCCTTACAATTTATGAATGATGAAAATCATTCGCAGGGCTTTGTCACGTACCTGTATTCCTTATTATTTTAGGAAGCAGAGCGTGACAGTTTTTTAGTGGTATCATGAACTAGTTATATTATTACCGATTCATGAACCTGTTATGTTACTATTGATTCATGAACTAGTTATATTATTATTGATTCATGAACATGTTATATTATTATTGATTCATGAACTAGTTATATTACTATTGATTCATGAACCCATTATATTACTATTTGATTCATGAACCTGTTATATTACTACTCGATTCATGAATCTGTTTATATGATTATCTGATTCATGAACCTGCTTGCATGTTACATGATGACTGAGTACACAGCCCTATAGAATCCACCACGAAATCTAAACATTCACTTGATTTTATGCATAAAACATGTGGTATATATATGGGACGCATGATTGCTACATTAGATAGGATTAAATATAAGACTTAGAATAACATGTTTCACTTGCACATTCCTGTTACCAGTTCCTGTTACTTGTTACCTGTTATCTGTTACCTATTGTTGTTGCCTGTTACCTGTTACTCGTTACCTGTTACTCGCTACAAGTTGCATGTTACCTGGCACCTATTATATGTTGCATGTTTATCTATTACTTGATTTGATTACCCGATTCTGCTACTTGCTTGCTAGCTTAGTTGACTCTATTTATCTATTACATTCTTGTTATACCATGTTCTATACTCATGATTCTCGCTACCCACTTCATATCCTTATTTATCTTGTTTCTGCACCTTTTGCTTGTACTACTTGCGGTCCGTAACTTACACTAACGGGCATACTGTTTTATTGTTTCTCTGTTTCTTTGAATTGCTAAATATACAGGCTTTTAAGATCAACTACCTGCAGGAGTAAGCGACCAAGTGTTCTAAGCTCTTGGTTGAGATCTTTCGTGCTTTAAATTTATTCTGCATCAAGTTTATAAATTCCTTTTGTTTCTACTTGATATCTTTGTAATTGGGCATGTTGTCCTGGAGTTTTTGTTTTCTTTCCAAATCTTGTTTTTATTTGAGGATTATGAATTTTTTTTCAAATAATTCTGTTGATTATGAGATTTATTTCATGCATGCATGGTTGCATATTTCTTGTATATTTTTTTTTACTGTTGAGTTGATCCTTAGAGCTTATGAATGATGAAAATCGTTCGTTGGGCTTTTTCACGTGCTCGTATTCCGTATTCTTTTGGGAAGTGGGGCATGACATTGAGCTTCAGAAGGCACATAATTAAGAAATATGACCTTAGGAACACGTTCCCGAGTGAAGACGACATCAATACCAATATGTTTAGTTAGTTTATGCTTGACCTGATCGGAGACAATTTTGATGGTACTAGTATTGTCACAGAATACAGGAGTGGGCTTTGAAACCATACCAAAATCCTCTAATAATAAATTTAATCATTCAACTTTGATGTGGTGGAAGCAAGTGCACGTAGTTCAGCCTCTGAACTATAATGGAAAACTATAGTCTGATTCTTGGACTTTCAAGACACGAAAGAAATTCCAAGAAAAATACAATAACCTTAATAATAGAAGGATTTGGCAGAAATATGACCGCCTATTGTCGAGATTACTAGCCCAAGTGGCATCTGCATAAGTCTGCAGTGCTAATGGAAAGGACGTCAAGAACAATAAAGATCGATTAATCATGCCAAGAAGATAGCGAAGAACTCGAAGCAAATGGCCATAATGCACAGATATAAGAGCATACACAACTTACTTATGGACCGCATGAAAAAATATGGTCAGGTAATGCGAAATAGACAAGACTACCAATGTCAATATCGAGTGGAATCATAGAGAGGAACCTCATCCTATGCCCGAAGCTTCAAGTTGAGTTGCATAGGAGTTGCTCGTGTGCAATTTATCAGAGATATTAGCACGGGCTAGAAGATATGCGGTATATTTTCGTTGAGAAAGAAGATAACCAAGGACACTGGCGGTAACCTCAATCCCAAGAAAATACCGAAGAAAGCCAAGATCAGTCATAGCAAACTGATTTTGCAAATAAGTTTTCACAGTCTAAATATGAGCAGAATCGTCACCAATAATAATCATATCATCAACATATAACAACAAGATTGTGCGAGTTTTGTTAGAGGTGTGAAGAAACATAGCCGGATCATGGGCACTCTGACGAAAACCAGCAAAGCAAACTATGGAACTAACTGTGGCTATTTGAGACCACATAGTTCATATAAAAGATGACATACAGTATTCAGAGGGTGTCTTAGACCAAGTAGAGGAAGCATATAAACTCCTTCACGAAGCTCACCATGCAAGAAGATATTCTTGACATCTAACTACCACAAAGGCCAATTACGAATTGCAATTACAACAACAAGAGTATGAACCGTGGTCATGTGTGCAATGGGAGCAAAGGTCTCATGATAATCAATCACCGATTCTTGTTGAAAACCGCATGTAACAAGACAAGCCTTGTAGCGCTCAACAGTGTCGTTATAATGGGTTTTGATCTTATACACCCACTTGCAGGTAATTGGGTGTACTCCAGAAGGAGATGGAATAAATTCCCAAGTGCATGTTCTACTTAAAACATCTAACTCATCTTCCATAGCCTATTCCAAAAGGGAACCTATGATGCTTCTGTAAAGTTTTGAGATTCAATTTGGGAACCTATGATGCTGGGTTCTGGCCATTGGCAGGGGCATCCCCTGCTGCGGCAGCTGCGGCGGCTCCATTGGCCAATCCGACTCCAACCGGTGACTCGTCCCCATCTGTGAGGGGTTCCAAGTCCGAGCCCGCCTCGATTGCAACTCCGTGTGTCACTCCATTTCCTGGGGGAACTGCTCCGTTCGACATCCTGTATGGAGTGGGTACGGAAATTAGCATAGATATAGAACATCATAATACATAAGTTGAAGGAACAACAGTATGAATTATAATTGTCTACAGCTAGCTAAAAGGAAGCCTAATCCTTACAAGGCACCTAAGCGTATTTTCCTTCTATGTTTGGACTATAAATTGAAGTCGGCTCTGATACCACTCTGTAGCGCCCCGTTTTCCATATACTGGGAAACCGAGACACGAGCCAGGACATTTTCATTCAATTAGTCACAATACACAGAAACAGGAAAATTTAAAACTTTTTATTAACATAATATTACAGGCCGAGTGTTTCTACTAATACAATAAGTTACATCAGAGTGTACATGAATAAAAGATAATCATTGCTTTTTCACTTGTAGATCATGCCTCGGCTAGAGTCCTTCTGGTTCGCGATTTTGTATCCACAACCTATTGAAGTGGGGACGTCAGTATTCACTGACGCTTAAAGGCTGATCATATAGCAGCGGATCTCCAAAACAATATATACAAACATAGTAAAATATGTCGGTGTAGTTTAAGTGTTCGTGAGTGCAATGATTAGAATCTAACAAATGTCAATCAAACTGGAATACCAATGCACTGTCAACTAAACTAGAACACTAATGTACTGTCGACTATACTAGAATACTAATGCACTGTCAACTGAGCTAGGATACTCATATTCTAATGCCATGTTAACTAAACCAGGATGCTCATATCCTAATGCCAGCAAGTCTCCGAAAGCAACATGCAGCCCATACTACATGCGACCCCATCTCAAGCCGTTTCTCCATATATAGGGATTGAACCCGCGTTATGAATTCTAATTGTACACAACCTGTTCCTGACAATACTCCATGACTCTGTAAGGTTGCAGAAGGGGTCAAGTCCCCCTATGCAGTCTGCTTATGGTGTCTCCATTTTCCACTACTACCCGGCATGTCGGACCTCACTCGATCCCAGTATATCGGGCATCGTTCCAAAATCAAATCATAGGGTTTCGCAAGCGCAGGGTAGCACAAAGCCTACCCTGTGGCACCCTCTGGGGTATCGCAAGCGCAGGACTGCCCAAATGCATCCTGTGGCACCCCAGCCACGGTATTTCAGGAATTAACAGAGCGAGATACGCAACCCGTGTCCTCAACCTGTGAGACGGCACCGTACGTATCCCTTTCACGGGAAGGTACAACCCAATAACACCACCTAAGATCGGCCCTAAAGAAAGGTTTGGTCGTACGGTGCACCCTACTACCAACTCCCCTTCTTTCGGGCAAAGGGTTAAGTAATGATTTTATAAGTCACTATCCTAATGAGGTTATTATTCCTATGCGATCTTGCATAGTTTCCAATCATGGTCTAACTCGTGGTCCCTCGATCCAAGACTCTGGTAATAATATCTCTCTCACTCATTCCTACCCCTAACTCGGATTCTACCAACACTCTCGGCCCACGGTCAACCTACATTGGTTAAGATCCGTCGACGCCCGATGTGACATCTATCCATTTTACTCTAAGGGGGTAGGATGTGGTCTTGATGGTCGATGACCGTTAGGGTACTTGAAGACCCTAAACTAGCTTTTTCTCAAGCTTCAACTATTAGCACTTCTCAACCCTTATTGCTATGAATGAAGGGTGCTCATATGCTATGGTTCCATACTAACATTAACTACACCAAGGTAGTTACTCCTACAATTTTCACATGGCTCTTTCTTATTACTTAACCTATGGCAATTCGATCATGGTATGCAATTGCAAGCATCAACCTACCACCACTAAAACATGTATATATGACATAACCATCAACTTATAACACTCTTGCCTGTGAATGTGTTTTAGCATGCACTTGTAGCGATCCCAAGCATGGATACATATATAACTAGTATGAACATATAACATTCCCAAGCATGCATACATATAACTAGTATGAACATACAACATTCTCAAGCATGCCTATATACTTCTACATCATCCCTAAAATATGGTAAGTAATTTTACATCAATCCAACAACATTCTAAGCATATATATCATTCCTAACATGATAGATATTTTTTTGAAAAAATCCTACAACATTCTAAGCATAAATGTCCTTCCTAAAACATGATAGGAATTTTAGAATGAATCCTTTAACATTCTAAGCATAAACAAATTAATCTAAGCATGGTAGGTATTTTTAGAATGAATCCTACAACATTCTAAACACAAATAATTTAATCTAAGCATGGTAGGTATTTTTAGAATGAATCCTACAACATTCTAAACACAAATAATTTAATCTAAGCATGGTAGGTATTTTTTAGAATGAATCCTACAACATTCTAAGCATAAATGTCCTTTCTAAAACATGATAGGAATTTTAGAATGAATCCTTTAACATTCTAAGCATAAATAAATTAATCTAAGCATGGTAGGTATTTTTAGAATGAATCCTACAACATTCTATACACAAATAATTTAATCTAAGCATGGTAGGTATTTTTAGAATGAATCCTACAACATTCTAAACACAAATAATTTAATCTAAGCATGGTAGGTATTTTTAGAATCAATCCTACAACATTCTAAGTATGTATAAGCTAATCTAAACATGGTAGTATTTTTAGAATGGATCCTACAACATTCTAAGCAAGAATAGACTAATCTAAACATGGTAGGATTTTTAGAATCAATCCTACAACATTCTAAGTATGTATAAGCTAATCTAACATGGAAGTATTTTTAGAATGGATCCTACAACATTCTAAGCAAGAATAGACTAATCTAAACATGGTAGGATTTTTAGAATCAATCCTACAACATTTGAAGTATGAATGTTACTTCTAAACATGATAAGTATTTTTTGAAGGGATCCTACAACATTTGAAGCATGAATCTCATCCCTAAATATGATATAATAAATTCCACATCTACTATTACTACTTTAATGGAAACATACACATCTACTATTGCTATTTAAATTGAAGCATACATATCTACTACTACTACAACTTTATTAGAACATATATATCTACTACTACTACTATGAGCATCAATTAAAATTTAGCATAAACATCTACAACTAAATTACTACAAAAAAAGAGATCTTTATTAGCATAGGTTTCTTACTAGTGGACATAAAAGAGATCTTTTCGATCTTTTTACAACTAGTGTTTAGAAAGAAAAGATCTTTTTATTTATTTATTTTACCACTAGTGATTTAGCTAGTTTCTTTTTCATACTTTAAGATTAAAACTAAACAATAATACAACAAGTAAGAACACTTCATTTTTGGGTTTAATCAACATATGTTCTCTTTTAGTCCAAGGTTCAACATAGGTCCTACAACCCAAATGGTTGTAAACAAATTCATATGCCTTATGTATGGTCTCACATTCAAGTCCTACAACCTTACATGGTTGTATGCAAAAGTTTATGTGCATGTATCCTTTTAGTCCAAGTAGTTAACTCTTTATCATACAACAACAAACAAAAGAACTCTTTTTAGATGGTTCATACTACAACATACAATATGAGATTTCACATAATAACCACACCAAAAAAGAAAGGTAAACAAGAGGGTAAGAAGAAGAAGAACATCAAAACCATCTTTCAAATAACAAGCAAACAAACAATTAATCAAACACAAACCTAGGAGAAACCCCCACCTTGTTTCTTTGATGGAAGAACTAGATTACTCTCCTTCTTTCTCCTAGAACTCCTACCAAACCTACAAATAAAAACTCTCAAGTTAGTTCACTCATTCTTTTCCTTTCTTTCTTTCTTTCTTTCTTTTGATCTTTCTAAAATGAAACTAAGGAGAAGGAAGGGGGTATTTATAGGAGGAGAGAAAGTGGATATTGCAAATGTGCACCCACACAATTGCACAAAAACCCCTCCTTCTTTTGGGGCCGGTTTCATCTAGTGGAGGGAAGGGTGATGTGGAGGTATGGTGAGGGTATGGGTCTTTGGTGAGGTGGAGGGTGATGTGGAGGAGAGAGAGTTTCTAGAAGAATTCTTAACCCTTATGTCTTTGTAACCCTAGGTTTAGCTACAACAATTCTTAATTATTCATTAGATTGCCATGGCTAAAAGATAGCACAATGGGGAAAGAAAAAATTAAGTAATCAAGTAGTCATACGTTAATATAATAATATTATTAATAGTCGATCGGGATATTACAATACTCCCTCCTTAGAATAGTTCTGTCCTCAGAACTGTACTAAGTGGGGCGAGGAGAAACAACGATTTTCAAAATAACTCGGGAAAAGAGAGTTTCATCTGGCTTTCCGTCTCCCATGTGGCTTCTTCCACGAGTTGGTTCCTCCAAAGAACCTTGACCATCGGAATAGTCTTGTTTCTTAGTACTTTATCCCGACGATCGATGATTTTCACCGGCCGCTCCTTATATGTAAGGTCCACTTGTAGGTCTTCAGGGACATCTGGCAGCTGGTGACTTAGATCTGGTACATATTTCTTCAGCATTGAAACGTGGAATACATCATGTACCTGGGACAATTCGGCTGGTAGCTCTAGTTTGTATGTCGTCTTCCCGATCCTTTTCAAAATTTGGTAGGGTCCAATATATCTTGGTGCTAGCTTGCCGCCTCTTCCGAATCTGACCACTCCCCTTGTAGGTGAGACCTTTAGGAATACCGAATCACCTTCCTCGAATTCTAGGTCTCGCCGGCGGTTGTCAGCATAGCTCTTCTGTCTGGTTTGCGCTGCTTGCATCCCTTTCCTGATTAGTTCGATCTTTTTGGACGTTTGTTGCACTATTTCAGGTCCGAACATTTGACTTTCACCTACTTCAAACCAGCACACAGGGGTCCTGCACCTCCTTCCATATAACGCTTCGTATGGAGCCATCCCAATACTTGCTTGATAGCTGTTGTTATATGCAAACTCTACCAATGCTAAATATTGTTCCCAGCTGCCTCCGAAGTCCATTATGCATGCCCTTAGCATGTCCTCGAAAATTCTGTTAACTCTTTCTGTCTGCCCATCTGTTTGCGGGTGGAAAGCTGTGCTAAAATCTGGTCTTGTTTCCAAGGCCTCTTGCAGACTCTGCCAAAATCGGGACGTGAACTTGGCATCTCGGTCGGAAACGATTGACACTGGCACCCCATGTAGCTTCACAATGCTTTCTATGTAGACTTCCGCTAGCTTTTCCACTGACCAAGTTGTCTTTACTGGGAGAAAATGTGCGGACTTTGTCAAGCGGTCCACTATTACCCAAATCGAGTCGTTCCCTTTTGAACTTCTGGGCAGTCCCGTGATGAAGTCCATGCTGATGTTCTCCAATTTCCATTCTGGAATGGGTAGGGGCTGTAGTAGACCCCCTGGTTTCTGGTTTTCCGCTTTGACTTTCTGACATGTAAGGCATTTGGCCACAAATTCTGCCACATCTCGTTTCATTCCAGCCCACCAAAAGTGTTGTTTTATATCCTTATACATCTTTGTGCTTCCTGGGTGGACTGTGAGTAAGGTGGAGTGTGCTTCCTTCATGATTTCTTCTCGTAATTCGTTGATTCTTGGCACACACAACCTGCTCCCAAGCCAAAGCGTCCCTTCCTTTATACTGAACTCGGGGGTTTTTCCTTCGTTGACTAGTATTTTTTGTGCTTCAATCTCTGCATCACCCCATTGAGCCTTCTTGACTCGGTCATTCAGACTCGGATGTAGCTCTAGATTGGCCAAAATGGCGCTTAAATCTTCAACCACTAGTTCAATGCCGGCTTGTCTGATCTCATCTTGTAGCTCTCGTCTCATCACGGTGAGCATGGCTACAATTCGTTTTCTGCTGAGCGCATCGGCCACGACATTGGCTTTCCTGGGTGATATAGAATTTCTGGACTTATGTCTTCCAGAACCTCCAACCATCGCCTTTGCCTGAGATTCAGATCCTTTTGTTGGTAGATATACTTCAGGCTTTTATGGTCGGTAAACATTTCCACCTTCGATCCATAGACATAGTGCCGCCACAATTTCAGAGCAAAGATTATTGCAGCCAATTCCAAGTCATGTGTCGGGTAATTCTTCTCGTGTGGTCGAAGTTGCCTTGATCCGTATGCTATGACTCTTCCTTCTTGCATCAGGACACATCCGAACCCCAAAAGTGAAGCATCACTGAAGATTACGTATCCCTTGTCTGGTTGAGGTAGAACCAACACTGGTGCAGTAATCAGTCTGTTCTTCAGCTCTTGGAAACTATCTTCACACTTCTCGGTCCAATCAAAACTTACGTTCTTCTTGGTCAGGGTAGTCAGTGGTACGGCAATTCTGGCATAGTTCTGGACGAACTTCCTGTAGTACCCTGTCATGCCTAAGAAGCTTCTGATCTCCTTCACAGTTCTCGGCTGAGGCCAATCCCTTACTGCCTCTATCTTCTGCGGGTCTGTAGCCACTCCCTCCTTAGAAAGGACATGACCCAAGAATGCCACTTCTGACTTCCAAAATTCACATTTCATCAGTTTGGCGTATAGCTGGTGTTCTCGTAGCTTGATCAATACTGCAGTTAGATGCTCAGCATGATCCTCTTCTATTTTTGAATATACCAAGATGTCGTCTAGGAAGACAACTACGAAGGAATCGATTAATGGTCGCAAGATGCGGTTCATCATGTCCATGAAGATTGCCGGAGCGTTTGTCACCCCGAATGGCATTACTAAAAACTCGTAGTGACCGTGCCGAGTCCGAAACGCAGTCTTGGGTATATCTTCTTCTCTGACCCGAACTTGATGGTAGCCTAAACGCAGGTCAATCTTTGAGAATACAGCCGCTCCCTGAAGCTGATCAAACAGGTCACCGATCCTGGGAATGGGGTACTGATTCCGAATCGTCACCTTGTTCAACTCCCGATAATCGATGCACATTCTTGAGGTTCCATCCTTCTTCTTTACTAGGAGCACGGGTGCTCCCCAGGGTGAGGCACTTGGCCTGATGAATCCTCTTTGCAGCAGTTCTTCAATTTGCTCCTTTACTTCCTTCTGCTCTACTGGTGCCATTCGATAAGGTGTTTTTGACACTGGTGCGCTGCCCGGCTGGATAGTAATGCTGAACTCAACATCCCTATGTGGTGGGAGTCCAGGTAATTCTTCCAAAAATATGCGGGGAAATTTTCGTACGATTGGTATTGCCTTGACTTCACTTGGCACTAGCACCTCAGTTGCAGCTGTAAGAATTTCCGCATTGTTCTTCTTCCTTCCTTGGAACACAAGCTCCCGTCCTCCGGATGGGGTAATGGTGACCCTCTTCTCCTTGCAATCGATGCTAGCATTATGCATGGACATCCAGTCCATCCCGATAATCACGTCCATCCCTACAAAGCCCAACTCTAGCAAGTCTATACTCAGGGTCTCTCTGTCGATCCTGAGATTGCATCCCTTGTAGCATGAATTTGCAGGGAGAGTTGCTCCAGACGGGGTACCTACTAGCAAAACTGATTCCGGAGTTGCCTCCTGGGTGAGTTTCAACTTCTTAGAGAACGCTCCAGACACAAAGGAATGAGATGACCCACTATCAAATAAAATAGTTGCCTGGATTTCATTTATATTAATCCAACCTGTTTACAAAAGTGGTTACATCAATACTAACTTATGCCAAAATATTCAAAATACCAAAAGCTTAGTCATACTCCTTCACCTACCGGTGACAACTCCCTCGTCTTCATTGGCGTCTCCCTCTGTGAGTGCGAATACCCTCCCTTGGCGGTTTATCCCCCTTCTATTTGCCTTGGGAGCCGGCCCTCCATCGCCCCTTTGATGTTGGGGACAGTTTGGCCGGATATGGCCGACCTTCCCGCAATTGAAACAGGAGCGGGCATCATTCAGAGGGTTCCCATTCTTGCAGCATTGGCTCTTGAAATGCCCTGGCTGGCCACATGTGAAACAGCTCCCTGGCTTGATGTTGCTGGTGTTGCTAACCCTCTTCTGAAATTTTTGGTTCCCACCCTGGCTTCTGAATCCTGACGCTGGTGCATGCCTTTTTCCCTTGTTCCACCCTCCAGTGTTTCCTTGCAGTTCTGGCCCCTTATTCATGTCTAACTCCGTCGTAGCTGCTCGACGGACTAGCTTCTCGAACCTCCGGATGCAAAGCGGTATCATCTTGGTCCTAAGTGCGGGCCTGAGCCCCTGCTCAAACCTCTTGGTCTTTTTGACTTCATCTTCGACCATTTCCGGAGCATACCGGGAAAGCTGGGTGAACTTGGTCTCGTATTCTCGAACCGTCATGCTTCCCTGCTTTAGGTTGTGGAAATCCATGGCTTTCTCCTCTTGCACGTCTAGTGGGAAATAGTGTTTCCTGAATTCTGCCAGGAAATCCTCCCAGGTAATGGGCCCTTCACCCATGCCTCTCTTTACTGATTGCCACCAGACTCCGGCATCTTTTTCTAGCAGAATGCTGGCTAACCTGACCTTGCTGTCCTCTGGCGTTAACATCACCTCAAATACTATCTCGACTTGACGAATCCAGTCGTCAGCCGCTGTCGGGTCTGCCTTGCCTTCAAAAACAGGCGGCCTCATCCTTCGGAATGATTCAACCATCTTAACAGGGTCGGTAGCTGCTGCTCCCCGATTACCTCCGGGTGCTCCTGGTTGCTGTACGTGGTTTCGGCTTGCTTCTGCGAGGTCACCCAAGGCCTGGTGCATACGAGCAAATTCTGTCTCCAAATCAAGACCTGTACCATTGCCTCCACTCCCTCGCCTTCCAGATTGTCGGTCCTACCACTCCTGGTCCTGCGTGACATCTGGTAGAAGAGAGTAACGGAATACACAGGGCATCATATTTGTTACAAAAATAGTAATAATAACCTCCATCCCATTTAACATGCACATAAGATTTGCAGAAAACATAAAGCTAACTTCATTATATCATAACCCCAGGTCTTACATAGTCATTACCTTCCTTACATTTATATCATACAGGAGGAAGCAAAATATCCAAAATAACAAAATAGCCTAGGGCACCTAACTGCCTAGTCAGTACTACTAGAGGTCCCGTCCCCTTCGCCAGGTGGTGCCAACAGTGCAAGTAGCTGTGAGACCTGTGCCTGCAGCTCCGCGCATTTGCGCTCCAGGCGTGCAAATTGCACCCGGTGGGTGTGCTTCAGGATTACTATCTTGCGGTCTGCCCTTGCCCTTGCCCTCCTCAACTCCGCTATTTCTTTCTCATTGTTGAGGACTATGAACTCACATGAGTCCATCCTGTTTTCCAGGCAGACATGGCACCATCCCCATGTCTCCAGATCCAGAAAGACCTGGTCGAAAGCTTGTTGTACTGGGTTAGGCGGGGAAGGTGGTGGTGCTGGGTTCTGGCCATTGGCAGGGGCATCCCCTGCTGCGGCAGCTGCGGCGGTTCCATTGGCCAATCCGACTCCAACCGGTGACTCGTCCCCATCTGTGAGGGGTTCCAAGTCCGAGCCTGCCTCGATTGCAACTCCGTGTGTCACTCCATTTCCTGGGGGAACTGCTCCGTTCGACATCCTGTATGGAGTGGGTACGGAAATTAGCATAGATATAGAACATCATAATACATAAGTTGAAGGAACAACAGTATGAATTATAATTGTCTACAGCCAGCTAAAAGGAAGCCTAATCCTTACAAGGCACCTAAGCGTATTTTCCTTCTATGTTTGGACTATAAATTGAAGTCGGCTCTGATACCACTCTGTAGCGCCCCATTTTCCATATACTGGGAAACCGAGACACGAGCCAGGACCTTTTCATTCAATTAGTCACAATACACAGAAATAGGAAAATTTAAAACTTTTTACTAACATAATATTACAGGCCGAGTGTTTCTACTAATACAATAAGTTACATCAGAGTGTACATGAATAAAAGATAATCATTGCTTTTTCACTTGTAGATCATGTCTTGGCTAGAGTCCTTCTGGTTCGCGATCTTGTATCCACAACCTATTGAAGTGGGGACGTCAGTATTCACTGACGCTTAAAGGCTGATCATATAGCAGCGGATCTCCAAAACAATATATACAAACATAGTAAAATATGTCGGTGTAGTTTAAGTGTTCGTGAGTGCAATGATTAGAATCTAACAAATGTCAATCAAACTGGAATACCAATGCACTGTCAACTAAACTAGATTACTAATGTACTGTCGACTATACTAGAATACTAATGCACTGTCAACTGAGCTAGGATACTCATATTCTAATGCCATGTCAACTAAACCAGGATGCTCATATCCTAATGCCAGCAAGTCTCCGAAAGCAACATGCAGCCCATACTACATGCAACCCCATCTCAAGCCGTTTCTCCATATATAGGGATTGAACCCGCGTTATGAATTCTAATTGTACACAACCTGTTCCTGACAATACTCCATGACTCTGTGAGGTTGCAGAAGGGGTCAAGTCCCCCTATGCAGTCTGCTTATGGTGTCTCCGTTTTCCACTACTACCCGGCATGCCGGACCTCACTCGATCCCAGTATATCGGGCATCGTTCCAAAATCAAACCATAGGGTTTCGCAAGCACAGGGTAGCACGAAGCCTACCCTGTGGCACCCTCTGGGGTATCGCAAGTGCAGGACTGCCCAAATGCATCCTGTGGCACCCCAGCCACGGTATTTCAGGAATTAACAGAGCGAGATACGCAACCCGTGTCCTCAACCTGTGAGACGGCATCGTACGTATCCCTTTCACGGGAAGGTACAACCCAATAACCCCACCTAAGATCGGCCCTAAAGAAAGGTTTGGTCGTACGGTGCACCCTACTACCAACTCCCCTTCTTTCGGGCAAAGGGTTAAGTAATGATTTTATAAGTCACTATCCTAATGAGGTTATTATTCCTATGCGATCTTGCATAGTTTCCAATCATGGTCCAACTCGTGGTCCCTCGATCCAAGACACTGGTAATAATATCTCTCTCACTCATTCCTACCCCTAACTCGGATTCTACCAACACTCTCGGCCCACGGTCAACCTACATTGGTTAAGATCCGTCGACGTCCGAGGTGACATCTATCCATTTTACTCTAAGGGGGTAGGATGTGGTCTTGATGGTCGATGACCCTTAGGGTACTTGAAGACCCTAAACTAGCTTTTTCTCAAGCTACAACTATTAGCACTTCTCAATCCTTATTGCTATGAATGAAGGGTGCTCATATGCTATGGTTCCATACTAACATTAACTACACCAAGGTAGTTACTCCTACAATTTCCACATGGCTCTTTCTTATTACTTAACCTATGGCAATTCGATCATGGTATGCAATTGCAAGCATCAACCTACCACCACTAAAACATGTATATATGACATAACCATCAACTTATAACACTCTTGCTTGTGAATGTGTTTTAGCATGCACTTGTAGCGATCCCAAGCATGGATACATATATAACTAGTATGAACATATAACATTCCCAAGCATGCATACATATAACTAGTATGAACATACAACATTCTCAAGCATGCCTATATACTTCTACATCATCCCTAAAATATGGTAAGTAATTTTACATCAATCCAACAACATTCTAAGCATATATATCATTCCTAACATGATAGATATTTTTTTGAATAAATCCTACAACATTCTAAGCATAAATGTCCTTCCTAAAACATGATAGGAATTTTAGAATGAATCCTTTAACATTCTAAGCATAAACAAATTAATCTAAGCATGGTAGGTATTTTTAGAATGAATCCTACAACATTCTAAACACAAATAATTTAATCTAAGCATGGTAGGTATTTTTAGAATGAATCCTACAACATTCTAAACACAAATAATTTAATCTAAGCATGGTAGGTATTTTTTAGAATGAATCCTACAACATTCTAAGCATAAATGTCCTTCCTAAAACATGATAGGAATTTTAGAATGAATCCTTTAACATTCTAAGCATAAATAAATTAATCTAAGCATGGTAGGTATTTTTAGAAAGAATCCTACAACATTCTAAACACAAATAATTTAATCTAAGCATGGTAGGTATTTTTAGAATCAATCCTACAACATTCTAAACACAAATAATTTAATCTAAGCATGGTAGGTATTTTTAGAATCAATCCTACAATATTCTAAGTATGTATAAGCTAATCTAAACATGGTAGTATTTTTAGAATGGATCCTACAACATTCTAAGCAAGAATAGACTAATCTAAACATGGTAGGATTTTTAGAATCAATCCTACAACATTCTAAGTATGTATAAGCTAATCTAAACATGGTAGTATTTTTAGAATGGATCCTATAACATTCTAAGCAAGAATAGACTAAGCTAAACATGGTAGGATTTTTAGAATCAATCCTACAACATTTGAAGCATGAATATTACTTCTAAACATGATAAGTATTTTTTGAAGGGATCCTACAACATTTGAAGCATGAATCTCATCCCTAAATATGATATAATAAATTTCACATCTACTATTACTACTTTAATGGAAACATACACATCTACTATTGCTATTTAAATTGAAGCATACATATCTACTACTACTACAACTTTATTAGAACATATATATCTACTACTACTACTATGAGCATCCATTAAAATTTAGCATAAACATCTACAACTACATTACTACAAAAAAAGAGATCTTTATTAGCATAGGTTTCTTACTAGTGGACATAAAAGAGATCTTTTCGATCTTTTTACAACTAGTGTTTAGAAAGAAAAGATCTTTTTATTTATTTATTTTACCACTAGTGATTTAGCTAGTTTCTTTTTCATACTTTAAGATTAAAACTAAACAATAATACAACAAGTAAGAACACTTTATTTTTGGGTTTAATCAACATATGTTCTCTTTTAGTCCAAGGTTCAACATAGGTCCTACAACCCAAATGGTTGTAAACAAATTCATATGCCTTATGTATGGTCTCACATTCAAGTCCTACAACCTTACATGGTTGTATGCAAAAGTTTATGTGCATGTATTCTTTTAGTCCAAGTAGTTAACTCTTTATCATACAACAACAAACAAAAGAACTCTTTTTAGATGATTCATACTACAACATACAATATAAGATTTCACATAATAACCACACCAAAAAAGAAAGGTAAACAAGAGGGTAAGAAGAAGAAGAACATCAAAACCATCTTTCAAATAACAAGCAAACAAACAATTAATCAAACACAAACCTAGGAGAAACCCCCACCTTGTTTCTTTGATGGAAGAACTAGATTACTCTCCTTCTTTCTCCTAGAACTCCTACCAAACCTACAAATAAAAACTCTCAAGTTAGTTCACTCATTCTTTTCCTTTCTTTCTTTATTTCTTTTGCTCTTTCTAAAATGAAACTAAGGAGAAGGAAGGGGGTATTTATAGGAGGAGAGAAAGTGGATATTGCAAATGTGCACCCACACAATTGCACAAAAACCCCTCCTTCTTTTGGGGCTGGTTTCATCTAGTGGAGGGAAGGGTGATGTGGAGGTATGGTGAGGGTATGGGTCTTTGGTGAGGTGGAGGGTGATGTGGAGGAGAGAGGGTTTCTAGAAGAATTCTTAACCCTTATGTCTTTGTAACCCTAGGTTTAGCTACAACAATTCCTAATTATTCATTAGATTGCCATGGCTAAAAGATAGCACAATGGGGAAAGAAAAAATAAAATAATCAAGTAGTCATACGTTATAAAATAATATTATTAATAGTCGATCGGGATATTACAGATATGCCTATGTTTCATTTCGGCAGTACCATTTTGAGCATGAGCACCAAGACAAGATAATTGAGGAAAGGTTCCTTGAGTGGCTAAGAAATTTCTAAATTTTGTAGACATGTACTCTCCACCAGAGTCTTATTGAAATGTTTTGATCTTATGGTTGTATTGTGGCAATCAATGTGAATTTTTTTTTGTAAATACTAACAAATTGACTTCGAGAATGCATGAAATAAATCCATTAAGCGAGAGTAGTCATCAATAAAAACAACATAAGATTTATATAAGGTATCTAATATTGAATCAAATTTTAATATATATTCTTCATAATCATAATCTAAATCTTCAACAAAACTATAAAACATTTCAATCAAACCCTTCCCACCATCTAACTTGATACGAGGAACTATTACACATGTAACACAATATAACATAATAAGAGGATGACAGTTTCATGAATTTTGCATAAATGGGAATAACAATTGTGTTAATCAAATGGTCAAATTTTATTTCTTGACAAGTTTGCATCATAGTAACTATAGTAAACAAAGCATAACTAGAAGTGGATTCATAAAAACTTGAAATTTAAAGAGTTGCACCTTGAAAATGTTTTAAAATTTTAAAAAAACATTCGGCATAATTTCAATACTCTTGATTCATACAAAAGTTTTCAATGTGTTTTGCAATACAAAAATCATTTATAACTTCTTTGTATATACTAACAATTGTAATCAATTTGTAAGTAAAATTTCATCTAGTTTTAATATATTTAGGAATCTTCTAAATTTTATTCTTCTAAGACCACACCATTGTGTGAATTCTTGACGATTAGGACCACTCATATCAATAAAATGTACACAATCTTTTATTGCATTAACATATGGTTCGGCTATCTTCAAAGTAACTTGCATACACAAGTTGAGAATATGACATGTTCATTTAATATGAAATATTTCAGGTAATGGAGGCATAAATGCTTCAATTAATGAAGGAACCATTTTTTTATTATTGGCAGCTGATAAAGTTAATAGAGATTGGAAAATATTATTGGATTGATTATAACTGAGTACAATGTCTCCTATATATAGGAGGGAACCAAATACTAAACTGATACACAAACAGATATAGGACTAAATATAATACAATATCTAACACCCCCTCTTAATCTCACGGTGGGTCAAACAGTGTGAGTTTGCCCACCAAGTAACGAAATCTCTGAACAGTGTGTAATTTGGTGAAGAAGTCTGCTTTCTGCTGTGAAAAGGTAATAGAATGAAGTGAAATGGTTTCGGCTTCAAAGCGCTCACGAACATAGTGGCAATCTATCTTTATGTGCTTCATTCGCTCATGAAAGATGGGTTGCTTGCAATGTGCAATACACTCCGATTATCACAATAAAGAGGAGTAGCTCCTGTAAGTGTGATACCCATATCTGATAACAGCCAACGAACAAGAATAATCTATCTAGTACTAGGTACCAGTGTCCTGTACTTAGGTTCAGTGGAAGAACATGCAACAATTTCCTGTTTCTTGCTTTGCCATGAGATCAGTGAATCACCAAGAAATAGATAGAAACCTGTGGCAGACCGTCTGGTGGTAGGATCACCCGCCCAATCTAAATCAGAATATGTACTGAGCTCCAGTTTGAAAGTAGAAGACATGAATAATGAGCGAGCAATAGTGCCCCAAAGATATCTGAGGATCCAAAGAAGAGTACTGTTGTAAACTGATGTAGGAGAAGAATAAACTGACTAACAACATTAACTGCATGAGCAACATCGGGTCTGGTCATGCATAAGTAGACAAGTTGTCCAACGATTTGTCTGTATCTAGTGGGGTCGGGAAGGAGCTCACCATCTATAGGACGAAGCTTCACATGAAGCTCTAAGGGAGTATCGACTGCTCAACTGTCAGAGAGACATGCAGCGAAGATAATATATGATGTGTATTTCTGTTGAGAAATAAGTATCCTCCGAGATCCATGGGCAATCTCTAGACCGAGAAAATAGCGTAATCTGCCAAGACCTTTCATATGGAACTGCTGGTGAAGGTATTTCTGGGTGAATGCAGTGTTCGCAGATCATCCCCAGTAATAATCATATCATCAACATATAATCATAGAAGGACCTACCCCTACGGTAAGGAACCGCATAAACATTAGTTATGGGAACTCTGACGGAAACCAACCTGGGTGATGACACTACGAAAACACTCAAACCAGGCTCGAGTGGCCTATTTCAGATCATATATAGCTCGATGCAGAAGACAAACATGACGAGAATGAGTGGTAAGGCCATGAGGGGGATGCAAATAAATAACCTCAGATAAGGTACCATGAAGAAATGCATTCTTCACGTCCATCTGGTATAGCAACCACTGACGAACTGCAGCAACGGTAAGAAGAATGCGAACTGTAGTCATTTGTGCAACTAGGGCAAAAGTCTCATCATAATCAATGTCATGATTCTGAGTAAATCCTCGAGCAACTAAGAGAGCATTGTGCCGCTCAATGGAGCCATCAGGTCGATATTTGACCTTGAAGATTAACTTGCAGCTAAGAGGCTGGATGCCCACAGGTAGTGGAACAACATCCTAAGTGCCAGTCTGATCAAATGCACTGAACTCTGTAGCAATAGCATCCTGCCACTCTGGATATCGAATTACTTCCTGATAAGTTCTGGAATCACATGTGGCATGTATGGTAGTGAGATATGCATGAAATTGTGGTGAGTAGGAAGCTAGGGTGAAAAAATCAAACTGGTCAGAAGGGCCAGTGGCATCAGGTGTATAACAGGACGGTGGGATGCCCAAAGTGGAACGTGCAGATAGACGGACCACGGGTGGATGGACATGGTATGGAGGTGAGGTCGGTGGTGTGGGTACATGCAGCGGTGGGGATGCAGGTGGTGTGGGTGCATGAATTTGTGGTGATGCAGGTGGTGAGGGTGTATGATGCTTTGGTGATGCAGGTGGTGTATCTACAGGAGGAATAATAGGAGCCAAAGGAGTCGTATCAAATGAAATGCGTGAAGGTATGGTCATCCTAATAACTGGGGAGTCGAGAAAACTAGCATCCTCGGGAGAGGTCAAGTAGTAGGGAGAGTCTTTCACAAAAGTGACATGTTGAGAAATACGAATACGACCTGCTACAAAATCATAATAGTGATATCCTTTATGCTCAGGGTTGATACCTAGATGGACACACTTATTGGCTCGGGAATTGAGCTTTGTGAGCTCAGGCACTGAGCTTTGTGAGCTCAGTAGGATAGAGAATAATATAACAAGTACACCCAAAGGTACGGAGCATACTGTAGTCCGGTGTTGACTGATGAAGAGCCTTATAAGGTATTGTGCCAGGTAGGACAGATGAGGGAGTGATGTTAATTAGACTGATAGACGTCATGACAACTCCAGCCCAGAAAGACCGAGGAACAGAAGAGGAACGTAGAAGAGCACGAGCTGTCTCAAGGATGTGATGATGCTTGTATTCAGCTACACCATTCTGCTCATGCGTGTGGGGGCATGATTGCTGAAAGAATGTACCATGAGATTGAAGGATCAATCTCATTGTAGTGAAAGTGTACTCACGAGAACCGTCTGAGCAAAAGATTTTGATATGCACAACAAACAGAGTGTGAACCCTGTTCTGAAAGAACTGGTAAATGTTGGGTATCTCAGAGCGTTGGCGCATAAGAAATACTTATGTGTGTCGAGTAAAGTTATCAATGAAACTAATATAATAGAGATAACCTTTGTGGGAAGGCGTAGGAGATGGTCCCCATATGGCAGAGTGACTAAATTGAAAAACATGAGTGGATTAAGAAATACTTTTATTGCTAAAAGGGAGGGCTAAGTGTTTTGCCAACGTACAACCCTGACAAATAGATAACGGAGTGAAAGTAAAATTTCCAAGAACACCACTACGATCTAAATTTTTGAAACGAGACTCACTAAAATCACTTAAGTGCCTGTGCCACAAGTCCGCATCAGAATTGGCGACACGAGCAAAATTAGAAGTAGAATTACACTACAAGGAATTTGCCAAATACCAACGGACATCTATAGTGACGGATTACTAAAACCGTGGGTATAGGCATTATATACCTACAGACGTATAGTAAACTGTGGGTATAGGTATTCTATAGCTTTAGAGCTTTTAATCCGTAACTATAAGTATTACTAACGGGATAAAACATTGTGGGTATATTCCATAATTTATTTTCCCCCCAACTTTTTCATTTCTCCCCAAATCCTAAATCCCCCAATTTATACACACTCTCTCTCGCACCCATCTCTCTCTCTCTCTCTCTCTCTCTCTCTCACACACACACCCGAATCCCCGACTCACCACATCGCCGTCTTCATTCATCAACATTGTCGTCGTCGTCCCCCTCCCACCATCGCCGTTGCTCGTCCATTGCCACTGCCGCCGCCGTATTCCTTTCAACTGTCGTCGTCTTCCTCCGCCTCCACCCACCGTCGTCGCCCAACTCTTCCTCCACCATCGTCTTTCGTTAATCCGCCATCACCTACTACTTCCACCATCACCCGCAGTCATCTATTTTTTTATTAATTTTGCAAACCCTAGATATGAATTTGATGCTTGGTGCTTCCTTCTTAGTTGAAGAATTTTGATTGCCATGTTGTTGTTTACCATGCTTCACTGATTCTTACAAGATTGTCATGTTCACAATTACACTATTGATTTCAATTCCATCATCCCAATATCATTCTTTGTTTTTGCACTAGGAAAATAATTGTGCTAGAGAACATCCCAAGATAAGAACAAATATGAATTAGCATGATTAGCTATTATGTTCTTCATCAATATTCATTATTGGATTTGAAGTGCTGTCATGTTTAAGTTATATTCACTTTTTGTTACTTCCTAAGTATCACTTGCTATCTTTCTATTAGCCTACTGAGTTTTTTATAGATTAAATATAGTTACAAAAATCGTCATGAATATACTGTTGGTGAAAAGCACCAAAAATGGATTGAATTTTCTCATCCCGTATTTAAAGTAATAATATTAGCCCCAAAAAAATTTATTATAAGAGAATATCTAAGTAATAATATTAGCCATCACAACTGTTACATAAATATGGTTGTGGGTTTTCTTGCAGAAGACTGTTTTTCATAGTGTAGTGAAATATAAATTGAAAGTGAAGCAACCTTTAGACTTGGCATTTTCACATAATTGAAAGTGAATCAACCAGTCCATATTTTTACTACACAATACGAATAAAACATTTTGTCTCAGAAGAATAGGAACGAAACGTACCCATTGATGTTTCTTATAATAACTCAGCACTCAACAATAAGTTCCTGGAAAGTGGTGAGAATCCGAATCCACCATAAAACAGCCACATCTGTGCACCTGCATATATAAATATTGCAATGTTCAAGATAGACTAATGTGCGAATTCATTAGCTGAATCAAATCTTAAAGAAATTCAGTTCATAACTACAAGTTACAAATCAACACTGAAGTAGTCTATTATTCCAGGTACAGAAAGAGCTAAGCGTGATAATTTTTCAGTTTAGACCAGTTCCATTAAGGGGCTTATGTTTTGCTGAATACTTATTAATTGATTGATGTTAAAAGATTTCACCAGATCACATGACACAAAGAACTTACATCCTAAGCCTGAGCAATCTATTATTTGCAAGTAATTACTACACCTGCAGACTTGGAATAGGAGCGAAGTCACAAAAAATCACAATTAAAAACCAACTGTTGGGTCCAGATCTTGACACTACAAATTTATTTTTTGCCATCATATATTTCTAATATTATAATTAGAAAACTAATTTTTTCACCACAAAGTTTGGTGAAGCAAAATAAACTCAGCTTATATGTAGTTTATATCTCTTGGATCTTGTGAATAATCTATTTCTTTGCCTCTTACATGTAAAAGACAAAAAATAATTTTGCCGTGTAATACTTCATATCCACATAATTTATATACCAAACATTTTGAACTTGGTATTGAACGGGAGTTGAAAACAATAGATTATGTGAAATAACGACTGGAATTATCCCTCACACACACGCACATATTTTTTCTCTATTTTTTAATAATTATTTATTTACATATTCTTCTCTATTTTTTAATTATTATTTATTTACATTTTTAGTTAATTTTGTCAAATGGAGTATAGAGGGTGGATCCGCGATCCATCAAAACAAAGTGAAGTATATATTCGAGGAATTAATGAATTTCTTGAATTTTCTTTTCAACATTTAGAAGAGAACGGAAAAATATTGTGTCCTTGTACAAAATGTGCCAACTGTAAATCACATTCTCGCACAAGTGTTTATGAACACTTAACTGATCCACGATATGGATTTCTTAGAGTTTATAGGCAATGGATATTTCATGGTGAGAGGCCTAAAACTTCAAGTAGCACAACTGAACAACATTGAGAAATGGGGCATGACATGGATGGGTTAATTCGTGATGTTTTTCCAATGCATCCTATAGAAGAGACATTTTCTGGTGAAGGTGAAAGGAATCCAGAAGTAGGAGAGAATATTAAGTTTTACCATTTGGTGAAAGAAAATGAGCAAATGCTCTACCCAAACTGTAAGAAGTTGTCACGCCCTGCTTCCCAGATTACGGAACACGAGTACGAAACGTAGGCCCAACGAATGATGTAAACATCATCCATAAGCTGTACCAGACTAACTCATCAATAATAACAACAAAACATAGCCACACAAGAGATATAACCACATGAATCAATGATAAAGTTCCAATAATAATGAAATAAACCAACAGTATAAATATCCAATATCTGGGATCAAAACAAAACTATGGGTCATATAGCCCAAAACAGAGTACAAGAGATAACAATGTTCAGAAAATAAATCTAGCAACAATTAATAAAACTATGCAGCGGAGACTGGATCCAACACTAAAAATGTTGCTCACCAATTCCTTCGGGAACAGATCCTTCAGTACCTATAAAATCTTGATCTAAAAGAAAGAAAAGAGTGCCCTTAGAGCAAGTTATGGGCAGCAAGTAGAGAAAACAAAGGATAATAGGAAAGCATGTATACCAAAGGAAAGGAACATGGTTAAAAACAAAGAACAAAACAAAGAGTAGGCAATATCAAAGGTGTACAATAATCACACATGAAATGCGTGATGTCAAGTCAAGTCCAATACACGATCAAGTATGCTGGTTGTTAAGTATTTTGTTAACCTATCTAGTGAGCGTACTGCTGCGCCCCATTCCACAGGTTCCACGCAAGCACAGTGATCGTTTTAGATCGATGGTGAATTCATGGTTCGTGTACTCGGCATTGATAACAATAACTTACAATCAGGAATCATCAATAAACCATTGCAATCAATACACCTCCTTCCAAGACAATACAATATAACGATAAAGCCTTGCTGAGTACATTTCCCGATTGTTCACTACCAAGTCTACCCATAATACCCCGGCTTGTTAATAGTTTATTTTTATCCTATGTGAGTATGCAAGAGGGTGTCAATATATTACTATGTGTGACTAATTCTAAGCTCTACAGACAAATCATGAAGCAAACACATCATTTAACACATTTCGCAAAATCAGGACAGCATGACCTTGCTGTACTAAAACATAGATTATGGTCACTACACATTAGCAAAACTGAATCTGCCGGAAGATCAGGAAAGTAGACTTCCATATGGTTCCAGCGAGTATAATTAAGGCATATAAAAGACATAGGAACTAGGGTGAAAACTCTAATCTAATCAGGTTTTATGTTCAGTCAACATGCAGTAGGTTATGTTCCATTAATTATCTCGGCTCAAAGAACTCATTAATAAAATCTAAAAACATTCAGGGAAGTAGCTATACATGTCTAGGTCCAGCATGATTTATTTCAAGTTTTTCCTTTACTGTTAATAGGGTCAAATAAAATAAACAACAGTAGAATACGGATGAAATTATGAGTCTGAAATTACTAACACAGTTGCAGTAAAGTGATGATATTTAACAGGTGACAAATTGGAATTTAAATCCAGACAGGGAAAAATTATCTAGACATCAAGGGCTACATTTTATGTTCAGTAAGTTTCCTCCAATTATGTCATTAGCATGGCTAAAAATCGGATACAAAGTGAAACATACAGCAGTCCAGAAATCAACTTAACATAAAAAGATAACAAATAATTCATGCGTTCACATATAGCATGCAAATGTTAGGGTTATATACTGAAAGCATCACTTTTGTATTAACTTTATTTCCTTATTTTTTTTTGAATGAGAATCATATGGGCATATGTTTGCATATTGTGTTTATTATAATATTAATGCAAGTGTCTGATATTCTATAAGGTTGATAATATGGTGTGAGGTGACACACAGAAGATCATATTATCAGTTCCCTATGGAATATATAAATAGTTCACAACCTAGACGGACTTGGACAATCCATTGGAAAGGTTGTAGTGTAATCTGGTATTAGTCTGTCTTGACTATAGGTTTACACTAGTACACTTTGTGTGTATTGAACAGGACCACTTGAGGTTGTTCTCTTTGTACTGACTACAAAAGAGAACAAACACCTCTGTTATTATGGATGCTTATGCTCTTAATCCAGATATAATAACAGACATGTATATGCAGTGTGCATTACTTTGACTCATAAAAGAGTGAGATTCATTATGGATCAACAACCTCTATGAATTGGGTAATAGCATTGTATGTATGATGGGCTGTTGATTGTAAAAGGAATCCATGTCCCGATACGTTGGGTTGATGATGTCCCCTTAAGGAGCTCATAAGGATTGTCATGTAAACCCTGCAGGTGGATTACATCCGACATGACAAATAAAGTTGAGTGGTACTACTTAAGGATAAAAGATGTTGATCAATATGGTTGTCAGTAACTTAATTTGATCGACGGAAATGGCGAAGTCGGGGGACGAGCGACGGTGATGAAGATGAAGAGGGGATGGAGATGGAGACGGTGACGGTGGTGGTGATGGTGGTGAAGGATGATCGGAAATGCGATGGGGGTCGGGGTTGAGAGTTGTGGGTTTTGGGTTCAGCAGAAAACAGAGAGAGAGAGAGATGTATGAGGAGAGAGAATGCGGCGGAGAGAGAGGGGGGTATTAGTTAGGGTTTAATTAATAGGGTATTTATATGGATCGGGAAATTAGGGTTTTGGGTTGATATTATGTGGGTTCTGGGTATCGGTTTTGGCTCCAAAAAGAGACAAACCAAGGCAATGAGATGAGACGAACACAAAGGAGAACAAATCGAATTCAAAATAGAAAAGAGCAAAATTCATAAAAGAACAGATTCCAATCAAAAGAACACAGATTGATCAAGAGGGAATAAAAGAAACCAACAAAACACAAAATGCACAATAGTAAATGAGTTCAAATACAATAATCAAAAGAGTACAAAATACAATAAAATCCGAAAATAGGGCTTACAGATGTATAGCAAGTTATCATTTATGGTACATCTGTATCATTAAATGTGTCTTCATGGGTGGAGTGACAATTCATTCTCTATGTTACTGGATTTATTAAGAGATCCTCTACCAGAAGGAAATGTTTTGCCAAAATCATACTATGAAACGAAGAAGATGATTTCAGGGTTAGGTTTGGGGTATGAGACTATCCATGCTTGTCCTAATGACTGCATATTGTATCTGGATAGATATATCAAAGATGAAGTATGTCCTAAGTGCGGTACGTCAAGGTGAAAAACAACAGATATAAATGTACAAGCTATCAGAACAGAGACTTCTGAAAAGCGAAAGAACTTGCCTGCAAAGATCCTTCGATGGTTTCCTTTGAAACCGAGGCCGCAGAGGTTGTTCATGTCATCCAAAATTGCTGAATCAATGAAATAGCACCATGAGGGTAGATTGAATGATGGTTCTCTTAGGCATCCAGCTGACTCACTTGCTTGGAAGGAATTTGACTCTCGATATACAACATTTTCATTAGATCCTCGTAATGTTCGATAAGGAGTGGCTTCTGATGGGTTCAATCCTTTCAAGACTATGAGTATTACCCACAGCACTTGGCCCGTCATGATAATTCCTTATAATCTTCCTCCTTGGATGTGCATGAAATAATCATTCTTTATGTTATCACTACTAATTTCAGGTCCTAAAGGTCCCGAAAATAACAATGATATTTATCTACAACCATTAGTACAAGAGCTGCAAGAGTTATGGGATGATGGAATTGAAACCTATGATGCCTACAAGAAAGAGACATTCCAACTCCGTGCTGCTATAATCTGGACTATTAATGACTTTCCAGCATATGCAAATCTATCTGGATGGAGTACTAAAGGTCAATATGCTTGTCCATGTTGTGGTATTGAAACTGGCTCACGATGGTTACGTCATGGTAGAAAATTTTGCTACATGTGCCATCGTCGTTGGTTAGCGCCTAACCACAAGAAGAGGTTGAATAGCAGGGATTTTGATGGAATAAGTGTAACCCCTATTTTCGCAACTACGTATTTTCAGTGTATTTTCTATATTTAAAATTCTTGTAAATTATTTTTGTAATACCCCGATTTTTTATTTATGAAAATTACTTAATTTTGCACGTAGTGTGCACGTGCAATTTTTGTAATATGAAATCTTATAATTATTTTCATTATGGATGGTGAGTATATGTGTATATATATATATATATATATATATATATATATATATATATATATATGTATGTATATGTGCTCTTTAATTATTTTTATAAAGGCCCTTTTTCTTCAAATAAACATAAGCCTTTCTTTTTAGCCCAAATCTAAATTATTTATTTTTTGTAAAACTATTATTTTGGCCCATTAATTAAAGCCCATGAGTTATTTCTATTTTAATTACAATTTGTAATGTAGAACATCGTTTAAAGATTATTTTTATAGAAAATATAATGTACAACCTTTTTTTAAATGGAGGACTAATGCATGCACGTGCTTTGCACGTACACGTGCAAAGCACACCATGTGGGCCGGTTTTGGTATGGAGGGAAATGGAGAAAAAATGAGTGGAGTCATGGGTGGTGATTGCTTGATCATGGTTGGTTACTACAACTCCCCCTTGAATCCTAACCTTTTATTTCTAACTCCTAGTTTGATCCTAGCCTTTCATTTACTCCAATTTTTAGTATAAATACCCCCCCTAGCCTAGTTATTTTTGTACTCTTTATTTCTCCAAAACCTATAGTAGAAAATACATTTGTTAGTAGTGATTTATTAGTAGTAAGTGAGATAAAATATTGAGAGTTGTGTGTGAGTGAGTTGTGCTTGTACCAAGAAGAAGGCCTGCATCAAGGAGCTCTCGGTTTTGTACTTTGAAGGTCGGGTGCGCGCATCAAGGAGGAGGAACGCTCTTTTGGCAAGGACTTTTGTTTAGGAGGTGTTGCAATTGTATTCTCTCCAAACAAGGTGGGTTATTTTCCATGTTTCTAGTTAGATAGCATGCTAAAATTGAATTGAAATGATGATGCATGAAAAAGATTAATAAGAGTACATTTAATTGGAAAAATGGCTTATTAGTTGATTGGAATGTTGCTAAATAGATTGTATGTGATTCCATCATCAAACTTAAGTTGTATGTTAATTAATTATAGCTATGGATTGCTTGAAGTAAAATTTGTTGCTGGCATCAAAAACTAAATGCAAATGTTAGTAGATAAAAATATTGTTTTATGTGCTTGAATGAACTTTTGTGCTAATGTTTGTAAGGAATAACTTAAAAATATAATTTGTGGGTTTGTGAAAGGAATACAAACAGGGAATTGATATAGGGAATATTGATGTTAAGTTGGATAAGAAATGCCGAAAAGAAATGTGGTAGTAGTAGCATACAAATTAAACTAATTGTATGAAAAATATGTGTTTAATTATTGGAAAGATTATTTTTAAATTACTGGAGTATCAATTATTAATTGAATAATTATTCTGGAGATTTAGTAAAAGCAAAATTCAAATGAGAGCTTTTGAAATATCGAAATGTTCTATTAAACAGAGAGTTGATTTAATTAGAATGCAAGTTGTATTCAAGACAACTTGATCGAGCCTATAGCTCAAGTGGTTGGGAGGCTTCTAAATGCTACAGTGTTGTGCGGTGGGTTCTCACAGGTCGATGGTTCGATCCTTGATAACACCATATTTTTGTTGTGCATTTAAAAATTGAATTAAGCTTCAGCCGAGAGTATATAACTCTCTGAACCCCTCTCTATAACGAACAGCACAATTGGCCCAGTGGCAAGAGCATGCGGCTTGCTTCTCTGTGGTAGCTGGTTCGAATCCTAGTCTCGGCTAGTTTTAAACTTTGGGGGAAAAAATGTTTTTTTTGATGGATTTTGATGTTTAAAAATTATGAAAAAAATATTATTATTATTCTAAAATTATGTATGATTTATGAAAAATAAATTGGGAGATATTAGAATGAAATGAGGTATATTTTGGGTTGGAACTATGGTTCTACACTTGTATATTTTTGTGAAAGATGTGTTTTGAAAAAGGACTTGAAATAAAGTGCTAGAAAAGAAAATATAACAAAGAAAGAAAATATATGAAATGAAGTGGTGTGAATTATTCTTAGTGAAGAATAATGTGACAATAATGAATTGTGAATATTCATTTGGACCATATACTTAGTGATATGATTTTTTTTTTATGTGGAAATAAATATTGGATGAAATTCATGATGAATAATGAAACTCTATGTATAGTTATTGACTCATGAATAATTTGAAATCATGAGATTGGAAAAGAGAATGTTATTGAGTATGAAAACTCAAACATGTGAATTTGTGAAATGAAATTGAAAATTAGGGTGTAGCCAAAACTCACACCAGCAAGTGAAAGTGATGAATACTTTGATTATTGAAATTGAAAAGACCAGTTTGGCTTATTGTGAAATGAAAGAAATAAGACCGGTAGTAGTGAAAGGGCTAACTCTAAGAGATTGATTTTGTTCATGATTTCATTAACTTAAGAATTAGTACATAGTGAAGAGGTGATGAAAGTGAGAGAAAAACACAAGTATAAGGGCCTCGAGTCTACAATGTGAGAGTGAGTCACAGAATGCATGCTTGATGCGTCAAGACATGGCGTGGGCGCTACTCCAAAATTATCGGGATCTTGGCGATGCTTGTGGGACGTTTGGTGACTGCAAGAGGATCGTGTGCCATGAAGAAGACTGAATTGCTACAGAATGCATGCTTGATGCGTCAAGACATGGCGTGGAATTCTCCTCCAGGTTTTCTGTACACGAGCTTGTACTCATAGATCGTCTAGGATACTTACCATAGTTACAGTAGTAGATTAAGTCATGACGATGAATTGAACCCTACAAGTTGAAGAACAATTAAGAGGCTTGCCCTCGGACCTATGTAGTATGGGATGCATAGAATCCGAACAAGTGTGCATTAGTGTCATGTAATATAAATAATTGCATTAAGGACTAAGTGCACAATCACAACACGACATCATTAGGGTATTCTCTTTAGTTTGATATGTGACAAGTTTGTGTTTGTTAAATATGGAAAATCAGTTATATTATTTCCGGCATAGAGATGATGGCCGTGTATAATGTTCGTCGGTTGAATAAACTGACGTACCCACAGTTTTGTATGCAGGGTAAATGACATGATAAAGATTAAAGAGGAACAGATGCTTAGAGATTATTCAATGTTGTTGTACATTTATTTAAATGTTGTAAATTTGCTTCCGCTGTAAAATGTAAAGTGTAAAGTTTTCATGTAACTCTAATGTAAGGTGAAAAGTTTTAAATTCCTTGTAAAATTGTACGAAAGAAGTGTAAATATCCTGTGGAATCTCGAATTCAGTGTATTTTTTGAATTCGAGGCGTTACAATTTTTCTGCCTTCAAATCCTTTTTAAAATGTATTCTTGATCTTCTGTTAAACTCTATTTGTAATTGGTAATTTTATTTGTGGCTATTTTTTCAATGAATTTATATTGTAATTCAAGTCCTATTATTTTGTTACTATTGTTGTTATCACGATGATTATTATTATTATTATTATTATTATTATTATTATTATTATTATTATTATTATTATTGTCATTATCATTATTTTAGTACATTTGTTATTAGTATTATTACTATAGATGTTGTTATCTTCATTATTATTATTCTTATTATTTTCGTAAATCCACACATTCTCTATTTTATTTATACGTATTTCATTACTTGATTTATTGTATATGTATACATATATTTTAAAAACCCATAAAGTCTATACCCATTCTTCTATTGGATTTTCTACCCAATACCCATAACCCTACTATATAAACCATATACCCATTCTCTTATTGGATTTTCCACCCAATACCCATAACCTACTATATAAACCCTATACCCTAACCTTAGGCCGCCTAACCCTAACCTAAATTACTGTGCTAACCTATACACAGTAGCCGCCCCGTCTCCTTTTTCCTCCGCTCTCAATCGAAACCCAAATTTCGCCCTGTGCTTCGTCCCTAGCCTCGCCAACTTCCTCCGACCTTTCATCCACCATCATCGCCTGCACCTCCACCGCATCATCCAGACTTCCACCCTCTAGCCCTCCTCTCCATCGCTGCACCTTCTCCCCCGTGTTCTCCTCCTCCTTGCGACACGGCAGCGCCTCCTCAACAGCCAGTGATGTCTGCCTTCGTTGCCTTGCCGTCACAACCTCCCGTCGCCTGCCGCCACGACAGAACAGAGCCCCGCCATTACTCTGTTTTCCCCCAAGAGTAGTCACCGCTCATCCCTTGCTCCTGTGCTGCACCTTCCCGTCGTTGCTTTGCCTTCCTCCGTCTCCGTCCTCCGCTTTGCCGCACGCCAGCCTCCTGCCGTCCCATTATCGCGCCACCCTGGGCGTCTCCTCCCAGTCGGACGCCCTCCTGTCTGACTGCAGACCCACCTCGCCTTGACGTTGACAATAGCTCCATTCGCGATGCCACTCCGGTGCCAGCCCCGTGCTCTGCCTCCTGTCGCGCTGTCGACAGCGACAGTTCCTTGGCCATCGTCCTGCCAGTCGCCAGTCGAAGTACCCAATCTTTGGTGCTGCGGTTGATCAGAGAAGAAGGTTGAGTTGATCAATCGAATCTGGGCCATCCGATCTTATCAAGATCGTGGCCATCATCTTGATCAGATATGATCTCAGCTCTCCACCTTCAGATCTAATCAAGATCCGATATGATCCATCTGTTGGTCTGATCTTGATCGCCATCAAGATCCGTGTCGGGATCCATTCCCGCTATTCTTCCGTCGGATTCATCGTCTACACCCCAAGGCAAGTATCTTCTTGTACATTTCGTTTTCTAGTACAAGCTTTTAATTGAAAATACTGCAAGTAAATTGTAAATGTGACTCCTCTTTATTTCTCGTTAATGATCTCATGTTTCGCCTTATCTATCAAATGATATAAGAGTCACAACCCTTTGTTGATACACTTGTTCATAACTAGTATAATTTTGATACATTTCATGCAAAAAGTGTCTTATTTGGTTTCGATTCTGTCTTGGATTGCTGTTTCGACCCCGATAACACTAGAATCTGAACTTGAGTTCTGAATATAAAATGTAGCCCCAAGTGTCTAGTTATCAATAACATCCAAAATTTTTGAATTCCGAGTTACGGTTTGAGAGATATCACAGTTTTACTGCTATTGTGTCGATAATCGCAAATTCATAAAAACTGCTGCACCACTTTGGTTTACAATTATTTTAGCTATGCTACTAGTAATTAAATGACTTGAAATTTTACATGCTGATACTGGACACCCTAGAGAACATTCCCTAGTTTTCTCAAAATTAATTAATGAAGTTTTAACCCTGTTTCATATGTATAAACTCAGTTTTACAAATTCTGGTTGAACACAAATGCTGTACAATTTGCTGTTTTGACATCAATTGTTGTAACTTTTATGTGTCTTAATTATATGCATTGGAAATGGGCAGGAGTATAGTTTCTAGGCCTTCTGACAGATCCATTTTTGCTATATTGTAGCAACGGGATCGCAGTTTTGGTGCAACAACGTCATGCTGTATAGAATTGCAATTCTCGTAGTTCTTGATAATCTTAAATTGTGTTGACCCTCGAATATGCTTTATAATTATCTTAAACTTGTTCCATATTCTTGATCATGTTTACTTGACCTACTTTGCACACTTTCATGCTTGTTTGATGATAATAATAAATAATAAGCCAGAGTTTAGGGGATTTCCATAGTAGTGGACAATATAGGTAAGTGTACTCGGAAGGGGGCCAGTGTTTCCCACTTGATACATGCTTCATGAACTAGTTATATTGTTATCCGATTCATGAACTAATATATTATTTGATTCATGAACTAGTATATTATTATTCGATACACGAACTAGTATATTATTTGATTCATGAACTAGTATATTATTATTCGATTCATGAACTAGTATACTATTTGATTCATGAACTAGTATATATTTGATTCATGACTTGTCTTGTTATGACTTGACACATGAACTAGTTATATAATTACATGGCTTGCTTGATACTTGATACCCGAGTACACCTCCCTATAAACTCCACTCCTAGGCCTAAACATAACTGATTGTATGTAGCAACCATGTAGTAAAAGTAAGGATGTATGAAGTGCTACCTAGATAGAATTAAACATTAGACTTAAGATTAACTTGTCACTTGTACACATTTGATACCTTACTCGATGCTTGTTACTTGAGACGTGTTTACTTGAGACTTGTTACTTGAGACTAGTTACTTGTTACTTGTTACTTGACACTTGATTCCAAATCTTGTCACTTGAGTTGTCTTTCTTGCTAGTCGGTTTCTTGAATTCCACTACTTGTTGCAACCCTATTATATTACGTTATACATTCTTGATTCCAAATCTTGTTTTATATTTCTTGCACTTGTTTTCATACCCTTACTTGTACTACTTGCGGCCCTAACTTGTACTAAGGGCGTTTGTCTTGTTTTCTCTTTTTTTTCTTTTTTATATTTATATATATAGACTTTGGAGATGAATTGCCTACTTGAATTGATGAGCAGACGTTCTAGACTTCGCTTGGGGAAAAGACTTGCTTTAAATATTTTGTTTTTTAGTTATTTATTTCTTTTGCTATATGAATCTTGTAACGGGCTTATAGTCCTGAGTTTTATCTTTTGGTCCAGATTTGAAAACTATTTGAGATATTATTATTTTGTTTCAACTGTTTTCTATAGATTAACAAATTATTCATGCATACGTGGTTGTGTACATTTTGTTATATTCTTGTTATGATGCTGAGTCGATCCTACAGCTCATGAATGATGAAAATTATTCGCTGGGCTTTGTCACGAGCTCGTATTCCGTGTTTTTGGGAAGCGGGGCATGACAACAAGGGAGTTAAGAAATCCTCCGAGAAGACTTGATGGGGTTGAAATTTTAAGGCAAATAGATGAAACTAGAGAAGAAGGTCTAGAGGATGGGGCACAACCTTGGAAAAAGAAGAGCATTTTCTTCACTTTGCCTTATTGGCAATATAATGTATTGCGTCACAATCTTGATGTCATGCATATTGAAAAAAATGTATGTAATAACATCATTGGTACATTGTTAAACCAAGGGAGAAAATACATAGATAATTATAAGGCACGAGCTAACTTTGTAGATATGGGCATAAGAAGTATGCTTCATCCTCAACCGAGCTAAAAATGTAGTACAATGCTTCTACGTAGAGCATGTTATCAAATGACTACCAATGAAAAGGATGCTTTTCTGAGCATCTTCAAGAATGTAAAAGCTCTGAATGAATGCTCATCAAACATCTCACGTTGTGTGCAAGTCAAGCAGCGCAAGATATTTGGCTTAAAAAGTTATGATTGTCATGTTTTGATACAACAGCTTCTCCCAGTGGCATTAAGGGGTTCATTTCCAGATAAAGTCACTTCAATTATGGTTGATCTCTACAATTTCTTCAAGCAAATATGTTCTAAGGTACTTAATGTGGATTTGCTAGCACAAGTGGAGTCTCAAATAGCTATAACACTTTTTCAACTGGAAATAATTTTTCCTCCATCATTTTTAACTGTTATGATTCATTTGGTAATTCATTTGGCATATGAAGCCAAGGTTACTGGACCAGTACAATATCGATGGATGTATCCTATAGAGATGTATGAATTCTTCATTTGAACATGATATTTTTATTTAAAACTGTTAAAGAAGTTATTAGGATGCTAAGAGCATATATATCTAAAACGAAATTTACTTTCAGGTTTTTTCTTACTTTAAGTCATTTGTACGCAATAGAGCACATCCAGAAGGATCGATTGCAGAAGGTTTTTTGGCCAATGAATGCTTGACCTTTTGTTCGCAATATCATTCTGGGGTGGAAACTAGGTTCAATAGACCTAGTAGAAATGATGATGAAATTGATTCTACATTGATAGATGATGTGACCTTCTTACATCCTGTTGGAAGGCCATGAGGAAGGAAAAACAACAAAAGTTACAGTTAGGGAAGCGCAAAAGAGTGAGCAGAACTAAGCTTGACAAGAAAGAGTTAATGCAAGCTCATAGATATGTTCTTTCTAACCATGACGTGGTCGCTCCATTTATAGAGTAAGACACCAATCATAATTCACTTTTACACTAGTTTAAATTTTTTATAACTCCTTTAATTCTATTATCATTATTTTTAGAGAACACATTGTACTTCTCAAGAGACAGTCTCGGCCGCGGCGATTATCACAACTTGAAATTGATAAACAACATAGTCAAAAATTTAGTGACCGGTTTCGAGATAGGGAGGGCGCGAAAAAATTGAATTATTAAAAATTTAATGGTTGTTTTAATAGTGTAACTAACTTTTGTTCATGAATGTTTTAGATTCATCACCTGGATGAACAAAGGAGCCCACAAGTTACTCAAGAACTTAGATGGTTAGCTCGTGGACCATTTGAGGTATTAAGGAGACACACCGGTTATGCCATTAATGGTTTTAGGTTCCACACAAGGAAAAGAGAGAGATACCTGAAAACGTAAAATAGTGGAGTAGTTGTAAGGACTAAGACCTCAAAAGATGAAATTAATTACTATAGGGCGATAACAGATATTATCCAGTTGGATTATTCTGGCAAGTCCAAGGCTGTGTTATTCAAATATGATTGGGTTGATATCAATAAAGGTGTCAAGAAAGATAAATTTGGGATGACACTTGTGAATTTCAATTTTTTGAAACACACCGGAAAAGATATTTGTGATGACCCGTTTGTTTTCGCATCACAAGCTAAAAAGGTGTTTTATGTATATGATGAGAGAAACAAGGATTGGCCTGTTGTTCCGAATGCAAAGGTCAGGGATATCTATGATATGGATGATGATGAATCCAATGATATTGAAGAAAACCATGAGCAACCAATTCATGATACAAGTGAAGCTACTCAAAATGATAATGATTTAATTGGGCTTTCAGTTGATGATGATAATGATTTCTTTGAAGTTGTTGTTGATGTTGATAATCATATTGATGATGAGGATGGGGAGGAAGAATGGGACGATATGTTTTAATTGTGAATGATTTTGTACTTTTTCTATGCAATTAGACTTGACTATTTTTTTACTCATATTTTGAATATGAATTCGTTCCGTGTTATGTTTTTCTTTATCTTTTCTTTCCTTTTTTGTTTTATAGTCATTCTAATGTTGTTTTTTATGCTAATATGTTGAGTCTAGATATTTTGAAAATTATATTTCTTTCGGACGCTATTCTATGTCAGAAGCTAGTTGAAGCTTGTGTTATGATTTGATCCTTCATTTGCTTATATGAAAGTATACAGGAATAGGAAGGAGAAGAAAATTGAATATTGGGCGCCATATGCCAGAAGACTCAAACCAACATATACAAGCAAGTGACAATGAAGGAACACAATCTATTCCTATTCATACAACCTCAACCCATGCCCAAGAAAGTAATGCTGAAGAAACTCGGCCTAGTCCTGGTCATATAGAAGGTGTCATACATGAGTCTGTAGAATCCAACTCCATTCCATCTGATATAGCAGCAAGAGAAGTACAAATTGAAAAAGGTATGAATCTTTAAGTAATGAATCTTTAAGTTTCTATTTTTCATACTATATTTATCTATAACAACATATAATGGTGATTGATTTTCTTAACTGTCCATTTAAGTATTTAATCTTTAAGTAATGAATCTATTAATCTATTGACTCTTGTGTATATATCTTTGCCTTTTGTGTATATATTTATTAATCTATTAATCTATATAATGGTGATTCCTTGCAAGGCATTGTCACATTTTTCTACCCTCGCAAGGCATTGTCACATTTTTCTTCTTTACATTAGCTATTTTTGACTTGTTAACCTAAGTTAGGAGTTCCAGTTGTTGAGTATGCTCACACACACACACACACACACACATTTATTTGTCATATTAAGTTGCACATTGCCGGCGATCATACTGTTAACATAGTGGGTTCTCATGAAGACTTGGAGATCTCTCCCTCTCTCATTATCAAATGTACATTCTTCTGATCTAGATTAGCTTTTGATCCGACATTGATATTATGACCTCTTAATTTGAATTAGGAGTTGTCATACAGTTGAAAGTAGTTTGCCCTCTCCCTCCCTTGACTGTGACATTTGTGATATTAGATTAAACATTAGCGACGATCATACTGTCAACTTGGTGGGATGTTCTGAAGGCTTGGGAAAAAACATCTTAAATTTACATAATGGGGCCAAAACATGGTTAATATCTGATTTCAAACGATGGCGTGAAAGCACTTCTAATAGGCTGGTTTGAAAATTAATTGCTAATTTCCTCCGATGTTAAAGATTTAGCACATGGGATGGTTTTTAATATATGAGAAAAAAAAATATTGACTGAAAGTTTGGTGGTTTGGAAGGTGGAAATTTTATCATAGCCCACAATCTGGAATTTGCACTAAAACTTGGTGGAATTGGGGGCTCATGTTGATCAGGGATTTTTAATATATTATAATATAATATTTTTCATTGAATTCTAACTGAGGATTTGGAGTTATAAAAAGACTTTGTTCTTCTTACAAAAAACTGTGTATAAATGCAAAGGTAAATGGAAATGAAACATATTTGTGACATTAAACGGTATATGATGTAAATAAATAATGGGTGGTGGGTTGGAGAGGTGGTGGTGCTTTATTCTTGTCCAATTTGAGCCCCATTGGGTCGGGACATGGCTCCTTGATCCCTAAATAGGTCAGCCTGTGTTGAAACTCATTGGTCATATGTACAAGAAAGTTACGAATGAAGAATGTTTTTCTTGAGGTTGCCATGGACGAGCCTGGAGGCTTGGTGGATGTAGGCTAGGCCTGTGCAATGTCTTCGGCTATTTTTAAGCATGATGTCCAGTGGAGGGACTTGGCTTTGGTAGATCTTGAACCTGCGTTGATATGAAGAGAATAGTTAAACTTTCATTTTACTTTCACCATAAATTCACATGCCGAAACATAAGAGTATTGATCATTTCTGCATAAGCACTCAAAAACAATAACGTGGACAGAGAAATCATTGGCAAGAGGAAGAGAGAATTTGTATTCTTGCAATATGAATACTGAGAGGCAGTAATGTATTGGCATGGTGAAAGACGACTTATGATCATAACAACACTGATGGTTAAGATACATTCTTATGACAGAACAAGTAAGAGGGACAATTTTTGTTTTCTACTCCCAATTATGAAGAACTGATTTTTCAGAGAAAGGCTTATTAAGGACTCTTATGATTGATTAAGTGGTCCCTTTACTTCAGTTTATAAGTTAAGAGTTCCATCTTGGGTAAAGAAGAAATGAAAAGAACAGGAAAGTCTATATCATAAAGATCACATCATATGCACAAATCGAATGGTTTAATTGAAATTTTAAGCAAATAAATATTTCAGAGAGGTTAGCAAGGACATACCAGCAGTAGGTATCAAGTCTCTCCAGATATTCACTGATTAGATAGTGAGAAGAAAGGATATTGAAACTAAGGAACAATCAACATTATTAAATTGTCTTGATTAAATCATAATTCACGAGGTATCTTTGTTTTCCTTTCCCCAACTTCAGAAGTTCTCTTCAGTCTTCATTTACACTTTATATATTTTCTTACATAGTTTTATTAGATATTTGCATATTTCTCACACACCCTTCATGTTATCCATGCCATAAACCAGTCTTGGCTAAGAAAACAATTTGATATAAAAGAGGCTTGCCATAAATCAAATGCCTTTTGGTGGATGAAAAATTATACTTTTCTGTCATGTAGGTTATGATCACACAGAAAATGGGTGGAGTATCATATTGCCATGAGGAATTAAATCAAACTCAAGAGACAAATAACCTCAAGTCTGAAATAGAATAACAGTATCCTCCTACTATTGATGGTGACCACAATGTTTAACATTAGTGTTCATGCATGAAATACTTAGTACACAAATACGTCCAGAATCTATTGAAAGCACATCAAATTGTTGAAAAGTTTTTCTTTAAAGTCATCTAGCATTTATCAGCATTTGTGTCACGCACAGGATTTATACTTTATTTATCTATAACAATTTAATTATATAAGTTTTGTTTTACTTATAGATGTGGAACCTAAATGGTTGAGAGGCCCAACAAGAATGTTAGATGTGTGGGACATGGAAGATGGTGATTTCATAATTATTAATTTAGACAAGTACGGTCAACCCGTTGGTGAGGAAGGGACAACTCTTACTCGTTTCATAGGTAGTATGGCTCGAAGGCATCAATATGCTCCCATCAGCTACAAATCCTGGAAAGACATGCCAAAGGAGGACAAAGATGCGATGCTGGGAATGATAGAGGTATTATAATTGTATATTTAAATTATATTGTATCAAAATCTGTAATATGACTCATTTTACGTTGTATTTATTTAACATCTTTCTTTGTTTAGTCCAAATTTGAGTTTGTTCCTCCTATAAATGACACAACAAGAGAAATGTTGAAATCTGAGTTGAATGTGAAGTGGAGGCAATGGAAAAGAAATTTAATGTCAATGGCATATGACCTAAGTAAAACGAAACAAGAAGTTGCATCTGCATTACCGGATGATAGGGTTGACCGAAATCAATATCGTGAATTGGTTCGTTATTGGTTTTCTAAAGAAGGACAAGTAAGTCATATAGCAAATAGATTCTTGCATATTATGAGTAATATTTTGACTTTGGTTTCTTCATTTGTCTAATAATTTGTTGTATCAATTGTAGAAAGTAATAAAATTAATAGACAGAATCGTCCTAAGTTTGAAGATCTCCATTGTATGAGTACAAAAAATCTCCCAAAACTGATTGATGAAAAGGTTTGTTTATATTTGTACTTTTCATTGAGTAAAATGTAATTACAAAATACATATAACTTGTTTGTTTGGTTTCAGAAAAAAAACAAGTTAAATGTAATATTTGTAATGTTTCAGGTTGAACTAAACAAACATAATAATGAGGCTGGAACATCTCAATAAGCCCAAAATACACAAAGTCATATGCCTTGGAAGGATGACACATATTCTCAAGTATAAGGACCTGAAAAGAGAGGACGTGTGCGTTGTATGGGCAAGATTCCTAAGCCTAAAAAATAGAAGGTTTCTTTGTCTGAAAATCAAGAGTTACGTAATAGAGTTAAGCAAGTGGAAAGCCTGTTGAAAAATGTTCTGTCGTTATTTCATAATCAATTCTCTGGAGAAGATATGAATGACATTATACAGGCTGCAAGACAGGTATATTATATTTTACTCTTGGAGTTCATATTTCAATGTTATGTTTTGTATGAGATATTTTTGTATTTATTACTGATTTTCCATATGTTTGATTCTAATGTATTGCATTTGTAATGTCTTTTTTTTATGTTGCTCTATCTATTTTTGTTTGAGAGATACATTTTTTTCTCTAATGAATGATGGAAATATCTATTAAGAAGACTCTATAAGTTGTATTTTATTTTTAATAGGTTACAAATGCTTCAAGTGCCCATAACCATACGAATTCTCTAAATCCAGACACTAATGAAGATACTGAAGATGGTATCTAATTAGTTTTAACTAATTCTTACTGAAATTATTAATATTTCTTATGTTGAGTTATGTTATTATTCATTTGTTCTTTTTGTTACTTGTAGGTGAAGATCAGAAGCTAATTTCCTCTTGATGGAGCAAACATAGAAATTGAGTGGATGAGTTGTTATAAGACTTTATATGTTTATTATATGTTAGTATGGTACTCTTAGGTTGACTTTTCAACTATTTTGTAATTGACTTGTAATACTTCATTTATTTTTAATATGATTGAAGTTTAATTTAATTTTATTTTGTGTCATAAACACATTTACTTATTTTATTATGTACTTAGTTTATAATTGGATTAATATTATAAAATAATATATTAAATTATCATAAGCGTAATTAATAAGAAAAAAATGTGTATAGAGCAAATTATGACCTATCCATAAAATTCGTGGGTGTATGTGTAAAAAATGTCGCTAAAACCTATACCAACGGACCGGCACAAAAAGAACTATACCAACGGAATAAACACGGTGGGTATATATTCAAATATTTGGATGCGAAAACCATCACTAAAACCTATAGCAATGGAGTTTCAACCGTGGGTATAGGAAAGCAAAAGGTGTCTTTAAAACCTATGCCAATGGATACGAAACCGTGGGTATAACACCGAGGTTTTGTTCAACGGGTGAAAAAATCGTCGCTATAGGCTATAGTGACGACATTCTGCTGTGGGTATAGCTTATTATTGACTACGGAAAAATATGTCCGTCGGTATAGGTCTTACAGGCTATACCTACAGTTTTCAGTCTTTTACCCACGAATTTTTGTTGTCACTATATGTCAAATTCCTTGTAGTGTTATGAGCATGAATAAAATCTAGATGATATAAGCTTCCATGTCTGCTTGCACATCCAATCGTGTGACCAATATGAGGATTCTGTACTGTACATCCCAAAGAAATAAAAGAAACAGTAAGACCACTATCACATAAAGCACTAATAGAAATAAGGTTCATGGATAAATGTGATACATAAAGGATGAAAGGCAAATTGAGAGTGGGAGTGTGTATGGATATGAGTGTGTAGTGTGGAGTAGTGAGCCATCGGCAGTGTATAGTGACGGTGAGGAAGAGGTAAATGGAGTGCTATTGGTGAATAGTGTATAATTGCTAGTAAGATGATGTGAGGCACCAGAATCTACAAGCCACGAAGAATTCATACCAGGAGTGACAGAAAAAGCATGGGTAGAGGAGCCAGTATTGATGGATTGGCTCATGTACTAAAGGTCCAGCTGAGTGAGGCGTCACTGAGGAATATCATAAGGAGCAGAAGAGGGCATAGGTGGAGTAACCGTCATTGCACATGATGGATGAGAAGGAAAACTGAGAGGAGGTAAACCCTATTTCTTCCTGCATTGTTGTGCCTGCATCAAGAGCTGTGGGTGCAGGATAAAACACTTGTTATGAAGATGACCATTCCGCTGACAGTGGGTGCAGAAACGAGGACAACGATCAGGAACACTCGAAGGTCAGAGGAAGGAGGCATGGGGCCGGAGCGCGGTTTGCGGGAGAAGGGAAGGGCGAGGTGCAACAACCAGAACACTGTCACTGCTGGAGGACGGGGTAGGAGCAGAAGTGGATAGAGCGTGTATTCGAGTTTCTTCAGCCACTAGTTCAGCTATAGCAACTTCAATACGCGGAAGAAGATCTCGGTGAATCAACTGACTACAGAGTGATTGGTACTCTGATCGAAGATCCATCATAAAGAACATAAACTGGCCCATTTCACGAGTAACATGGACATTACTATCTTCTAATTGCTGCAATTCATGCCAGATATGGCGCATGTCTGTGTAGTGATCCTTAATGATGCGATCACCGTGACAATCAAGAACTGACTGAACAAGTAGTTGGTACTCACGGGCTCCGCTAGCCTTAATATACTGAGTGGTCAATTGGAGCCAAAGATCCTGAGCGGGATGAATATGTAGCAGGTCAGCACGGATAGATCATTAGACGGAGGAGATAATAAAGGAAATGATGTGACGATCATGGTCATCCCAAGTGGCCTGGGAAGTATGAATCAGTTGCTTGTCGGCTGCTGAAGCGGAGTTCGTTGGATACTTAGGACAAGGATTAGAGCCATCAATGTGACCCCATTTGGAATGTTCGAGAAGAGTGACCTCAATAGAGCCAGCCCAATCGGTCTAATCTTTGGTAGAGAAAAGGGGAAAGTCAGTGGAGAAGATACTGACGAAATTGGGGTTCCATGGAGAAAACACGAGGACCTACATTTTTATTTTATTTTATTTTGAAATTGAAATGGGTCGAGGGGTCGGGGTCGGGGTCAGGGTCGGGGTCGGGGTAAAAGAAAGGAAATAAAATTTAGGATTAAGGTTAGGGTTGGGTGAGAGGTGCTGATAGGGGGGTTAGGATTTGGGGGAGGTTTGTGGGAGGTGGCTAGGGTTTCGGGTGGTGAAGACGACGATGATGGGGAAGTCGATGTTTGAGGAAGTCTAGGGTTTAGTGTTTGGGAAGTCTAACCTAATGGGGAAGCCGACGTTTGGGGAAGTCGACATCAACGGTGGATTTGGGAAGTCAATGTTGGGCTACTGTTGCTATTACTAGTGCTGGCGATGGTGACTCGACGGCTAGGATTTCGGGTGGGGAAGTCGATGCTGTTACTGTTTGCTGTTACTGGTGTTGGCGAAGGTTTTATTCGACGGTGATGAACTTTTTGATGCAGGAATTTGGAAGTCGGCGTTGTTGTTGCTGAGTTTAGGAAGAAGATGATAGATTAGAAATTTGTGATTAAGTGGATTTGGGATTAGGGATTATAGTTTTGCTTCGATTCCATGATAAAGTTATCAGAGAGATTGGGAAATATTATTGGATTGATTATAACTGAGTACAATGTCTCCTATATATAGGAGGGAACCAAATACTAAACTGATATACAAACCGATATGGGACTAAATATAATACAATATCTAACAGCGGCATTATCAAGGCTAATAGAAATAATTTTATTTTCAATACCAAAAATATTACATGCTTCTCTAATTTGTGATGCGATAGCCGCACCATCAAGGGGATACATCAAATAACCAAATTGTAATATCTTTTTTGAAGAATCCATTCACTATCAATCCAATGGTATGTAATGCACATAATGGGATTATATCCATACAACTTTTCCAACAACTAGTTAATGCAACTTTAAAAGGTAAAAAGTACAAAGTAGCAACTGAAGTATCTTTAAGCTCATTATATATTTTGAAACAATCAGATTTAATGGTGTTTCTAGGAATACTTTTGAATAGGGATTTAGTGTAAGTTAGGTAAACATATTTAGGTTCTTACTTTCATAATAAATAAATGGTAACTCACCGTTAATAGCGAGTTTAGTCATTTCCCTACGTACAATTACAAGATCACAACTAAAATTATCTACTTGACCGGTCTTGTATGGTAAGATCTTGTTGTGTTTTCTTGTGTTTACTAATCAAGTGGCGCTTAAGTGTACTAGTCCCCCACCCACTTTCCATTTGTAAGTCATTTGAAAATCGCTACATACCATATTTTCCTCTTTTGGATTATACGAAGATGGAATAAATGTTAAAATTTTGTGCACATTGGAAGTTTTTTCTTTAAATTTTGGGAAGAATATGGGGTCTCAGCATTTTTTGTTTCGGTATCGTCTAAATGAATTTGATCATCATTGCCAGATAGGGAGGAAAAATCCAATTCAGGAATGTTTGTAGTATCCAACTCTCTAACCTCATCTAAATGTGAAATGGCTGCGAGAGAGAGAGAGAGAGAGAGAGAGAGAGAGACGAGGAGAGAGGAGAGGGAGGCTGGGCGTGCATGGCTTCCTTGGAACCAGAGCAAATCTTTTGCTCAAGCTCTTTTGTCCTCCCGCCCTATGCCTCATCATTATCATCCTCTCACAACCCCTCGTGTTCCACACCCCCATCGACATCCACCCCAGGCTTTTACTCTCCCACCTTCCAAACTCCCCCCAATCCTCAAAACTCTCCCCTACCCACCAAAACCCATTTTTCCACCAAAACCTTACCCTCGCTGCTGCCCCCGCTCTTCCTCAAAAATCCCGTAACCAAAAAATGGGAAAACGATGCTTGAAATGTGGCGAATCCGACCATATTGCCATCAAAGTGGATTTCACTGCTTCAACTGCAGGAAGTTCGGCCATCGAGCACGCAAATGCCCTCTCTACAACTGCACCAACTCCTTAACCATCGAAGTCCCCCACAACTCAGATATAGTATCGGTCCTTCCTGGCCTACATGCAAGTGCTTTCCTTCACCTCATCAATCCGAGGAGTCGCCCTGATGCCGCGACTATCGAAAGTGCCCTCAACTTCGCTTGGCGTAGGCAAGGAGGTTGGTGGGTGGTGAAAAGAGTCAGCGAAGCTGTCTTCCACGTCCAATTCCCCTCGGAGGAGGAAGCCAAGAAGGCCATCTCGGATGGTGTTGTCCAATTTTCAGGTTTTAACGTAATTTTTTCTCCTTGGTCTATGGATTACGGTGCTAAGCTCAAGCCACAGCCATGCTTTGTTTGATTAACATGCTGATGCTGTCGTTCCACCTCTGGAACCAAGCATCCATGGAACAGCTGATCCTACCATTTGGTACCTTCATCACTATGAGTGCTGCCATGAAGAATGCCACGACCAGAGATGAAGCTCTGGTTCTCATTGAGGTTCAGGATGTAAGCCTCATACCAAAAAACATTCTTGTCAAATACACTGTCCCTTGGAATCAGGAAATTCAAATGCATGATGTCCCAGTGCTCATCCTGGGGAAACCCATCCCTTCCGATGATGTAGCCCAGGGCAAGGTGCAGCTCTTCATCGCCGGCTCCAACTCCTTATCTTCGTTCTGGCGGCGGAGGAATCCCCAGGCAGAGCACCTAGCATCCAACATTCCGCCGCAAATCACGGTACCTGATCAAGGCACAGTTGGAAAGGAGCGAATCCCGGAAACTCAACCATCAGGCGATATCTCAGTTGTGAAAATCTTGCCTCTCCCCAAAGATAGTAACCTTGTTGCGAAATATCTCAACATTTCAGGTATGGCCGAATCTTCCGCGGAAGGATCGAAACAGGTCCCCCCTCAAAATATTGCCCCTAATCCCGTAGGGTCCAACGTTGTTGCACACCCTGATACCTTTGCCCAGCCTGTCATTGAGGTCCCATCTGATTCCCGCAAGGGCAACTTCGGGATTGCATCGCATGCATCTCATATTACTCCTGACAGCTCCTCCAACTCCTACGACATCCTTCATGAAGAAGAAACCAGGCAAATGATTTGGAAAGGCAGGCTAGCAACATTCCCCCTATCACTCTATAACGAGATTAAGCAGGCAGTAGAAAATGCACTTGAAAGTAGTGTGGCCAAGCGAGCAGGAAAAGCTGAGGCATCTACCACCATGCTGTTCAGTGCTGGTACTAAGGGCAAGGCCGCATCCAACTTCCGTACCAAGTCTCTCATCTCCAGATACCGCCGCCTTCTAGCCTCCTCTGCCTCGGGCTCTGCCCCCCAGGTTTTTATGACATTTGTAACAAACGGCGAAAGAGGAGTCTCTCTGCATCAAAGATTCCTTCCACCAGGCCGTTCATGCAACACCCCCATGCCTCTGCCAAATCTGCCTTCCAACGCTCCAGTGAAGGTACTTCCTCCTCGTTTAATTTGGTCAATAATGCATGCTTTAATCCATTTGCACTTTTATCATGCGATGACATACTTGAGGTTGCGGAAACTATTGGAGCGGAGGCCTTAGGGCCACACTCTGCTGTAAATATTAAGCAGGCTGCGGCAGCTAATGCTGATCCTCCAGATCAGCAGCAGCAGCGCAACTGAATGCTACCCCTCCCTCTTGGACCTTGCTCTGATCCTTCTCTTCGCTGTGAGTTTCTTTTGTTTCTAATGAAGATTGGCAGCTGGAACGTAAGGGGGTTTAAGGGGGTTAGGTAACCCCAATAAATGTACTCTTATCAAAGATGGTATTCTTAGCGAAAAGATTTCGATCGCATGCCTCCAGGAATCCAAATTGTCTTTGCCCTCGGACCGTAAACTTGCGTCCATTGGAGGCTCTGCTCTAACTAAATGGAAATCCCTTGATGCCATTGACAGTCGTGGCGGCATCCTTGTGGGCTGGAACGACAATATTCTTGACTGTTTCTATTGCGCTTTAGACATCTTCTCCCTTTCCCTCTCTTTTCGCAACCGAGCTACAGGCTCTGAATGGTCTATTACCTCTGTCTACGCCCCTTTTAAACTAGACGACAGAGCGCTCTGCTTTAATAAAATTTCCCAATGTAAACAATTCTTATGTGACGCCTAGATTGTTTGTGGTGACTTCAATACCACAATCTCAAATTTTGAGCGAAATAGTGGTGCTAGTTCGGCCAAAGATATGAAGAACTTCAGGAGTTGGATCCAACTCCTTCAGCTTATCGACCTCCCCTTGGCTGGCAGGAAATTCACGTGGTCCAATCTAAGAGCTAACCCTGCACTTGCTAGACTGGATCGCTTTCTCATCTCCAGTCATTTTGAGCAGCTTTTCCCTAACTGTCTGTAGCTTTCCCTCCCCCATATTGCATCGGACCTAGAATTCATTACTTCAAATTTGAAAAGGCATGGTCTACACAACCAAATTTCCTCTCAGACATCAGAGATTGGTGGTGTTCGTGTAATTGCCCTGGCTCCTCAGTCAATACCTTTGCTGCCAAGCTGACTCTGCTTAAAAGGAAGATTAAGAGGTGGCGCAACGAAGTTTTTGGTCACATTCCTATTCGCAAGAAGAGCCTCCTTGATCGTATCCACAGTTTGGACATTTTAGCTGACACCCAAACCCTTGATGACTCTCAAGTGGCTGAACTAGATACTGTCCACAAGGAATATCAAACTCTGATTAAGGCTGAAACTACCTATTGGAGGCAAAGAGCTAGAGTGTCCTGGATCAAAGAAGGGGACGCCAACACAAAGTTTTTCCACGTTATCGCTAACGGCAGAAGGCGAAGGAACTACATCTACTCTATTGTCCACAATGGAGACCTCATTAAGGACCAGTCCTATATCCATACTTGCTTCGAGAAGCACTTCTCGGAAATTTGTGGATCCACTTCCCGCCCTGATTTCAAAGTTGATTGGGCATCTCTTTATCCATCCTCTGCCACCAATCTCTTAGCCCTGGATGCACCTTTCACTAAGGAGGAGATACACCAGGCTGTCTTTGGTATGAATGGCGATAAGGCTCCTGGCCCCGATGGTTTTTCTATGCATTTCTATCAGCAACATTGGCAGGCTATCCAAGACGATTTATATCGCATGCTCCTTGATATTCAGGACGGGCGGGCTCTCATCAATAGAATCAACTACTCCAATATAGTTCTTATTCCAAATGTGAAGGTGCCAGTGCTGTATCCGACTTTCGCCCCATCAGTTTGCTTAATTGCTCTGTTAAAATCTTCACCAAAATTCTGGCTAACCGCCTGAGCCCCATCTTCCACACTCTTGTTTCTTCGTCACAGAGTGCCTTTCTTAAAGGGAAATCCACTGTAGACTGTTTTCTCACCGCCCATGAAGCTATTAACCTCTGTTGCTCTAGAAAATCTGACACAATCATGCTAAAGATTGACTTCCGAAAAGCTTTTGACACTCTTAGCTGGGATTTTATTGAAGAGATGCTCATTGCTCGAGGGTTTAGACCCAGATGGTGTAGCTGGATTAAAAGTATCCTCTACTCTACCAATCATTTGTTCTCCTCAATGGTGTGGCGGGTAGGACAATCTGCTCCAAGAGGGGCTTGAAGCAAGGAGACCCCCTCTCCCCCATGCTCTTCATCCTAGGAGTGGATGTTCTAGCTCAAATGTTGAAACTTGGCTGAGAATATGGCACTTTTACTAATCTCAATCTCCGAGGATCATTAGCAGAATTATTTATCCTCCAATTTACAGATGACACACTTCTCTTTTGCAAAGGGGACGAACAGGAGATTCTACACCTCAAGTTGCTTCTTCATATTTTTGCTAACGTCTCTGGCCTTCACATCAACCTTTCCAAATCATCCTTAGTCTACTTCGGCCACTCCAAAGCTAAATTGCAAGCCTTCGCTCAGATTCTTGGTTGCAAACAAGATACTCTCCCCACTAAGTATCTTGGCATGTCGCTGTCCAATGGTAAACTTAAGAGGCGTGATTGGCAACCACTGATCCTAAAGATAGAGAGACGACTTGCAACATGGAAGGGCCGACTCCTATCCAGAGGTGGGAGACTAATTCTTATCAACTCAGTCCTCAGCGCACTTCCTACATACTATGCTTCATTCTTTAAACTCCCCAAATGGGTCATCGCCAGGATTGACCAGATTAGAAGCAGATTCTTTTGGGTAGGAGGGGATTCGAAGCCATCTGGTGTATGTTGTTCTTGGAAGCGCATGTGCCAACCCAAGAGTCAGGGAGGGCTAGGGATCCTGAACCTGAGCCAGTTCAACAACGGTCTTCTTATGAAGTGGTGGTGGAAATTTTACTTCGAGCAAACCCTTTGCACTCAAGTCCTCGGGTCTCTTTATTTCAGGCAGTCACATAATTCTTTCATCTGCACGGCCAAAGCATCTGATTTTTGGAAGAGTATCTTCAAACTTAAGGAACAGTTTGATCTCAGTATTTTCTGGACGCTTGGCAATGGTCAGCTCATCAAGTTCTGGACCTCAAGATGGATCGATGGCTACAACATAGCATTGCTATTCCCAGCCTCGTTCAATGCAGCTTGGAATGCGAATGCTAGCCTGAGTACCCAGGGCTTCCTGCAGCAGGGTAGATGGATCTGGAAGCCGGGTTTACACTCTTCTACTTCCACCAATATTACCCTAGAAAAGGGACGTCTTATCCAGCTTCTTCAAGGCACTCATCCCACCTCTACACCAGACAGTATTTCTTGGCGGCACTCAGCAACTGTCGTCTTCTCGGTCAAGTCTGCTTACCTATTTTACAGCATTTTAGGTCTAATTACTCCCTTCTATAAGGCATGTTGGAAGTCTATGGTGCCGCTCAAGTGCAAAATCTTCATTTGGATGTTGAGTTTGGAGGTACTCAACTCCAAAATTGTCTCATTTCCAAGGGTTGGGACGGTGATCCGACATGCACATCCTGTGCATGTCCGATGGAAACCACCTACCATATATTCTTTGAATGCCCTTTATCTTGTCAATTATGGCACTACTTCATGCAGCGTTTTGACATCACACACCTCCCTTCTTCTATCACAGATTGCTTCTCACAGTGGTGTTTTGATCACCACAAGCACAAATTCATCTCTTCTTGGCACCTGATTACTATTGCATCATGTTGGAGTATTTGGAAGGCTCGAAATGAATCTGTTTTTCATAGCAAAACTATTACAGTGGATAAGCTTATTGCTAACACCAATGTCTGGATTTTCCATTGGCTAGATGCAAGTGGGGAATCGAAGACGAAGCGCAAGATCCTTCAAGATTTCCAAGCAGCCGGGGACAGCGACCTTATGAGAACAGCAGCGGCGTCCTCACAGCCAAGTGATGGTGACTCTCGTGTGTGACTTTATATCTTGTTACTGTTGTTGATGATGTATGTTTTGGAGGCCTGTTAATTGCCTCAATTTTGTGCTTTTATCTTGGTTGATCTGGTCTTTTTGTGTTAACGGCGATTTGTGATACAACTAAGTGATAGGATCATAGATTTGGGCTAGTTGAGGTGCATGACAGATGTCCGTTGCCCTCTCTACGTCCCAACCCTATGCCATCTTGACCTTATCTGTTCACAATTCAATCGTTCTCGGCCATGAGATCAACTTCCTTTTGTAACTACAGAAACTACTTTTTTATTCTAATATACTTTTGTGAGGTAGGTTAATCCTACCTTTTGCCAGTCAAAAAAAAAACCTCATCTAAATGTGTAAGATGGACATGGAGAGATGCATTGGTAGACTCTTGTGCACTTTGACTACGTGATGATGTCATAATTGTATGCAAAATATAAAATTAATATTAAATAAGTAACAAATTAGCAAGTAATAAATGTTGAATTATAAAAAAGATACCGCACTAGAAGAATTCTCAAAGTTGTGTTGTGAATGCTTCTTGAATGTTGATTGATTCCAAAATAACTTCAAGATTGCACTTCTTCGCTTCTTCAAACTTTGATATTCCACAAATTTCAGAACTTTTGTTTGTAATATAATTATGTAACTTGTATGAATAAATTGAAAGAGTTGAGAGAATTGTTTTGTAGTTTTGTTGTGAAGAAAATGTTTTGGAAGGCTTCTCTATTCATACGACTTCATATTGCGTTTCCTAATTTAACCCCCAGAAACTAGCCGTTTATAACCGTTGGGATTGGTTTTTTAGACATTTATTAACCCCAAATATTAAAAAGAAATTGTACAACGGTCGACCCACCGGGCTAGACTGCCCGGTTACGGTTCCGGGCCGGTCTGGTTCACGACCAGGCGGTCATAGGCCAAAGCGGTCTGTTTCCAACAGGACCACAGTTCCAAAAAGTAAGGATTGGACTGGCCCACATAAATTAAGCGGGTCAGCCCGTGAACAGTCCGTTCCAGTCCGAGCTACAAAACGGGTCGGTCCAATCCGGTTTCGGGCCGAACCGACCCATTTGTCATCCCTAGGACAGACGATGTGAGTCAAAATAGAATGAGTAGACTGTGGTGTAGGAAGAAAAGAAGTAACCCAAAGATTGGTCTTCTCAGCTAACACAGCTGATTTGGCATGTTCCAAAGTCATAAGCTGGCTGCAAACAATGGTGAACTCTAGGAAGCCTCATCGAAAACTCATACAGACATTTTATGATTATGTGATTCAACACACTTCTTCTCCTTACATGGCTCCTTAATTTCATCAATTTGCTGCCAAAGATTCTTGAGAGAAGCAAAGAAATCTAATAAAGATTGATCACCTTTAGTGGTTGCCGCAAGTTCCAGATTCAAGGTATACTCACAAGCATGACTAGTGTGCTTATACGTATCTCGAACATAGTCCAAAAGCCTTTGCAGAGGTGAAGAGAGCAATCTGACGACATATGGAGACTTCAGTGAATAACAAATAATACTCTATACTCGAGAATTTAGAGCTTTCCACTCCTTAAGAGTTTGAGTCGTTGCAACGAAATAGGTAATGGTAGAATCCGAAGTAAGAGTAGGAGGTGTCGTCATGGCGGGATCGTCGATGGCAGATCATCCTTAAGATGATGGACAAGGCCATGAGCTCGTAAAAGCACAAGCATGTGGATAGACCAAGTTGGATAATTTTCAGAACCCGATAATTTTTGGGTGTTGTAGGGATGGAGCCGATTGATGAGGAAGATGTAGAAGCCATCACTCTAGTTGTTTCTAAGTTCCAGAGTAAAGAAGAAGCCGAGATTAGAGGATTTGAGGATCTGTGGGATTTGAGATGTCGAGAAGGGTTGGGGATTGAAAATCGGCCAATCGAGCGATGAACGCGATGAGAAAGAAATAAGAGTACGATAAGCACGACTCCAGATTTGTTCAGGTTCGCAATATGCACATGAACCCGGATGAGTTGGGTTGGGGATCCGAAAAATCAAACAGGATAGGGGTTTAGATTTGGGTTTGGATCACAGTTGGATTGGATTTGTGATCAGGATTTGGATTTGGTATTCTGCGATATGGGTTTGGGATCGGAATTGGATTTGGATTTCTCAAACCACCGAAGAGAAAACATAAGATATAGAATTGAATTTCTCTAACAAGATTTGAATTTAAAGATCTAGATCAACAACTATGATACCATGATAGAAATAGAGTTAGAGAAAACGTAATCTTATCTATTAGAGCATGAATCTTATATATATATATATATATATATATATATATATATATATATATATATATATATATATATACACACTAGGTATGCCCGTGGGCACGTGCCTACGGCACGTATTCGAAACGATGCAACATATGAAAAATCATGTTAACAGTAAGAGATGATTTATATGGATGTTTTTTGTCTAGTAGACATTGATGTATTAATGTACTCTGAAGTAAGATTATGGAGTGAGATTTATGTTTATTGATTTGTATATTGCAGGATCATTTGTCAGTAGCTGAAGATTCAAAAATAATATTGTGAATCTACAACAGTAGTGGACCGAAAATTCCTTGCTATGTGTGGCTTGCTCAGTTTGAGGAATTTTTTTTTTGATTTGGAGTGGCAATTCATTTTCTAATGCAATGAACACCTCAAACTGCACATTTTTTGTGAAGGATGATTTATATAGATGTGTATTTGGCAGTAGACATTGATGTACTGTGAAGTATGATTAAGTTGTTTATGCAGAATCATTTGTCAGCAGTTCGGGATTGAAAAAGAGTATTATAAATCTACAATAATAGTGGATCGAAATTACATCTGCTCTGAATTTGGAGCCCGCCATAAGTAGCAATTCATTTGCACATGTAGTTATCGCCTCAAACTACATGAGTTATTTCCCGATTGTCATATTTTTATGTAGTTAACCCTGAATGATTTTAAAAAAGGTAAGAGAGAGAGCGAAAGTTTGTTGTGATGTGCATGTGAAGACCTTTTGTTAAATGTGATCAAGCACAATTACATCTCCATATGAATAAATCTATATCCATATACTGGAGAGTGTACTGCAAATTTGATTTGAAACATGCTTATTGACCCCCCTTTTTTGATTAACAGGGACGACAATTTTTGATATATTAAAAAAAAAAAGATGCACATGCAGGTAAAACTAATAACATAGATGACAACATTAGGCCCAATTTGCCAAAATAATTACAGAGTGATTAACATAAAACACATAAACCCATCTATCAGGGATTTCACCAGTAAAATTGACAGTAACATAAAGAGAAAAAGAAAGCATAAAAAATATTCTGAGAACATGAAGATTGCAGACAGATAGACGACTAAACTCGCCATAATGAAAAGACCTGAAAAATCACGATCAAGAATGAAAAAACCATTTTAATGAAAAAGGAATCAATCAAGTCAAAACCAATGAGAATTTAAAAAACCAACACTAATAGTTCGTAGAAAATTTTATTTTCGAAACAACACCTTTCAAAATGACTGATGTAAAGTAAATGGACGGTTAGAACAAAAAATGCTTTCCATCACCCCAACATATTTGCATAAAAATGCTCTTTATTACCATGTATGATTGATTTTTTAATTTTTTCCACACCTACTCAAATAAATCCTTATTTCTATTCTAGAATACTAATAGGATTTTAGTAAAAAAATCTGCAATATCTCCCCTAAAATATTAGCCCTTTTACAGCAATTCTTACGGAATTCTGCTAACAATTAAAAATATCACATCACAGACAGTTAATACCAAACCTCCCCAGGCCAATCCAAGCAAAATTACACAGGCATCATATGTATAGGGCACTGGGGGCAAAAATTATCATATAATGCAATATACAAAACAAAAACCAAAATTTCGTTCAAAAACATAATGGATTTTTAGAAAAACCTTTGAAAACCCACACATAGAACCCAATACTCCACAACTTTGCGGGTACGGGTTTTAACATACTATATCCCATCACTATATATCATTATTTACATACTTTACTTACATAAATATTACACATATTTTCTCGACTACCCTCATTACACAGATATAACTAATAACTCATCCACCAACCCTATTACCGATGAAAGTAAAACTACCAAAAAAATAGAACATAAAAGAATTGTACCTGTAATGAAAAAAAAAACAATTTTGAATGTAAGTGGACAATTAATTAATTTGATAAAAACACAATAAAAAGCTTCACTTACTGTTTTTTTCAAGCCAACATCAACCTGTAAGGTATGAAAGTAAACATTATAATGTGAAGAACATAAAAGCAAGAATTTTTTGATCTAATATGAAAGAGTTATAGATGTCATAAAAAAAGAGAAACTTACATGACCATATATAATGATGTTATCCATTGTTGTTGTTTAATTCTGATGAAGGACTTGATTAACTTTGACATTCTAATTACTTTAACAAACCAATCAATTACTTACATTACAGAATTTAGATAGCCAGTAGATGAACCAGTTTTAAGCTAAATCAATCAATTACATACATAATGTCACTCTAGTAATGTATTGAAACCGGCATAATTTCCAAATGATCTTCATCAGGCATGAACACAAACTCTCTGTCTCAGATATTATACTTGTATCATCTCCACATTAATTATTCATGTTAATCACAATTTCTTTAACTTGAAATTAAAATTCCAGCATCACTTCAATTTCACTGTATTCTTTTGGATTCCCATACAACATTTGCACTGGCAATTTGATTAGACTGGTTAAGAATCTCAGAATGGCATTTTGACAATTTTTTAATGTAATTTCTTTAACAAATAACATGCAATATAAAGTGACCGTTTTTTGACTATATCGACTAAGTTTCATAATAACTAAAGGCATGACATTCATACTTTTTTGTTGAATATGAACCTGCTATCATTGTGGACATAAACTTATGTATTCAACTTCTATAACACAAATATTTGAAATCTAACTCATCACGGTGCATTGTTGAACATGTAACTCATCTTCTATATTCAACTTCTGTATTCAACTAATCAACTTCTGTATTCAATTTCTATGTATTCAACCCATCAAAGAACTAATAAACTTCTGTATTGAACTTCTATGTAATAAATCTAACTCAGTGCACTTCTGATGATAATCTTACTCATCACAGACAATATGAGAATGAATTAACTTCTACACAGTATTACGAAAAAATTGTACAACACAGTGCAATGTTGAACAACCTACTAAGCCTACTAACTTCATCTCCAAATCTAACTCATCAACATTCAACTAAACATGTTCAAAATGAAGAAACAACATACCATAGAATCCTGCGAGTTTGCGACTTCGCAAAATCATGAATCCTCCCGTATCGAAATTAAAGGCGGAAACACCTATAAAATTTGAAATGATCAAAATTTTATCATCCAAGATTAAACTTTAGATAAAGATTAAAGTTAAACTTAAAATTTTGAAATAATGTACGCAGGTAGGGAGAGATTAAACTATAAAAGCGAAGATATATCAAGCTTATCTAACTTTTGTAACCTAAGTTACGAAGCTAGAAATAATCTGAAATTAAAGCTAGAAACATTTCAAATTAATTAGTCTGATTGTTAATTACATTGTGTTCATGTTAAATAGAAGACATGCCTTAGCAATTTTCTCAATATGATTGTTAATTACACATTGTGTTCCTGTTCAATAGGAGACATGCCCTGTCAAATTGTTAATTACACATGCTAAACCCTCATCTACTATGGAAAATATGTTTTTCAATATGATTTGGCAATTTGTAATTTTTCATATACTATGGCACCTTATATGCTGCATTTGGCAATCTACAGGCAAACATATACTAAAACCAAATAAAAGTATATTGTTTTGACCTATACTCTTTCTCAAAAAAAATTGACCTCATAGCAGATCTATAAACTTCAGTAAACTCACAACAGAATGTTAATCTGTTTCATGCTCAATAATGAAATAAAATTTTAGGTAAAGGAACAGAAATGATAATGTATAAATACATTTTTCTACTTCCAACTGTCAATGCCTAATTCATTAAATAACACTTTTCGCAATAAACATTGCAACTCCTTTCAATTCTTTAGGTTCTTTCTGGAAATTCTTCTAAAGTCTACCTGTAAGATCTAAAGGAAGAGTGTAGTTTAGGAATTTATGCCAGGGTTGTTTTAGCTTATCCTCGACAACTATCGAAATTTGCAGTATAAAAATCACAAATTCATAATAACCTGCCCCTGTGTATCTGATTAAATCTCCTAAGGATGATTAAATTTAAAAACATTAGAAATTGAAGCCTTAAAATTAAAATGACTGCAAGTGTGACACTTAATGAACATCAAAATTCTAACTTTTAAAACCAAGTAAATAAAATAGACAACAAAATGCCCTCCAACAAATTTCAATCTAAGATCCATCATCTAAACTTTGAAGACAAATCTCAAGATTACTGAAAACTCCAAACATATCCATGCAAAACCATTTTTTTGTAATCATCTATAACTAAGAATTATGAGCACAGATTAAATTTAAAAACATTAGAAATTGAAGTCTTAAAATTAAAATGACTGCAAGTGTGAAACTTAATGAACATCAAAATTCTAACTTTTTTAACCAAGTAAATAAAGTAGACATCAAAATGCCCTCCTAACCAATTTCAGTCTAAGATCCATCATCTAAATTTTGAAGACAAATCTGACGCTTACTGAAAACTCACAGTAAGCTGGGTATTTGTCACAGCAGGTGTGACCATGGTAATGAGATGTAGGCTTTCCAATCTCACAGTCAGTGTTTATCAAGTCTTTGCCCTCATGTAGTTAAAATCTATGAATTTCAGGAAGTGAAGAAAAATTAGCAGCTTGCAAAAACCTAGGTGCTGATATCTGCATAAACTAGAAGACTGAAGACTTTGTTGCACGGATCAAATATGAGAGGGAAGGGTATGCTCTCTTTATCGTTTTGATGTCTGAATGCTTTGCTTGAGATCTCATTAAAGGTGGAAATTCACCTTGAAAATCTGCTCTAAATTCATTTTCATATTCAAATATCGAATGCACACGAATATGGACAGTATTACCCTCTCCCTCTGAATAGATATCTTAAAAGTAAATTAATGGTTTGTAGTATTACACATAGATTGTTTTATTTGGATTAATTATATTTTGTACAGATGCATGTAATCTCTGGATTTTAGGTCTGCAGTTTAAGCTCGGGCATGGAGGAACCCCACAATTCTCCATGTTTATGTAGGTTGTTAAGGAGAGATGATATACATGTTAAAGGAAATTCTTTTGATCCTAAGCCACTCTACAATGACAAAAGAAAGAGTAGAATGCAACCCTGTTAAATAAAAAAAAGAATCCTATTGTAGATAAGATATCTCATGAACATTGACTAACGCTAAAATTTCACCTGTTCCAAATTTGTAGTGTAAACTTGATGACTGTTAGAGTTTCAAAAAGGAAAAAGAAACTTTCGGAAACAACAGATAATATGCACATGTAAAAAAATATAGCATAATTAATTGAGTAATTGAGCAAAATAAGACAAACTGCTCAGAGATCTCCCGAGTTAAGAAGAGATGCTATGATGTACAAAGCAGGATGCACATTGTATAGAAGGCTTGTGGTTGCTAGTCAAAGGAATTTTAAACAAATCACAAAGGATTTAAAAATACCTGCAAGTGGAATCCCGACAATAGATATTAATCCACAATAGATAGAAAATAATTCCATCAATAGGATTACATAGCACCCCCCAAATGCCATCTCCATAAAACTGTCAGGTTTCTGGAAAATAATTGGATAAGTTTGTAAGGAAAGAATGCTTAAAGCAAGCACAAACTGAATTGAATGATGTAGTACACAAAGTACAAAACAAAACAAAAACTACAGTTATTGTGTTCATTTTAATTAAGAGATTAAAATACAACAACAAATTATACAGTAGTACTGTAAACCAAAACATGCATAAAATTTAACATTGATCTGGAAATTACTGGTATCAAACTCGAACGGGCTCCCTTCTCTATCGGTGCTAAATAATGGAAATAATATACTATATAATAAGCACTCAGAGAAAGTTTCACACAATCAATGGAACACATACTATAATTTCTATTAAATCAAAGAAAAGGGAATAAGGCAATACATACAAATGATAAATTATCCTGAAAGATACTATCTGAATAAGTTATGAATACTTTAGTTAACAAATTAACTAACTTGCCAAGCCTTCGAGGGAAGAGCTTCTCATTTGACCGAACCCTAAAATCAACCTCTCTTCAAAAGGAGTGGTCAGTCAACCTTTTGATCCTACCACTTAAACCTCTCTCGAAATGAACATTATCTTCATCAACATTACAGAAGAAAAATTGAAAGAACCAACACCTCCTATCACCCTCATTAAACTTAATCTCATCAAGCTATTTGAAAGTAAATATACAAAGAACAAAAAAAATGTAAATTATGTTCAGTCGTCTATCTAAGTAACCAAGTCTAAAATGCAACAAACAAAGGTTCAACATCTAGGATATACTGTAAACAGAATGTTTTTGAAGAAAAAATACTGTAAACATGATAATACCTAACAATTGTGATTATTGTAAACATCTAATGTACATTATTAAACCTGTCTCAAATTTATGAAAATTTACACATTTCTACTCTCAAATTCAGGGCTTAAACTCTTCTGTCACGCCATTAATTAAACCTCAGTAGCTCTTTCACGCAAAAGCCTTCTCAATTAACCTAAACCCTACAAAGATTCCTCTTTTTACCCCAAAACGCCAAAAGTATGTGAGATTTTAGGGTTTTGAACCATAAAGGACAAAACTTTCTGGACTAATTGATGATAAAAAGCAGTTACCCTAATAAAATTGATACTAAAATTGATGAAATCAAAGATAATTTACCTTATAAAAATGGTGATAAATTACCTCAAAATACTGCAAACATTTCTACACTCAAAATACTGTAAACAAAATCTGAAACAGTGCTGACATTATTTCCAACGATCATTAACAATAATCACAACTGCAAAAAATCTCACCTAGCCCATGATGAAGTCGAAATAATACCCCATCGGCCTGATCCATGAAAGCATAGAGAGTTCCCCTATCAAAAAAAGAAAGCATAGAGAGTTCAACTGATCTGAAAATCCTTTTCTTCATGCAATATTTGATGATAGATCATTTGCAAGATCAAAATTAAAAACTATCAAATCTTATATTCATGATAAGATAAATCACAGCAACTGAGCAACTTATTAATTAGACACCAGCTTGCAACCGAAACATCGCTCAGTTAATTACTAATTTAATCTAATATAATCTAACACCAAATTCAACTACCTCAATCTATTTGATTCAACTAACACCAAATTCAACAAACTCAATACCAAAGCTCACCTATTGAAAGCAATTTCCTGAACTGCGTCGTCGCCTCGAGCTGGAGCTCCCATCATCCGAGTAAACCCCGGCTACCATCGCCGCAAGCTCTCCAACTAAAAAAAACCACAAAACCAAACATGAAATTTACCAAATCCAAATCCCAAACACTCAGATCTAATTACCAAATAGACCAATCAATCAATCACCTTCTTCTCAATGGCGGAAGCGTGAATCGGCTGAGGAAAGGCCTGAGCTTGCATCCCCTCCCTCCTCTTCTTCTGCAAGTTCTCCTCCCTCTTGCTTTTCCGGATCTCTCGCCGCCGCCGCCCCTCCTCGGCATCGACGACGATCGTGGTTCTCTCGTTCGGACGAAGCGACATGGCTGATTTTTCGATTGGAATTTTGAGAATCGAGATTCGAAACCCTAGAAATTTGATCGAAGAAACCCTAGAAATTTGATCGAAAAAAGTGCGGAGCGGGGAGAGCGGGGAGAGAGAGGGAGACGTTGAGATAGAGAGAGTGAGACAGTGAGAGAGAGACTGGGTTAGGGATAGAGAGCGGGGAGAAAGAGAGAGAGAGAGTAGGGGGTTTATTTTGGGGAAAAAGAGAGGTTGTGTTGGTTTTGAATTTGTGGAGTTTGAAATTTTGGGCGGGAAAATATGTTTTGTGAGATTAGATCTGATCCATTGATTTTGGGAGAGATTGAATGTGAGCCACTTGATAGCTTTCCTTGTGTTTTATTATATAGCTTTCCATGTGTTTTATTATATAGATATATAATAAAACACAAAGAAAGCTATCAAGGGGCTCTCATTCAGTTGGGTTGAAATCAATCGTCCAGATCTAACCTCATAAAACATATTTTTCGGCCCAAAAGTTTCCCACAAAACTCGAATTCAAATCCTCCAAAACAACTACTTTATTTATTTATTTATTTCTCTCTCTCTTTCTCTCTTTCTCTCTCTATTTACTTAGGAATTTATATTTTCAGATTTCATGTTTGTAAATTTTCAGATTTTTTATGCATTTTTTATTGCTCATATTATATTGAAAATAGCAAATATCTCATCAACAGTTAAATTTCATCATTTTCCACACTCAAAGTTCTAAGAGGTTGGATTTTACACCACCATTTATAATTATTTTTCAACATATACTAATGGAAACATGGACTTTTATTTACAACTAATTATTATTTTGCTATTCAAATTTGATATTGAAAATAGCAAATATCTCATCAACAGTTAAATTTCATCATTTTCCACACTCAAAGTTCTAAGAGGTTGGATTTTACACCACCATTTATAGTTATTTTTCAACATATTCTAATGGAAACATGGACTTTTATTTACAACTAATTATTGTTTTACTATTCAAATTTGAGCTACATAATTGCTGTTTTACTGTTTACAAGACTTTCATATGCTGTATCATTTTGAAGACGTGCCGTAGGCACGTGCCCATGGGCACATATATATATATATATATATATATATATATATATATATATATATATATATATATATATATATATATATTATATACAAGGAAAGGTGAGACACGTGTCATACACATGATAGTTATATATACATATATTAACAGAGGATAATATTATATTTTTGTAATGTAAGTAGATCGAGTTTATGCTCCACCAGATTTGGGTTCAAATCCGATTTGATTCCATACCAACTTTGTTCTTAAACCGCAGCAGCATGAAGCAACTCCTACCAACTCCCCTCTCCCCCTTACCGGTTACATTCTCCGACACCTCCCCCGTCCACCCTACTCCTTCTCTCTAACTACTCACCACCCCAACTGCACCCAACTCAGAACCCCAACCCCCCTCTTCTTCTCTGCCTCCAACCATCCCACCCACCCACCCCCCCACTGTCTCCTCACAGCCATCTCTACCGTCAACCCACGTCCCTCCACCTTACTATGTTAACGCTCCTAGAGCTCAGTGGGTGCGGGCCCAACGAGAGGGTCCGCCACCCACCGACACCAGCACAAACTCAACATGCTACAACCCAAGGTGCTACTAACCAAAATGGTATCACTGTGCAACCCATCCCTTCACCACCCACCCCTGCTGCAGGTGTTCCTGTGGCTACATCAAAGACTATAACAGCGATGAATCCACCAGTGGAAGAGCGAGGAAATCGAGAGCTCAGAGGTGTTCACTCATCGACGAGTACGCACCTTCATGCGCATCAGCATCGCATGGGGAGGAACAACGCTCATCATCGCTCAAGTGAGGGCTCCCCAAGAGGCCATGGGTATCAACGCCGACGTGAGGATGTATACGAGGGAAGGGCCCATCGATGGGGTCCCCCTCCTGGCCATTTCAGGCAGAAAGAAATCCTACCAAGGGGACAATATCAGAGAACTCACGAGGGCGCTGCACGCAAACATGACACTAACAGGGAACTACACTACACTTCCAAGTCCAACACCAAACATGACACTAACAGGGAGCTACTCTATACCTCCAAGTCCAACACCAACACAGGCCCAAGTTTTCAACCGTCCAATCATCCTCAACATTCAACTACAAATTACCCTCCTAAAACATCTACGGAAATCCCAAGGGGATCAAACCCTCCCAACTAGCAACAAGTACACAGGGAAACTTTGGAACAAATACATACAGCCCCTAGCTCCCCCCACAAAACCACCACCGATCAACTCACTTTGCCATCGGCACCGGAGTGCCGCCAACTGTTATCTCACGCTAAGCATGCCCACGAAGGTGCAGTGCTAGATAGGACTACAGTTGGGGCCTCTGGCGATGTGGTAGAGGAGGGGCAGTGGATACAAGTCAGGGGTAAGAGAAGCAAGTATACAGAGAGTGTCACTAACCTCCAATCTGGTAAAACCACAGGCATTAAGAAACAGAGGAAGGGAAAGAGGAGGCCGGCGCCGTGTTTTAATTGTGGGGATCTTGGGCATTTCAAGAGTGAGTGCACAAAAGAAGTACGATGCCTCAAATGCATGAAGTGGGGCCATCTATCTTACGTGTGTGCCAATGTGGTAGAAACTCAAAGTGATGAAGAGAGGCAGGTGAGTAGAGGGAGATCACCAGACCACCCCACCGCGATCTGACTGGCGACAAGCCTGGAAGTCATTAAAAATGAAGAAAGATGGTTGCGTCAATGGTGTGCGATCGCCAAAATTAAAGCTGGAAGGCCATCAGAATCGCACCTCACACAGGCGCTCACTCAAAAATGGCTGATGCGTGTCGATAGAGACTGGGTGGCTAAGAAGTTGTGCCACATGCAATTCTTCGTCTCATTCCCCTCACCGGAGAAAGTTTCAGAGGCTGTCGGAATGGGGATTGTCGACTTTGGACATTTTCAAGTGGAGTTCAGTGCGTGGACGCCAACATTCGGAGCCGAGCTCCCTCAGGGAGAAAAATTTTGGGTTTGGATACATAACGTTCCCTTGCACTTTTGGAAGAGGGAAGCTCTTCAAGAAATGGTCGCGGAGTTCGGGAGTATAGAAGAGATAGACGAGAAGACGGTTAGACGGTCGGAGCTGGTCTCAGCAAGGGTTCTTATCAGAAGCGCCAACATTTCCTTGATGCCGCGCTTCGCCAAGGTATACTCCTTCGAAGAATCGTATCTTATCAGGTTTGTGCTAGACAAGAGAGTCGATTCAACAAAGGAACAGACCTCCCTCCCCAAATCGTCTTCTTCCCTTACAGATCACAGGACATACAAGCAGGTGGCATCACCAACAAAAAGCCTAACAATTGATGGGTCTCATGAGGTGGAGCGAGCTCACCAGGAGATTCTCAAGGCGGCAATGGAGCAGGGGCGACACCAACAGCCAAAACAACAGCCACCGTACAGAGATGATCGAAGAAGGGACCGTCCCGCAAGATCCAATAGTCAAAAGTCACCGGGGACCTTCAACTCGCTGGATCGAATGGTGGCCCCAATAGACAGCCCTATTTTGGAAGCGCATGCACAGGCACAGGGAGGAGATACAGTGGCAGACCCCAAAAATGGGAAAACAACCCTCTGCAACTACATGCAGACTCTGAACCAGAGGTCGATGGAAGAGCACCACCACTTTGGGGAAGGCGACAGCCGAGGAAAGCTTTCGACCAAGGAATGGGTCCAAAAGCGTTGGTTTGCTTCAAAGAAAGAAAAAGAAGCAACTGGGGAGCAGGTGAGTCAGGAGCCAGAGGACCCTCTGGGGAAAGAGGCGAGCACAGGTCTGCCCAACCTTAGCAAAAGCAACTCAAAGGTGAACGAGCTGAGCGCTGAGGGAGTGGGTGAGAAAGGCAGGCTTTTGGAAGATGGCAAGTTTGGGAAAGAAGGCAGGAGATCTCGAGAGCTGGAGATTGGCAAAAATGGGAAAGAAGACGATGCGTCTTCTTCGTTGAGAACGAAAGAAAAAGAAAAAGATAACGTTTGGGTGGAAGCTTTGGACAGAGCGCACTCTGAGCCAACCGCTCTGTCCCCCAATGAAAGTGCGCCAGCTGGCAGTGAGGGTAACCTCACCGCTCACTGCCAAAGGTCACATGATGCTCTTTTCGAGACCTGTGGTACGTTGTACCGTGGGAACAACTTCACTTTGGGGGCTACTGAAGGTGTGACTAGGAGGCCGGTTGGTGGGCTTTTATAGGGGATAATGGGCCCAAAGAGGGGTCCAAAGCCCCGTTTATTGTCTCTGGGCCGTGTAACGCTACAGTTTCGAGCATTCAGGCACAATATCAGACTGGGAACGGGCCCATTGAGGGGACCGAATTGAAGATCGCCGCTATTATTAGTGAGTCACCAATTTGCGGGCTCAGTGTGGAGTCCGCATTGAAAGTTCCTACTCTACAACAGGAAATTCAACTCACAGATAGTGAGGAAGACCAAGAAGGGCGGCTCAATCTAGATGAAGAATTCTCATACACAGATGAGGAGTCAGAAGAGCTTGAGTTCATTGCTAACACCCAGAGGGAGCTCTCCCCTGAGATGGTTCTATCCACATTCCCAGATTCAGCACCCGGGGGTAACTCTGGATTGTCCCAGAGGGCAGGTGGGTACAGAGTTCGCCGCTCCCCCAAGAGGGCTCATGTGGAGAACTTGGATGACTACCTCGAGGTAGCAGCGGCAGCCAAAGCTTCTAAATTCGACAATGGAGGTACGACTAATTTTTTAGCATCTATTTTAAATTCATGTCAGACTCTGATATTTTTTTACTAGCCGAAACATGTGGGTTAGAGGTATGGGACACAGAGCGCAACGCTTTACTACTAAATAAAATCAGGGATTAGGAAATCGATAGGGTTAAGACTAGTTATGACAATGCCCTAAGAAATTGCGCTGGGCCGACAGACACCCCCGAGGATGTAACCGGCCCCACATCCACTACAACGATCTATGTTGATACTGTCCCCCAATGAATACACTATTCTAGAATGTTCGGCGACTGGGGGATAGGGGAAAGGAGACATGGTAAGGGACGTCATCAGCAACTCCAAGGCGGATGTGGTAGGGTTACAGGAACCTAAGCTCCAGCACGGGCTCAAACTCAAAAGAATTGGAGGTAACAGGATTAAGGAGTGGGTGTTACATCTGTCAGCAGGAGTCTTAGGTGGGATTGCTATAGGGTTCAATTCGGATATTCTCTCCTGCGTTGAGGGGTATAGTGGAACGTTCTCCCTGACTGCACGACTGAAGCGTCGATCCGATGATTGGATGTAGACGGTGACTGTTGTCTACGGGCCGAACGTGGCCATAGACCGAGATGCCTTCTGGCAAGAACTTTTTGACATCCGACAATGCTGGTCAGGAGCTTTGATTGTGGGTGGGGACTTCAACATCACTAGATTTGCATTTGAGCATAAGGGTAGAGGCTCCAGCGACAGACACAGAGAGGAGTTCAATAGAGTGATCACGGAACTAGAGCTGATCGATATCCCAATCAATGACAGACTATTCACTTGGTCTAATATGCAAGCGGCTCCGGTTTTGGCCAAGTTGGACAGGATTCTAGTATCGATGGAATGGGAAGCTAAATTTCCACTAGCATCAGCTAGATCGATCCCTAGACCAACATCAGATCACGCCCCGATCCTCCTCGATGTGGGGGCACATGGAGCCCACAGGCAACGAAAATTCAGATTTGAGAAGGCCTGGTTGGAAATTCAGGGATTCCATCACCTGGTTATGAAGAATTGGGCGCTCCCAATTGCTGGCAGGGACGCGGCATCCCGATGGTGTGGAAAAGTTCGCAGACTGAGAAAGGGCTGTGTAGATGGAATCGGTCTAGATTCTCGACCATCTGGCATGCTAAAGAGTCGTTTCTGAAAGGAATTGATAAGCTAGAGAGAGTGGAAGAAACTAGAGTCCTGTCGCAGGAAGAGCGAAACAGGCTACTAGAGCTCCGAGATAACATTGCCAATCTTTATAGACTGGAGGAGATCAAATGGCAACAAAGGTCTAGGATTTCGTGGCTCAAAGAGGGAGACTCGAACACGGCCTACTTCCACCATGTGGCAAGCGCACGAAGGAGATCCAACCTTATCCTATCAGTTCAGACGGATACAGGAACATCGCAAGACGAGAAAGTGATTTCCGCAACCTTTCAATCTTACTATAATGGTCTCTTCGGGAGGAAGAATGATTTTAGGATCCCAATGAGCGATGGCTACTAGCAGGCATATCAGAATGAATCGGGACTAAACTTATCATCCTTGGAGGCACCTTTCTTGGAGACGGAAGTCAAAGCGGCCATCAACCAGATGGGAGCAGACAAGTCACCTGGGCCAGACGGCTTTCCAATGATGTTTTTCCAAGTGTTCTGGGAAGAAATTAAAGGAAAATTTATGGATTTAATGGAGGAATTTTTTCACAACAGTCTGAGGCTAGGTATGTTCAACTTTGCAGAAGTTGTGCTGATTCCCAAACGAGAGGAATCTAAGAGCGCTGGGGATTTTAGACCAATTAGCTTGATAAACTGCTCGGCTAAGATCATCACTAAGGTACTAGCCATCCGCTTGGAAAGTATTATGGACAGTCTTATCAGTAGGACTCAGACAGGCTTCATCAAGGGGAGATGTATTCTAGACTGTGTGGCCACTGCTGAACAAGTAATCCACCACTGCCACAAGAGCAATTCCAAGAACTTCCTCCTTAAGCTGGATTTTGAGAAGGCATACAACTCCGTAGATTGGGAGTGTCTGCTAGAGGCTCTCAGAGGAAGAGGTTTCGGGGACAAATGGATAAGATGGATCAAACACTGTCTGCAATCTAGTAAAACGGCAATTTCAGTGAATGGGAGACCCGCTACAGCGTTTCCTTGCAAAAAGGGACTTCGGCAGGGGGATCCGCTATCCCCACTACTATTTACTATTGTAGCAGATGTGCTGAGAGGTATGCTAGAGAACTGTCACAGGAATGGCTGGATAACACCGGTGGCCAGCAATACCTCTAATCAGGGGTGCACGATTCTACAGTATGCAGATGACACCTTACTCTTCGAAAACGGGACTAGATCAGAAACAGTCTGCTTTAAAGGGGCCCTCTACTGTTTCGAAGCCTGGTCAGGGCTCGGGATAAACTTCCACAAGAGTGCGCTGGTTCCCATTACACTCTCAGAGGAAGAAGCACGGGAACATGCAACCATTCTTAACTGTATGACGGAGGAGTTCCCAATCAAATATTTAGGGCTCCCACTAAGACCAGGGAGACTGACTAAGTCTGACTGGTTACCTATAATAGACAGGGTGGAGGACAGACAGGTAGGATGGAAAGGTAAATCGCTTTCTATCGGGGGTAGAGTGGTACTCATCAACTCAGTGTTGTCTAATCTGCCCATCTACTACATGTCATTTTTTGAACTCCCAAAGTGGGTGATCCAAAGGATTGACCGAATCCATAAGAGATTCCTTTGGAAAGGGGCAGATTCGAATAAGAGAGGTTACCACCTTATCAAATAGAGTATCGCCTGCATGAAGAAGAGACATGGAGGGCTAGGCATCATTGACCTTAGAGATATGAACCTTGCCCTTCCTGGAGAAATGGCGGTGGAAAGTGTTTCACCACTGCGGGGAAGGATGGCAGGATTTTATTCAGCCATACATTCGGGGAAAAGGGATGAGAAGTTTAGGCTTCCGAGTTGGGTCTAAAGTCTCACGATTCTGGAAAGGAATTGCCAAAGCCAGCGGACCGTTCAACTCAGCAGTTACGTCTACTATCGGTAATGGATGGTCCACCAGATTTTGGTGGGACAAATGGTGTGGTTCCCATGCTCTCAAGGAAAGTTTCCCAGAACTGTATGAAAAAACGAATCGGCCAAATATCTCCATGGCAGAAACATGGAAAAGGGAAATTTGGAGACCGCCGTTTCGAGGTACTCTTTCCCCAGGATTGCATCAGCAACTGCGTGAACTGCAGTCGTAGATTTCACAGTCTGGGGTGTTGTGCACCCAAGGCCCAGATCAGATGCGTTGGGGACTCGAGAATAAGGGAATGTTCTCGGTAAGATCACTTTACCGCCGAATTCACTATCGAGGATGCAGACCCAGCTGGGCAACGGTGTTATGGAAGGCAAAGACGCCCCTTAAAGTACGAGTCTTCCTCTGGCTAGTGCTCAATAATGCTATTCTCACCATAGAGAACCTGGCCAAGAGGCAACCCCACATTGTGACCAACTGTGGGTTCTGCAACTTGCATACGGAAAATTTGAACCATCTATTTATTCACTGCACAAGAAGTATGGCCATCATGATAGAAGTTCTACGAGCCCTAGAAACAAGTGACTACCCAAGCGAGTATGAGGAACTGTGGGTTGGCCCTAGATTTGCCTCGATCCGACATGACATGAAAGATGCGTGGTATATTGCCATTGCGGCAACCACATGGGTGTTATGGCTAGATAGGAACAATTTTTATTTCCGTGCTTCGTGTAATTCTATTTCTGGTAACCTTACCCTTATCATGCATCTGATTTCCTTTTGGGCCACTGCTGCTGCTACAGGAGTGAGAAGGAGGATTGCAAGGGTCTTCCAGGTGGAGGAATTTGACGACGAGGAGGTGGAGTTCGGGCCGACTCTGGACTGAGGAGTGGGCAACAGCCATGCTCTTCAGTATTTCATCAGCTGCAACTGCTACCTTTTGTATTTTGTATTAGTCTATTGTACTTTTGGTTGTCTGAGGTTTGGATGATGTAACCCACCCCCCAGGGTTTTGTTGGGGGTTCATGTTTTATTTTCTGTACTGCGCTTTTGTTTTTCCCGATACTCCGGGGTTGTTTATTAATTTCTTATTAATGAAACAGGGTGGCGTTATTCCACCTTTTACCTCAAAAAAAAAAAAACTTTGTTCTTAAACCCAATAGTGTTATTACCCCATTGTTGGGCCACACCGGACCAGCCGATATGATGCCCAATTTATATGAAAAATTGAATTCATAATGAAAATGTTGAATTGGTAATAAAATCCAATAGAAACCATTATGAACTATACTAAAAACAACATTGCAGCCTAGACGCCAAGTCTACTCGACTCTCAATCCTCCCTAACCCTAACCAATATTTCTAGGGTACGACCAAGCCATACATGTAAATCCCAAGGGACTTTTATGACTAAGGAAGCCATAAGTATTTTGTGGTATTATTCTGCTGATCCACAAATGTTCATAGCATTTGATAAAATTTTATGTTGGCTATCAACTATCTTATGCAATCATCTTCTTTACTCGATTTGTGATTTGATTTCTGGCTTAGGACAGCCAAAATTCATATAACCGATTCCAACTAGTTGAGACAAATGTTTTGTTGTGTACTCTGCTGATCCGCAAATTCTGAACAAGTGCTATAAAAAATGCATTATGACAAATAAAGATTTGATCAAAAGCATTGGCTAAGTATTTTCCTCATGTTGATTACGCACATCTCCGAAGATAATTACAATAGATAAGTGAAATATTGCACTATCAGCGATAATCATGTGTTACGTAATTTAGCTGATAATTGTGTAGACCAGAAAAGTACAATCAAGTACAGATGATAAATAATTTTGTTGATAGTTCTGTAGACGAAAAAGTACAAGCAAGTACGGATGAAAGTGTCAATGCAGAAAATTGCAGGCCGGATAACGTACATCTTTTTAGTTTACCAAGTAAATAGTCAAATCATTTAAAGAACGCTAGTGTAAATCATTTGGACACTTTCCAGTGTCGACTTCAATGAGGCAGACTGCATTCCCACCTGATCAGGTATATAATATATAGGATGAAAGAGCCAGTGTTTGAAATTTTCAAATGAGGCAGGTCTGACATCGCAAGTGCAACTAATTCCATTCTTAATATACTCATTATGATAAATGAGTATTCCTAATCCACTAATTTGTTAATTCAGTTTGCTGTGCACAAAACGTGCTAACCGTACTAATAAATTTGAATTTAGTGTATCAGATTTTCAGGATCAATTAACATCAAAAAAAAATTTAAGAGAGATTCACAAATATACAAACAAGAATAGTAATAAAAAAAGATTGCATATACGAGCAAAATAGAAAATTATTCAAAAGGAGTTCTCAATTAATTGGTCTCCAAGCAATCTATCAAGACTGTCTTTTTCAGTAATATTTTCGTGAGATTATTATCGTATATGATTGATTAAAGATTGATTAATTTATGGTAAGAAAACAAAGTGGATTCGAAATATACAGCCAAGACCGGTCGACCGTACATAATGTCGGTCAACCGCATCACAGTCGACCGCAACTTTAGTTGCTTAAGACAGCGGTCGCCCTTTCATCTCTCTAGCTATGCCAGAGAGCTGAACGGTCGACTGCACGTTTTTGACGGTCGACAACAACTTGTGCTGTATACTGTTTTGGAATGTATCGTTTCTATATTTGATCGATACACTTTCTCTTCTACTTAAATGAACGAATCCACTATGTCTTCTCTACCTATCACTTCTGAGAAAAATATTTTGAAATAATCCTTCGATAATCAATCCGAGTGTGAGCGTGAATTTGTTTGTATTCTTCAGTCAAGATCTCAAAACGATCTTGAGTTTTCTTTTTATTTCTTTTCCACTTCAGTGAGATTGACGAGAGTTGGATCAGAAGTCCTGTGGGTGTAATAGGTCTCTCGGCCTGAATCCGAGAATTACTGTACAAGGGGTTTAAGTATAATGGAACGCTTGTGGCGGAGAATTGCTACAAGTAGGTGATGTGGACGTAGACCTAGGAGTCGAACTACGTTATATCGCTGCGTCATCTGTGTTTGTTTTTCTTGTCTCTTTTGCATTTACTTTACTTTACTTTATTTCTTTAATTTTTTTAATTCCGCATGATCACCCTATTTACCCCTCCTTAAGGATGATTAACAGTGATATCAGAGCGAGGTGCTTATAAAAAGCTTAAAAGCTTAAAAGCTTAAGCAAAAGGTCCAATGGCTGAAATCCCTCCTCCCTAAAACTTGTACTCATCGGAGCCTGTCGTCTCCAATGGGACAAGTCTTACACGATCACCATTTTTTGATGAAAAATGCTATGACGTCTGGAAAGTTTGTATATCTCATTTTTTTACAGATGCTCGAAGAAGAGGTATGGAATGTATGCATCAACAAAATAGAAATCCCAGTTAGCGATGGAAAGAAGGTATTCATACCAGCAGAGTTGACCCTCAAGACAACAAATTCCAAAGCAATGACGGCTCTTTATGTAGGTTTGAACAATGAAGAGCTAATGTGATGTGGGCGCAACTGCAAAACAGCTTTCGAGATCTGGAACAACATGCTAAAGCGACATGAAGGAATAACTTCCAAGGTAAAAGCTAAAGTGAATTTGTATTTTAATAAGTTTGATGTGTTTCACATATTGCCAGGGGAGAACGTGGATCAAATGCTCACCCGGCTTGACATCATTGCACATAAACTTGAGAGCTTGGGTAAGGGGCTTGATGATGACCGAAAGGTCAGAAAGCTCATAAGCTGTCTCACGCAAGAGTGGGACGTTAAGGCCGTGGCAATGAGAGAAACTCTTGAAGAGAAGGGATTTAATTACTATACATTTCAAGGAAAGCTAAAAACATACGAGATGGAAATGTTGGAGACAAAACAATACAAGTAGAAATATCGGGATCAAACCAAAGATTGAGGAGAAAACTATTGCACTAAAAGCAGAAAGGGCCTGACTAGCAAAAGCTGATTCAGAACATGAGGAGTCAGACGAGAACATTGCTCTATTAACAAGATAATTTTGTAAGTACCTCAAAAACAAAAAATATGGCAGGTATCAAGAAGAAAGGGAAAAGGAGAAAGAGGATGTATGCTACAAGTGCAAGAAGTCCGGACACATCCGTACAAACTGCCCCACTCAACAAGACAGGAACAGGAAATATTATCGCTCAAATTCATGACAGAAAAAGAAGGCACTAAAGGCAACTTGGCTAGACTCGGACTCAAGTGAGGAAGAGGAAGACCACGACGACGTCGGCTTCATGGATCTTGGGAGTGGTGAGGTGCAATCACCTTCTCAAGAAGAGGTAATCGAACAACCAACTTATGATGAACTTGTAGATATATGTAATGATTTGAAAGACTATGCCAAAAAATTAAGTCGTAAACTTAGACAATATAAACAAAATTCTGATGAAATACATGATGCCTGCATAACAAAAACTCACAAACTAAAAAATAAGATTGCCCTAATTGTTGAAAAACTTGAGTCATGTCAAAAAGATCATGATATTTTGCTAGAACAAAATGAGATGTTGAAACAACAAATTCGTGAATCGCTAGCAAAGCATGGTGATCACTTAAAAGAGATTCAGGAGAAATCTGTCTATACTGCCAAGCTCACAAATGACTTAGACGAATGTAAAAGGAAATTTGATGAAGTAGTGGAAGGATGTAATGAAGCTCTTAATCAAAATAGGATCCTTGATGCCATGCTAGATACTCTTCGTTGGAACACAAAAGACGATGAGATTACTAGAAAAAGACTATGTAAAAAGGTAGTTGAGCTCGAAAAAATTATTGAAAAGTATGAAGGACCCAGTTACTTTATTACAAAGAATTCAAGATCCTATCATGATAATAGAGGGCTTGGTTACGAAGAGCCAATACCTCATCAAAAACCATCATGTCATACACACTTGTATAAAAATCAACATAATCACAAAACAAAAATAAATCATACAAGTGTACATGACCCAAGGCATAGCCGAATCACATGTAATTTTTGCTGTAGACTAGGCCATATTTCTTATAACTGTTTACTGAAAGGAAATACTAATCTTGTGTGGGTGAGAAAGGATACAAATGCAGGTTCAAAACTAACTTGGGTACGCAAAGTTATGCCTACTAATCTTGGGGTAGGTACCCCAACGTTTTAAGACTAAAAATCGGTGGTACCTTGATAGTGGTTGTTCAAATCACATGACTGGTGACAGCCGATACTTTTCATCACTATCAAGAGAAAAGGGGAAGGACATCATCTTTTGAGACAATAGCACTGTTCCAACCATTGGTAAAGGTAAAATTAGTTTTGGTTCCTCATGCTCCATTGAGGATGTCCTACTGGTAAGTGGTCTAAAGCACAACTTAATTAGTGTTAGTCAACTATGTGATAAAAGGTATACTGTCATTTTTGATAAAAAAACATGCACTGTATTAGATAACAATAAAGATTGTTTACTTCTTGCTAGCAGATGCAATAATGTATATGTCATAAACTGAACTGAATTAGCACAGGAAAGTATGAGATGTTTTGTCACACGGAATGAGGATGGATGGCTATGACATCATAGGCTTGGTCACACGCACATGGACAATTTCAACAAACTTGTAAGCAAAGAGCTTGTGAGAGGAATCCCTAAAATTAAGTTCGAAAAGGACAAACCATGTGAATCATGCCAATTCAGTAAGCAAACAAAAAGTTTCCACAGACCAAAGAAAATGGTATCAGCCTCTAGACCTCTTGAACTTTTGCACATGGATCTTTTTGGTCCATCACGAACACGTAGTAATGGTGGTGTACGATATGCATTTGTTATTGTTGATAACTATAGTAGATTTACTTGGGTTGCCTTCTTGCCACAAAAAGATGAGACAGTACATGTATTTCAAAAATTCTGTCGTAGAGTGAAAAATGATAAAAGCCTCACCATTGTTACCATTCGTAGTGATCATGGTGGGGAATTTCAAAATGAACTCTTCACACATTTTGTGACAAAAAAAGGGAATAAAACATAAGTTCGCATGTCCTCGCACTCTCCAACAAAATGAGATTGTTGAAAGAAAGAATCGATCTCTTCAAGAAATGGCCAGTACAATGCTTAGTGAAAAAGATTTACCTAAGTCATTTTGGACAGAGGCTGTCAATACAGCATGTTATACCATAAACCAAGTAATCATCCGAAAGTATCTTGAGAGAACCCCTTTTGAACTATATTATGGCAAAACTCTCAACCTCAGCTACTTTTGTGTCTTCGGATGCAAAGTGTTCATTTTAAATACTCTTGATAATTTGGAAAAGTTTGATCGTAAAAGTAATGAAGGTATTTTCCTATGATACTTTCTTAATAGCAAAGCATATCGTGTATTTAACAAAAGTAGATGCATTACTCAAGAATCTATTGATGTTGTTTTTGATGAAACTAACCCTTACTCCAAAGAAATATTAGATATTGTTCATGATGATGAGGCAGGGGTTCGTAATGAAAAGAAACAGGTTCATATTGAAGAAGAACCACAAGCAAATTATCAAAATCAAAAGGTGCTTCAAGACAAAGATGAACCTAGAAACCAAATTGATGAGATACCTACAGAACAAATTGATGCCATGGAAGAGAAAAATATACAACATCAAGACCCCACAGGTGAGAAACGTTCCGCATGGAAAATCATGTCCAGTCATCCTCCATCTCTTATACGGAGTGATATGTCTAAAAGGGTGCTCAAGCTCATAATTTTATGTGTTTTACCGCGTTCGTTTCCATACTTGAACCTAAGAACATTAAGGATGCCTTACAAGACAATGAGTGGATCATTGCCAAGCAAGAAGAACTTAATCAATTTGAATGGAATCAAGTATGGAGACTTGTTCCTCGACCTCACAATAGAACCATCCTTGGTACTAAGTGGGTGTTTAGGAACAAGTTAGATGAATCCGGCTCAATAACTAGGAATAAGGCCCGTGTTGTTGCTCAATGTTATAATCAACAAGAGGGTGTAGATTTTGATGAAACTTTTGTACCAGTTGCTAGGCTAGAAGCTATTCGTATTTTGCTTGCTTTTGCTGCATACATGAATTTCACACTATTTCAAATGGATGTCAAAAGTTCTTTTATGAATGGCTTTATTTCTGAAGAAGTTTATGTGGCACAACCACCGGGATTCACTGATCACACACACCCAAACTAAGTTTTTCGGCTTGATAAAGCTCTTTATGGTTTGAAGTAAGCCCCTCGTGCTTGGTATGAACGGCTGAGTTCGTTTCTTCTTCATAGGTTTTTCTAAAGAAAAGTAGACACTAGACTTTTGATAAAGCATGTTTTTAAAGACATTTTGATTGTACAAATTTATGTTGATGATATCATTTTTGGGTATACTAATGAAAATCTTTGCAAGGAGTTTTCAAAGCAAATGTAGGATGAGTACGAAATTAGTATGATGGGCGAACTAACCTATTTCCTTGGACTTCAAATACAACAAAGAAAAGATGGAATATTCATAAATCAATCTAAGTACGCCAAAGAACTTGTCAAGAAATTCGGACCTGAAAATGCAAATGCCTACAAAACTTCAATGGCCACTACCACTAAGGTATCTAAAGACGAAACTGGTAATAACATTGATATTTCTACTTACAGAGGTATGATTGGTAGTTTGCTTTAAATTACTGCATCGCGTCCTGATATTATGTTTAGTGTTTGTTTATGTGCACGTTTTCAATCGCGTTCCAAAGAATCACATTTGGTTACCGTTAAACGTATCATTCGATATCTTAACGGCACACCAAACACTGGTCTTTCGTGCACGAAAAATAGAAATTTCTCTCTTGTAGGATACTTTAATGCAGATTATGTTGGGAGCTTAACTAATAGAAAAAGCACTAGTGGTACATGTCACTTCTTGGGCGACTGCCTTATTTCGTGGGCATCCAAGAAGCAAAATTCCGTTACTCTTTCGACTGCCGAAGCTGAATACATTGCGGCAGAATCCTTTTATGCGCAGGTATTATGGATGAAACATACTATCGAGGATTATAAGGTATTCTTTGACCACATCCCCATAAAATGTGACAATACTAGCACCGTACACATGACTAAAAATTCTGACCAACATAGTCGCACAAAACACATTGATATTAGATATCATTTTATTAAAGACCACTTTCAAAAAAAGAGATATTTTACTTGAGTATATTTCTACTGATTCAAACTTGCAGATATTTTTACAAAACCTTTAGACGAAAAACCTTTTTACTTCTTGAGAAGGGCATTAAATGTTATTGATTTTTCATCCTAAAAGTTGTTTTGTGTGAGTCGGTCGACTGTACGGTCGACCGGATCAGTCTCGGGTTTTTGACTACTTACCGTTTCTTGAATTTCTGTCTATTACGGTCGACCGTAAGGTCGACCGACTCATCCTCTGTGGCCTCTGCTAGTTTTGTGTTCGACCGGTATGATCTCTGGATAATTTTTTGCAAAATCATGTTTTGCAGTCGAACGTGCGGTCGACCGGTATGCTCTCTAGATAATTTTTGCAAAATTTTGTTTTGCGGTCGACTGGCTCTCTCTCTGGTCTTGTTTTTCACAATTTTATACAATCAATGATTTCTTCATTTCATTGTTGCTTTCATGTGTATTGGGGAGAATCCCGAATCTATGATATTATGTAGAGCTCTCACTGTATATCAAAGAGTCTCGTTATCAACGGTATCATATGTGAAGATTCTCTTCCATGTTTTTTCTAAGTTGGTATTCATTGTAATATCCTCGAATGTGTTTCTTCATTATTTTCATTGATGATTGGTCTTACGAACTTTCCAAGGATTATTTTACTTCTGTTTCCTATATCTATCCCCTCTTGGTTGTTCCAAAAAGAGGGAGAATATTTTTAGAATGTTTTCAAACGATAATACTCTCATTCCTCTCTTATAATTGTTCATTAAATTCTGAATTACAGGTGATATTATATTAAGGGAGAGTATTCGCTCTCTTAAAAAGCTCTTTCTATATAAAAATATGTTTTACAAGATGTACTAAATTCAGGGGGAGTATTTACATACTTTGTTTTACTTTTCAAACATTCGTGCAGGTTTTGTTCACACCAAAAGGGGGAGATTGTTGACTCTCATTTTTGTGTGCACAAAACGTGCTAAATTGTACTAATAAGTTTGAATTTAGTGTGTTAGATTTTCAGGATCAATTAACATCAAGAAGAGATCTAAAAGAGATTCTTAAATATACAAACAAGAAAAATAATAAAGAAAGATTGCATATACGAGCAAAAGAGTAAGTTATTCAAAAGGAGTTGTCAATTAATTGGTCTCCATGAAATCTATCAAGACTGTCTTTTTCAGTAATATTTTCGTGAGATTATTATTGTATATGATTGATTAAAGATGGATTAATTTATGGTAAGAAAACAAAGTGGATTCGAAATATACAGCCAAGACCGGTCGACCGTACATAATGTTGGTCAACCGCATCATAGTCGACCGCAACTTTAGTTGCTTAAGACAGCGGTCGCCCTTTCATCTCTCTAGCTACGCCAGAGAGCTGAACGGTCGACCATACATTTTTCACGGTCGACCGCAACTTGAGCTGTATACTGTTTTGGAATGTATCATTTCTATATTTGATCCATACACTTCATCTTCTACTTAAATGAACGAATCCACTGCGTCTTCTCTACCTATCACTTCTGAGAAAAATATTTTGAAATAATCCTTCGATAATCAATCTGAGTGTGAGCATGAATTTGTTTGTATTCTTCAGTCAAGATCTCAAAATGATTTTGAGTTTTCTTTTTATTTCTTTTCCACTTCGGTGAGATTGACGGAACTTGGATTAGAAGTCCTGTGGGTGTAATAGGTCTCTTGGCTTGAATCCGAGAATCACTGAACAATGGGTTTAAGTATAGTGGAACGCTTGTGGCAGAGAATTGCTACAAGTAGGTGGTGTGGATGTAGACCGGGGGGTCGAACCACGTTATATCGCTACGTCATCTGTGTATGCTTTTCTTGTCTCTTTTGCATTTACTTTACTTTACTTTACTTTATTTCTTTAACTTTTTAAATTCTGCACGATCACCCTATTCACCCTCCCTTAAGGGTGATTAACATAATTGACTAGAATAAATGAGTATTACTAATCTACTAAGAGCATCCACTATCGTTATTGCTAAAATTTATACTTTTAGCAATTGGTAAATAGCAGTGAGAGCGGAAGTCTGCTATCGTTAGTGCTAAATCTAAATAAATAAATAAATAAATCAGATGGATGACCTTCCTCCGTCCATCATTTTTTTTTAAATTTTAAAATGGCATTTTTGTAATTAAGTAATGACATTTTCGGACAAAATAAGATCTTTTGTGCGAGTTTTTTTAATGGCAATTTCGTAATTAGTTAATGGCATTTTTGTAATATTTGAATGACATTTTCGTAATGATATGGAGAAGAAATTTCTGAATTCTTTAAACTTTTTATTAAAAAAAAATATATATATATATATAAGATACGGAGCTTCTTAATCGTCTCACATTTCTGTTTTCAATTTTTTTTTAATTCCAAAAAATCGATGGAAGAAGCATTAAGTTTTTTTTTTCTTAAACGGATCATCTTCTTTCGTCTTCTATATTTTGCATTTCTCATTCGCAGCTGCTATCTTTAGCAATTCAATCATATTCTAAATTTTGGGTTTTTAGAGAACGATAGTGTTGGAAACCGATTTTATAAATGTGAAAAAATACCAACAGCAATTGTGAAGAACTGAAATACAGGAAATAAAATTAGTAAAGTAAGGACTTTGTACAGAGTCGAGATGAAGAATCTCTCTCCTTAAAGCATAATTCGCCTCGCAGTGTGACGGTGGCTGGCGAATTGCTTCCCAGGATACAACTGTACCTTCTCTGAAGAGCAGCACCCTTGCTTCCGAGATTCCAGCGAACTGCTGTCTGTGATGTACTCTCAGTTGACACAGAGGAGAAGAAGAAGAAGAAGAATAAAACTTGGACTGTCTAAAAAACTCTGTCTGGATTCAGTACCCTTTATAAAAGAAAATGGAGACTCTTCAGATGTCCATTACTCTGTAACAACAGAGTAATGGTCCACTACTCTGCAACAGCAAAGTGGTGGTTCAGATTCATAACTGGTGAGTCATTACTCTGCTGTTACAGAGTAATGGTACCAGTTACCGAATCTGAAAAGCCTCATCAGTTCAGTAGGGAAAAAGTTTTTTTGTCTGGGCAAAAATAAAAAAAAATTAAGCCAGAGCCGAAGCCAGGCGCGCGCGCGTGTGTTTATCATTTTGGCTAAGTCCTCTCTCCACTACACGTTAGTGATAACCCCCGGGCCACGCCCTTTAGTCCAGTTTTCTAGTACATATACTAGAAAAAATCTTTCCCAATTTCCGATATGGGACTATCCATTTTCTCCAAGTTGTCAAGTTAGTACATTTCAAGTACCTAACTTTGGACCAACATTTCTTATTCATACGGAATTCGTTTTTGGCAAGTGAGTACACCACGGAATAGTACTCGTCGAGAGGATCGCAATCCACTCATTTTCCGGTACCGCCGGTGGCCGGAGCTTGCCGGAATCCGGCCTGGAAAACTGCAAAAATTAATTCCAACAGATAGTGGGGTATATTTCTAACTCAAATTCTAACTATTGAGTTATTAGAAAACGAGAGTGGATGCTCTAATTTGACTAGCGTGCCTCAAAGACACACTTCAAATCTTCATAATGCAACCGTAAGTCAATTTCTTCAGATATGCATGTCTTCTTTAAGGTTTTCTTATCCCATTAATTCACAATGCCTAACTTTAAAAATCCTCTAGCTTCTCCAGAATTGCGGCATACCATAGACTCGTTCAGCATAACTCCCTCCATGATGAACAAGAATAGCAATACTTGCGGATGAATCTTTCCTGGTTTGATACCAGTCCCAGCAAATTAAGATAAATCTCAAATAAGACAGGAGCCAGGAGGTGTAACCTGATAACTTAATTTTCTTGCTGAATACAATCTTAAGCCGATTTCCGTCCAATAGCCAACTTGTTGTGCAAGCTCACTGAAATTTGTAGAACTTCGTACATTCATGACTTGAATATCAAGCATCTTCAGAACTTATACCATTTGAATATTCGCTGTTGTTCTTAATTACTATTTCAGTATTGATTATTGTCTTCCATCATCCTTTTACTTTGTCAATCCGCAAGTATAGATATAGAAATATTAGTGTAAAGGAGGACTCTGTCTACCTAAAGAAACTTGAAAGTCTACAACCACCCAAAAATTTTAGAGTGTAAGAAGTAATATCCTATACATTATCCATGCGGACACTCTTTCTAATTAACTGGAAAACACAACAGTTCAAATCACACACCCCCATACTATTTCAAACTTCTTACATCACAATATCGAGCACGAAATATATATAACCAACCATGGTAACCTTCATTGCAAATCATCAACTTGTCATATCAATTCTCCAACCTAAAAATGGCTGCCTCTATCCTCTTTCTTGCTCTCCTAGCACTTACCTCTTCTCTCGCAATTGCTTCTGATCCCAGCCCTTTACAGGACTTCTGTGTTGCAGATAAGACCACCTCTAGTATTTCACTTGCTTTCTTATATCACGTGCATCCTGCTATAGAGACAAAATTTTCTTTATACTGTCTTCTTCAGTGACAGCTTAAAATTATAGTGCTTGCCAAAATGCAGCCTTCTCTACTAGCCAAGTAGAATAAACGAAAGCAATCACCTTTTTGTGTTGCAATGATAAAAAGCCAAATTAAATTTGTTGTGAGCATTCTAAATTTCTAGTATTTTGCTGTAAATCTATTACCAGTTTTTTTTTCTTCCAACAAATGATTTCAATGATGATTATGTATAAAATAAACATTGCTAAGTTACAGTAATAAATGCCTAACCTTGATCATTTTTGTGCGCCTGCAGTATTTGTCAATGGATTAGTGTGCAAGAACCCAAAGCTCGTGAAAGCTGATGATTTCTTCGGATTTGGCATCAACAAGCCGGCCAGCACATCCAGTCCAATTGGAGCTTCTGTAACTCAATTCAGTGTAGATCAGATACCAGGCCTCAACACCCTTGGCATCACAATGGCTCGGATTGACTTTGCACCCTACGGATTGATCGCACCTCACTACCACCCACGAGCAAGTGAGATCCTAACTGTGCTAGAAGGTTCTCTCTATGTAGGCTTTGTGGCATCGAACTCCAAACTCTTCACCAAGGTCCTTAACAAGGGTGATGTGTTTATATTTCCACAAGGACTAATCCACTTCCAGTATAATCCCGGTCATAAGAATGCTGTGTCAATTTCTGCTCTAGGTAGCCAGAACCCAGGTGTAGTCTTCGTAGCTAATACTGTCTTTGGGTCGCAGCCTGCCATATCTGATGATGTACTTGCTAAGGCCTTCCAGCTGGACAAAAAAACAGTGGACTGGCTCCAGGCTCAGTTCTCTCAGGGCAACAACTAGAAACACCGAAAATAATTAGAAAATTATTTGTTCTTTAATGTGAACAAGTAAACACGCGCGTGTATGTATGCATGTTTTTACAAATAATTATTATGTACTTGCTTACTCTTTTATATAAAGTTTGGCTTATCAAGTAACGTCATCATTGTCACCATTAATATTGTTCTTTTGCCCCACCGTCACGTTTAACGATCACAAAAAAAAGAAATATTGTTCTTTTGCATCTCATTTTAAGTCGCACTAATGGGAAACCTCTACCTTCAGCAAACCTGAGAGCAGTTACAGATAAAGTCACATTTGAAAAACTGAGAAGCTATCCATTTGGCATTTGCTTTCCCATTCTCAAGTTTGTACCATTTCATTTCATTGGTTACGCGGAGTACTTGCACCTTCAGAGAAATTGTATTTAGGATTGAAACCCATCATGGAAAGTTGGGATTGTTTTGTAATTAAACTATTTACCACTCATTTTACTTCTAACCAATACCATGAAAGTGCAAATTGGCAATTCATAACCAAATTGCCAACTTTTACTTTCCCTGAAACTATGAATAACCAATCGAGATAATAGAAGAAAAATAACAATAAAGGAAGAAGTCAAAGATATATATATGCCTTGCAACTTCACTATCATTTCGTTATTATCTCATGAACCAGTTTCTGATATGAAATGAGACATTGACAAAACACTGGATATATATTTGGATTTGGTCACACCCCTTTGATGCGTAATTGAACTAATATACAGTCTACTCATCTCTAAACCAGCTAAATCCTTAGTTAGTGCAAAACATTTTTTTTGCGATCAAGTGCAAGGGATACGTCATTTGAAATCGAATATTGGAGATTTAAAATATAGCTGCTAGTACAATTAAAGGAAAGAGTTGATGTCTTTTTAATTACTTATTCACTAATAAGACTAGGGTGCGTTTGGCCTAGCTTTTTTTGGGCTTTAAAGCTACTTCAGAAGGAGAAGCCGAAAAGTAGAGCTTTGAAATTAAAATCTGAAGTTGTTTGGATAGTCAGCTTTTTCTTAACTTTAAAGCTACTTTTAATCTAGAAGTTGTTTGGCATAAGATATCAATTGTAGGCCAATATTTGTTATCATCTTTAATTTTGTTTGGCAATTCAACAAAGTCATAAAAACCATATTATCTATCTATAGTACGAAAAATCCATATCATCTATGCAAATCATAAAAACCACCTGACCGAGCTTTAGCAAGCACTTTGAATTCGGATAAAACATTTCAACAATCATTCGAAACTTAACAAACTCGGAAATCATAATAAGAAGCACACAAAAGAGTTCATTGTACATACATATCTCTCACAAGCTGTTGTTCATACCATACGCATTTAATCCAACATGAACAAGCAAAATCAAAGCAAACCAGTACTACAACAACAAACACTCACCTTTTCTTTCGGTGAGTGTATGTTGTTCTGTTTTATCTGAATATTACTGTCTCCTTCCCCCAGCTCAAAACTCTCCTTCCCATCCAAATTCCACACCTTCTTCCTCCCCTTCATCACCACCACGTCATGCCCAAACGTATGATGATGCTCCGGCTCCACGCTCCCAACCTTAAACTTCACAAACGCCGACGACGGACTCTCCCTCACAATCTTCATCTCCCCTCCCAGCAAAATCCCCACCTCCTCGAATTCCATCTTCTTCTTTAAACAACAGATTGCACAGTTTTCCGTTTTCTCTTCGAACGGAATCTTTTTCATCTCCGAGATTGACGAATCAAGAAACGAAGAGATGTCGACGTCGATGCCGCAAAAGAGGAGGCCGCGGGGCAGTGGAGGGGTTGGGGGAGGTGCTGACTTTGCGGGCGACCTGGGAGGCGATGGAGTAGTACGAGGAGATGCCGAGGTCGACGAGGCGGATCGTGGGGTGGTGGGAGGAGAGGTGGGAGGTGAGGGAATCTTTGAGCGGGCAGCCGAAGGCGTCGGCACCGGTGTAGATTGTTAGTTGAGGGGATTTGTCGTCAATTTCGGCGGTGGGGGTCGACATGACTCACTCGCGTTGTCTGTGGAAGCTTGGGGATTGGATCTTAGGGTTTGGGTTTGATACGTGAAGGGATAAAAAAAGAGAGAGGGTAGAAAAAAAGAGAGAAGGAGAAGCCAGAAGTAGATCTGGAGGGCTTCTTTTGGAGCTCATTTTCTTTATAAAAAATAAGCTACTTCTACTTTTTTTGGGCTTCAAAATATGTGTTTGGCCCAGCTTCTCTTTCTAAAGGAGAAGATAAGCTAATTTTAAACCTAGATCATAGCCTCTTCCCGTAACCAACAACAAAACAAATCCATTGCATCAATAGATTTTAACAGAATGTTTGGTATGTGGTAATGTGCAAGAGAACTACAACCATGACATCTGGGAATAAATAAACAACAGATTTCCATCTTCTTCTTTAAATAACAGATTGCACAGTTTTCCGTTTTCTCTTCGAACGGAATCTTTTTCATCTCCGAGATTGACGAATCAAGAAACGAAGAGATGTCGACGTCGATGCCGCAAAAGAGGAGGCCGCGGGCGGTGGAGGGGTTGGGGGAGGCGCTGACTTTGCGGGCGACCTGGGAGGCGATGGAGTAGTATGAGGAGATGCCGAGGTCGACGAGGCGGATCGTGGGGTGGTGGGAGGAGAGGTGGGAGGTGAGGGAATCTTTGAGCGGGCAGCCGAAGGCGTCGGCGCCGGTGTAGATTGTTAGTTGAGGGGATTTGTCGTCATTTTCGGCGGTGGGGGTCGACATGACTCACTCGCGTTGTCTGTGGAAGCTTGGGGATTGGATCTTAGGGTTTGGGTTTGATACGTGAAGGGATAAAAAAAGAGAGCGGGTAGAAAAAAAGAGAGAAGGAGAAGCCAGAAGTAGATCTGGATGGCTTCTTTTGGAACTTATTTTCTTTATAAAAAATAAGCTACTTCTACTTTTTTTGGGCTTCAAAATATATGTTTGGCCCAGCTTCTCTTTCTAAAGGAGAAGATAAGCTAATTTTAAACCTAGATCATAGCCTCTTTCCGTAACCAACAACAAAACAAATCCATTGCATCAATAGATTTTAACAGAATGTTTGGTATGTGGTAATGTGCAAGAGAACTACAACCATGAGGTCCATGACATTATATTATATCTTAAGCTAATAGGCCTACCCCCTCTCTCCTTTCTCCATTTTGAAATAGAGAAAAGAAAGTAAAAGTAGGAAATCACACCTATATCAACATGTGCATACCACATTTTTTACTTAACAAAACAAAATACAAAATACAAAAACAAAAAAAACCCTTCCTCTCCCAACTCCCCCTCCCCCAAAATCCCGCTAACCCTCCTCCCCCAAATCTCAGTATTCGTCGTTCGCCAGCCCGCCCAAATCCTCGACGTCGACGCTTGCTGGCCCATCATGGGTGATGACGCCATCGGTAAGAATTCTCCTATGATAAAATTACGGTTTTTGAATTCCTAATTTGTTTGTAATATTGTGTTCATGAAACCTTAATTTACCACCCTAATTTACCACCGACTTTTACTCTTGATTTCTACTTAGGGCATTTCAATTCTTGAAATTTTGGAATCCAAACCCTAATTATGGATTCAAAAATAAAGATGGTTATTTTCAGACCAAATTCTAATTAATGTTCTGTTCTTGATTCTTTGTTTCTTCAAATCCAAATAAATTATATTTTAGAGTTCATGGTAGAAATTGGGATTTTGGAAGGCAAAGATATGAAGAAAAGAATCTGTGGGAAAGTAAGAGGTAATGTAAATGTTTATTATATATTTGTTTTTGTTTATTCACTGATTTACACTACTCTCTCCAATGTGTACTCACAGAGTTTGGGATATGGCAGTTAGGCCTGTATGTCATGTCGTCGCTACAAATGGCCCAGATGTAGGTTACCTGAAGATCAACTTTTATTCTCCAATTTAATGGTAATTGTGTTTACTACTTCTCATAATTATTTCTCATGGAAAATTACTTTTGTTAAGTTCATGAACTTGCATTTATTTTCAGCAATCCTTCTTCAATTAGAATTGCTGTTTCAGTTTCTATATCTTTTTTTTGGGTAATACTTAATTTATTTGTGTCTGAGTATTTTTCTGCTTTTTTTATGATAGTATGGTCAAGTTTTGAGATTCGGGATCAGATGCAAATCCAATAATGTAGGGTTTCGGATTAGAAGAAGGGGTATCGTCAGGTGTGAGATTGGAACGAACTGACTTGCATATGAGACCTTTTTCTTCTAATTGTTATATGTTTTCATTTGAACTTTTGCATTCTAAGTAATATTATCATTAAATTTTCAATTACGAAGAATGATGGATTGCAGATGATGGTAAAAAGCATGAAATTTGAATAGTTTGGTCCATTTTATCATTATTGTATTTTATTATTTTTATTTTCTTAGGGTAAAAATGAACAAATGAGTGAATATATAAGAAAGTTAAGGACTTGCATCAAATGGTTGATGAAATGACAAGATGAAAATTTGATGAAGTAAGAGAAGCTTCGGAATATGCTGCAATCAGAAGGGAAGCAACATGCAGATAGTGGTATCTTTTCTACATCTTTGTTTTGTTTAAAAAGTTTTGGTGAATTGTAGTATTGTATGTGTGTTTTATAGTTTGATCATTTTATAAAGACAACTAAGGAGTGATATAGAACAGTTTGTGGCAAATATTGAGGAACTTCGCAGACAATATGAGTATTTGCAAGCAAGCTTTAGAATGGAGGAATCTGACAAGATTGTAAGTCTCTTTCTTAGCATCTCTAAATTTCGGTAATTATTCGACTATTTTTTTTATTTTCTTTTAATTGAATAGAAATATAAAATGATGTTGGTTGGTTTGAAAGTGTGAATTAGTTAATTTGTAGATTTGTCATCTTTTCATCATATTGTGATTGAAGAGCTAAGAGGCATTTCTAAATTTTTAAGTACCATATTATTTTATGAGTTACTCAAAATTATTCTGGTCTGTGCAATTAACACTAGTCTGGGAATAAATAAATTCTGTAATGGAGATGTACCAGACACACTAAATCAAGTACCAGACACACTAAAGCATAAAATGAGCTGAAAAACCCCATTTCCAAGGGGGAAAACTGTTTATGAATATTTTATTATATTATTTTTCCTAGTCTCCCTCTTCACGACAAAAGATGCTTTATCTTCTAACGAAGCTACAAAATACATTATAAACCAAGAAGCAATCATTCTCCTGGCCGATGTGGGACTATGCTCCCACATTTTATTTTATTTTTTCTTTGCCTTCAGTAAATCTTTTGTTCGGTATTTTTCCTTTTTTTGCTTTGGTTTTTCTCGGGTTTTTTAGCTTCGTTTTTTTTGTTACGCTTTTTTTTAAATTTAATTGAGATTAAGTGGCTGCTAATTGGGTTTCGGGTTTTTTTGTTTAATTTAATTAAAATCAATTTAGTTTAATTAGTTTAAATCCTAATTAATTGAGATTAATTTCAAATAAAACAAAAATTTAAAAGTATTTTAAATTACAGTCGCTATAGTATTCTTACAACTCATCCAAAGCTAATCTTTCATGGAAAATTATTCCTGCTACAATAAATCTATAAATCGATTTCAAGAAATTAAATCCAAAAATTTGCTTTCGCTACAGTGTTCCTTCTTCTGTTAATTTTTTTTTACATTCAACCAAACCACCCGAAGTGTAAAGATTGGAATGTTGGGATGCAAGTCTGGTCTATCTAACACTGGTAGACAACTACCGCAGAACCTTCTGATTCAGCCAATACAGTGACTTACCAAATTTCAACTACCCACTCTCAAACACGGATAATCATTGTGAAGATGATGGCGATTCATAAGAAACCAATTTGTAGATAACAATAGAAATCAGTTGATGTCTTTGATAACAATTGAAATCAGTGGATGTCTTTGATAGTACTTGTATGTGGCTATAGGCCGCAGGCAGTTGTGGAGGTATCCCCAAAGTATTTGGTTTGGACCACGAACTGCAAACTATACTAGCTTCTCGTTGACTTGGTATTATGGTTTATTTTGCGTTTTTGGCTTAATCTAGCGATTATGGCAGTTTAATTTCTAAAGCGTGTAGAAGTGGTAAAAAGAGATTAGACAACACTAAAAATTGTCATTGGGTTGCTTTATTGATCCCCTGTACCAAGCTCCACTTTAGGTAGGGATGGCTAGGGATGGCAAGTGGGCTGGGTCAACCGCCGATCCACTTCCGATCCGTCCGTATAACCCGGCCCGCGAAACTGTGGTTCGGGTCCAGGTTGAACCCGTGAACAGTAACGGGTCAATCCGGGTCGCCGAATTAGTGGATCCAACCCGCCTAACCCGGCCCGCGAATTCGGTTAAAATTCGCTAACCCACGGGTCGAACCGCGGGTTGCGAACCCTTTGACCCGAACGGGTCCAACTGGTCGCAAGGCCGTTAGACCTGGTACTGTAGCACAGAGAGCCCATTAACGGCTCTTATAGCCATTTTTTGTGGTTTTTTGTGTTTTTTTTAATTTTTATTTTAACCCTATAAATACCCCCCCCCCCCCCCCCCCCCCCCAAAACCCTATCAAAAAATTCACAAAAAACTCTCTTACTCTCTCTACTATTATAACTCATTTGTAAGAAATTTTTGAATAATTGAAGTATTCAACAAGCAAGTCATCAAGGCATATACACGATCAAATTCCGATCGTATCGAAATCAAAATTCAACAACGTCTTCAACTCTTCAACTCTCGTCCAAATCCAAGTGATCAAGTCGTCAACTCTCTTCAAGCTCTTCTCAACTCTTCAATTCCGGAATCGCTTATTTCTACTTCTACATATATTCTTATTTTTACGGATTTTTTTATATACGCGTATCCACGGTGAACGGCATCAAAATTTCATACCTCTCTTCTTAATTTTTTTTTGTTATAATTATTGTTGGTTTTTTTATCTTCTCTATCTCAACCCTCTTGTTTTCTAGATTTTTTTTATAATTCATCGTTCCTATATTGTGTAGTTTTTTTTTACATACATTACTATATTATGTCTAGATCATGCGGTAGCGGTCGTAGCCAAAGTGGGCAAGATTCCTCCTCCTCTTCCCGTAGGCCACCAATTGTCCCAATTAGTGAGCCCGCCCAAGAGTACCATGATCCTCCTACCCAACAATGGGGTACACACGACGATGTTGTAAGTGACATACAATTAGAAGAAGAAGAACAACAACAACAACCAACCGAAACCACACAACCCCGTAGTAGTAGGAAAAGTAGAGGAGCAAGTAGTGATTGACATAAGTTTTACGATTATATCCCGGACGAACAAACTCCGGGTATAGGTTTGAAAGTTTGTAAAACATGTTCTAAGGCATACAAATTCAAGAGGGGTGATGGCACCAGTACAATTAGTAGACACATCCTAAATAACCATAAAGAACTTCTTGCTGACCTACCCGGCCAACAAAAAATAAACCTTAGAACCGGTCTAGTTGATAGCCACCCTTATGATCCCGATCTTGTTCGTCGGGAAACGGACCGATTAGTAATAAAGGAACAATTACCATTTTTCTATCCCGAGAGTAGGGACTTGGAAAATTTTAGTCAAACGACCTTAAACCCTCATTTTAGAAGAATTCCGAGAAATACTTGCAAATCGGATTGTTTTAAAGTATACAATAAAATGAAGGACGCTTTGATTGCAATTTTATGGAATTTAACTTGTAGAGTTAGTTTAACTTTGGATTGTTGGACGGGTGTCAACAATATTCCAACGATGGAAATAATCTGTCATTGGATCGACAATGATTGGATTCTTCAAAAAAGAATCATATCACTTGCGGCGTTGCCGTATCCCCATAGTGGCGCTGAAATAGAAAACCGTATTTTAAAAATTTGTGATGTTTTTCATATTCGCGATAAAATTATGTGTATAAGTTTTGATAATGCATCTAACAACAATGCATCAATTAGTATTTTAAAAACCGCATTAAACCCTCCATCTGACAATATTTTTCATATTAGATGTGCATGTCATATTTTAAATTTATGTGTTCAAGATGCATTAAAAATAGCCGATCCATATATAGTTAAAATTAGAAATTATGTATATTTCATTGCATTAAGTCCCAACGTATTTCAAGAATGGAAAAATTGATGTCGGATTTCAAATGTACCTTTTAGAAGATTTCCAAGGATGTTAAACACCGATGAAACTCTACTTTTGATTTACTACATGTTGTTACCGAATATAAAGCAGTTGTAAATAATTTTGTATCGCAAAAAATATGCACAATTTTGAAATGACTCCCACCGATTGGTATTATGCCGAAGCAATGTTGAAATTTTTAGAACCTTTTAAAACCGCAACTTTAAAATTTTCAAAAACATATGAATCAATTTATAGTATTCTGTCAATTATGGATAAAGATTTACTAACTCCTTCTGTCTCTACAGTTGCTTCTGAATGTGCATTTTCTTCAAGTGGCAGAGTTCTAACTAATTACAGGAATCGCTTGAAGCCCGACACGTTAGAGATGCTCGTTTGCACAGAAGACTGGCTGAAGGCTGAAGATAGGACACAAGGAAAAGCATTATCAACGTTCACAAGTGGGAGCAACTCGCCGGAAGAAGAAGAAGAAGAAGAAGAAGAACAACAACAACAACAACAATAACAACCAATTGGAAATAGATAAAAAAAATTGTATTATATCTGTACTTGTTATTTCTTTTTAGAAAAATTGAAGTAAATTGAAATTGTATATAAGAAATATGTTAGTGTATAAAACATATTTGTGAATTGAATTCTTCATTTCATTAGAAATTGTAAAACTTGTATAACTTAAATTCATATGAATAATATTTCAATATTTTTTGCCAATTTCACTCTTTCCATCTTATTATTATTATTATGATTTTTAATCTTTATTATTATTATTATTATTATTATTATTATTATTATTATTATTATTATTATTTTAAGTTTAAAAAAAAACCTATATATCTAAACGGGCCAACCCGCGGGTCGACCCGACCCGACCCTGGTTGGACCCGAAAGGGTTCACGGGTTGAGCGGATTGCCTTAGCTACCTTTCGGCCCGGCCCGGCCCAGCCCGAACCCGCCCAAGTCAACGTCCAACCTGGGTGGGTCCGGCTCGGCCCGGCCCATTCGACCCGAATGCCAACCCTAAGGATGGCTCCCCTGTATCAAGCTCCAACTTAGGTAGGGATGGCAACTGGGTCGAGCTGACCCGCAACCCGCTCGCCAAACTCGGCTCGTGAATACTCGGTTCGGGTCCGGGTCGAACCCGTGAGACTAAGCGGGTCGACCTGGGTTGAGAAATGCAGTTTTCAAACCCATTGAATCCTGCCCGCCAACCCGGTGAACAGTAGCCAACCCGCGGGTTGACTCGCGGGTTTCGAACCGTTAGACCCGTACGGGCTAAACGTTCGACCTGCGGGTCCAACGGACGAAAATAGAGTCGTTGCTCTGTTCTAGCCTTTTTTTTTTGTATTTTTTCCCTATAAATACCCTTTAAACCCAATCTAAAAATTTTACACCTTATTCTCTTACTCTCTCTACTACTACTACTCAATTCAATCTCATTTTTTTTGAAATTTTGTCAACAAAGAAGCTAGCAACATTAACATAGAAGTGAAAAATTCCAATCGTATCGAATTCAACATTCAACTACGTTTTCAAGTCTTCAACTCCTCTATGGCTCCAACAAAGAAGCTCTCTTTTTATCTATATACGAGCCCGGACTTCTACTTCTACTTCTACTTTTATTTTCACTTTCATTCTATATACGAGTATCCGCGAAGTACGGTATCAAAATTTCACAACCCTCTTATTGTGTTGATATTTTTTTTGTAGTTATAATTTTTTTTATCATATTTATTTGTTGGTTTTTTGATCTTCTCTCTCACAACCCTCCTATTGTTTTCTAGTTTTTTTTTTATTAAAACTTATCTCACCTACATTGTATTTAATTTTTGACATATACTACTATATTAACATGTCCAGTTCACGAGGTAGCAGCCATAGCCAAAGTGGACAAGATTCCTCGGCACTTCTCGTAGGCCTCCTATTGTTCCACAAAATGAGCCTGTCGAAGAGTACCCTATGACCCAACACATTGGTACACACAATGAGTTTGTAGGAGACATAGACATAGAAGAAGAACCACAAACACAAGCAATCGAAACAACACAACCGGGTAGTAGTAGAAAAACTAGAGGGGAAACTAGTGATTGAAACAAATTTTATGATTATGTTCCCGACGAAGAAAATCTGAGTGTAGTTATAAAAATTTGTAAAACTTGTTCGAAAGCATGCAAATGGAAGAAGGGTGAGGGGACGAGTACAATAATACGACACATCCAAAATGTACACAAGGAACTTCTTGTAGACTTACCCGGCTAACAAAAATCCACCCTAGGACCGGTGTAGTTGATAGCCATTCTTATGATTCCGTACTTGTTCGTCGAGAAATGGCCCGACTAGTAATCAAGGAAGAGTTACAATTTTCATATTCCGAGAGTAGGACTTAGAAACTTTTAATCAAACCGCATTAAACCCCCATTCTAAATGAATCCCTAGGAATACTTGCAAATCTGATTGTTTTAAAATGTACAATGAAATAAGAGAAGCTTTGATTGCCATTTTATGGAGTTTAACTTGTAAAGTTTCTTTAACTTCCGATTGTTGGACGTGTTGCAACAATATTTCAATGATGGGAATAACTTGGCATTGAACCAACAGTGATTGGATTATTTAAAAAAAGATCATATTACTTGCCGCGTTGCCCTATCCCCATAGTGGTATTGAAATTGCTAATCATATTTTAGAAATTTGTGATGTTTTTCATATTCATGATAAAATTATGTGTATAAGTTTTGATAATACATCTAACAACAATGCATCAATTAGTATATTAAAAAATGCATTAAACCCTCTATCTGACAATCTTATTCATGTTAGATGTGCATATCATATTTTAAATTTCTATGTTCAAGATGCATTAAAAATAGCCGAACTATATATAGTTAAAAATAGAAATTGTACACATTTTATTGCATTAAGTGACTCTATATTTCAAGAATAGAAAGTTTGGTGTAATCTTAAACATGTACATTTTAGAAAATTTCCAAAAGATGTTAAACACCGATGAAACTCTACTTTTGATTTGCTACATGTTGTTACCGAATATAAAGCATGTATAAATAATTTTTGTATGGTAAAAAATATGCCAAATTTTGAAATAACTCCCCAAGCTTGGTTTTATGCCGAATCTTTGTTAAAATTTTTAGAACTTTATAAAACTGCAACTTTCAAAATTTCAAAATCTTATAAATTTACTTATAGTAGCATTTTTATTTCAATAGTTACTATGACGCAAACTTTCAATGAAATGAACAATGATGCTTTTATTGGTGATATTGTGAAACTGCATACCCCAAATTTTTGAAGATTTTAATCCTCCTCCTATGTTGTATTGTATTGCTACTGTGATGGATCCTCGTATCAAATTAGAAGGTACGAAGAGTTTGATTGAAATGTTTTTTTACTTTACTTGGGAAGATGAATCTGAAATTGAATGTGGCATATTTTTAGCTAAATTTGAATCGAAATTAAATAACTTGTATGATTATTATGATAGAAGTTTTTCATCTAGTAGAACTACTAATTTAGTTACCTCTTCTTCTGCTGCTTCTATAGGTAAAGGTAAGAATAAATTAGATGATGCCACATTAAATTTACTTGCAAAAATTCAATTAAATAAAGCTAGGAATAATCAACCAAATGAATTACATTGGTATAATCAACAAGATTCTAAAAGTTTTTACTTTTTCACTAGATATTTTACGATGGTGGAAAGACCATGAACATACTTATAGTATTATTAAATATATGGCTAAAGATCTACTAACTCCTCTTGTCTCTACAGTTGCTTCAGAAAGTGTATTTTCTACAAGTGGCAGGGTTCGAACCGATTACAGGATCGCTTGAAGCCCCAATCGTTGGAGATGCTTGTCTGCACGGAAGACTGGATGAAGAACAAAGTTAGGACTCAAGGAGTAGGGTTCGACACATCTACAAGTGGAAGTAACTTGCCAGGAGAACACCAACAAAACCAATAGTAACCAACATGAAGAATTGAAGACCAACAACAACAACAAATTGAAGACCAGCAAATTGAAAAAAATTGTAAATTTATAAAAAATTGTATAAAATCTTTGTTTGCTATAAAAAAGTTAGGATAATTGAAGATAACTGAAATTGTATCGAAGAAATTTGTTATTGTATAAAACAAATTTGTAGGAAATATTTACTTCTTATTACAAATTGGGAAAATTGTATAAGTTGAAAAATATTAATAATATATAATTTTTTTTGGCAATTTCGCTCTTTGAGTCTTATTATTATTATTTCATTTTTTTATTATTAAAATTACAATTTTTTTAAGTAAAAAAAAAAAAAAACAGGCCAACCCGCAAGTCGACCCGACCCGACCTGGGTTGGACCCGAATGGGTTCGCGGGTTGGGCGGGTCGAGTTTTTGCAATTCTGACCCAGCCCGGCCCGGCCTGGTTGCCACCTGAACCCGCCCTAGTTGGCTTCCAACCCGAACAGGTTCGACCCGACCCGGTCCGGTCGACCCGTTTGCCAACCCTAAATTTAGGGATTGTTGATTGGTGTAAGAGATTGGGAAGTGTGGAAAATAGTTTTTATCCCAATTTTATGTTTGAACTGACATGGCACTCTTCTTTCTACAAAGTGAGTCTTTGGATTGCAAATTTTGAGGCAAATGCAAATTTTTGATGAATTTGCAGCCCAAAATTTGCATCAAATCCTTCGAGAATTGAAGCCCACTAATGCAATTTTGAGGTGGACCCCCACCATCCACCTCAGATAATTTGCAGAAGTGGGTTGTCAGAAATTACAGCCATTCTCCACTTGTACAAATAATCTGACACTTCAAACCACTAGGCCTCTAACGGCGTTCCTATCTCGGCGTTTCACCAAAATGCCGCGATTGTTGAAGAGGAATTTCAATTTTTTTAAAACACACCCTCTATCTCGGCGTTTGGTAAAAACGCCGCAATAGGGTCAAACAGTAGCGGCGTTGTAAATATAAACACCGGGACAACCCCTCTCCATCGCACGTCCATTAATTAATTTTTTTTTATTTAAATAAATTAAATATCTATCCCGGCATTTATGTGTAAAACGTCGGGATAGATTTTGCAAAATATCTGGTCTTATTTTCTTATATGCCATATAGCGGCGTTTTATATAGGAAACGTCGGGATAGGGTTGGGTAATTTTTTTTCTCAAACCCCACTCTATGACCTGCCACCTTTTCATTTTTCCGAAAACATCCCCCTCCCCTCTAAAACCTAACCCACGACTCTCTCTCCTTGTCACTTTCTCACCCAACCCACAATTCTCTCTCCCCCTCCCCACTCACCACCGCACCTCCCTCGCACTGCACCACCCTCACCGCTGCTCCTCCCTCGCCGCCACACCTCCCTCGCGCCGCACCACCCACGCTGGCACTCCTCCTTACCTTTGCGATGTAAATCACCCTAGGGGGGTGAATAGGGTGATTGTGCAGAATTTAAAAATTAATAAAATAAAATAAAATAAACTGCAAGGTAAGTAAAAGAGTTAAGAGCAACAAACACAGATGACGCAGCGATATAACGTGGTTCGACCCCCAGGTCTACGTCCATACCACCTTCTTATAGCAATTCTCCGCCACAAGCGTTCCACTATACTTAAAACCCTTTGTACAGTGATTCTCGAATTCAGGCCGAGAGACTTATTACACCCACAAGACTTCCAATACAAGTCCCATCAATCTCACCAAAGTGGAAAAGAAAGAAAACCAAAACTCAAGATCATTTAATGATCCTGACTGAAGAATACAGAAAAATTATCGCTCACACTCAGATAGATTATCGAAAGATTAGATCAGAAGAATTTTATCAGAAGTAATAGGGTTCAGAATACATGGTGGATTCGCTCAATATTAATATACTAGGAAGTGTATCGATCAAAAATAGAAACGATACTTTCCAAGAATATACACAGCGCAAAGTGCGGTCGACCGTCATATTGGTGAGGTCGACCATTCAGCTCTCTGATGCAAAGTAGAGAGGTGAAAGGTCGACCGCTTCTCAAACAACTCAAGGTTGCGGTCGACTGTGATGCGGTCAACCGATCATGATGTACGGTCGACCGGTATCGCGCTGTATATTCCAAATCCACCCTATTTTCTTACCATAAACTAATCTATCTTTAATCAATCTTATACAATTAAAATCTCACAAAAAACGAAAGAAAAATTCAGGTCATGATATCTTCCTCTTTTGTTTGTAGACCAATTAATCATGAAGTCTTTTTGAATATCTTACTCTTTTGCTTGTATTTGCAATCATTCTTTATTGCTTTCCTTGTTTGAATATTCTTGAATCTCTCTTGCATCTCTTGCTGATATTATTTGATCCTGAAGATCTGAACAACTAACTTTAAACTTATTAGTATTAATGAGCACGTTTTGTGCACACCAAACTAAGAGTCAACAATCTCCCCTTTTTGGTGTGAACAAAACATGCTGGAATGTTTGAAAATTAAAATAGGCCACATAAATACTCCCCCTGAGTTTAATATATCCTGTTACATAGATTTTCATAAGTAAGAGCCTTTAAGAGAGATGTAAATACTCCCCCTTAATTCAATGTCACCTGTTATACTGAACTACAACATATATGATTAGTGTAAGACTTTTGAAACCATATTTGTAGTTTAGAATATTCATAGAATCATTACAAAGTATTTTAAAACATTTTATGAAAACATGTCATGAATACTTTAGACATTATTTGAAAATTATGAAAACATTCCAAAAGAATTCTCCCCCTTTTTGGAACACACCAAGAGGGATTTAAGTAGAAGAAAAGTGAAAGCACGTTAAAAAAGTGAAAGCACGTGAAAGAACGAAATGTTTCTGAAAACGAGTGGAAGAGAATCTTCTTACATGATACCGTTGATAGCGAGACTCTTTGCTATACAGTGAGAGCTCTTTATAATATCATAGACTTGAGATCCTCCCCAATACAAGTATAATAAAAATTGAATTTCAAGAATAAAAAAAAATAGTTTTAAGAAGAGTTTTTATCGAAGACCTGAGAAGAGACCGGTCAACTGCAATAGAGATGATTCAAAAAAAATCCCGAGAGCATATCGGTCAACCGCACGGTCGACCACACCTCTTTTGTCAAAAACACAACAGATCACAGAAGGCAAACCGGTCAACAGCACGATCGACCGTTTATTTGTAAAGACCAAAAAAAAAAAAATCCAGAGCATGAACCGGTCAATCGCAAATAGTAGAAACCATTTTTTTTTTGTAAAATAGTGTAAAAAACCAATTTTAACCGAGAAGAAACCAGTCGACCGTACACCCTCACAGGCGTACCGTCCCCCGTTCAGTCGACCGTTGAATGGAATTTCATGCTGAGATATCAATCACATTTAGTTCTCCTTTCAAAAATTGAAATCGTTTTTCATCAAAAGGTTTTGTAAAAAATATCCGCAAGTTGTGAATCAGTATGAATATATTCAAGTAAAATATCCTTATTTTGAAAGTGATCTTTAATAAAATGATACCTAATATCAATGTGTTTTGTGCGATTGTGTTGGTCAGAATTTTTGGTTATATGAACAGTGCTAGTGTTGTCACATTTTATTGGAATATGATCAAAGAATATCTTGTAATCTTTGGGAGTATATTTCATCCATAATACCTGCGCACAGCCGGATCCTGCTCCGATATATTCAGCTTCGGCAATAGAGAGAGTTACAGAGTTTTGCTTCTTGGATGCCCACGATACAAGGCAGTTTTCCAAGATGTGACATGTACCGCTTGTGCTCTTTCTATCGGTCAGGCTACCAGCATAATCTGCATCAGAATATCCTATAAGAGGGAAATTCCTATTTTTAGGATACCAAAGTCCAGTATTTGGTGTGCCTTTGAGATATTGGATGATACACTTCACGGCAACCAAATGTGATTCTTTGGGACACGATTGAAAGCGTGCATATAAACAAACACTAAACATAATATCAGGATGAGATGTAGTAATATAGAGTGAACTACCAATCATAACTCGATAAGTGGAGATATCAACATTATTACCATATTCATCTTTTGAAAGCTTGGTGGTAGTGGCCATAGGTGTTTTGTAAGCATTCGCAGTTTCAAGTCCAAACTTTTTAACTAATTCCTTTGCATACTTGGATTGATTGATAAAGATGGCATCCTTTCTTTGTTGTATTTGAAGCCCAAGAAAATAAGTTAGTTCTCCCATCATGCTTATTTCGAATTCATCCTGCATTTACTTTGAGAATTCTTTGCAAAAATTTTCATTAGTGGATCCAAATATAATATCATCAACATATATTTAAACGATTAAAATGTCTTTAGAAATATGTTTTATAAATAGTGTATTGTCTACTTTTCCTTTAGAAAAATCTATGTGAAGTAGAAATGAACTTAGTCATTCATACCAAGCAAGAGGGGCTTGCTTCAAACCATACAATACTTTATCAAGACGAAATACGTGGTTTGGGTGTGTGGGATCAGTGAATCCCGGTGGTTGTGCAACATAAACTTCTTTGGAAATAAAACCATTTAAAAATGCACTTTTAACATTCATTTGAAAGAGAGTAAAATCCATATAAGTAGCAAATGCAAGTAAAATGCGAATGGCTTCAAGCCATGCAACAGGTGCAAAAGTTTCATCAAAATCTACACCTTCTTGTTGATTATAACCTTGTGCAACAATACGAGCCTTATTTCTAGTGATTGATCCGGATTCATCTAACTTGTTCCTAAACACCCACTTTGTTCCAAGTATAGTTCCATTATGCGGTCTAGGAACAAGTCTCCATACTTGATTCCTTTCGAATTGATTAAGTTCTTCTTGCATGACAACGATCCAGTCATTATCTTGCAAGGCCTCCATAATGTTCTTAGGTTCAAGTATGAAAACGAATGTGGAAAAACACATGAAATTTTGAGCTTGTGTGCGAGTAGTTACCCCTTTTGACATGTCGCTTCGTATAAGAGTTGGTAGATGGCTAGACATGATTTTCCATGCAGGGCGTCTTTCACCTGTGGAAATTTGATGTTGTACATGTTTATTTTCCATGCCATCAATTTGTTCTTCAAGCATATCTTCTATTTGTGATTTGGATGCATCTTCATCTTGATGAGATTTTTGATTTTGATCATTCATATTTGGGTCTTCTTCAACGTGAACCTGTTTCTTTTCAACCCGAACACATGTCTCATCATCATCAACAACATGCAATATTTCTTTGGTGTAGGGATTAGTTTCATCAAAAATAACATCTATAGATTTCTGAACTGTGCATCTTCTTTTATTAAATACACGATATGCTTTGCTACTAAGAGAATATCCTAAGAAGACACCTTCATCACTTTTACGATCAAAATTTTCCAAATTATCAAGATTATTTAAAACAAACACTTTACATCCGAAGATGCGAAAGTAACTTAAGTAGGGAATTTTGCCATAATATAGTTCAAAAGGAGTTTTCTCAAGATAGTTTCTAATAATTACTTGGTTAATTGTGTAACATGCTGTATTGACAGCCTCCACCCAAAATGATTTAGGAAAATCTTTTTCACTAAGCATGGTTCGAGCCATTTCTTGAAGAGATCGATTTTTCCTTTCAACAACCCCATTTTGTTGGGGAGTTTGAGGACAAGCGAACTCATATTTTATTCCCTTTTTGTCACAAAATGAGGTGAAGAGTTCGTTTTGAAATTCTCCACCATGGTCACTACGAATAGTGACAATGGTGAGGCTTTTCTCATTTTCCACTCTTCAACAGAATTTTTGAAATACATACAATGTGTCATCTTTTTGTGGCAAAAAGGCAACCCAAGTAAATCTACTATAATTATCAACAATTACAAAAGCATATCATGCACCTCCATTAGTATGTGTCCATGATGGTCCAAAAAATCCAGGTGCAAGAGTTCAAGGGGTCTAGAAGTTGATACCATTTTCTTGGGTTTCTGAGAACTTTCAGTTTTCTTACCAAATTGGTACGACTCACAAGGTTTATCTTTCTCAAATTTGATTTTAGGAATCCCCATTACAAGCTCCTTGGTTACGAGTTTGTTGAGATTGTCCATAGCCGTGTGTCCAAGTCTTCTATGCCATAACCAACCATCCTCATTTCTTGCAACAAAGCACCTCATATTTTTCTGTGTTAATTCATTAGAATTTATAACATAGACATTGTTACATTGGTTAGCTAGAAGTAAACAAGATTTATTGCTATCTAGTACATTGCATGAATTTTTATCAAAAGTGACTTTATAGCCTTTATGACATAATTGGCTGACACTAATTAGATTATGTTTCAAACCTTTTACCAATATAACATCCTCAATGGAGCATGATGAACCAAAGTTTATTTTACCTTTACCAATGGTTTGTCCCGTGCTATTATCTCCAAAGATGATGTCCTTTCCTTTTCCCCTTGATAGTGATGCAAAATATTTGCTGTCACCTATCATATGATTTGAGCATCCACTATCAAGGTACCACCGATCTTTAGTCTGGATACGTCACTACAAGACTAACAGTCTTTACCGACATTTTTTTGCACATTTACCGGCATTTATAAACCCCGCTGTAGATACCACCGGCATTTTATAAATTGCCGGTGCAAGTGTCGCTGAATCATGCATCGCTGTAGCTTAGGGACATTCACCGGCGTTTTTTACGTCCGCCGGTGTAGGTTAAAACTACACCGGCGGTCGTAAAAATGCCGGGGAATGTGTGGTTTCGTTTGGAAGCACTGTTTTCGGCCATCACCTTCACCGGCATTTTTAAAATGCCAGTATATATCTCCAGGTTTTTGCTGAAAGCTACACTGGCGCTTGTGAAAACGCCGGTGTAGCTATATTTAAAATTTTTTTTTTTAAATTATATTTAAAAATAAAAAAATAAAAAAAATAAAAAAAAACCTTCAACACTCTTTACTAATCAAAACCAATTGCAAAAGCATAAATTAGAGAAGCATAATCAGTGAGTGCCAATCACTGACTCATAAATTAGTCAGTATATCAAAAGCAGTCCTACTGAGTGCATTTTGAAGTTGCATATGGAACTATATTGGGTTGGATCTATATTTATCATTTGAGTAATTTATGTCATATTATTTGTGAGAACAAGTAAATATAAGATGAAGTCAGTGACTCAGTGCCATAGTATTTCAGTTCATACATCTCCAAATTTTCATCTTTGTTCTCCAAATTTCTCATATTATCCAAATTAGTCAGTATATAAGATGAAGTCAGTGAGTGCCACTCACTGATTCAAAATTCACTAGATTGTTCATAAATTTTGCAAAATGCACTCTAAAAAATCCCAAAATGTCAGGTAAAGATTCATCATTAAATGCTCAGATAGGATTTAATCATCACTAGTTACTCCTATAATTCATTTATTCAATAAATCATGAAACATAGTGTGCAACTTCAGAAGCATAATCCATCTCATCATCACTCATTCACTCGAAAATAATGAGAAGAAACTTTATTTGTTCACTGTTTTTACTCAAGCATATTTAGTTGTTCTCACAAATGCTATGGCATAAATTACTCATGCATGATAAATATAGATCCAAATCAATATAGATCCATATGCAAAATGCACTCAGTAGGATTGTTCATAAAATAGAGAAGCACAATCAGTGAGTGCCACTTACTGACTCAAAATTAGTCAGGTAAAGAGGTAAAGATTAATCAGTGAGTGCCACTCAGTACATCAAAAGTAGATTGCCAATCACTGACTCATAAATTAGTCAGTATATCAAAAGTAGTCCTACTGAGTGTATTTTGAAGTTGCATATGGAACTATATTGGGTTGGATCTATATTTATCATGCTTGAGTAATTTATGTTATAGTATTTGTGAGAACAAGTAAATATAAGATGAAGTCAGTGACTCAGTGCCATAGTATTTCAGTTCATACATCTCAAAATTTTCATCTTTGTTCTCCAAATTTCTCATTTTATCCAAATTAGTCAGTATATAAGATGAAGTTAGTGAGTGGCACTCACTGATTCAAAATTCACTAGATTGTTCATAAATTTTGCAAAATGCACTCTAAAAAATCTCAAAATGTCAAGTAAAGATTAATCATTAAATGCTCAGATAGGATTTAATCATCACTAGTTACTCCTATAATTCATTTATTCAATAAATCATGAAACATAGTGTGCAACTTCAGAAGCATAATCCATCTCATCATCACTCATTCACTCGAACTAATGAGAAGAAACTCTATTTGTTCACTGTTTTTACTCAAGCATATTTAGTTGTTCTCACAAATACTATGGCATAAATTACTCAAGCATGATAAATATAGATCCAAATCAATATAGATCCATATGCAAAATGCACTCAGTAGGATTGTTCATAAATTAGAGAAGCACAATCAATGAGTGCCACTCACTGACTACTTTTGATATACTGACAAATTTATGAGTCAGTGATTGGCAATCTACTTTTGATATACTGAGTGGCACTCACTGATTAATCTTTACCTTTTTACCCGAGTGCCACTCATTGACTCATTATATCTAGTATTCTTATAGCAAAAGAAGTATGCAACCCAATTGAAACATGGCATGCCATACAATATAGAGGTGATTGAATGGAGGAACACATATAAATCGGGATAGGAATTTTAACGACATCTTAATGCATTATTTCTTTATATGTAAAGTCCAGAGCACACATAAAGTGTGACTTTAGAATAAAAATGGTAAAATAATGGGTATGTGTTTACTAATTTAGGTTATATATTTGATTAATTCACTACCAGAACAAGATAGCGACCCTGATCTCAAGGATTTACCTAATATACATTTTTTTCAAAAGTCGTTTACTCTTGTTAGAGAGATATTGTACCGCTACGGTAGCGGAGTCGTTTACTCTTGTTAACGGGTCGCACCATTATTATATCAATTTTATTACCGATTTACCCCCCCCCCCCCCTTTATTACAATCTCTATCCGAACTCATCACTCTTCTCGACGACTTCGCTTGGTCTCCTTTGGAGGGGATAGTTTGGCGCTGGACTGCTTCAGGAGCCTTTTCAGTCAAATCTTTCTACAACTTTCTCAATTTTAGGGGGACTCGATCTCCTATCGCGAACCGCATTTGGGATGCTGCGGCGCCGCTAAAAGTGAAAATCAACTTTTGGTTGGCTTACCATGGTAAACTTCTAACTGTCGATGTCCTTAACAGAAGGAACCTAGCCTTGGGACAACTTTGTCCGCTCTGCTCATCTCACCCAGAAGACGTTAATCACCTTTTCGTTCATTGCCTTATCTCTCTCCTGTTGTGGAAGATTTCCACCCTCGCGTGGTCTACCACTTCTACTCCCTTATCTTTAGCTGATGTTTGGTCTTCTCCTCCCTCGAATCCTAAGCTCATTAACGCTTGGTTGTTGTCTATCCAAATTATTATTTGGATTATTTGGAAAGAAAGGAATCAGCGTTTGTTTGAGCATCGCTGTTCCTCTTCTTCGGCTCTTATTGACAGTTTCTTAGCATTATTCAATCTTTGGAGCTCGGGCCCTTCATATAAAGGCAGTATTCCTTTGGATCAACTTACTTTGACTGATTCTTTCCGCTGTCTTAATAATTTAAATGCTTTAATGCCTTAGTTTTCTTTATGTTTCTCTACTCTCTCTTCCAATTTTCCCTATTGTTTTTAATGCGGTGCTTCCTTCTCTGTCTTGCTTGCAGGCTTGACTCGGCTTCTCTGGCTTTCTAGCCTGGGCACTTATATGGCAACAATTTTTTGGTTTTTTCAGGGATGCAGTCCTGTTTGTTTTTGCGTTATGCTTTAACTCTGTACTGTTCTTCTATTTCCTGTATTTTTGGGGTGTGGTATGCTTTCTTTCCCCTCTAGTCTTATGAACTAGAGGTATTTTGTGACTGATCTCTGGCTTGCTGTTTTGGTTGGGTTTATATATATATGCAGTGCTTGCATCTTTGTATGGTATGTTTATGCTCTTTAGCACTTAGTTGCGGTTGATATTGTTGCTCTGTACTACTCTTGTGTTCTTTGCTGTGTCGGATGCCTGCTTTTCTTTCTTTGCTGTATCGTATGGCTTCTTTTTCTTTCCTGCGGTATCTGTTTTGGCACTGTGTTTCATGCTGTGGTTTCTGTGGCCGGAGTTTGCGTTCTCACTCAGACGGTAGGCTTTTTTCTTGGTGGCATGATTGTTTTTGGCCACCTTTTGTTCTCTGTGTGCTTGGGGCCTCGGCGCTAGCTTTTCATCCATGGTGCGCTTGTTCTGGAGGTGTGAGCCTCCTCGCTGTGGCCGCTCCCGAGTTGTTTCTCTCGCTGCTTTCTCGGAGAGAGGCTACTGTGCTGTTCTTTGTGGGTGTGGTCTCTTTAGGCATTTTCCAATTCGTTCGGCTATCATGGAGGTGTCTAGTGCGGGCTTTCCCCTCCTCGAGCGTCTCTGCAGCACGGTCTGTCTGTCCCATGCTGTCTCTGAGTTTGGGGTTTTGCGCCAGTCTGCTCTATTCTTTTCCTTTTTCATTTGCTGTTGTACTTTATTCTATTTCTGCAAAGTCTGTAGTCATTTAGCGCTTTTGTCTGGTTTTACCTCTTGTAAAATCCTTCACTGTACATTACTTTTATTTTATTTATATATTATCTCTGATGTGGCTGGAGTCGAAAGACTTTATCCGTTTCCATCAAAAAAAAGGTAGAGAGATATTGTATGCAGTAAAACTCAGTTCGACTGGTGTCATGCATTGACTCATAATTGCTTGTGCAAATGAAATATAATTCGATAGTTGAATCTTAGGGGAATTAACCAAGGACCATGTACCACTCCAAACTTTACTTGAATCTCAAGTTTTAAGAAATGACAAAGGACATAACAGAAGCTGCAATTATGTCAAAATGAGTAAAAGAGGTTCATAAAAGCTATTAAGGAAAAGGGAAGAATCCAAGTTAATACCAATTAGGTGCAAACACACAGCAATATGGAAATGGCGGGCATGTTTTAATAATCCACCTCCAGTGGTTGCACACAAAAAAAAGGGACAAAGAGAAATTAGGTCTAATCTGAATGAGCTGTTAGTAGAAGTCTGAGGCTGAAAGCTCACTGATTTTGAAACAAATCCAACAGAGCCAGGTCTGTAAAGCTTGCATTGAACTATATTGTCAATAGTTCCTGCAGTGTCTCCAATCTACATTACCAAAGACTATCAAATGAAGCAGTGGAGCATATATCATACAAAAAGAGCTCGTAAACAACAATTTATGGAAATATATTTGCTGAAGGAAAGAAGAGATACTAGAAGTTGATTATATTTGGTATTTCGAAGTTTACAAAACAAGTAGAGAACTCAACAACAGTAGTTCTCATCTCCTAAATCAAAATCATAATCTTATCACGCCCATTCAAAATCTAAACCAAACTTCAAATTAACCCATTCCTATTTCCTGTTTAGGCCCACATAACACAGGCATACACCCTTCTTCCACTACTGGTCATTTTGTAGTTAAATAAAATCCCACTCTAACACCTAATTTTCCATAAGGGGAAATTTGAGACTAACTAATGGCAAGCATTTAAAGATGTACTTCACTCCATCCGGCGTAAAGTATAACCCAAATTCATGAGATGGGTAAGTACAAAAACTTGAAATTGCAAGATATAGGACCATAAACTTGGGTGGGGAAAAAAGAGCATACCTGATGGTTGAGAGTGGGGCAACGGGTGGCGACGGTGCGAGTGAGAGAGGGAGAGAGAGGACGACGGTGGACGACGATAGACGGCAGAGAGGGAAGGCACAACGATGGCGGCCAAGGCAGAGGCGGGAGAGCGCGGGAGAGAGGGGAAAAATTGGATTTTTTTTTTTGGATCTAAGGAGAACTTGCTGTAGGGTTTGGGGAAATTTATCCCAAATCCTATACCGGCGTTTTAACTAAAAAATACCGGTGAATGGGAGAAGAATTTTTGGTATTTTTTATCTGTATATTTGCCGGCGTGTTTTATTAAAACGCCGGTGAATATGGCCTTCACCGGCGTTTTGATAAAAAAACGCCGGTGAATATCATAATTCCCCGGTGTTTTTTAGGGGCCGCTGGCGTATAACCATCCATTTTGACGTTCCATTCCTGGTCTCTTCCTACCCCGGCGTTTCTGGTAAAACGTCGGGGAATATACGCCGGTAAATCCATCGTGTGTTGTAGTGCGTTGAGGTACCTACACCAAGATTAGTAGGTATAATTTTGCGTGCCCAATTTTGTTTTGAACCTACATTTACATCCTTTTCATACCCACACACAATTAGTATTCCTTTTTAATGGACAATTAAAAGAAATGTGCCCTAGTCTACAACAATAATGACATGTGATATGACTATGTCTTGAGTCATGCACACTTGCATAGCTTTGGGTTAGTTTATGATTATGTTGGAGTTTGTGCAAGTGTGTATGACATGATGATTTACATTTTTGATGGTGTATTGGCTCTTCGTAACCAAGCCCTCGATTATCATGATAAGATCTTGAATTTTTTTTAATAAGGTAACTTGGCCCTTCATATTTTTCAACAATCTTTTCAAGCTCAGTTACTCTTTTACATAATCTTTTCCTAGTCATGTCATCGTCTTTTGTGTTCCAACGAAGAGTGTCTAGTGTAGCATCAAGAATCCTATTTTGTTCAAGAGCTTCATTACATCCTTCCACTACTTCATAAAATTTCCTTTTACATTCTTTTAAATCATCTGTGAGTTTGGCTATATAAATAAATTTCTCATGAATTTCTCTTAAGTGATCATCATGCGTTGCTAAAGATCCTTAAATTTGTTGTTTTAAGATTTCATTTTCCTCTAGCAATACATCATGATCTTTTCTAAATAACTCAAATTTTTTCAAGATCAAGGCATTCTTATTTTTCAATTTTTGATTTTTTGTAATACAAGAGTCATGGGTATCATTAGAAATTTGTTTATATTGCCTAAGTTCATGACTTAATTTCTTAGCATAGTTTTTCAAACCATTACACATGTCTACTAGTTCATCATAAGTGGGTTCTTCGATTACCTCTTTTTGGGATGGTAATTGCACCTCACCATGCCCAAGAGCCATGAAGCCGACGTCATTGTAGCCTTGCTCTCCCTCACTTGAATCCGAATCTAACCATGTTGCCTTTAGCGCCTTCTTTTTCAGACTTGGGTTTGAGCGGTAGTAGTCCCTGTTCCTATCTTGTGAGACGGGGCAATTTACACGAATGTGTCCAGGCTTCTTGCACTTATAGCACACATCATCTTTATCTTTCTCCCTTTCTCCTTGTTACCTGCCATATTTCTTATGTTTGAGATACTTATGAAATTTTTTTGTCAATAGAGCGATGTCCTCGTCTGACACCTCACGATCTGAATCTGCTTTTGATGATCGGGATTTTCTGCTTTTTGTGCAATGGTCTTCTCTTTTTGCTTTGGTTCAATACTGATGTTTTTTCTATATCTTTTGGTCTCCGACATTTCCTTCTCGTATGTCTTAATCTTTCCTTGGAATGTGTAGTAGTCAAATCCCTTCTCTTCAAGAGTCTCCCTCATTGCAACGGCCTTTACATCCTATTCTGGCATGAGACAGCTTATGAGCTTTCCGACCTTTCGGTCATCATCTAACCCCTTACCTATGCTCTCAAGTTCATGGGCAATGATATCGAACCGGGCGAGCATTTGATCCACATTTTTCCCGGGCAACATGCGAAACACATCAAACTTATAGAAACATAAATTAACTCTAGCTTTTACCTCAAAAGCGGTTCCTTCATGCCGCTTCAGTATGTTGTTCCAGATCTCATATGCTGTTTTGCAATTATGCCCGCATCGCATTAGTTCTTCGTTATTCAACCCTGCATAAAGAGCCGTCATGGCTTTGGAATTTGCTCTCTTGAGGGCTAACTCTGCTTTTGTGAAGGATGTCTTCCCGTCACTAACTGGAATTTCTGTTTTATTGATACACACATTCCATACTTCTTCTCCGAGCATCTGTAAAAAATGAGACATACGAACTTTCCTGACGTCATAGCATTTTCTATCAAAAAATGGTGATCGTGTAAGGCTTGTCCCATTGAAGATAAATGGCTCCGATGAGTACAAGTTATCAGGAGGAGGGATTTCGGCCATTGGACCTTTTGCTTAAGCTTTTAAGCTTTTTGATAAGCACCTCACTCTGATACCACTGTAAATCACCATAGGGAGGGTGAATAGGGTCATTGTGCGGAATTTAAAAATTAATAAAATAAAATAAAATAAAGTGCAAGGTAAGTAAAAGAGTTAAGAGCAGCAAACACAGATGATGCAGCAATATAACGTGGTTCGACCCCCAAGTCTACGTCCACACCACCTACTTATAGTAATTCTCCGCCACAAGCATTCCACTATACTTAAATCCCTTTGTACAGTTATTCTCGGATTCTGGCCGGGAGACCTATTACACCCACAGGACTTCCAATACAAGTCCCGTCAATCTCTCCGAAGTGGAAAAGAAAGAAAAACCAAAACTCAAGATCGTTTAATGATCCTGATTGAAGAATACAGAAAAATTATCGCTCGCACTCGGATTGATTATCGAAAGATTAGTTCAGAAGAATTTTATCAAAAGTAATAGGGTTCAGGATACATGGTGGATTCATTCAATATTAATAGACCAGGAAGTGTATCGATCAAAAATAGAAACGATACTTTCCAAGAATATACATAGTACAAAGTGCGGCCGACCGTCATATTGGTGCGGTCGACCGTTCAGTTCTCTGACCTAAAGTAAAGAGGTGAAAGGTCGACCGCTTCTCAAACAACTCAAGGTTGTGGTCGACTTCGATGCGGTCGACCAGTCATGAAGTACGGTCGATCGGTATCGCGCTGTATATTCCAAATCCACCCTGTTTTCTTACCATAAACTAATCAATCTTTAATCAATATTATACAATTAAAATCTCACGAAAATAGAAGGAAAAATTTAGGTCTTGATATCTTCCTCTTTTGCTTGTAGACCAATTAATCATGAACTCTTTTTGAATATCTTCCTCTTTTGCTTGTATTTGCAATCATTCTTTATTGCTTTCCTTGTTTGAATATTCTTGAATCTCTCTTGGATCTCTTGCTGATATTATTTGATTCAGAAGATCTGAACAACTAACTTTAAACTTATTAGTATTAATGAGCACGTTTTGTGCACACCAAACTAAGAGTCAACATGCGCACCTCCTTCGCCGCCCCTCAGTCGAAGCCTATCGCCCCCTAGCCAGCGCTCTTCATCCCTCCGCCGCCGATCTCTACCACTGGTGCTCTCTCCCTCTGCCGCCTAATCTTCCAATTTTGGTAAAGATTATCAGTCTTGTTTATTATATTGCTAGTGATTAGTAATATTCATAGGGTTTAGTTATATTACACTTGTGAGATTGGTTAATAATAGAATTGAGATTTTGGTTAATAATTTTGCCAGTGACAAGGGATTACAGACACAGTTAAAGACATAATTAATTAAGAGAGTTTAACTAGTAAATTTTGCCTAGAGGAAGCATCTTCCTAAGATATTCTTTATATAGGATGTCATGTGATTGTATAATTATGATTGAAGGACACCTTAACAAATTATATCTTGGTTCTTTATATAGGATGCCACGGATGTTATCTTTAAGTATATAGTGAATCTGGTGCAACAACAAGTGTGCAAGCGTGTGTTAGGCCTTCCGTGACTCGACCATATCATATAAACAATAACGTGAATGTGAAATGAGGAAGACATAAGCAATTACACAGTCAGATTGTTGTGATAAGTAGCTTGAATAGATTAGTGGATTGGACTAGATAACAAATTGTAAAATACATTTTTTCCCCGGAAAGTACATCACTCATGTAGCCAAATACACTTTCACTGTGATATTCCCAGTACCCATTGATTAAGCAATTTTCCCAATCCAATGTAACACTCTACTATATAAACAAGATGAATAAAATATCTAGGAATTTCTATTTTTCCAAGATGGAAGAACTTTCTTTTTTGCGAGGAAGTTCCTACCTTTATTAACATACAAGCAACCAGCTAGATATGCATCTTAAAAAGCGAAAATCACTTTGATTTGAAATATTAGGTGCACATACACATTGTAGCACTGTTTGCTCTTGTGATTGAATTAATAACTCTACATAGAAGTTGGAAAGGATATAAAAGAGAAGATGATGTGAATTGTGTTAGGAATTATGAGAATCTTGTTGAGTCTTTGACACAATCAACACAAACCACCAAGTAAGACTAGAACACACCAATCACAAAAAGCATATAAGAATTGTCCCGGTTGGGGCTTTCACCATAATCCGAAGGAGGAAGAACTGAGATATTATTTCAACTAGAGAAGATACAAGAATATTACAATTCTCACCACGACCCTCTCTCAAGCCTAATTGGAACTTGATGCTGCTTACAATGGAGAAACTCTCTCACCCTCTCAGATGAAGTACTCTCTTCTTCTATTCGGCACTCAATAGAATCATCTGGATCTATGAGCTGTTACAATTGTTTATATAGATCTAGAGAAAAATCCTAAGTTAATATCTTGTTACAATAGCCATTGGATAGTACATAAAAGATAACCCTACGATAGGAGCTATACAATCTAACTTGAAGAGCAAGTTGGACTTTTCACGAATCAGTCAGACTCAAGCCCGAAACCCATCAGCGCCGCTAACAGTCGACCGCACCAATAAGTCGGTTGACTGTCCTTCTCTCTAGAAGACTTCGTACAGGGGACGGTCAACCGCACATGAGGGACGGTCAATCGCAACTTCTGCTGTTGCTGCCGCTGACTATTTCTCGCTTCCACTCCGTTTCCAATCGTCTCGATCCCTCCATCGTCTTATCGTCTTCTTATCCAACATCTTATGCAAGACATAAACCCAACAATCTTCACCTTGGATTTCATATGCATGAATCCATATTTGTGTGATTTAAAACTCTTCTAGACGTTTCTTCTCCGCTTTGTAAATAACATGTTTCTATGGCTTCTTCTGCTAGTTGAACAAACCTCCACCTGTTTCCCTCCAGCTATATTCCCCCTCAAGGGTACACCGCTGTAGATGTAATCATGGAGGTGCCACCCTCCATAAGAACTCCACCTACACCGAGGCTCTCTCCACCTTCCAATGGTATTCGAATGTTGCAGTCTCATGTCGGTAATTCTAGTGACGGCTTACTAGATAATGCTTTAGGAACAATGGGCTTCTATACACTCGGTCGAGATTTTCTGCTCTCACAAAGCTGGTAGAGGTTGTGCTGACCCTGTCCAATCCCCTCTTACCCTTTATTACCTTACGACGACTCTCCCAAACTGTCAAAACTCCACCTCGAGCTGTGTACATGCAGCCATGAGCATCAAAGTACCCAAGGATATAAAATTTTGCTGTATCGAAGGAATATGCATGACCTCTTCTAGTGTGAACCCTTTACCATCTGGCATCTCCAATTCAATTGTTTTCTCACCCATTACTTCACAAATCTCACCACTTCTCGTTCTCACATTACGGCCTGTAGATAACTTGTAAGTAGAAAATATCTCCCTCTCGGAGCAAATATGAAAAGAACTTCCCGAATCAATATACCAACTTGAATCCACATCTGAAGAACTTGAAATAAGAAGACAATAATCGTCATTATTACCTGACTCAGTTGCGCTGACTATATGGGCTTGTTCCCCTTCTTTAGTAGCACTCTTTTAACTCAACCACTTACGACAGTCTCTTTTGTAATGCCCAACTCCTCTACAGTAAAGGCAACGAATCTTACCCATGTGTTCTGCATCCCTTCCAATTGAAGTATCACCATCCACCGCAAAACACCGTGTAGAAATAGACCCTCCTTTATGAGTCTCCTTTCTCAGTTCATCTTCTTTCAGACCCTTAATCACCCCGGCTATAGTAAGTGTCTCCTTGGCTGATTTCCCATGTAGCATGGTAGTTAGCAAGTGATCATAAGAAGTAGGCAGTGTGTAACTCCCCGAATTCCAAAATACACTGAATTCGAGATTCCACAGGATCTTTACACTTCTTTCGTACAATTTTACAAGGAATTTAAAACTTTTCACTTTACATCAGAGTTTACATGAAAACTTTACACTTTACATTTTACTGCGGAAGCAAATTTACAACATTTAAATAAATGTACATCAACATTTGAATAATCAACATTTGAATAATCTCTAAGCATTTGTGCTTCTTTAATCTTTATCATGTCATTTACCCTGCATACAAAACTGTGGGTACGTCAGTTTATTCTACCGACGAACATTATACACGGCCATCCTCTCTATGCCGAAAATAGTATAACTGATTTTCCATATTTAACAAACACAAACTTGTCACATATCAAACTAAAGGGAATACCCTATTGATGTCGTGTTGTGATTGTGCACTTAGTCCTTGATGCAGTTATTTATATTATATGACACTAATACACACTTGTTCGGATTCTATGCATCCCATACTACATAGGTCCGAGGGAAAGCCTCTTAATCGTTCTTCATCTTGTAGGGTTCAATCCCTCGTCATGGTTTAATCTACTACTGTAACTACGGTAAGTATCCTAGATGATCTATGAGTACAAGCTCGTGTACAGAAAACCTGGAGGGAAATCCCACGCCATGTCTTGACTCATCAAGCATGCATTCTGTGGCAATTCAGCCTCCTTCATGGCACACGATTCTCTTGCAGTCACCAAACATCCCACAAGCGTCGCCAAGGTCTGATCATTCTGAGTAATACCCACGCCATATCTTGACGCATCAAGCATGCATTCTGTGGCTCACACCCGCATCGTAAACTCGAAGCTCTCATACTTGTGTTTTCCTCTAACTTTCATCACCTCTTCACTATGTACTAAATCCTTAAATTTAATGAAATCATGAACAAAACCAATCTATTAGAGTTAGCCCTCTCACTACTACCAGTCTCATTACTTTCGTTTCACAATGACCCAACCTGGTCTTTTCAAAATCAATAACCATAATTCATCACTTTTCACTTGCCGGTGTGAGTTTTGGCTACACTCTAATTTTCAATTTCAATTCATAAATTCACATATTTAAGTTGTCATACTCAATAATATTTTTCTTTTTCAATCACATGATTTCTAAATTATTCATGAGTCCATAACCATACGTGGAATTCAATTATTCATCAAGTAATTCATCAAATATCATCTTCACATTAAAATCACATCACTAGTTATATAGTGAAAATGAGTATTCACAACTCATAATTGTCACACTATTCTTCAATAAGAATAATTCATACTACTTCACTTCGTATAATTTCTTTCTTTATTATAATTCTTTTCTACCACTTCATTTCAAGTTCCTTTGCGAATTATAAACTCCACAAAATATAAGTGTAGAACCACAGTTCTATTTATACATTTGTTCTCAAAAATACTCTACTTTATTTTGGTAACTACCTAATTATTTTTCATAAGTCCCACATATTTTTTTAGGATAATAATCATATTTTTTTTCCCTAATTTTTAACCAACAAAAACCACTTCAAAAAAATATTTTTTCCACAAATTAAACCCAGGCCGAGACTGGGTTTCGAACCAACAACCCGAGGGAAACAAGCCGCAAGCGCTGGCCACTAGGCCGTTCGCGCTAAGCGATATAGAAAGGGGCTGAGAGCTATAAATGCTCTCGACTGCAGTTAATTTATTTTTAAATGTAAAAAACAAATATATGGTGCTAACGGGAATCGAACCATCAATCTGTGGGGAATCCCGCGCACTGTAGCGATTAAGAGCATCCCGACCACTTGAGCTATAAGCTCAGGTTGTCTCAGAGACAACTCGAAGTCTACTTAAATCAATTCTCTTTGTTTAATAGAACATTTCGATGTTCAAAAAGCTCTCATTTGATCTTGCTCTTACTAAAACTTGCTGTAAATTTCCAGATTACTTATTCCCATCATAATTTATACTCCAGTATATTAAAATAATTTTTCCCAATAATTAACACATATTTTTATATAATTAGCTCAAATTATATGCTACTACTACCACATTCTTTTTCGACATCTCTTATCAAATTTTGATTTCAATAATCTCTATATCAATTCTCTGTTTTTATTCAATTCACAAACCCACAATTTATATTTTTAGTCATTCATTACAACATTATCACACAAGGTCCATTTAAGCATATAAAACAACATTGTCGTCTACTAACTTTTGCATATAGTTCTTAATGCTAGTAATGAATTTTTCTTCAAACATTCCCTAGCTATGATTAATTTACACAAAACTTAAATTAAATGATGGAAACACATACAAGCCATTTATTAACATTCCACTCTATTAATAAGCCATTTTTCCAATTAAAATGTACTCTTATTAATCTTTTTCATGCATCATCATTTCAATTTAATTATAGCATGCTTCCTAATTAGAAATGTAGAAAATAACCCACCTTAGCATGATATCTAATTAGAAATATGGAAAATAACCCACCTTAAATGGAGAGAAACACAATTTGCAACACCTCCTAAACAAAAGTCCTCGCCAAGAGAGCGATCCTTCTCCTCCTCGATGCGCACACAAGCCTCCAAGATGCCGAACCCGAGCCCCTTTGATGCCGACCTTCCTTGTTGATGCAAGCACAAACTCCCCACACACAACTCTCAATCTTTAACTCACTTGCTATACTACTAATAATATATATTATACTATAGGTCTTTGGAGAATAATTAGTACAAAAATAACTAGGCTAGGGGGGGGGGGTATTTATACTAAAAATTTGGGTAAATGGAAGGCTAGGATTAAACTAGGAGTTAGAAACAAAAGGCTAAGATTCAAGGAGGAGTTACAATAACCAACCATGATCAAGTAACCACCACCCATGACTCCACTCAAATTTTCATTTCCCTCCAAAGCCAAAACCGGCCTACACCATGTGCAATTGCACGTGCATGCACTTGTCTCCATTTAACAAAAATTGTACATTATATTTTTTGTAAAATAATCTTTACAAGTTGTATTTAAAATAAAAATACTCATGGGCTTTAGTTTATGGGCCAAAATAATAGTTTATAAAAAGATAATAAATAAAATTAATTTGGGCTTAAAAAGAAAGGCTTAAGTTTATTTGGCCTTTATATAAAAATAATTAAAGAGCACATATTCATATATCTATACTCATCATGGAAGAAATAAAATTTAATATTACCAAAAATATTGCACGTGCACACTACGTGCAAAATAAATAATAAATTTTCATAAATGAAAATCGAGGCATTACACAGTGAATAAATCAAGTTGAAAGCTTTATCCTTTTCGCTAAGATCATCAATACTAATCGCCTTCAGTTCAGATATTACCTTATTGAACTCCACAATATGATCTTGAAGATGGATACCTTCCTTCATTGAGAGCCTAAACAGCTTTCTCTTTCAATACATTCGATTTAGCAACGACGACCCCGAGTAGTCAGTTTTGGGTCTTGCCCATAGACTCGCCGCACTTTTCTCCTCAAGAATATTACACTTGACTTCGTCCGCCAATTGCAACTGGATTAAACTCAAGGCCTTCAAACAAATCTCATTCCACTTCTCCTGCTTTACGTCGGTTGGTTTATTCTCTTCTAGGACAAGGTGCAAGTCCTTCTAAACCAAAACATCATACATGTCCATCATTCATAGATTGAAGTTGATCTTACCGTCACACCGCTTGATCTTCGTCTTTTAATCTGCCATCTCCAAGGAACTCGAACAAACCCACAAACCTGATTGCTCTAATACCACTTGTTAGGATTATAAGGATCTTGTTGAGTCTTAGACACAATCAACACAAACCACAAAGCAAGACTAGATCAGACTAATCACACAAAGTATACAAGAATTATCCCGGTTGGGGCTTTCGCCTTAATCCGGGGAAAGAAGAACCGAGATATTATTTCAACTAGAGAAGATACAAGAATATTATAATTCTCACCACGACTCTTTCTCAAGTCTAATTGGAACTTGATGCTGCTTACAATGGAGAAACTCTCTCACCCTGTCAGATATTTCGGCACTCAATAGAATCATCTGGATCTATAAGCCGTTACAATTGTTTATATAGATATAGAGACAAACTCTAAGTTAATATCTTGTTACAATAGCCATTGGATAGTACATAAAAGATAACCCTACGATAGGAGCCACACGATCCAATTTCAAGAGCAAGTTAGGCTTTTCGCGAATCAGCCAGACTCAAGCCCGAAACCCATCAGCGCCGCTAACGGTCGACCGCACCAATAAGTCGGTCCACTGTCCTCCTCTCTGGAAGACTTCGTGCAGGGGACGGTCGACTGCACATGAGGGACGGTCGACCGCAACTTCTGTTGTTGCTGCAGCTGACTATTTCTCGCTTCCTCTCCGTTCACAATCGTCTCGAACCCTCCATTGTCTTATCTTCTTCTTATCCAACATCGTTTGCAAGACATAAACCCAACAAAATGTGCATGGGATCAACTGATCATTTGTTTGGCAGGAGAAGAAGCTTTCTGGGTTTGACCCTGTTAGTTAAATTTTAAAAACAACATGAGAGCATGCATGGCTAATACCAACACAACATCTCATTCATGTTGTAATATGATGACCCTAATTAAATAGAAGTACATAAGCAAATAGAAGATGTTGCTCAATTTATGTATTTAGTCAATCAAATAGGTGTTACTAGCGTGCCCTCCCTTCTTGAATCTATCTTTTAAAAACCATTTTTGATCAGTTCTTTGCATTGTGTTGTTATTATTTTATTTTTTTTGTTGTTTGGTTGTTTTTTTTTTTTACAGGGCCAACGAATTATATCGATTTCCAGTCACACAAATAGGCAAAATACCGATGGGATTGAAAGCAACACCGTGCCACACCATGAGACTCCTCTGCCCTAGTTTGTAGTATTTGAATTTTCTTTTTTCAATGTTTTGTCGGAATTATATCTATATTTTGTAAAAACTATGTTGTACAACTTATACAATTGTAACTCTTTGTATGGCAGGTTATATATGTGTTAGATTTTTTGTTTTCTATTCTTCTTTCTCATATCAAATCTGGATGGTAAAATTCCTTTCTCATCCCCTCTTCTTCTTTCTATATTCTTTCTCATTTGAAAGATTTCTTCTTTTTTCTCATTTGACAGATTTCTATTATTCTTTATCAATTATGCATGCATGCTACTTTTTTGTTGTTTTCCTTTGATTTCAACTTCGCCCTTGTTGGTTTCTTGCTTTTTAATTATTTAATGTGATCCATTGTGCAGGGTGTAGGGTGCACTGTTATGCAGATGGTATGCAAAGAAGCTATATTTGGTTAATTTACTTTATCATCTCAACTCTGAAGACTAAAAGGATGTTTGTCTTATGTTTTTTCTTTGTTATGTTGTAGGTGGAAAGCCATTGATGGAACTGAATAGGGTCCTCAGCCCTGGTGGTTTCTCTGTTTGGTCTGCAACACCAGTATACCGCAACAATACAAGAGATACGAGTGACTGGAATGGTTAGTGATAGCTGTTATGTAGTTTTCGTAAGATAGATATGTATTTTCAATTTATTTCTCCTTTCTGAGAATTTTGTTGAACTCAGTAGATCAGCGTCAAATGTGAAATTCCAGATGTTTGTTGACCAAAACAATGTTAGATTAGGGAGGTGTCTACCGTCTACAGGAAACTACATAGTTACTTTGATAATTAATTTTAAATATCTATGAAGATCGAGACGGTAATCTCTAGACGTCTCAGTTTTTGGCCTATCTGATCTGATGCTTGTCTAAAGACTCAGTTGCCAGCAGATATTGTGAAGTTAATAGGAAGAAAACCCAAAAATTTTCATTAGCAAACAATTGAAACCTTTTAACCATTCAAACTAAAGATTAGTTTGTGCATGTTCAGAGTACCATGTATCATGTCTAATTGGTCTTCATCTTGTCATGTAATTCTAATGGAAAATCTCGGCCTTTGCTAAGTGACATAGGGGAAAAATGGTCTGACACATCCTAGACCACCCGATCTCCTCAAAAAGCACTCACCTATGATCATCAGATCAGCCTTAAGTTCCATGGGCTTCTACTACACCAGACCGACGGGCATACGGGTCCAGACCCGGCCCAAACGGATCCAGACCCGTTTAGCATGCCTATAAATACCAGGCCCTCTCCCATCTTCAAAGGTAATCAATCTTTTCCCTCTCAAACCCTAGTTACTGTTGCTCTACTTCAGTGACTGACTAGACCGTCGGAGGGCCTGCCACCGGGACAAACCCCGGTGTTCCTAGGCCGAGTGCAGGTACACGAGACTCCTGGGTCCGAGCTTCCAGATCCGAGCCGAGCCTCCACTACCGAGCCGGGCACCCGACCTCCGCCTCTATACCCAGTCGTGCCCTTTCTGCCGAGGGTCGGGCGTACCATCCAGTACTGTCACGCCCCGCTTCCCAAAATACAAAAATACGAGTACGTGACGAAGCCCAGCGAATGATTTTTACATCATCCATAAGCTGTAGGATCGACTCAGCATCATAACAAGAATATAACCAGATTTATATATAACCAAGCATGCATGAATAATTTATTAAGCAACAGAAACAATTTAAACAAATAATAATATTCAAATAGTTCTCATGTCTGGATCAAGTGTAAACTCGGAAACAAGTCTTATACGACAGGAGAAATAAATACCTTAAGAAAAGCAATTGTTAAACAGGTCCTTGCTCCAAGCAAAACCTGAAATGTCTGCTCGCCAATTCCAACAGGTAGCTTGTCCCAAAGTCTGTTTAATAAATATAAACAGGAAAACAAAGGGAAAACAAGAGAAAATGCCCTTAGTGCAAGCTAGGGCCACAAATAGTAAAAACGAGTACAAGTAGGGGGAACAGGAATCAAGAATGCAACAGGGATACAACAAGTAGTGGGAACAACCAGGAATTAGCTAGTAAGGGCGGACTACTTAGTAAACAGGCTAGTTAACAACTGCTAATGGTAAAACATATGTCAGGTGAAACTTGTTGGGGTAACTAACATCAAGTATCATGTTGCATGTGTCAGGTTTCACGTATCAGGTTTCTTGTTTCGAGTTACAGGTGTCATATTCAAGTTTCATGTATCAGATGTCAGGTAACCAAGTAACAGGTAACAGGATAGTCAGGTAACAGGATAATCAGGCAACAGGATAATCATGTATCAGGTATTAAGTTCAAGTCTTGTGTGATTACTATCTAGGTAGTACGACATGCATCCATCTTTTTACTACATGGTTACTACAGTCAAATCAATTGCGTTTAGACCTAGTAGTGGAGTCTATAGGGCGGCGTACTCAGGTTCTAGGTATCAGGTATCAGGCAGGCACGGTTCATGAATACGAAATTAAATAACAGGTTCACGAAACGAGTTCGTGAATACTAACAGGTTCAAGGACCACACAGTGGTTCCATGAATACAACAGGTTCATGAGTCAAGTAACTGACTCCATGAATACATCACATGCAACAGGTTCATGAACCGAGTACTGGGAAACACGGGCCCCCTTCTGAGTACACTAACCTATATTGTCCACTCTATAGTCTTTCCCTTAACCCCGGCTTATTACATTTGTTCAGGCAGAATTTGTATATTTGTATTTATGCATATGAAATAGTGTTGAAATAATGTAGATTAATTCTAAGAAAAAAATTGGGGATGTCCTATAGGGTGTCCAGCAACTACATATAAAATTTCGTGTCAAACGCTCGCTGTTTACATAGCTAAATTAATTTGCAAAGTAAATGTATACAGCAGTTTTGCAAATCTGAGTCTACTGACACAGCTGCAGTATAACTGCCATAACTCCTAGACCGTAACTCCAAATTCAAATATTTTGGAGTCTATCGATATCTACACATCCGGATCTACAATTTCTATTCAGGGCTCGGGTTCAGATTCAAATGATAAAAGGGTCGAAACCGCAAAAGAACATTCAGACAGCAACACAGAGAAATAATTTACTAACGTAGATTTCATGGAAAAATGTCATTTGGTGTCTAAGTCATTATGTAGCATAAATACATAATCATGGAGATCAAAACAGCAACTAATAAATGTTTTCAAGTCATAATAGTCGCAAATTCGTCAAAATACTAAATATATATGTATCTACAAATTTTTGGGCTCCTTAATTCATATGTCCATGTGATTCATGTGTTCAAGGGGGTAAAAGAGTCCAATTGATTATTATTTAATACGAGGAAGTTTTGTGACTCTTAGAATTGTGGGTTTGAAGGTTCAAAATTGATTTACAATGATATTTCAAAGGGGAGTCACAATCTAACTATTTGTAGTATTTCAAGGAGGCTTGTACTAGAACAAAAAGATGTACAAGGTTACTTGCCTTAGATGACGATGATAAACTCCACTTGTTGTAGCAATTTGGGTAGAAAAATCCCGGAAGAAGTCCTCAAAAAGCGCGTGCGAAAATCTACCGAAGATCGAGTTTTCCCCACACACGATCAGCCAAAACAGCAAACGGCGAGAGTGATCCGATGTGCACAGAACGCGGGACAGCGGAACAACCCAATCAGATCTTGTCTTCGCACCGGATCTGGGGCCGAACAGGAAACAGCGGAGGCGAATTCGCTGTGGGTGAAACAGGGTACGGCGATCAGATCGCACGGATCTTGAAGAGATCCAAGGGCCGAGATTTGATCCCGCCAATCCCGCTCTTCTCCTTCGTTCTCTTCTTCGACGAACTGAGCGCGAGGGAGAGGGAAAGCGACGACGCTGGGTCTTCGACGTGGCGACGCGACGGCCACGACTGGTCGGGAAGCGACGCAGCGCGAGGTCGTCGGCGATGACGGGGCGGCGCGCGTCAATCTCGAGGGCGGCTCTGTTTGGGTTCAAGGAACAGGGGAGCGATCGGAGGAATGGGTTTGGGGTGTTGGCGACGACATAGGTGGTGAGGTATTGGGTGTGGCGAGGCGGCGAGGGGCTGACGAGGTGATGGGGGCGGTGACAGGCGATGGGTTGCGAGGTTGGGTGGGTGAAGACAATGGGTTTTTCGAAGTTTGGGAAATGGCGGAGGAGGTGTTTCTGTGGTGGATGGTGAAGGCGATGAAGGGTGGTAGAAGGCGAAGGTGATGGAAGACGAACGGAGAGGGAAATGGGTCGAAGAGGCGGGCGGAAGTGGGTTCTGGCGTGCGAGAAGAGCGGAGGAAGGAGAAGGTGAGAGCGGCGGGGGTTTTTAGGTCAGAACAGTGATTAGGGTTGGATTAGGGTTAGGGTAGGGTTTAAGTAGTAGGGTTTGCGGGTTCGTGGGTTTTGGGTATCCGTTTCAAAAAGAGCCCAATAGGAGAAATGGTCAAAATGCACTAAAATGGAGATTAAAGATATAAATGAGAAGGAATGGTAAATTCTTCATGAATAACGACACAAATAGTACACAAATGAATTCGATAAAAGGACCAAGAATTTGAGTTGAGACGAAAATAATGATTTTATTCAATCTGAACAAATTACAGCATCTCAAATAGACGAGAGAGTACAATTGAGCAAAATACAGTATAAAATATAAATACGGGGAAACAGGAGTTACAAGTACCGTATCCTTCCACTAAACAAACAAATAGAACTCACACCTGGTGCATCCATACTTTCCAAAAGCAAACCGCATCAGGTTGGCGCCGTCTGTGGGAACTTTCTCGGTACGGACGTCAGCCCGAACCTTGCCATCGGCATCGATTCAAGCTCACATGGGACCCAAGCCCAGGAGAACTGTTACCTCTACACGTCGTCTGGAGGGTCCTCCTCTTCAGGACATCCCCGAGGACACTCACGGATCGAATAATCCGAGGGTCAGCCTCGGACACCAGCAGGGCGCATCTCGCTTGGTCGTGCTGGACCTTCGTCGAGTCATCCAGAGCCGACGGGCGAGTAAGACTAGGGGAGGGGCCGCTTCCAACTCGGCCCGAACCGCCCCAGACCTCCGCCCGAAGGACGAGCGTCGGCGCTCAGCCGCATCGGTCGAAGATCGCCGCCCCAGCATGACCCGATTGACCATGGTGCGGTCACAAGGGCCGAGTTCCGGAGCTTCCGGGATGAAATCATGGAGGCCATTCACGGAGCACCCAGAGCCGAGGCATTCAACCAATCCCACCGGACGGGCGATGGAGGGAACCACACTCATGACCCGACCTATCTCCCTGAACGCGAAAACGAGGTGCTCCGACGCCTGCTGGAAATAGAAAACTGCCTCGACCACCTCGGCAACGGCATTCAAAACCCCGCTCTAGGCCGCAGGCTGACCAGACCACCTTTCTTGGCTCCCATCCTAGAAGCAGAGATCCCCCGGAACTTTCGGCCTCCACAGTTTGAGACCTATAACGGCGAGGGTGATCCTGCTGATTACATGGAGGGTTTCAAGACCCTCATAATGATTCACAGTGCTTTGGATCCCTTACTGTGCTGCGTGTTCTCCAAGCTCCCCCCAGGCTCGATCTTCTCGTTCGACCAGCTGAAGGCTAACTTCCTGGCCCACTTCATAACCAGCAGGAAGACCGAGAAGACAAGCGCGTCCTTACTAGACCTCCGACAGAGGGAAGGAGAGTCACTCTGTGACTTTGTCAGGAGGTTCACCACCGAGGCGAGATCTGTCTCCTCCCTCGACGCCGGGGTCGCCTCAGCCGCCTTCCGGCACAATGTTCGACACAGCCAACTAAACGTGTCCTTGGCCAAGAAGCCTCCCCAGAACTTCCCAGACCTACTCAACCGGGTTGAGAAGTACATACAGGTAGAAGAGGCCCTGAACCCAGAAGGCGCCAAAGAAGCCACGGGAAAGGGAAAATGCAAGATCAATGAGACCGAGCCAGCCAAGAAAGTAGCGAAAGAAGGGGTCGGAATGAAGAAGGTGCCTCCGGTCCCCCGCTTCGAGAGATACACGCCCTTGACACAAAACGTGTCTGCCATACTCTTAGAAATAGAGGACAAGGGGCTCGTCCGACTACCCCCTCGACCGAGCAGCAACAAAAAGCGAGACCAGCAGTTCTACTGCCACTTCCACCGAGATCATGGGCACGAAACCGACCAGTGTTGGGCCCTGAAAGACGAAATCGAGGCCCTCATCCTACGAGGATACCTCCGGAAATTCACTAGGGAAAACCAGAGGGACTGGAAGGATACGAGGAACCGGAGGCCTTTGCCCCCCACTCGCACTCCAAACCGTCATCTCGAGCGAGAGCCCGAAACCGGGGGGACCGAAGGACAGGCTATTTTGCATTGCGTCCATGGGGGACCCATGGGAGGGGAATCTAATACTTCCCACAAAGCGTTCGTCCGAGAGGTGAACGCCGTTCGAGACCTCCCGCCTCCTCGAACTCAGCTAATCCCAGTCTCTTTCTCAGGAGAGGACCTGGAGGGCATCTGTGTTCCCCACTGCGATGCCCTCGTCGTTAGCCTCGACATGGAGAACTTTGAGGTCCATCGGAACCTCATCGAAAATGGGAGTTCGGTGAACATCCTCTTCCTTGAAGCCTTCGAGAACCTAAAACTGCCTCGGGACAAGCTCAAGCCGGCCGGATACACCCTGCACGGGTTCTCCGGCATTCCAGTTTTGATAGAGAGAATCGTGACCCTAGATGTCACTGCGGGTACGACTCCCCTCAGACGAACTGAATCAATGGACTTCATGGTGGTAAACGTCAAGGCGGCATACAATGCTATTCTCATTCGACCTGGGCTTTGCTCCCTTCAGGCTGTGCCGTCGGCCTACCACTTGAAGTTGAAATTTTCCACGAAGTAGGGAGTTGGTGTCATCCGAGGCAACCAAGAGGCTGCGCGGTCCTGCTACATGGCAGTGGTAGGAGGGGGTGTATTTCCCTTCGACGCCGTCGAGCTTCAGCCAGAAAGAAGCAAACCAGATCCCGAACCAGCGGACGAGCTGGAAGAAGTCTCGTTCGAGGCCGAGGACGAGTCGAAGTGGTTCGAGTGAGCCGCTCCCTCGCCGACGACCTGAAGACGAACCTAATCAGCTGCATCTGCCACAACATTGACCTCTTCGCATGGAATCCGTCCGATATTCCCGGGATATCCGAAGACCTGATCATGCATAAGCTGAGCGTGATTCTGGGATCGAAGCCGGTTGTCTAGAAAAGGTGCAAATTTGACCCAGAGAGGCAGCAAGCAGTAAAGACGGAGGTAGACAAACTCTTGTCCGCCCAATTTATCCAAGAGGTCAGCTACCCCGAATGGCTAGCAAACGTTGTCATGGTAAAAAAGGCAAGCGGAAGCTGGAGGATCTGTATAGACTTCACAGATCTGAACAAAGCATGCCCCAAAGATCCTTTCCCTCTTCCCAGCATCGATGCCCTGATCGACGCGACTTCGGGTCACGAGCTCCTGTCCTTCATAGATGCCTTTTTAGACTACAATCAGATTTGGATGTTCCCACTGAACATAGCAAAGACATCATTCATCACAGACCAAGGTCTCTTCTGTTACCGCATCATGCCCTTCGGGCTGAAGAACGCCGAAGCCACCTACCAGCAACTTGTTAACCGAATCGTCATGGACCTGATTGGTCGCAACATGGAGGTTTATGTCGATGACATGCTCATCAAAAGTCGGCAAGGACAGGACCACGTCGCCGACCTCGAAAAAGCCTTCGCATACTCCGGACACATAACATGAGGCTTAACCCCGCCAAATGCGCCTTCGGCGTCTCGTCCGGAAAATTTCTCCAGTTCGTCGTCAGCCAGCGCGGCATCAAGGCGAACCCTGAGAAGATCCAAGCCATCAAAAGACATGGCTCCTCCCCGGAACATTAAGGAAGTCCAGAGGCTTACGGGAAGATTGGCGGCCATCGGCCGTTTCCTCTCCAAATCTGGGGAGAAATCTCTATCCTTCTTTAAAGCCCTGTGTGGAAAGGGGGGCTTCGAATGTGGTGCCCCCCAACAAGAGGCGTTCGAGCAACTAAAGCAGTACCTGGCCAATCCGCCTCTCCTTAGCAAACCTGAGCCAGGCGAGCCACTCTGGCTGTACCTATCCGCCTTAGAAAGCGCCCTCAGTGCAGTCCTCGTCCGTGAAGATGACGGAGTTCAGAAGCCACTATACTATGTAAGTAAGGTCCTGCTCCCGGCCGAGACAAAGTACGCAAGAATAGAGAAAGTGGCCTATGCTCTGGTCACGGCCGCCCGGAAGCTCCGCCCTTACTTCCAAGCGCACTCCATCCAAGTGCTGACCGACCAACCACTCAAGTCCATACTTCACAAGCCAGAGAACTCCAACCGCTTAGTCAAGTGGTCGATCGAGCTAAGCCAGTACGATATCAGCTACTAGCTAAGGACGGCAATCAAGAGGCAAGCCCTCGCCGAGTTTATCACCGAATGCACCATTTCCGCACAACCCAACACCAAAAATTCAGATCTGACCTGGGAAGTCTATGTCGATGGATCCTCCTGCGAATCCGGGAGTGGTGCTGGGATCATTCTGCGAGGCCCCGACCACTTCCTCCTTCAGTATTCTCTTCGCCTCAACTTTCCAGCCTCCAACAACGAGGCAGAATATGAGGCTATGATTGCCGGACTGACCCTGGCACACTAGGCCGGCGCGAAGCACATCAGGACCTTCAGCGACTCTCAGCTCGTGGTCAACCAGATCACTGGGGAATACGAGGCTCGTGATGACCGAATGATCCGATACTTGGCTGTGGTCCGGTGGCTTCTGTCATCCTTCAGCTATTCCACAATCCTTAGGGTTCCAAGAGAGCAGAATGCCTAGGCAGACGCCTTGTCAAAACTTGCCTTCTCATCCTTCAAGGGTCTCGACCGAACAGTACTCATCGAAGTCCTCCTAAAGCCGAGCATCGACCTCCCTGAGGCAATGTGTGTAAACAACAAGGCCCGCCTGGATGACTGGACCACCCCAATCCGAAGGTTCCTACTGAAGGCCGAGCTCCCCGAAGACCAGGCCGAGGCAAGAAGGATCAGGGTTCGAGCTAAAAGGTTCGTCATGATCAACGACGTCCTCTTCAAACGCTCGTACACCCTGGCAGACGGGAAGCCTTACCTCTGCTGCCTCGCCGATGAGGAAGCTAGCTACGTGCTTAAAGAACTCCATAAGGGGATCGGCGGATGTCACATGGGAAGCAGATTGCTTACCAGGAAGGCTCTGAACCACGGGTATTATTGGCCAACAATGTTGCACGACTCCCAGGATCTAGTCAAGAGGTGCGGTCCGTGCCAAAGATTTTCCCCAATCTAGAGACTTTCTCAGGCCAACCTCCGCTCGCTGGCCAGTCCGATGCCGTTCGCCATGTGGGGGATGGACTTGGTTGGCCCCTTTCCCAGAGCAACCGGACATAGGAAATTCCTAATAGTTGCCATCGATTATTTCTCAAAATGGATCGAGGTCGAGCCCCTGTCAACAATCACCGAGCATCAAACCCAACATTTTTTCTGGAAAAACATCATCTGAGGATTCGGGATTCCACAGGTTCTTATCAAGGACAACGGGACCCAATTTGCAGGCCAGAACTTTCGTAGGTTCTGCGAAGACATCGGCATCTAGCAGTGCTTCTCCGCCATATGCCATCCCTAGTCAAACGGCCAAGCAGAGAACGCGAACCGATAGATACTCAACGGCCTGAAGAAGCGACTCGACAGTTCCTCCAAGGGACAGTGGGTAGAAGAACTGCCGAGCGTGCTTTGGGTGCACAGGACAACAAAGAGAATTCCCACTGGTGAAACGTCGTTCAACTTAACTTACGGGACAGAGGCGGTTATCCCCGTTGAGATCAGCCTCCCTTCTCCACGCATCATAGCCTTCAACGAAGCCAACAACTCATTTGGCCTCTGGGCCAACCTGGACCTCGTCGCTGAGGTCAGGGAGAAGTCAGTCGTAAGAAGAAGCATCTACCAACAGCGGATCGAAAGATTTTACAACAAGAAAGTCTGGCCTACTGACATCGATGCCGGAGACCTCGTGCTCTGCAAGTTGTCCCTCTCCGACCCCACGAGAAAGAGGAAGCTGGCCCCCAACTGGGAAGGCCCATACAAGGTAGCTGAGATTATACGCCCAGGCACATACCGACTCGTGGACATGGAGGGCCGGGCAATCTGATTAAATTTCTGGAATGGTAGAAGTAGAGTTTTTTAGTTTACTTCATGTAAATAACACTTTTGTAACATGCCTTGTGTAAAAGGCTGTTCGTGCCTCTCTTCAGGTATTGAAAGGCTCAAGTAAAAAAGCTCTTGTTACAAACTTTATCAATATCGGCAGCCCCGAACCAACGTCGAGCACGTGGGTAGCTTTCTCAATCTATGGCGCCCAAGTCGAAACACTGGGTGCCGACCCACATCTCCTCGGCAGATCCGAACCAATGTCGAGCACGTGGGTAGCTTTCTCAAGCTATGGCACCCAAGTCGGAACACTGGGCGCCGACCCACATCTCCTCGGCAGATCCAAACAAACGTCGAGCACGTGGGTAGCTTTCTCAAGCTATGGCGCCCAAGTCGGAACACTGGGCACCGACCCACATCTCCTCGGCAAATCCAAACCAATGTCGAGCACATGGGTAGCTTTCTCAAGCTATGATGCCCAAGTCCGAACACTGGGCGTCGGCCCACATCTCTTCGACAGCTCTCCCGAAGACAGGTTGCAAGAACAAAAAAGAGAGAAGATTAGACTTTTTATCCATAATCTTTTTTTGATTAAAGCACCGTCGGAAGAACAAGAACGTTACAAACCACTCCACTCAATTAAAAAAAATCGAAAACTTCTCAGCGGCCCTCGAGTCCGATGCAAGATAGCCCGATTTTGACCGAATGGCTGGACCTCCCTCCTCGTCACAATGACCCTTGGGGTAAGTCGACACACCAGCCACAGAGCTCTAGGCATCAACCGGCCGAGCATACTCCAGTAACATGAGTGCCACAGGAGCACCCTCCACTCGGTGACCACCCGAAAAAGAGCCCGTCCTTGCCCTGGATATGCCTGCATCATCTTGTAAAGCTGTATCTTCATCTCCTTTTCCACTATAACGTCGCAAAGGAGCCTCTCTAACGAGGGTCGCTACACCGATGCACTCGACATGGTGTGCCGAAGACTGGCACTGCCTATGTCGCGATCTACCATCACCCCTCTTCAACTTGGTCGCCACCACACTTAGCGCCTCGGATTTGTTTCGATAATAGTGAAAGGCGGTGTCCTAATCATGGCCCCCTTTCGATACCGGACCAATGTGGACTCAAGAACCTTGATCTTGCTCCGGAGCCATGCCACATCGGATCAACGAGGGTCCGCCTCGGAAGGGGGAGCTGGCACCTAACAAAGGAAAACAACCATCATTCCAATGCCGAAACACTTGGCCAAACAAAAATAAGCCAGAGGGTTTGTTTGGCGAAGCTACACTTCTCCAAAATAAGCGGTCAAAGTCAAAACACTTGGCCAAACAAAAATTATTTTTTCATAAATCAAGTTCATCATACAAAAAGTACGGTGGCCAGTCCGTGGTCGGCAAATACAACAAAGAAAAAAAGGAAAACAAAAACAAGGAGGTGAACTGCTTAATTTCCCACCTCTGGATCGGTCTAGTCGAAGGGAGGGTCCACAGCCGGGGCGGTAGGCGGCTCGTCCTGCTCGCCCCCTTCGGGAGTTTTGGGCGTTGGCTCGATCACCATGTCGAAATCAAAGTCGATCAGATCGATGGTCGGGTAGAAGTGCCTCACTTGACTCAGGGCCTTCTCGTAGACCTCGTTCTGGGGCTTGATTATAATGTCCTAGGCCTTCGTGGTGAGCAACTCCTTCTCCGCAGAGAACTTCTTCTTCAGCGAGCCCACTTTCCGAACACGCTCACTCTCCATAGAAGCGAGCTCGGCCTTCATTTCCTGCTCCCTCTTATACGAGTCCTCGAGCTTGATCTTCATCTCCTTCATCTCCCGCTGGTATTTGGCGGCTTACTCCCTCTCGTGCGCCAGGGCCTTTTCATGAAGCTTCATCACCTGGGCCCCCTCCAGACAAGCCTACAACACAGACGATGGGTCGGAAGAGGGGTCACATTGTGTAAAAATGGGTAAAAAAGGGACCGGTAGATCTTACCAACATGCTCGCCTGCACCAACCACATGTAGCCCACCTCCATGGTGTCGTTGCTCATACCCTACCAATTCCGAGGAGTCGCCAGCTTATCGGTGACCTCGATGGCCATGGCCCCCTCGGTCAAGCTCTCGCCCTTCCTTATCGACCAGTCCGGGGCCCACGGCTGCAACATCTCGTCGCCCACGATTTTAGCAGCGTCGGCCCGGAGCGGAGGAACCTTCCCCTTGGCGCGCTCGGGCACCGTCATTACACCAGGGCTCGGTGGGACGAGCACCTCCTTGCCCGACTCGGGGCGAACCTTCTTCTCCCTCGGCTCGTTCGGCACGTCGGAGACGGCCTGCGAGGATCCCCTCGCTCTTTTCCCCTACTCGCTTTGCTCGGCCCTCTTCTTCTTTAGGGCAATCCTTCTTGCCTTGATCGATTCGGGGTCCATACCTGCAAAAAGACCCATTAAGAACAATGAGCGCAAAAGAATACTAGACCAAGAAAAATGGAACAAACTACATACTAGACGTGGCCGGGCTCAGTCCGACGCGGGCCATGTGACTTTCCGTTACCTTCGGCCAGCTTATATTGTTCCCCTTCCGAAGGCATTCGACATATCCCCACTCCTCAGCGGACAGGTCCTTCGGCCTCGGCGCCTTGAAGCTCGGTTTGTAAAAATTCCAACGAGTGGGAATGTCCCAAGGCTTCTTGCTTCGGATGACGAAGTACTTCTTCTTCCACTCTTTGATCGAATCCAGGTGGCCAAGGACTACCTTCCCCCGGCCCCGAGGGGAGATATAGAAAATGCCCTCGAACTCTCTAGACGAGCTGATCCCTAGCATCGCTCAGAAGACATCCAACCTTAGCGGCAACTTCCTCTTCTCACACAGTAGCACAAAGCACACCATCTGCTTCCATGAGTTCGGCCGATATTGCATCGAATCCAGTGATGCCCAATTCAGCACCTTTCGGATAAAGGGGTGGATCGGCAGCCGCAATCCGGAGCCGAACACATCAGCTGGGAAGATGCAATACCACTCAGATAGAGGATCGGTTGGCCGAAGACCCGAGCTCGGCAACATCAACTCATACTCTTGCCCAATGTGAAAGGCAGAGCGAATGACATCCAAGTCATCCACCTCCAGAATTGACGGTGTGGCATCCATCTTTATCTTTTGATGGTTTGGCGAAGAAGGCTGAACCCCATACAAGATTTTGTCTGCGAGGTCGTCGGGGTACTTCCTGATCGACCTCGACTGCGACAAGAAGCTGCTTGCCAAGTCACGAGCGGTGGTCGTCCTGTCAGGACTGCTAGGCATCGTCCAATTCTTCCTCACTAGTCTTTTCTTCGTGGCCTTTTCTGGAGAAGGGGTCGCCAGTGGCTCGAGGATAGTTGCCATTGAAGAAAAACCTACCCTCTTACCCTTCCTCCAGACTGTCGACACTTCCCCTTCTCCTCCTTCCTCACTGTCATCCGACACCAGGTCCAGCACCTCCACCTCCTCTGACCCGTCGCTGTCCTCCTCTTCCAAGCCACTACTCTCTACGACGAACGGCTTCTTAACGCGAAGGGGTTTTGCATCGTACACCGTGGTATCCCCCTCCCAAGACGTCGAGTCAGAGAGGCCCGTACGGGGGTTGTCCTCCTCCCTCGAAATTGAGGCCGAAGAGCTGGACTGAGCCCTAGACATACTAAAGAAAAACAACAAACTAACCTACTCGGTTTCGAAAAAGGGTGAACGGAAGACAGAAGACTAGAGAGAGAAGCTCCGATAGCACCTTTTTCTAGAGAGAGATAGTAAAGTGAAGAATAAAAAGGGGGTGTGGTTGGGGATATATATAAGAAGCCAAGGGACTCCTCGATTTTTGCAAAATAGTTCCTAGAAATCTGCGATAACGGCTCCTAGAAACTCGCAACAGTGACGTTATCAAGGCACGTGACAGGTGACCCTTCGGTTTCCGTACAATGCTCGTCGGAACAAGGCTACTCGAGAATCAGGATTGCCCTCCTCGAATAATGGGTTGGACGTACAGCACCGACCTCGAGCGAGCCCCCGGCCTCTTCAGGCCTTGTGACCCACTACGCTCGGTGGTGACCCACAACTACTCAACCCTAAAAGTTTACATTGAAGATCGAAGGCGCTCACCTTCGGCGAGCACCCCGAGCTCCGGAATTCGGTTGGCACCTCTCTCATCCGCGAACAATTCGAGACTTACGGCCCTGCGAGCCAAAACCCCGAATTGTTCGAGGGCAGGAAGAGAGCCACCGTGCCCGGGCTCTCGATCCCGAACCTTCGTCAACCAAACCTAATATTTTTTTGGTATACCCATCTGAGCCGAAACATGGGCTCAGATTGATATACCCAAAAAATACCAGACAACAGCAGACTCTCATCCAACAAAATCCCGGATCACAGAACTTGGTCGACACGCCCCTCATCTCCTGTCTCCTCAGGCATGCAGCCCTCGAAGCCGCGTACCCAAAGGAAGACAGGAGATGGTGGGCAAGCCACTGGTCCGAGATCCTCTGCCTTAAAAGTTCAATTATTAGGCGTCCGCCTGCGACAGACACCTCTGATAGCCTATGGGCCACCAGCACTTTTTTCTGACGAAAGAACAACAAAGGAATGGGGTATATATAGCCCCCTCCGAAGCAGCATTTATGGCCTCAGGAAGGCCAAACGACAGAAGGCAAAAACTTCATGCCGTTAATTATCCTTGGGAGCTGAAGCGTCGTGCGTGAATCCTGAAGCGTCATTAATTCCCCTAGGAAACTGAAGCATCGCGCGTGAATCCTGAAGCGTCATTAATTCCTCTAGGAAATTGAAGCATCGCACGTTGATTCTACTTCCACCGGCTCGCTAACACCCTTGTTGACCCCTAAACCCTCGACGCTCCGAGGTCAGGTCGAGCACTAGGGTAGCTTTCCAAGGAAAGCACACCGGCTCGCCAACACCCTTGCCGACCCCTAAACCCTCGACGCTCCGAGGTCAAGTCAAGCACCAGGGTAGCTTTCTCAATAGAAAGCGCGTAGGCTCGCCAACACCCTTGCCGACCCCTAAACCCTCGACGCTCCGAGGTCAGGTCGAGCACCAAGGTAGCTTTCTTAAGAAAGCACACCGGCTCGCCAACACCCTTGCCGACCCCTAAACCCTCGACACTATGAGGTCAGGTCGAGCACTAGGGTAGCTTTCTCAGGAAAGCGCACCGGCTAGCTAACACCCTTGCCGATCCCTAAACCTTCGACGCTTCGAGGTCAGATCGAGCACCAGGGTAGCTTTCTCAATAGAAAGCATGCAGGCTCGCCAACACCCTTGCCAAACCCCTAAACCCTCGACGCTCCGAGGTCAGGTCAAGCACCAGGGTAGCTTTCTTGGAAAAGCGCACCAGCTCGCCAACACCCTTGCCGACCCCTAAACCCTCGACGCTCCGAGGTCAGGTCGAGCACCAGGGTAGCTTTCTCAGGAAAGCACACTGGCTCGCCAACACCCTTGCCGACCCCTAAACCCTCGACGCTCCGAGGTCAGGTCGAGCACTAGGGTAGCTTTCTTAGGAAAGCACACCGGCTCACCAACACCCTTGCTGAACCCCAAACCCTCGACGCTCCGAGGTCAGATCGAGCACTAGGGTAGCTATCTCAGGAAAGCGTACTAGCTCGCCAACACCCTTGCCGACCCCTAAACCCTTGACGCTTCGAGGTCAGGTCGAGCACCAGGGTAGCTTTCTCAGGGAAAGCACACCGGTTTGCTAACACCCTTGCTGACCCCTAAACCCTCGACGCTTCGAGGTTAGGTCGAGCACCAGGGTAGCTTTTTAATAGAAAGCGCACCGGCTTTCCAACACCCTTGCTGATCCCTAAACCCTCGACGCTCCGAGGTCAGGTCAAGCACCATGGTAGCTTTCTCAGGAAAGCAAACTGGATCGCCAACACCCTTGCCGACCCCTTAAACCCTCGACACTCCGAGGTTAGGTCGAGCACCAGGGTAGCTTTCTTAAGAAAGCGCACCGGCTTGCCAACACCCTTGCCGACCCCTAAACCCTCGATGCTCCGAGATCAGGTCGAGCACCAGGGTAGCTTTCTCAGGAAAGCGCACCGGCTCGCCAACACTCTTGCCGATCCCTAAACCCTCAATGCTCCGAGGTCAGGTCGAGCACCAGGGTAGCTTTCTCAATAGAAAGTGTGCAGGCCCACCTTTGCCTCAGTGTTCTGAGGCTACGTCCAGCCCAGCACGTACCCTTGTGCCTCGTCAGAAGGCTTACGACCGTAGACTGGACCCCCAGCCTCTGAGCAGAACTTAGCCTCGGTGATGACCCCGAATGCCTCCAAAAAAATCCCCCTGCTCTTCCTTCACGACCAAGACTACTCCTCCACAGCTAGCTTGCACACCCCTACAGGAGTGGGTAGCTTGTGACATAAGGAAAAAATGGTCTAGCACATCCTAGACCACCTGATCTCCTCAAAAAGCACTCACCCCAGATCATCAGATCAGCCTTAAGCCCCATGGGCTTCTACTACACCAGGCCCACTGGCATACGGGTCCAGACCCGGCCCAAACAGATCCAGACCCGTTTGGCATGCCTATAAATACTAGGCCCTCTCCCACCTTCAAAGGTAATCAATCTTTTCCCTCTCAAACCCTAGTTACTGTTGCTCTACTTCAGTGACTGACTAGATCGTCGGAGGGCCTGCCACCGGGACCAACCCCAGTGTTCCTAGGCCGAGTGTAGGTACACGAGACTCCTGGGTCCGAGCTTCCAAATCCGAGCCGAGCCTTCACTACCGAGCCAAGCACCCGACCTCTGCCTCTATACCCAGTCGTGCCCTTTCTGCCGAGGGTCGGGTGTACCATCCAGTACCGTGTCCTTTCACTAAACAAACAAATAGAACTCACACCTGGTGCATCCACACTTCCCAAAAACAAACTGCATCACTAAGTATTATTATATTACTATGGGAATAGTTGATATTGATTTGCCATTTTGAGAAGTGTTCTTAGGGTAGATAGTCAATTTACCACAACTTGCATGTCCCCTCTTAACTGATGTTTGAAGTAAGTTATAAAATTGCTTGATTTCTTCTTGCCCCCACTTGTCTCTGTGTGTGTACATGTACATGTGTGTATTTCTGCTTCTTATTTTATTTAAATAGTCATCCCCTGTAATGTGTATTCATATTTTGATTTTTGCCTACAGCTATGGTAGCATTAACAGAGTCTGTTTGCTGGAAGCCTGTCAAATCTATAAAGTGAGGGAGATATTCTTGATAAATACAATGAAGATAGGAAGTACTGGAATTCACTTGTGTTGGATTTTTATATGAAAGATCATGCAATCAATTGGCCGAGCATTCGGAACGTAATGGACATGAACGCTGGTTTTGGAGGGTACTACAAAAGATATGGGATAGGCCAGTGAAACAACCCCGGCATTTTGTAGTTTCACCGTGCAATTCCCGATGCTTTCTTAAGAATGCCAGTGGAGTGGATTAGAAACCCCGGCTTTTTAAAAAAAAACGTCAGGTTAAGTATGTACCCCTGCGTTTTAAAACGCCGGGGTTTTGATAACCCCTATTTCCCAATTTTCCCACTTCCCTCTCTCTTTTCCTCTTCACGCGCCCTCCCCCAATTTCACATCTCATTTTCCCCTAAAAGTATTTCTCTCTTTCCCACTCCCTTCGGCGACGCTCACGAAGCCAAACATTCTTCTCCCTCGCCATCGCCATTGCCATCATCTATCATAGTTTGGGTTACGATTCGCTCGCGACCTCATCATCGATGGAAAAACTTGAAGAATTAGGGTTCGAGGAGAAGGGATTAGAGGAAGAACAATGTAGATTTTTTATTGATTTTGTAAAAGGTTATTACAAGGCCTTATATAGGTCGTTGGGAGATAAGCAGATTCTGATATTTTACAAAGAAAAGAGAAACACGTGAATAATGCACTCTCCGCTCTCCTGCCAATTTCTCGCCTAATTCAAATACAAAAAGAGTGCACAACGCACGGAAAAACTGATACGAAACCAAACCAAAACAAACAAACAGATACACCAATCTGCAGCGATTATTCATGGCTTGTTGCTGATCAATCTGACGACTCCGGGTAACGCCCCTGCCCCAGGCTCAGACAATTTATATAATTTATCAGACAAATTATTTATAGTATAGTACAACTGCACACCACAGGCTGCCTCTCAAAAGGTGGTTAACCGGATTAGTGACTCTTGATCATAGATATTATTATTTATAGTTATTTAATCTAGTTCAATTCCCGATGTGGGAAAAATTTCATACACTTTCTCTCTTTTCTCCCGTGTACAGCAGCCCTATGGGCCCCCTGTCCACGTCAGCAAGGCAAAGACAGCACTGCTGCTTGCCTTCACAAATCCCGGGTGGCCCCCACCTGGTGACGTCATCATGATGTCACCGCAACCAACACAACACCTCTTGCTGTTCTTTCAACGTGTGCCCCCCTTTCTTTAAATTACAACTTTGCCATTCCCCTTATATATATGTATATATATATATATATATATATATGTATGTATGTGTGTGTGTGTGTGTGTGTGTATGTATGTATGTATGTGTGTGTGTATGTACATACATACATACATACACATACATACATACATATATATATATATATAGAGTTAGTCTATTATGAGATGGTGAGATGGGCTCCTTATCGTGAGCGGGAGCTAACAGCCATCTGATCTAGTTTGATTCAGATTGAATGGCTGAGATCAGATCCCGTTCTCAGCCTGTTTTGTTGAGGGTAAAATGGTCATCTCCTTCTCATGCTCTCCTTCTTCGTTCATCTCCTTCTCACGCTCTCTCTCACTTTCATCCCTCTTGCGTGCCAAATCGAAAACCCTAGCTCTAAAAAATCACCAAATCTCCTCACGCTCCCATCCTCCTCACGCTCTAATCTTTCGTCTCCCTCTCCTTCTCAAAAATCAAAAACCCTAGCTGCAAGAAATCCCCAAATCGACTGAATCCCCAAATCAAAACCCCCCAACTCATCGACTCTCTCTATCTCTCTAATCTCTCGGCCCTCTCCCTCTCTGATCTACCGACGAATCACCTCTCGAAATCCACCAAACCCTTGCTTTGAATCCATTGCATCCCCTTCCCCACTGCTGGAATCGATCTCGATGTTTCCCTTTGGAAACCCTAGCTCCAGATGTTGCATCATCTCAAATCGATCTCAGGTATAATATTTTCCCAACTTGGTGATGACTAAACTTTCAGAAGCACTAAATAAACACAGTTGGTTTACTGGTTTTGATATTGTTGATGAGTTACTCCTTAAAATAAACACAGTCAATTTAACCATTGCTAGGTTCTTGGCTTATTGAAAACCAACAATCATATTATAACAAAGAAGTTTATTTAGTTTGATTCGAATAAAAGACTGTGTTATCAATGAATTAATTGTTCACAACAGACTTGCGTTTTGTTCAATTAACAAGGTAGCTTTGTAATTTGTTTGTCGTGGTCTTCATCTGCATTTCATCTTCTTACTCATTTTACTTGGCAAATGTTCCTAATTAACGAAGATAGGAGAAAACTGCTCTACTTGTTCTTGATCTTGTTCTAGTTAACAACGTTCTATTATCCAGATCTACAGTACCAGAATGGCAAAGCACCAAGACATTTGGATGTCGAAATCAGTGTTTTGAATCTACATTTTTGTGACTTGCATTGCAAATATTTCGATTATTTATAGTACTTCACATAGTAACTTTGGGGAAAACCTCTAAAATATTTAAGTTTCTTAATGCTTAAAGCTGCTCCCTACCTTAACATTAAATTTAACTAACATTGATGTATCATTTTGATAGAATACGGATACACGACCAACATAACAGAGAAGAGAGACGTCTACAGCTATGGAGTCGTGCTCCTGGAGATCCTGAGTGGCCGCAGTGCCATCGAGCCCATGGTTGGAGATGGTTCATACATTGTGGAGTGGGTGAAGAAGAAGATGGGAAGCTTTGAGCCAGCCATCAACATTTGTAGGGGTTGGTAGTTAGTTTGAAAAATAAATTTCCCAGTTTAGGGCTATGTTGCACAAACAACATATGTGACTATTTTCAAATTTGTCTTTGATCGGTTTGTCATGTCGCAGTGTGACTATGTCGGCGTGTAGGTGTCCGTGCTTATTGGGTTCTCAGAGAAGAAAGGGAGGAGATCATATGAATGTTCGGGGAATGGAAGAGAAAGGGAGAGAGGTTTTGAGCGTGATGTGTGGATTTAGAGAGTTTGAGATTGTTTGTACAGTTTGTTGACACTGCCAGTTTAATCTGATGAAGTTCCCTTCATTGAATATTTTTAGTGGTCTTTTGCTTCTTCTGTAAGAATAATATGTAACTTGTTTTGGCAATTGGAAGAAGAGCCTGAACTCTATTTTAAGAAAGGATTTGCTTTTGGATTATGTAGGAGACTCAAATACATCAGAATATTTTTCATCATCAAAGACAAAAGTTTGAAGAGTTTATAGAAGATGGTAATTGATAAGAAATCCTCAGACTTCGCAAAGAAATCACAAAGAACTAACCAGTTCTGAATTGAAGTTGTTTATCTCATTAGACAGGTAACAAAAGACAAGAGATCCATTATTTCAAAAGTTGCAACCAAGTTACAAGTAGTCACAGCTCAAAATAAATGGATTCACAAATTATTCATATTCAATATTTATTGTCTAATATAAGAGAAGGCATAAGCGTTTTATAACTCACAGCAATTTGATGGCCAACAAACCTTGAAAATTTCTACCTTGCTACAAAGATGGGATTAAACTAATTTCGAACTAAAAATGTTCTAAAATACACTCAGATCTACTCCTGGTATGGCCTCTCTTATAAACTAAGTGATATGGCTAAAAATAGGATTAAATCGGGACCGTTCACATCGGACACGAATCTTAAAGCTCAGGGGTAAAACGGTAATTTCACATACAAATGGGTTCGAGACGGGTACTGGGTCTCCTTCTCACAGATCCAATAACCCGTGAACGGATCCACCTCAACTGGGTACGGGTCCCGACCCGATACAAACCCAGTCCGACAGGATAGAATTAGGGTCTCTGATTGAACCAAATCAACGGGCCTGATTCGCGACTATCCTCTCACTGGGAATTAGGGATTACATTCCTTATCTAATTACAGGGATTACATTCCTAATCTGACCCCAACGGCGACTATAAATACCTCCCATCCATCTCCATTAAGAGGTAATCAATACTTTTCTAATTTAAAGTTCTTGCTTAATCATTCAGATTACTGACAAGAGCGTCGGAGGGTGCGTCGCCGGAATCCATCCCGGTGTCTCGCACTTTTTGCAGGTGAACGGCGGGAGTCAGCGGTCAGACTCCAACAGAACAGGTTCAGGTTTGCTATTCAGGTTTTTCCAAGAATCCAAAAACACTATCTGTTTGCTCCCACACCAAAATCAGCAGCAACAGATTGGCGCCGTCTGTGGGAAACATACGAATAGCAGTCTCCCCTCTTCCCGTTGGTCAGATCTTCTCCAGCCATGCCTCCTAGGAAAGTAAGATCCAGAGGGTCCAATCGTGGACCCAACTCCGTTGATCAGCAAGAGGTAATCTCCGTCCAACCCGCTCAGCAGTAGGGGCAACTTCCTTTCCAAGCGGAAGACCCTCTTCAACAAGATCAGTCTCCTCTTCAGAATCAGCAACCCCCTAAGGGTCCCGCCGGTCCTCAGAATGCCGGTGCGGGGGGCTCCCAGGTCAATCCTCAGAAGCAACCTCTCCATTAGGACCGCGTCTCAATACACATTGCCTCTACGGATTCTATGGCCTCCCACAATCCCCGAGCTTCTGATCTTCGCAATACCATCCTCAATCGGCAGAAGGAAGAGGATCTTCGCCGCCGTTTGGATGAAAGGCGGGCCCGAGAGGGAGCCTCTCGCCAACAACGTCCAAATGAACGATCTCCTCATCGCCGAGACTATAGAAGGTCCCCTACTCGAAGAGGGCGAAGGGAATCCCCTCAGCGTCATCAGCGGAGAACTCATTCTCCAGTAAGCCGAGCCACACATAGGGATCGCCAAGCTGGAGAGGCACCAGTCACAAGAGCAGACCTCCATTCTCCCGCAACTTACTAACATTTAACAACGAGTTCGGAGTCCAACACTTGGCTCGATTCCGCTTTAAATAACTTGCTCTCCAGCAGGTTAGAAGTGGTTCGCCACTCGGAATTGCTCCCACAACCGTTGAATAACTCTAACGATGGTTCGGAGTCCAACACTTGGCTCGATTCCTCTTCAAATAACTTGCTCTTCAGCAGGTTAGAAGTGGTTCGCCATTCGGAATTGCTCCTACAACCGTTGAATAACTCTAACGATGGTTCGAAGTCCAACACTTGGCTCGATTCCTCTTCAAATAACTTGCTCCTCAGCAGGTTAGAAGTGGTTCGCCATTCGGAATTGCTCCCACAACCGTTGAATAACTCTAACGATGGTTCGGAGTCCAACACTTGTCTCGATTCCTCTTCAAATAACTTGCTCCTAAGCGGGTTAGAAGTGGTTCGCCATTCGGAACTGCTCCCACAACCGTTGATTCTGTCACTTAAATAGCGAGTTCGGAGCTAAAACTCTCTCCTAGAGTTGCTCCTCAAACTTGTCTTCCAAATGGTTCTCTCCCAGAGCCGAGCTCTTCGCTCGGCTCACCTTCAAGGTGGACCTCTTCTCAACGAGTTCGGAACACAACTCTCTCGTAGAGTTCCTCCTCACACTCATCTCACAAATGGCTCTCCTAGAGCCGAGCTCTTCGCTCCGCTCACCTCCAAAGCGGAGCTCTTCTCAACGAGGTCGGAGCACAACTCTCCCCTAGAGTTGCTCCTCAAAACTCGTTTTCCAGATGGCTCTCTCCTAAAGCCGAGCTCTTCACTCTGCTCACCTCCGAAGCGGACCTCTTCTCAACGAGTTCGGAGCTCATAACTCTCTCCTAGAGTTGCTCCTCAAACTCTTCTTCCAGATGGCTCTCTCTTAGAGCCGAGCTCGTCGCTCCGCTCGCCTCCAAAGAAGACCTCTTCTCAACGAGTTCGGAGCTCACAACTCTCTCCTAGAGTTGCTCCTCAAACTCGTCTTCCAAATGGCTCTCCCCCAGAGCCGAGCTCTTCACTCCGCTCACCTTCAAGGCGGACCTCTTCTCAACGAGTTCGGAGCTCACAACTCTCTCCTAGAGTTGCTCCTCAAACTCTTCTTCCAGATGGCTCTCTCTTAGAGTCGAGCTCGTCGCTCCGCTCGCCTCCAAAGAAGACCTCTTCTCAACGAGTTCGGAGCTCACAACTCTCTCCTAGAGTTGCTCCTCAAACTCGTCTTCCAAATGGCTCTCTCCCAGAGCCGAGCTCTTCACTCCGCTCACCTTCAAGGCAGACCTCTTCTCAACGAGTTCGGAGCTCACAACTTTTCTCCTAGAGTTCCTCCTCACACTTGTCTCACAAATGGCTCTCCCCCAGAGCCGAGCTCTTCACTCCGCTCACCTTCAAGGCAGACCTCTTCTCAATGAGTTCGGAGCTCACAACTCCCTCCTAGAGTTGCTCCTCAAACTCTTCTTCCAGATGGCTCTCTCTTAGAGCCGAGCTCGTCGCTCCGCTCGCCTCCAAAGAAGTCCTCTTCTCAACGAGTTCGGAGCTTACAACTCTCTCCTAGAGTTGCTCCTCAAACTCATCTTCCAAATGGCTCTCCCTTAGAGCCGAGCTCTTCGCTCCGCTCACCTTCAAGGCGGACCTCTTCTCAACGAGTTCGGAACACAACTCTCTCCTAGAGTTCCTCCTCACACTCATCTCATAAATGGCTCTCCTAGAGCCGAGCTCTTCACTCCGCTCACCTTCAAGGCGGACCTCTTCTCAACGAGTTCGGAACACAACTCTCTCCTAGAGTTCCTCCTCACACTCATCTCATAAATGGCTCTCCTAGAGCCGAGCTCTTCGCTCTGCTCACCTCCAAAGCGGAGCTCTTCTCAACGAGTTCGGAGCACAACTCTCCCCTAGAGTTGCTCCTCAAAACTCGTCTTCCAGATGGCTCTCTCCTAGAGCCGAGCTCTTCACTCCGCTCACCTCCGAAGCGGACCTCTTCTCAACGAGTTCGGAGCTCACAACTCTCTCCTAGAGTTGCTCCTCAAACTCTTCTTCCAGATGGCTCTCTCTTAGAGCCGAGCTCGTCACTCCGCTCGCCTCCAAAGAAGACCTCTTCTCAACGAGTTCGGAGCTCACAACTCTCTCCTAGAGTTGCTCCTCAAACTCGTCTTCCAAATGGCTCTCCCCCAGAGCCGAGCTCTTCACTCCGCTCACCTTCAAGGTGGACCTCTTCTCAACGAGTTCGGAGCTCACAACTCTCTCCTAGAGTTGCTCCTCAAACTCTTCTTCCAGATGGCTCTCTCTTAGAGTCGAGCTCGTCGCTCCGCTCGCCTCCAAAGAAGACATCTTCTCAACGAGTTCGGAGCTCACAACTCTCTCCTAGAGTTGCTCCTCAAACTCGTCTTCCAAATGGCTCTCTCCCAGAGCCGAGCTCTTCACTCCGCTCACCTTCAAGGCAGACCTCTTCTCAACGAGTTCGGAGCTCACAACTTTCTCCTAAAGTTCCTCCTCACACTTGTCTCACAAATGGCTCTCCCCCAGAGCCGAGCTCTTCACTCCGCACACCTTCAAGGCAGACCTCTTCTCAATGAGTTTGGAGCTCACAACTCCCTCCTAGAGTTGCTCCTCAAACTCTTCTTCCAGATGGCTCTCTCTTAGAGCCGAGCTCGTCGCTCCGCTCGCCTCCAAAGAAGTCCTCTTCTCAACGAGTTCGGAGCTTACAACTCTCTCCTAGAGTTGCTCCTCAAACTCATCTTCCAAATGGCTCTCCATTAGAGCCGAGCTCTTCGCTCCGCTCACCTTCAAGGCGGACCTCTTCTCAACGAGTTCGGAACACAACTCTCTCCTAGAGTTCCTCCTCACACTCATCTCATAAATGGCTCTCCTAGAGCCGAGCTCTTCACTCCGCTCACCTTCAAGGCGGACCTCTTCTCAACGAGTTCGGAACACAACTCTCTCCTAGAGTTCCTCCTCACACTCATCTCACAAATGGCTCTCCTAGAGCAGAGCTCTTCGCTCTGCTCACCTCCAAAGCGGAGCTCTTCTCAACGAGTTCGGAGCACAACTCTCCCCTAGAGTTGCTCCTCAAAACTCGTCTTCCAGATGGCTCTCTCCTAGAGCCGAGCTCTTCACTCCGCTCACCTCCGAAGCGGACCTCTTCTCAACGAGTTCGGAGCTCACAACTCTCTCCTAGAGTTGCTCCTCAAACTCTTCTTCCAGATGGCTCTCTCTTAAAGCCGAGCTCGTCGCTCCGCTCGCCTCCAAAGAAGACCTCTTCTCAACGAGTTCGGAGCTCACAACTCTCTCCTAGAGTTGCTCCTCAAACTTGTCTTCCAAATGGCTCTCCCCCAGAGCCGAGCTCTTCACTCCGCTCACCTTCAAGGCGGACCTCTTCTCAACGAGTTCGGAGCTCACAACTTTCTCTTAGACTTCCTCCTCACACTTGTCTCACAAATGGCTCTCCCCCAGAGCCGAGCTCTTCACTCCGCTCACCTCCGAAGCGGACCTCTTCTCAACGAGTTCGGAGCTAAAACTCTCTCCTAGAGTTGCTCCTCAAATTCGTCTTCCAGATCGCTTTCTCCCAGAGCCGAGCTCTTCACTCTACTCCCTCTAAAGGGGACCTCTTCTCAAACGAGTTCGGAGCTAAAACTCTCTCCTAGAGTTGCTCCTCATACTCGTCTTCCAAATCGCTCTCTCCTAGACTCGAGCTCTTCACTCCGCTTGCTTCCAAAGTGGGCCTCTTCTAAGCGAGTTCGGAGCTCAAAACTCTCCCATAGAGTTGCTCCTTACACTCTCTTCAAAGAATGGGTCTTCCCATAGCTCTTAAGAGGATCTTCCTAGCACGTCTTCTCCACCCCTAGAAGTGGAGCTCCTCTTCAAAAAATCTCCAAAACCAAACAGAGCATCACCTCTTCCATATGCCGACCCATCCCCTTCATCAACTCGCCGAGCTTCTCCTCACGCTCGAGCCGTCCGAACTCTGAGCTCCACTACACCGAGCTACTACGGGTAGAGGGTGAACTACTGAGTCACCAAGCCGAGCAGACGAGGTACCGACCTCCACATATGGAGAAAAATACCGCCGACCCGATTTCACCGTTAGATCATCTCAAAATTCGCACTCAAGCGTGATGGACGGATCAGATCGCGCCACGTCTCCACAAAATGACAAGATAACGTCTTCTCGAAATGTGAGCCTCTTGTCTTGTGATTCGCGCTACGATCGTGATCAACCGTCCAGATGGAGCCACGTTGCTCGGATCTGAAATCCGATCTACCGAACTGCAAAGTGGCAAAAATGCACCTCAAAATTCGTGCTCGGATCTGCCGAACAAGATGCATCTGCCGAGCAGCAAAGCAGATGAAGAGGAAGAAAGAAAAAGAGGCTAACGGGTCGGGGTCGGATTCGATACCCACGGTCCGACCCATACCCTTCTCAGCTCCTTCATTCTTATCCTTCTTCTTCAATCTTCCCACCAAAAGTACCCAACACTTCTCCTCTTCTTCACTGTGCAAAAGAACAAGGCAGAGGAGAGCACCCGAATGCCTCTCCTCCCCTTCTTCTTTCTTCTCAGGGTCGAGCTCTGACATGGTCGAGCCACCGAGCCGAGGAGCCGAGGTACCGACCTTCACATATGGAGAAAAATGCTGCCGAGCCAGTTTCACCGTCAGATTGTCTCAAAATTTGTGCTAGAACATGATGAACGGTTCAGATCGCGCCACGTCTCCACAAAATGACAAGATAATGTTTTCTCGAAATTTAAGCCTCTTGTCTCGTGATTCGCGCCACGATCGAGATCAACCGTCCAGATTGAGCCACGTATCTCGGATCTGAAATCCGAGCTACCGAACTACCGAACTGTAAAGTGGCAAAAATGCACCTCAAAGTCCGTGCTCGGATCTGCCGAACAAGATGCATCTGCCGAGTAGCAAGGAAGGAAGGGAGAGAGAAAAAAAAAGAGAAAAAAAAGCCTGGGTTCGGACCCATTAAGGGGGCCCAAACCCAAACCGAACCAACCTCCTACTTCACTTCTCCTCTTCTTCTCCACTCTCCCGCCAAAACAAACCAGAGGAAAAAGGAAAAAACCCAAACTCCTCTTCACTACGCCGAGCTACTCATGCCGTCGAGTTCTCCCTCCATGGGCTCGCTCATCTCCGACCTCCACTTCACGGCCGAGCTCGCCGCCTCGTCGAGAATCTCACTGCTTCGCCATTACTGCCGAGCTTCGATGCCGAGCTACTGTGCCAAGGTCACCTCCGAAGCTCCTCGCCCTGTTACGCACTACCTCCGACGAGCTCCTCTACACTCCTTCATGGGCTCCCCTCGCCGAGCTCGACCATAGCTCCTCAGTCGAGCCCCCTCTTCTCCAAGCTCGACCTCACACTGTCCTCACCATGAGCGTCGAGCTCCTCGCGAGCGCTCCTCCCACGATGCTAAGCTCTGCTCTCTTCCATCGTCATCGAGCTCCGCTCTCCACTTCAGCGAACTCCATATTGAGGAGCTCCACCTCCGACGACCACCTTCGAACTCTCACACTCGTCGAGCCCCTCCGCCACAGAGCTCACAACTCCACTCCGAGCTCTGAGGCTTCCTCACTGAGCTCCACCTCCGACGAGCTCCATCACCGAGCTCCGCAATGCCGAAGCTCTCCAATATGCCGAACCTCCTTTCCCGTCGAACTCCCCGTCACCTTCGCAAGCTCATCTCCAACCTACACGAAGAACCCATCTTCTGCGTCGTCGAGCTCTCCTCCTCGACGAGCTCTGAGCTCCACTCGTCGACCGCCTTCACCGAGCTCACTTCAATTCGCCTCCCTCCACAGTGCCGAGCTTTCTCCCACAACTAAGCTGCACTCAATCGCCAAATACGCCTCAAGCTTTCGCAAGCCCCTCGCCTGTATCCTTCAGCAAGCTCGATGAAGAAGGAGAGGTGAAGAAGAAGAGAACTGGGCGAAGAAGAGAGAAAGAACAGAGGAAGGAAAGAAAGAAACAACAAAAAAGGGGGCCACGTGGCATTGCCACGTGGCATCACTTCGAAGCTCAGCAGATCCAAGTCGCCGCGCGCTGAGGTGCCGATCCGAGGAGCCGAAGAACCGACCCTCGTATATGGAGAAAAAAATCCGCCGACCCATACGATCCGTCCGATCGTCTCAAAATTCGCATCGCGACACGATCGACCCACAGAAACGAGCCACGTGTCCAGAACGTGATCTGCTTTGCGATGCGTGCACATCTGATCATGATCGACGCTTAGAAACGCACCACGTGTCCAGAGCATGATCTGCTTTGCAATGCACGCCATCTGATCACGATCGACGTCCAGAAATGTGCCACGTGTCCAGGGAATATTTAATTTATTTATTAATTTATTTATTTGTTTTAATTATTTAAAAAATCCGAAAAATAATTAAAAAATCGAAAAAAATTAATTAAAAATTCTAAAAATAATTATTAATTCAGAAAAATTATTTTTAAATTCTGAAAAAATAATTATTAAATTAGAATAATTAATTAATATTTTCGATAATTAATTATTTAATTCGGAAAATGAACAAAAAATTCAAAAAAATGAGAAAAAATTCAGATTAATCCGGAAAAATCACCAAAAATCCAGAAAATTTTGAGAATAATTTTGGGCATTTTACAAGCCCAGAATAACACCGTTACACCCCAAGCAAGATCCAAACTCCCTTAAGAACACCGATAAAATTCCGTACGTCATTAGAACAGTAAAACTACTCCTCAAAGGCTGATCAAACTCAGTCTTCAGGAGTGGGGGGCTCGTGATATGGCTAAAATTAGGGTTAAATCGGGACCGTTCACATCGGACACAAATCTTAAAGCTAAGGGGTAAAATGGTAATTTCACATACAAATGGGTCCGAAACGGGTACTGGGTCTCCTTCTCACAGATCCAAAAACCGTTGAATGGATCCACCTCAACTGGGTACGGGTTCCGACCCGATACAAACCCAGTCCGACAGGATAGAATTAGGGTCTCTGATTGAACCAAATCAACAGGCCTGATTCGCGACTATCCTCTCACCGGGAATTAGGGATTACATTCCTAATCTGACCCCAACGGCGACTATAAATACCCCCCATCCATCTCCATTAAGAGGTAATCAATACTTTTCCAGTTTAAAGTTCTTGCTTAATCATTCAGATTACTGACAAGAGCGTCGGAGGGTGCATCGCCGGGATCCATCCCGGTGTCTCGCACTTTTTGCAGGTGAACGGTGGGAGTCAGCGGTCAGACTCTAACAGAACACGTTCAGGTTTGCTATTCAGGTTTTTCCAAGAATCCACAAATACTATCTGTTTGCTCCCACACCAAAATCAGCAGCAACACCACCTATATCCCTGATCAGGACAATAGATCTATTATTTTTTGTACATGAACTGGGATTCAAAATCTTTGTTAAGTTGTTCTTGAGACTCGATCTTTGCTGAAAGTATTACATCATCGATGAAGCCTCTCTGTGGGTACTCTCTAGGGATGAGATTGCGGTAGATCTCAAAATGTTCATCTGCCTGTTTCTTTTTGTCTAACAAACTGTATATGATACCCTGTTAAATGTACCAAAGTATGTTAGTCAGTGGATTACTCTACAACTTAATACTTTAATTTAAAAAGGAGGCCTGATCTAATTAGCGTACTAAAAAATTGATGAAATTTATCTTTCACAGAAGAGTTTGACAAGAGTTTGACCTGACAAAGATACGGCTGAAAGTCTCTAGGATCCTCCTTTGTGATATGCTGAAAGAGCTCCAATGCCAATTCTAAGTTACCCTGCATGGCATTTTGAAGTAAAAGATAACTTAAAATTTAAACAAGATATATAAAATCTTTAAAATAGTTGTCCTTCATTTGAAGTTTTGAATCAGAACTTAGGGAAATGACCAAGTGCAACCTTCAGCCAAATTGAGAACTTATATTAGATCGCGATAGAACGGATACTATTCCAGTCTTAAATAATAAAATGACTTGGTAGGTGAGGGGAACACAATAATAAACTTGATGTTTTTTAGCATTCATCACTGCCTACGATTTATGAGAATTTTTTACAGTGGGAGTTGTAATATAGACAAATATGCTAATGCTATGAACAAGTTATAGACTATGAAATTACTCAAATCATGCGGCTTTATTAGACCTCAACAATCTTCTATGTTATGTTGGTCGTGTATCCGTATTCTGTCAAAATGATACATCAATGTTAGTTAAATTTAATGTTAAGGTAGGGAGCGGCTTTAAGCATGAAGAAACTTAAATATTTTAGAGGTCTTCCCCAAAGTTACTATGAGAAGTACTATAAATAATCGAAATATTTGCAATGCAAGTCACAAAAATGTAGATTCAAAACACTGATTTCGACATCCAAATGTCTTAGTGCTTTGCCATTCTGGTACTGTAGATCTGGATAATAGAACGTTGTCGACTAGAACAAGATCAAGAACAAGTAGAGCAGTTTTCTCCTATCTTCGTTAATTAGGAACATTTGCCAAGTAAAATGAGTAAGAAGATGAAATGCAGATGAAGACCACGACAAACAAATTACAAAGCTACCTTGTTAATTGAACAAAACGCAAGTCTGTTGTGAACAATTAATTCATTGATAATACAGTCTTCTATTCGAATCAAACTAAATAAACTTCTTTGTTATAATATGATTGTTGGTTTTCAATAATCCAAGAACCTAGCAATGGTTAAATTGACTGTGTTTATTTTAAGGGGTAGCTCATCAACAATATCAAAACCAGTAAACCAACTGTGTTTATTTAGAGCTTCTGAAAGTTCAGTCATCACCAAGTTGGGAAAATATTATACCTGAGATCGATTTGAGATGGTGCAACATCTGGAGCTAGGGTTTCCAAAGGGAAATGTCGAGATCGATGCCAGTAGTGGTGAAGGGATGCAATGGATTCAAAGCAAGGGTTTGGTGGATTTCGAGAGGTGATTCGTCGGTAGATCAGAGAGGGAGAGGGCCGAGAGATTAGAGAGATTGAGAGAGTCGATGAGTTGGGGGGTTTCGATTTGGGGATTCAGTCGATTTGGGGATTTCTTGCAGCTAGGGTTTTCGATTTTTGAGAAGGAGAGGGAGACGAAAGATAAGAGCGTGAGGAGGATGGGAGCATGAGGAGATTTGGTGATTTTTTAGAGCTAGGGTTTTTGATTTGGCACGCAAGAGGGATGAAAGTGAGAGAGAGCATGAAAAGGAGATGAACGAAGAAGGAGATGAACGAAGAAGGAGAGCGTGAGAAGGAGATGACCATTTTACCCTCAACAAAATAGGCTGAGAATGGGATCTGATCTCAGCCATTCGATCTGAATCAAACTAGATCAGATGGCTGTTAGCTCCCGCTCACGATAAGGAGCCCATCTCACCATCTCATAATAGACTAACTCTATATATATATATATATATATATATATATATATATGTATGTATTTTGAAATTACGGGGTGTTACACTCCGATCATGAGCGATTGTCCTGTGCGCCTGACAATTCCCCTCCCCTTGAAAATGATCTTGTCTCAAGTTCGAAGGTTGGAAACCTCCTCCTCAATTCATTTACATCAATCGAGGACACATACTCCAGAATTTTTCCATTTAATCAAGAGTTGTATGCCTACAGTGTTGTGCTTCTTAAAAACCCTATGATCTAACACAAGGTCAGGATCCTCGATTGCAGTATCATCCACCTACCAATGGGGCAATTCAGCGGAGATAATAGGCAGGTGGACACCATGACATTTCTTTAGTTTAGACACATGAAAATAGGGTGAATGATCGGTTTTGGAGGAAGATCCAGACAGTAAGCAATTGATCCAACCTTCTCCACTACCCGAAATGGACCAAAGAACATCGAAGACAACTTCTAAGGAGTAGAATTTCTTACAGTGGTTTGTTTGTATGGTTATAGCTTCAGCAATACCATATCCCTAACTTCAAATACCCTCTCTGTTCTTCTTTTATCTGCGAAAAATTTCATTCGATGTTGTGCCTCTGCCATATTCTCCTTCAACAAATGTAAGATTGCATCTCTAGATAACAACTCATTCTCTACTGCGGGAACTGCTGAAGTTCCTTGGATGTACCTCAGAAGAGTTGGAGGTGGCTGCCTATAAACTCCTTCAAGTGGAGTGAGTCCCATTGCAACATTCCAACTAGTATTGTACCAAAACTCTGCCCATCCCAAATACTTGCTCCACTCCTTGGGTTTTTGGCCACATAAACACCTCAAATACATCTCCAATTCTTTATTCACAAACTCCATTTGGCCGTCACTTTGCGGGTGATAAGTTGTGGATTGCTGTAGCTTACATTGTTGCTACGCAAAGAACTCCTTCCAAAAGTGGCTTATGAAGATTGGATCACGGTCACTAACAATACTACGGGGCATGCCATTAATCTTGTACACATTATCAATGAATATGTGCACAATAGACTGAGATGTATAAGGGTGAGAAATGCTAATGAAATGGGCATATTTGGATAATTGATCAATGACTACCATTATAGCATTGTTTCCCAAGCTTTTGGGCAATCCTTCGAAAAAATCCATAGATATATCCTCCCATACTCTGTCGGGGATTGGGAGTGGCTGCAGTAGTCCCACAGGTAGCAGCGTTTCACATTTGTTGCGTTGACATACCAGACATTCCTTAATTAACAGCTTGACATATGTTGTGATACCTTCCTAGAAAAATGCTCTTCTTATCCTATGTAGGGTCTTATGGAACCCAGAGTGCCCCCCAGAACTGGATGCATGATGATCTAAGAAAATCAACTTCCTCACATCTGCATTGGGGCTAATAAGAATTTTACCCTTATAATACCATACTCCTCCCAAAACCTGGTAGTCTGCAGGATTGAGCCCTTCAGCATTCATTTTCTCTGTTAGCTTGTGAAAATAAGGGTCTTGCTTCACCATAGTCTTCACTTCCTCCAGCCATTGTGGAACCACAAAGGTGATTTCCAACATGTGTCTTGACCACCTTTCCTTCGTGAGAGACCATCAGCCACTGAATTGTCCACTCCCTTTTTATACTCAACAGTAAATGAAAACCCTAGTAATTTCCAAAGCCATTTTTCCTGCATTTCAGTTGTAATCTTTTGTTCCAGAATGTACTTGATGCTGCGCTGGTCTGTCATGATCACAAAAGTTCTTCCCAATAAGTATTGTCGCCATTGCTTCACATCCTGCAAGATAGCCAGGACTTCTTTTTCATAAGTCGATAGCATCATGTTTCTTCCCTTCAAAGCCTTGCTCATGTAAGCAATTGGATGGGGTTCCTGCATAAGCATCACCCTGATACCCTCTTGAGAAGCATCAGTCTCCAACACAAATGTTTTACAAAAATCAAAAGCTCGCAGCACTGGTGTCGAAGTCATGGCCTGCAATAATTCTTGACAAATCTACGATAATAACCTGTTAAACCAAGGAATTCCCTCAATTCCTTGACTGTACAGGGCTTTGGCCAACCCTCAACTGCCTTGATCTTAGTAGGATCCACCGCAATTCCCTCTTCACTGATAATGTGCCCCAAGTATCCCACAAAGACTTGGCCAAAACTGCATTTACTAGCCTTTGCCAATAGCTGGTTGTAACTCAATAGTGTGAGAGCTTGGGATAAATGCTGTAGATGACTCTCCAAAGAAGGGCTGTATATGAAGATGTCACCGAAGAAAACTAGAACAAATCTTCTGAGATACTCTCTACAGACCTCATTCATGAGACTCTAGGATGTGGCGGGGGCATTGGGGAGACCAAAGGGCATCACCACAAACTCGAAGTGGCCATGGTGAGTTCTAAAGGCAGTCTTGGGAATATCTTCATCGTGCACTATGATTTGGTGGTATCCTGACCTTAAGTCAATTTTTGAGAAATAATTGGCTCCATTTAGCTCATCCAACAACTCATCGATGATAAGGATTGAGAACTTAGCTTTGATGGTTTGGTTATTAAGGGTTCTATAGTCGACACACATGCACCAACTGCCATCAGATTTCTTTACTAAGACAACAGGTGATGCATAAGGGCTGCTGCTTGGCTTGATGAATCCTGCATTTAACATTTCCTTCACCTGTTTCTCAATCTCATTCTTATGAAAATGTGGATGTTTGTAAGGTCTCATGCAAACTGGGTTTTGCCCCTCGCTTAAAGGAATTTGGGGATCTATAGTCCTCTGTGGTGGTAAACTCATTTTCTCATTGAATACTTCAGGAAAATTTTGTAAAACTCTTTGGATATCTGCAGGTGATGAGTTAGACAATGTGGCCTTTGCATTTTCCTTTGTATCTGTTACCACACCTTGCACTTGTATCATATAGGCTTGGCACACACAGTTTCCCATTCTCACCAGCTCTTTAGCCTCCATCATCTGCAATTGAGAATTTACAATCCCTTGCACTCTTCTCATAATTCCTTCAACTTTAAAATCCACAGTCACCACACTGAAATCCATCGTAATTGGCCCCAATGAGCGCAACCAATGGGCTCCCAATTCCATTTGAGCTGGGCCCAATGGTAGTAACAACAAATCCGCTTGTAGGTTCACCCCTTGAACTGAAAATTTGACATTTTCTACTTTCCCTTCACTGTGCATGACCTGACCATTAGTCACCATGACCCTTATCTGGGCTCCTTAGTGATCTGCAAGTTGGCTTGGATGGCTGTCTGTGGGTCAAGGTAATTATGTGTAGAACCTATATCAATCAATATGTTCACCTCCCTTCCATTGATTCTCCCCTTAACCTCTTGGTCTATGGGTAAACCTGTGTTCCCACTAAGGCATGGAAGGATATCTCAGGGTGTTGTGTGATTGGAGTGGGTGTCTGTAGGTTACTTTGAGTTTTCTCTTCAGCAGTGACAACAAGAACTGCTTCAAATTCTGCTACTTCACTCTCCTCTTCTTCTAGGCACTCTAAGAAGTAAAATTTTTGAGTTTTACGTAAATGTCCCTGTGCATATCTTTTGTCACAGTTGAAGCACTACCCTTTTGCCTTCCTTTCTTTCATCTCTTGAATACTCAATCTCCTAGAAACAAAATTATTTGAGGTGTTTGTCGTAGCATAGGGTGTTGGCAGTTTAGCAGATTGTACAGTAATGGGGTTGGGTGTAACTGGCTGCTTGGATACAAAAGGAGTTTTATTAATCTTCCGCAAGCAAGATAACTTTTCTTCAAATCCCCTAGCTAAACCAATAGCTTCATTTACACTCTTGGGCCTCTGCGACTTAACATCCCAACGAATTTCATCCCGTAAGCCACTTATAAATGTGCTTAGAAAATGAGCTTCTGACCGATCCTCCACAAAATTGGATAGCCTATCAAACTCTTGAACATAAGCTTCTAGATCAACCCTCTATTGCAGCTTAGAAAGAATTCCTCCATAGTCTTGAAAGATTGTAGGTCCAAACCTGGTTATTAACCCCAAAATTACAGACCAAGAAATTTCATGAATCCTTGGTTTAATGTGTCTGCGGTACCACTGAGCAGCTCTCCCCCTTAGATTCAACGAAGCATATTTCAATTTTTGGGTATCGGGAATATCATAAAATTCTAGGAATTGCTCCACCCCGCAAATCCATTCGGTGGGATCCCCATCTTGGAAGATCGGAAACTCCACCTTGAATGGAGTTCTAAACAAATTTTCACCGTCGCTATGCTCTGTGGAATTAATGGAGATGGAGTTAGGATGGAATACCTCTCTGTTCGGACCTTGATGGGAAGGGTTTTGGAGTATCGGAGGGTTGGGAAGATTGGGTGGTCGTGAATGGGGTTGCTGCATCATCGTCATCATCACCTCTAATCTGGAGAACATATCTCCGATGCTTGCCGCTATCACCTCCACCCTTTCTGTGAGATACCCATTATGGAGTTGGGCTTCGGCCATCTGACTTTTTAGATTCCCCACTTCCCCCTCCATTGCCATACTACCTTCATCACACCCATCGTCGTCGAGATTGTCTGGCTCTGATACCAGATTGTCAGAGTTTGGGTTGCGATTTGCTCGCGACCTCATCATCGATGGAAGAACTTGGAGAATTAGGGTTCGAGGAGAAGGGATTAGAGGAAGAACAATCTAGATTTTTTTATTGATTTTGCAAAAAGTTATTACACGGCCTTATATAAGTCGTTAGGAGAGAAGCAGATTCAGATATTTTACAAAGAAAAGAGAAACACATGCATGACGCACTCTTCGCTCTCCCGCCAACTTCCCGCCTAATTCAAATACAAAAAGAGTGCACAACGCATGGAAAAATTAATACGAAACCAAACCAAAACAAACAAATAAACAGATACACCAATCTGCAGTGATTATTCATGGCTTGTTGCTAATCATTCTGACGACTCCGATCATGAGCAACTGTCCTGCATCCCTGACATCGTCATCCCCCGCCGTCGTCATGCCCCATCCACCCACCCTCCTCCCTCTCTCTCTCACAAACCACTGTTGCTCCCTCATGTCTTGTCCATCGCCATTGTCGTCCCACGTCATTGTCGCAGTTGCCGTTCCTTTCTCGTCACTCTGATCAACATCGTCTTCCTCCCTCTTCAAGCCCTAGGTATGAAATTAAGAACTTGAGAATATATTAATTTGTGTAATTAGCCTCAAATTGAGAACTTGAGGATATAGGTTATTATTCAGTGATAAAGTTTGAGGATCACAATGTAAATGACATCAGTAACAAGAGTTATTCTTCATTTATCGTGTAATGTAAAATTTGACATATTAGATACTCTCATAGTGCAGTACATAAGAAAATTTCGAAGATTAGAAAAGATCTGATGGAACTAGGATACCTATAGGTAAATTTTAGGTAGAGATAGAGGCATGCAATGCACAGGTTGCGTACATTTTTAGCTTAAAAAATTAAATTTGGTTGGATTGAAGCTGATTTATATAAGTTCCTAGTTTTGTATAACCTATTTCCCTTAGTCTTGGCCAATTTTCTGGTTTTTATTCTGAAAACAGTGATGGGTAAGTTGGGGAAGAAAGTGAGGAAGTTCGCAAAGAAGAACCTTCAGTCTGTCTGTAAGAGGAAGCGCAAGATGAATTCCATGTTCAAGCGAAAAACTTCTTCTTATAAGAACCATTCTTTTTTAGCATCTCAATTCCATTTTAAAATTGCTGATGTTTTTGATGATCTTTCATTGTGACGTTGTATAAAAATTACATCACAGATCATAAGAATGCTAATGATGTCTCTGGCAAGGGGAAAAGAGAACAACATGACAAAGGGTGAGAAGATTTTCTTGGAATATAGTAATTCTTGTTATTCGATTACTTACATATAGAAAAGTTGTTTGCTTTTGGTTTTTTAACATCCAATATTTTGTCTTGAATGGAATATATGTAGTGCACTGAATCCATTGGTTTAAAGTTTGACTAATTTAAAGTCGAGCGCACAATCACTAGGATCGTACATGTATGTGTATTATGGGAGCGGCTTTAATACTTCCAGAGCGCTCTGTTGAGGCCTACAACACGAGATTGCATCACTAGAATTTGTGTGCAATATTTAATAATCAGTTAATTCTTGAAATTTGATGTTGCTGCACAATGTTTGTGGGTCCTGTCAGAACTTGAGACAGAAATTTGATGTTGCTGCACAATTTGATGTTCCTCAAGGACTTGAACCCTTGTTCAACCCCATGTTTTTCGAAGTCAAAATCTATGGTGATAACCACATTCTGAGTTTGCATAGTTCTAGAGTTTGCCTCCTGTCTATATCACTTTAGCTTTCTTTCACTTTATAAGACAAGTTTGTCAATAATTCTAAATCTCTGTCTGCTTTTAAACTTGTGAAATTAAAACTTTACAGGAATATAATCAGATGCTGGGTTATGGTTTCAAGTAAGGTCAGATCATTTGAGGCCAGTGAGGAACTAAGCCCAGATAACTTCTCCATTGGTCATGATGGAATTTTGTCTTTCTGGATGATTTATACAATTAAATGATATGATTTCGAGATCTAGTTCTATGCATTTCATTCTCGTAAGACTAAAGATAGTAAATGTTTGGTGAACTGGAAAAGTATATATGGATAGTGCAGTAACTTGAACTTTACAAGGAATGAATCTTTGCGGTAACTATAGTTGTCTTGAAGAAACCTTGCTGACAATGCATTAAATCATAACCATCAATGTAACGCCCCGAATCCAAAATACACTGAATTCGAGATGTTCTACAGGATCTTTCCGCTTCCTTTAGTACAATTTTACAAGGAAATTTAAACTTTTCACTTTACATCAGAGTTTACATAAATATTACACTTTTCTTTTGCACAGCGGAAGTAAAATTTACAACAATTGAATAAATGTACAACAACATGGTATAATCTTTAAGCATCCATTCCTCTTTAATCTTTAACATGCCATTTACCTGCATATAAGAATGTGGGTACGTCAGTTTATTCAACCGACGATCATTATACACGGCCATCCTCTCTATGCCGGAAATAGTATAACTTATTTTCCATATTTAGCAAACACAAACTTGTCACATTCAAACTAAAGGGACTACCCTATTGATGTCGTGTTGTAATTGTGCACTTAGTCCTTACTGCAGTTATTTATATAATATGTAATTAATGCACACTTGTTCGGATTCTATGCATCCCATATTACATAGGTCCGAGGGCAAGCCTCTTATTCGTTCTTCAACTTTGTAGGGTTCAATCCCTCGCCATGACTTAATATACTACTGTAACTCTGGTGAGTATCCTAGATGATCTATGAGTACAAGCTCGTGTACAGAAAATCCTGGAGGGGAATCCCACGCCAAGTCTTGACTCATCAAGCATGCATTCTGTGGCAGTTCAGCCTCACTTCATGGCACACGATCCTCTTGCAGTCACCAAACATCCCACAAGCGTGGCTAGAGTCCGATCATTCTGAGTTGCGCCCACGCCATGTCTTGACTCATCAAGCATGCATTCTGTGGCTCACACACCCGCACCGTAAACCCTAGTTCTCATACTCGTGTTTTTCTCTCACTTTCATCACATCTTCACTATGCACTAATCCTTAGTTTTTATTAGAATCATGAACAAAAATCAAAGCTCTAGAGTTAGCCTCTCCACTAAACCGGACTTATTCATTCATTTCAACATGACCAACCTTGGTCTTTCTTTTCAAATTTCATTTCATTTCATTTCCAACGCAGGGGGAGAATTAGCTACTCTTTTGTTTCAATTTCCAATTCACAATTTCCAAATGAGCATTTCCAATTCATAAATTCATTATGTTGAGTTATCATACTCAAATAGCATTCCTCTTTTCAAATCATGATTTCAAATTTGTTCAAATAGTCCATAACTATACATGAATCTCATATGCTTTATCAATTATCACTTCATATCAAAATTTCACATCACTAACAAATATTCACAATTCATATTTTCCACATTATCCTCAAGTGAGAATAAATTGCATCATGTCACACAATAAAATTTCTTTTTGCCAAATCATCTTCTAATCCTTCATTTCAATTTCTTCTTGTAAGTTATAATTTTTCACAAAGTATATATCTAGAACCATAGTCTATTTATGCCTTTTATTCTCAAATCATAGTGTATTTCATGCAAATAATCCCCAAATCAATTTTATAAAGTCCCTTATATTTTTAGGAGAATAACCATATTTTTCTCATAATTTTTGGACAATTAAAACCCCCAAAAAATATAATTTTTCATTCTTGCCGAGAGCAAGAATCGAACCCAGCTCCCCTGAGTCACAGCCGAGAACACAAGCCAACAGACCGGTTTGTGCCAGCGATGTAAAGCATGGCCCGCTGTTAACTTATTTAAAAAAAAAACAAACAAAGTAATGTTTCCCACGGGATTCGAACAAGTCACCACCGAGAAGCCAACCGTGCTCTCTGACCCCTTGAGCTATGTGCTCAGGTTGTCACATTATAATTTCATATTCATTTAACCCGTGCTCTCTGTTATTTAGAACATTTCGATGTTCAACTAGCCTTTGTTTCATTTGGCTTTCATGAAAAATACTTTATAACTCCAGATTAATTCTTCCTCACATAATTCACATACCAGTATGAACAAAATAATTTTTGTAATAATTAAAACATATTTTCATACACTAATTCAAATTATACATTATAATACTATATTTCTTCTCTTTTCGACATTTCTTCGCATTGTAGCATTCTAATCTCTTTATCAATAAATTTTCACCTTAATTCTCTGACTTTAATCATTTTCCTAATATCAAACACATATTTTAATTTACTCATGCCCATATCAACACAAAGGGTCTATTTAACACATGAAATGGAAAAATCAAATTACTAACTTTTGTGTAGTTCTTGATAGTAATAAATGTGTTTTCATTAATCAATCCATGCTTCTAATCAATTCACATACAACTCAAATAATAGAACCACATATAAATTTGTATGTCCACATTTCAATCATTCAAGAAGTCATTTTTCCCAATTCAAGTGTGCTCTTCTTAATCATTTTCATGCTTCAATTTTTCTAATTAAACTAGCATGCAATCCTACTTTAGAAATAGGGAAAATTTACCCACCTTGTATAGAGAGAAAAACACAATTAGCAACAAAAGTCCTTTGCAACACAAGTGCACCTCCTCCTAGACGCGCGCACACGAACCTCCAAGCACACACCCACAACCGAAAGCTCCCTCCTTGAATAGCCGACCTCCCCTTCTTCTTGGTGATGCAAGAACAAGCCCACTCACAACTCAATCTTTTAACTCACAAACTACTACTAGATAATGCTATTAGACTATAGGTTTGGAAGAGAATATTAAGCACAAAATAACTAGCCATGGGAGGGGGTATTTATACTAAAAATCAAATAGAATGGAGGGCTAGGATCAATTGGTTGGTTGTAGGATGGAGGGCTAGGATGGAAGTAGGAGTTGCAATAACTACCCATATCAAAGTAACCACCATACCATGATCACCACTCAAAATTTGAGTTCCCTCCAAAAAGAAGCATTCCCGGCCATGAAGAAAGCATGCATTTTGCACGTGTACGTGTAGTGCACGTGCATGCAACTAGGACCAAAATTTGTGCATTAAATTTTTGTATAAAAATAAAACAGCATTTAAATTGTATTCTACATGACAAGTTGTATAAAAAAAATAGATTAATCCATGGGCTTTAGTTTATGGGCCAAAATAGTTATTTTAAAATAAAATAAATAGATTACATTTTGGGCTTTAAGAAAAAGGGTTTTTTATTTAATTAAAATAAGGCTTTTGTACAAAATAATTAAAAGCACATATTAAAATATCTTCACTCATCTTGATAAAAATATTAACCAAAATATTGCACGTACACACTACGTGCAAAATAAATAATTTTTCATAAATTGAAAAATCAGGGCATTACAACACTCCCTCCTTAGAATAGTTCCGTCCCCGGAACTACAGTCAAGAGTGAGAAAAATACAACACTCACAACAAGAACAAAAGAAAATACAAAGATACAAATCAAGCAAAAAGCTCAGGATAGTCCTTCAACATCCTCTCCTCAGACTCTCAAGTAGCCTCTTCAACCAAATGGTTTCTCCAGACTACCTTGACCATCGGTATCGTCTTATTCCTCAAGACTTTCTCTCGACGATCAACAATCTCGACAGGACACTCGATGTAATTCAGATCCAATTGCAAACCTTCCGGCACTTGAGGAAAATGATGACTCGGATCTGGAATATAACCTCTCAGCATAGACACATGAATGACATTGTGCACCTGAGATAACTCTTCCGGTAATTCAAGCCGGTAAGTAGTTTTCCCGATCCTTTTCAATATCTTGTACGGGCCTATAAACCTCGGGGCTAACTTCCCGCCTCTGCCAAAACGAACCACACCTTTACTGGGTGATACTTTCAGAAAGACGAAGTCACCAACCTCAAACTCAAGGTCCCTTCTCCGGTTGTCTGCATAGCTTTTCTGCCTGCTCTGAGCTTCCATCAACTTTTTCCTGATCAGAACAATCTTCTCAGAAGTTTACTGTACAAGCTCAGGACCAAACAACTGACGCTCCTCAACTTCAAACCAACAAACAGGTGTCCTGCACTTCCTGCCATACAAAGCCTCGTACGGCGCCATCCCGATGCTAGCCTGAAAACTGTTGTTATAGGCAAACTCTACCAAAGGTAAATGCCTTCCCAACTACCTCCAAAGTCTAGTATACAACACCGAAGCATATCCTCAAGAATACGGTTGACTCTCTCGGTCTGCCCATCGGTTTGCGGATGAAAAGCAGTGCTGAAATCTGTCTTGGTACCCAAAGCTGTCTGAAGACTCCTCCAGAAATGCGAAGTAAACCGCGCATCTCGATTAGACACAATAGTTGACGGAACACAATGAAGTCGGACAATCTCGCCAACATACAACTCAGCCAACTTGTCCATCGAAGCAGTGAGTTTCATTGCCTAAAAAGTGAGCGGACTTGGTTAGTCGATCGACTATAACCCAAATCGCATCATTGCCTTTAGGACTCTTAGGCAATCCCGTAATGAAATCCATACCGATGTTATCCCACTTCCATTCCGGAAGAGGTAACGGCTGTAATAGACCTCCGGGTCTCTGATTTTCGGCTTTGACTTGCTGACAAACCTCACACTTCGCCACAAATTCAGCCACATCCCGCTTCAAACCTGACCACCAGAAATGCTGTTTGATGTCTTTGTACATCTTAGTACTCCCAGGATGTACCGACAAAAGATTAGCATGTGCCTCCTGAAGAATACTCTCTTTCAGGTCCGCCTGATTTGGAACACATAGCCTATCTCCGAACCACAGCACTCCATCCCTGATTTGAAATTCGGGCAACCTGCCAGCACCAACCTGCTCCTTCATCTCCAAGATATCAGCATCTACCTCCTGACTTGCAATGATCCTTCCATTCAGTGTAGGCTGAATGATGAACACATTATTATTCACTTTTTAGAGCAATAATCTTAATATAATTAGACATTTAAAAGCTCTATATATGGTATTTAACTCTTATTTTCTCTTTTCCATAGGAAACAGCTTATAACAGCAAAACGAAGCAGTTTCAGGACTTCAAGGATAATACACAAAGAACTGCAGAGGATAAGTCGACTGGTTCCCCAACACAGGCGACTGGACAAGAGAAGCTGATTTTCCACAACTCTCGACACAGTCGACTTATTCCCAAGAGCAGTCGACTAGCCTGATCAAAGAGGAAATCTACAGAAATCTCGACTCAGTCGACTGGTCAGAGATAAGTCGACTGGTCTGCGGCGGAGTAAACAAATCAAATCTTCAAAGATACACCTGAATCTAATTTCAAATCTTTTTGAATCAAGATATTATGCAGCGAATCAAATCTAAAGACAGGGTATTTCCAAGAGGACGTGGTGAACAGATAAGGAAGGAAAGGAGAAAAGAGAAAGATATTAATCATCAAATCAAATAAAGAAGGATCTTCCTGAAAAAGTGGAAACCCTAATTCTCAGCCGTACTCTATAAATATCAGAAGAGATCGACTTAGAGAGGGGATCATCAGATATATCTCTGGGAAGCGGCTCAATCACCAAGTTCCTGAACAAACATCGAGAGCATCACTCCATCAACATCGAAGAAGGAGAGAGAAGATCCAGCAACCAGAAGGCAGTCGACTGTGTGACAGCCAGTCGACCATATTGCCGGAATCCATTAGTTTATTTCTTCTTCTCTCTTTATTCTTTTATGTTGATCATGTATTCAAACTTGTTAAGCAATAAAGTTATTATTATGTGGAACTAATTTCATAGTTGGGTAGATCGAAACCGTAGTTATGTAATGCTATTTTCTTCTGAACTCTTCTATGTTACTTATTGATTGAATCTAATTGAATTGGTATAGGTTTATGATAGTCAAACTAGTTCTCAAGACTGAGAGCAGTCGACTGAGGTGAGAGCCAGTCGACTGACGTACAGAACTTGGGAAGCTCAAGTTTGGATGTCATTTATCTGAATCTGTTATATGAGCATATTGAGACGACCGAATCTCGTGCTCATAATTTGTAACAAAGGAATCTTTAGGGGTTCTTGGTTCAATCAACTTAGAGGATCTAGATCTGATACCAATTTCTAGAACTTTAAGTGTTTGTTCGTTTCCACTGTTCTTATGTTTTCTCTAAGTATAATTTAGTAGATACCATGCTAGATACTTACGGAAAGAAACGAATTAGAGTAGATACCATGCCTAATTCTTAGCTTAGGAAAACAATACTTTAAGGAGTAGATACCATGCCCTTGAAGTGAACAAACATGAGTAATTAGAAGTAAATTCAGAAGGCAACTTAGCATTATTAACTATTGGTGGAGATCAACAGCCCAACTATTCAAGAGATATTTGTGATTCAACACCTCTCATCTTAGTTTTAATCTTTTAGTTCTTTTAGAATATTATAAAAACTCTTATTCATTTTTATTATTAGTTTTATTGATTAGTAAGTTGAAGTCTACAATCTCTGTGGGATCGACCCTTGCTATTACTACGATTCGATTCGTGCACTTGCGAGGTTTTATAATTTGTGTCTAGTTTTATCTATTTATTCAGGTAACTAGATTCCAACAACAAGTTTTTGGCGCCGTTGCCGGGGATTGTTTAGTATTTTAACTTACAAGTCAGTAGAATTTTTTATTAGTTTTTCTTTTCTTTTATTAATAATTTTTCTTTTAGGTTACAGGACTTCGGTGAATGCACGGTAGACGATCACTTCGACCAGAGCTACTACCTATTGACGCAGAAACAGAACGAACTTTGCACAGACTAGGTAAGCTAGTTGCAGCCAACCAGTCGACTGCTGTACGGACCCAGTCGACTGCACAGAGACAGATTTCACAGGGAAGAATGGCTGAAGAAATACAAAATCGAGTACCAATGCAGGACAAATTCACTCCTAAGAATATTGAGCAACCTTCCTGCATTGCTTTTCAACCTAATGCTACAGGGAACATGCACCTATCTCCTCATTTACTTAGTATGGTTCCCCACTTTAGTGGCAAACCAGATGAAGAGCCTCATCTTCATCTGCAAGACTTTTTCGATCTTTGCAGGACACAAAGCGTCCAAGGGCTTACCGCTGAACAAATCAGGTTAATCTTGTTTCCTTTTTCTTTAAAACTTAATGCTAAGTTGTGGTATAATTCTTTGGAACCAGGATCAATTAATTCATGGGAGCAATTGGCAACGAAATTTTTGAAAGAGTTCTTTCCAGCCCAGAAAACCAAACAGCTAAAAAGGGAGATTCAACTCTTCCAGCAAAAAGATGGAGATCTATTCTTCGAAGCATGGAAGGACTTCAAGAGCAAGCTTCTCAAGTGTCCTACTCACAATCTGCCTAAGGATGATCAGGTACAAGCTTTTTATGAAGGTTTAAATGACACTAACAAAGCAATTGTTGATGCAGCTTGCAACGGAATTTTGATGAGGAAAAGTGGAGAAGAAGCCATTGAACTTTTTGAAGAACTTAGCGAGAACTCCCAACAATTCTCAACAAGAAGGGGACCTACGAAAAAACAGGGAGTTTACGAGATCTCTAATAATAATAACATTCAATTAGAAATGGCAAACATGAATAAGAAAATTGATATGCTTGTTAATGCAATGTCGACGATGGGTGGAGTTAAAAATCAAACAAATGAAATGTGTGCAATTTGTTCTCATTTAGATCACACAACTGATACATGTCCCATGTCTACTTTCACAGATCAGGAGCATGCGAATTATGTGGGTCGAGGAGTATTTCCACCAAAGAACAATCCATACTCGAACACATATAACCCAGGATGGAGGAATCATCCAAACTTCTCATGGAGCAATAATCAAAATAATCAAGGGAATCAATTCACACAAGGACATACAAGAAACCCTCAGATGGGAAGTGGGTTTGATCGACCAGCCCCAGAACAGAAGAAGTTGGATTTTGAATCCACTGTTCTTCAACTGCTCCAACAACAACATCAAACAAGCAACCAACAAGGGCAAGCAATTCAGAAGTTGGAAACCCAAATTGGTCAGATTGCAAAAGAGCTAAGCGAAAGAAAAGCAGGTGAACTCCCTTCACAAACCATACCAAACCCAGGAGGTCAAGAACAACTCCAAGCAGTGACTACTTTAAGAAATGGTAAGGTAATTGATAACAAGGTTGGAACACACACAGACAAGCCAGTCGACTGTTTTTACAAACCAGTCGACTGCACAGACAAACCAGATACACAACCATCAAAAGCTTTGGGTTCAAGTAAGGTAAGTGAAAAAGTAGGGACAGTTCCACCACCATTCCCTCAAAGGTTAGTCAATAAAAAGAAAGAACAACATTTATTTGACGTCTTTGAAACTCTCAAAAAGGTAGAAATTAATATTCCCCTACTTGATGCTATTAAACAAATTCCTTCGTATGCCAAATTTTTGAAAGATTGTTGTACTCACAAAAGAACATTTCAGGTTAAGGAGGATGTGGCCTTGACAGAAGAAGTGAGCGCCGTATTATTAAGAAAACTACCACCTAAACTGAAAGATCCAGGTAGTTTCACCATTCCTTGCAAAGTTGGTGAGCACTTCTTTGAAAAAGCACTGCTAGACTTGGGGGCAAGCATCAACCTTCTTCCTTATTCTGTTTACGAAAAGCTTGGATTGGGGGAACTCAAGCCAACATCCATCACTTTGCAATTGGCTGATCGCAGCATAAAAAGACCTAGAGGTATTTTAGAAGATGTCCTAGTTCAGGTAAATGATTTTATTTTGCCTGCTGATTTTGTTGTGTTAGATATGGAGGAATCTTCTATGTCATCATCTCTACCGATCATATTAGGTAGGCCCTTTATGAGTACAGCTGATATAAAAATTTGTGTTAAAAAGGGCATTATAAGTATGAAGATAAACGGAGAAAAAGTGGAATTTAAAATGTTTGATACACTGAAATTACCACAAGATGATCATGAATGCTATAATATTGATGTGGTGCAGGAGATTGTTGATCAAACATTTCAGGTACATAGCGTTGAACCACTACAAGCCACAATCACTCAATCTCTAACTTTATCTCATGTTGAACAGGAATACGATGACTGGGAGATTGCAGAGACAGTACATCACCTTGAAACTCCACAGTCATATTCAGGTAAGCCTGCACCTTTATTTGAAAAATTGGTGTCTGATAAAAATTGTTCTTCTATAGATCAGGCGACTGATGAACAGAGTAAGTCGACTGGTGTTCTAACCAGTCGACCAAACCCAGACACCCAGAACAAGTCGACTGCTGACATGGACCAGTCGACTGTACAGAAGCGTCCAGACATAGAACTCAAGCAGCTGCCCGATCATTTGAAACATGCATTTTTGGGCGAGAACCAGACACTGCCGGTGATAATTGCTGCAAACTTAAATGCACAGGAAGAAGAAAAGCTGCTGAAGGTATTGCGAGAACACAAAAATGCAATAGGATGGACCATTGCAGACATCAAGGGAATAAGTCCATCCAAATGCATGCATAGAATACTCCTTGAGAACGATGCAAAACCTAGCAGAGAGGCACAACGAAGGCTCAACCCCAACATGAAGGAAGTGGTAAGAGCAGAAATTTTGAAGCTACTAGATGTTGGCATCATCTATCCTATCTCAGACAGCAAATGGGTAAGTCCTATACATGTAGTACCTAAGAAAAGTGGAGTTACAGTGATAACAAATGAAGAGAATGAACTTATCCCAACAAGAGTAACCACAGGATGGAGGGTATGCATTGACTATAGGAAGTTGAATAATGAAACCAGGAAAGATCACTTCCCTCTCCCTTTTATTGATCAAATGTTAGAAAGATTAGCAGGGTATAGTCATTATTGTTTTCTAGATGGTTATAGTGGCTATAATCAAATTGCTATTGCTCCAGAAGATCAAGAAAAGACCACTTTTACATGCCCTTTTGGTACTTTTGCTTACAGGAGGATGCCTTTTGGATTGTGCAATGCTCCAGCTACATTTCAGAGATGCATGATGAGTATATTTTCAGATATGGTGGAAAGGTTTATTGAGGTATTTATGGATGACTTTAGTGTTTTTGGATCTTGTTTTGATGAATGCCTTAACCATTTGCAGCTTGTTCTTAAAAGATGTGAAGAATGCAATTTAGTGCTAAATTGGGAAAAGTGCCATTTCATGGTACAACAAGGTATTGTGTTGGGACATGTTGTGTCAAAAAGAGGCATAGAGGTAGACAAGGCAAAAATTGATATAATATCGAAACTACCCCCTCCCACTACAGTTAAGGGTGTTAGGAGTTTTCTAGGACATGCAGGGTTCTATAGAAGATTCATAAAAGATTTCTCAAAAATCTCCAAACCCCTTTGTGACTTATTAGCTAAAGATGTTGAGTTTGTATGGACAGAAGAATGTACAAATGCTTTTAATACATTGAAAAATCTTCTCATTTCTGCACCTATTGTCATGGCACCAGAGTGGAGCCATCCTTTTGAGCTCATGTGTGATGCAAGTGATTATGCCTTAGGGGCTGTTTTAGGTCAAAGAATCAATAAGAAACCCCATGTTATTTACTATGCTTCTCGAACTTTAAACGATGCACAGCTAAATTATTCCACCACTGAAAAAGAAATGTTAGCTGTTATTTTTGCTATAGAGAAGTTTAGATCATACTTAATTGGTTCTAAAGTTATTGTTTTTACTGACCATGCTGCCTTGAGATATTTGTTTGCTAAAAAGGATGCTAAGCCTAGGTTAATCAGATGGGTGCTGTTGCTTCAAGAATTTGATCTTGAGATTAGAGACAAGAAAGGAAGCGACAATGTTGTGGCAGATCACATGTCCAGACTACTTCAGGAGGAAGAGAGAATTATGCCCCCGCTGAATGAAAATTTCCCAGATGAACATCTATTTGAAATAAATGTTCAAACTCTCGGGGCAGTCGACTGGTCCTTCCACCAGTCGACTGGACTCTCTGAACAGTTCCCCTGGTTTGCTGATATTGTCAATTTTCTAACTGCTCATGTTTTTCCTCCAGGTATGACACATCAGGAAAGGAAAAGATTGGTGGATCTGAGCAAACACTATTATTGGGATGATCCTTATTTATTCAAATTTTGCTCTGATCAAATTATAAGAAGATGTGTGGCAGACGAGGAACAAAGGAGTATTCTACAACATTGCCACCAATATGCATGTGGAGGACATTTTGGGCCAAAGAGAACAGCACTTAAGGTATTGCAATCTGGTTTTTATTGGCCTAAAGTATTCAAAGATGCTTTTTCTTTTTGCAGGACTTGCGACAAATGCCAGAGGACAGGCAACATCTCTTCTAGAAATCAAATGCCACTACACAACATACAAGTAATCGAGCTTTTCGATGTTTGGGGAATCGACTTCATGGGTCCATTTCCTAACTCATTTGGTTATTTATATATACTTGTTGGTGTGGATTATGTGTCTAAATGGGTCGAAGCTGTCCCCTCACGAACTAATGATCACAAAGTTGTTGTCAAGTTTTTGCAGGAGAACATTTTCACTAGGTTTGGTACACCACGAGCAATAATAAGTGATGGAGGGAGCCACTTCAATAACTACCCATTTGCTTCTTTGATGAAGAAATATGGGATTACACATAGAGTGGGAACTCCATATCATCCTCAAACCAGTGGGCAGGTGGAGATTAGCAACAGAGAGATCAAGAGTATCTTGGAAAAGACAGTCAACACAAGGAGGAAGGATTGGTCGCTACGCTTGAACGATGCCTTATGGGCCTACAGGACCGCTTTCAAGACACCTATTGGCATGTCACCATACCGTTTGGTGTTTGGAAAAGCCTGTCATTTGCCAGTTGAGTTGGAGCACAGAGCGTATTGGGCTATCAAAAAGTTCAACTTTGATATGAAACAGGCAGGTGACAAAAGGAGATTGCAACTAAATGAGCTTGAAGAATTGAGGCACGATGCATATGAAAATGCCAAGCTATACAAGGAAAGGACTAAGTTATACCATGATAAACAATTAGCAAGGAAGGAGTTTTATGAAGGACAAAAGGTATTCATCTACAACTCAAGATTAAGACTCTTTCCAGGCAAGCTCAAGTCAAGATGGTATGGGCCATATATTGTCACAAAAGTCTTTCCACATGGTGCATTGGAAGTTCATAGCGAAGAACGAAAGCAAACATTCAAGGTGAACGGACACAGGGCGAAGCCATACATAGAGATGAGTCTAGAACCGCAAGAGGAAGATGTAAATCTTCAAACCATTCAATGCATTGCGTGAACTCATCATGTCTAGCTGAAGACATGAAACACAGCGCTTATTGGGAGGCAACCCAACTTTTTAGGGGAGTATTTACACTTTCCTTTACTTTCTTTCGTTATTCATTTTTATTTTTCCGTCTCTCCTTACTAGATGGTAACACATGCCTATATCTTATGTTTTGTGCGAACATTGAGGATAATGTTCCATCTAAGTGTGGGGGTATTAGTTAGTTATATTTGAAATCTTTTGAATTTTTTTTTAGGATAAACAATTTCTTATAAAGTAAGAGTAAGGATACTTATTTACTTTAGGATTGTTGAGTTTCATAATTCCCTACAAAATTGTGCGAGTCATGCGATTATACATAATAAACAAATGTGATGCTTTTTCTGATAATTATTCCCTTTAGATCTAGTCCTAAATCGAGTTTAAGTAAATAGAGTGATACAATATATGTATATATTTGAATAAAGTCAGTCTACTCCAATGTTTTGAGCGCTTAGTAACTAGGGGTATTCATCACCAATGTTTACCTTTACGTCAAACGGCAATTTGAAATATGAGTATGCAAAGCACTTTAATGTTTGTGACTTGTTGAGTAACCGGGTGGATACATCACAAATGTTTCGCATTCGCGTCAAAAGACAAGTGACAACTTTAAAGAAGAGACTATAAAAATAAAAAATAAAAAAAAAAAAAAAAAAAAAAAAAACCCTCTAGTTTGCTACTGAATTTGTAGTAGAGAAAAGGGATAATCACAGACTGAGTAGTTGAATACTATAACTACATTAATCGCATGACAAATATGATTAAGTTAGGGGATTATGACTGAACAATTGCACTAGAGAAAGTGGGTATGTTCAATTTTACTTTATCTGAAATTGTTTGCAGTTTTATATTTTTCATTTTGATGTCCACATAATAAGAAATCTTGATGGTTGAGTTTATTCTGATTATTACTCCCTTGTTCATAAATTCACTTTTTGCTTGAGGACAAGCAAAAGCTAAGTGTGGGGGTATTTGATGAACACATTATTATTCACTTTTTTAGAGCAATAATCTTAATATAATTAGACATTTAAAAGCTCTATATATGGTATTTAACTCTTATTTTCTCTTTTCCATAGGAAACAGCTTATAACAGCAAAACGAAGCAGTTTCAGGACTTCAAGGATAATAGACAAAGAACTGCAGAGGATAAGTCGACTGGTTCCCCAACACAGGCGAATGGACAAGAGAAGCTGATTTTCCACAACTCTCGACACAGTCGACTTATTCCCAAGAGCAGTCGACTGGCCTGATCAAAGAGGAAATCTACAGAAATCTCGACTCAGTCGACTGGTCAGAGATAAGTCGACTGGTCTGCGGCGGAGTAAACAAATCAAATCTTCAAAGATACACCTGAATCTAATTTCAAATCTATTTGAATCAAGATATTATGCAGCGAATCAAATCTAAAGACAGGGTATTTCCAAGAGGACGTGGTGAACAGATAAGGAAGGAAAGGAGAAAAGAGAAAGATATTAATCATCAAATCAAATAAAGAAGGATCTTCCTGAAAAAGTGGAAACCCTAATTCTCAGCCGTACTCTATAAATATCAGAAGAGATCGACTTAGAGAGGGGATCATCAGATATATCTCTGGGAAGCGGCTCAATCACCAAGTTCCTGAACAAACATCGAGAGCATCACTCCATCAACATCGAAGAAGGAGAGAGAAGATCCAGCAACCAGAAGGCAGTCGACTGTGTGACAGCCAGTCGACCATATTGCCGGAATCCATTAGTTTATTTCTTCTTCTCTCTTTATTCTTTTATGTTGATCATGTATTCAAACTTGTTAAGCAATAAAGTTATTATTATGTGGAACTAATTTCATAGTTGGGTAGATCGAAACCGTAGTTATGTAATGCTATTTTCTTCTGAACTCTTCTATGTTACTTATTGATTGAATCTAATTGAATTGGTATAGGTTTATGATAGTCAAACTAGTTCTCAAGACTGAGAGCAGTCGACTGAGGTGAGAGCCAGTCGACTGACGTACAGAACTTGGGAAGCTCAAGTTTGGATGTCATTTATCTGAATCTGTTATATGAGCATATTGAGACGACCGAATCTCGTGCTCATAATTTGTAACAAAGGAATCTTTAGGGGTTCTTGGTTCAATCAACTTAGAGGATCTAGATCTGATACCAATTTCTAGAACTTTAAGTGTTTGTTCGTTTCCACTGTTCTTATGTTTTCTCTAAGTATAATTTAGTAGATACCATGCTAGATACTTACGGAAAGAAACGAATTAGAGTAGATACCATGCCTAATTCTTAGCTTAGGGAAACAATACTTTAAGGAGTAGATACCATGCCCTTGAAGTGAACAAACATGAGTAATTAGAAGTAAATTCAGAAGGCAACTTAGCATTATTAACTATTGGTGGAGATCAACAGCCCAACTATTCAAGAGATATTTGTGATTCAACACCTCTCATCTTAGTTTTAATCTTTTAGTTCTTTTAGAATATTATAAAAACTCTTATTCATTTTTATTATTAGTTTTATTGATTAGTAAGTTGAAGTCTACAATCTCTGTGGGATCGACCCTTGCTATTACTACGATTCGATTCGTGCACTTGCGAGGTTTTATAATTTGTGTCTAGTTTTATCTATTTATTCAGGTAACTAGATTCCAACAACAAGTTTTTGGCACCGTTGCCGGGGATTGTTTAGTATTTTAACTTACAAGTCAGTAGAATTTTTTATTAGTTTTTCTTTTCTTTTATTAATAATTTTTCTTTTAGGTTACAGGACTTCGGTGAATGCACGGTAGACGATCACTTCGACCAGAGCTACTACCTATTGACGCAGAAACAGAACGAACTTTGCACAGACTAGGTAAGCTAGTTGCAGCCAACCAGTCGACTGCTGTACGGACCCAGTCGACTGCACAGAGACAGATTTCACAGGGAAGAATGGCTGAAGAAATACAAAATCGAGTACCAATGCAGGACAAATTCACTCCTAAGAATATTGAGCAACCTTCCTGCATTGCTTTTCAACCTAATGCTACAGGGAACATGCACCTATCTCCTCATTTACTTAGTATGGTTCCCCACTTTAGTGGCAAACCAGATGAAGAGCCTCATCTTCATCTGCAAGACTTTTTCGATCTTTGCAGGACACAAAGCGTCCAAGGGCTTACCGCTGAACAAATCAGGTTAATCTTGTTTCCTTTTTCTTTAAAACTTAATGCTAAGTTGTGGTATAATTCTTTGGAACCAGGATCAATTAATTCATGGGAGCAATTGGCAACGAAATTTTTGAAAGAGTTCTTTCCAGCCCAGAAAACCAAACAGCTAAAAAGGGAGATTCAACTCTTCCAGCAAAAAGATGGAGATCTATTCTTCGAAGCATGGAAGGACTTCAAGAGCAAGCTTCTCAAGTGTCCTACTCACAATCTGCCTAAGGATGATCAGGTACAAGCTTTTTATGAAGGTTTAAATGACACTAACAAAGCAATTGTTGATGCAGCTTGCAACGGAATTTTGATGAGGAAAAGTGGAGAAGAAGCCATTGAACTTTTTGAAGAACTTAGCGAGAACTCCCAACAATTCTCAACAAGAAGGGGACCTACGAAAAAACAGGGAGTTTACGAGATCTCTAATAATAATAACATTCAATTAGAAATGGCAAACATGAATAAGAAAATTGATATGCTTGTTAATGCAATGTCGACGATGGGTGGAGTTAAAAATCAAACAAATGAAATGTGTGCAATTTGTTCTCATTTAGATCACACAACTGATACATGTCCCATGTCTACTTTCACAGATCAGGAGCATGCGAATTATGTGGGTCGAGGAGTATTTCCACCAAAGAACAATCCATACTCGAACACATATAACCCAGGATGGAGGAATCATCCAAACTTCTCATGGAGCAATAATCAAAATAATCAAGGGAATCAATTCACACAAGGACATACAAGAAACCCTCAGATGGGAAGTGGGTTTGATCGACCAGCCCCAGAACAGAAGAAGTTGGATTTTGAATCCACTGTTCTTCAACTGCTCCAACAACAACATCAAACAAGCAACCAACAAGGGCAAGCAATTCAGAAGTTGGAAACCCAAATTGGTCAGATTGCAAAAGAGCTAAGCGAAAGAAAAGCAGGTGAACTCCCTTCACAAACCATACCAAACCCAGGAGGTCAAGAACAACTCCAAGCAGTGACTACTTTAAGAAATGGTAAGGTAATTGATAACAAGGTTGGAACACACACAGACAAGCCAGTCGACTGTTTTTACAAACCAGTCGACTGCACAGACAAACCAGATACACAACCATCAAAAGCTTTGGGTTCAAGTAAGGTAAGTGAAAAAGTAGGGATAGTTCCACCACCATTCCCTCAAAGGTTAGTCAATAAAAAGAAAGAACAACATTTATTTGACGTCTTTGAAACTCTCAAAAAGGTAGAAATTAATATTCCCCTACTTGATGCTATTAAACAAATTCCTTCGTATGCCAAATTTTTGAAAGATTGTTGTACTCACAAAAGAACATTTCAGGTTAAGGAGGATGTGGCCTTGACAGAAGAAGTGAGCGCCGTATTATTAAGAAAACTACCACCTAAACTGAAAGATCCAGGTAGTTTCACCATTCCTTGCAAAGTTGGTGAGCACTTCTTTGAAAAAGCACTGCTAGACTTGGGGGCAAGCATCAACCTTCTTCCTTATTCTGTTTACGAAAAGCTTGGATTGGGGGAACTCAAGCCAACATCCATCACTTTGCAATTGGCTGATCGCAGCATAAAAAGACCTAGAGGTATTTTAGAAGATGTCCTAGTTCAGGTAAATGATTTTATTTTGCCTGCTGATTTTGTTGTGTTAGATATGGAGGAATCTTCTATGTCATCATCTCTACCGATCATATTAGGTAGGCCCTTTATGAGTACAGCTGATATAAAAATTTGTGTTAAAAAGGGCATTATAAGTATGAAGATAAACGGAGAAAAAGTGGAATTTAAAATGTTTGATACACTGAAATTACCACAAGATGATCATGAATGCTATAATATTGATGTGGTGCAGGAGATTGTTGATCAAACATTTCAGGTACATAGCGTTGAACCACTACAAGCCACAATCACTCAATCTCTAACTTTATCTCATGTTGAACAGGAATACGATGACTGGGAGATTGCAGAGACAGTACATCACCTTGAAACTCCACAGTCATATTCAGGTAAGCCTGCACCTTTATTTGAAAAATTGGTGTCTGATAAAAATTGTTCTTCTATAGATCAGGCGACTGATGAACAGAGTAAGTCGACTGGTGTTCTAACCAGTCGACCAAACCCAGACACCCAGAACAAGTCGACTGCTGACATGGACCAGTCGACTGTACAGAAGCGTCCAGACATAGAACTCAAGCAGCTGCCCGATCATTTGAAACATGCATTTTTGGGCGAGAACCAGACACTGCCGGTGATAATTGCTGCAAACTTAAATGCACAGGAAGAAGAAAAGCTGCTGAAGGTATTGCGAGAACACAAAAATGCAATAGGATGGACCATTGCAGACATCAAGGGAATAAGTCCATCCAAATGCATGCATAGAATACTCCTTGAGAACGATGCAAAACCTAGCAGAGAGGCACAACGAAGGCTCAACCCCAACATGAAGGAAGTGGTAAGAGCAGAAATTTTGAAGCTACTAGATGTTGGCATCATCTATCCTATCTCAGACAGCAAATGGGTAAGTCCTATACATGTAGTACCTAAGAAAAGTGGAGTTACAGTGATAACAAATGAAGAGAATGAACTTATCCCAACAAGAGTAACCACAGGATGGAGGGTATGCATTGACTATAGGAAGTTGAATAATGAAACCAGGAAAGATCACTTCCCTCTCCCTTTTATTGATCAAATGTTAGAAAGATTAGCAGGGTATAGTCATTATTGTTTTCTAGATGGTTATAGTGGCTATAATCAAATTGCTATTGCTCCAGAAGATCAAGAAAAGACCACTTTTACATGCCCTTTTGGTACTTTTGCTTACAGGAGGATGCCTTTTGGATTGTGCAATGCTCCAGCTACATTTCAGAGATGCATGATGAGTATATTTTCAGATATGGTGGAAAGGTTTATTGAGGTATTTATGGATGACTTTAGTGTTTTTGGATCTTGTTTTGATGAATGCCTTAACCATTTGCAGCTTGTTCTTAAAAGATGTGAAGAATGCAATTTAGTGCTAAATTGGGAAAAGTGCCATTTCATGGTACAACAAGGTATTGTGTTGGGACATGTTGTGTCAAAAAGAGGCATAGAGGTAGACAAGGCAAAAATTGATATAATATCGAAACTACCCCCTCCCACTACAGTTAAGGGTGTTAGGAGTTTTCTAGGACATGCAGGGTTCTATAGAAGATTCATAAAAGATTTCTCAAAAATCTCCAAACCCCTTTGTGACTTATTAGCTAAAGATGTTGAGTTTGTATGGACAGAAGAATGTACAAATGCTTTTAATACATTGAAAAATCTTCTCATTTCTGCACCTATTGTCATGGCACCAGAGTGGAGCCATCCTTTTGAGCTCATGTGTGATGCAAGTGATTATGCCTTAGGGGCTGTTTTAGGTCAAAGAATCAATAAGAAACCCCATGTTATTTACTATGCTTCTCGAACTTTAAACGATGCACAGCTAAATTATTCCACCACTGAAAAAGAAATGTTAGCTGTTATTTTTGCTATAGAGAAGTTTAGATCATACTTAATTGGTTCTAAAGTTATTGTTTTTACTGACCATGCTGCCTTGAGATATTTGTTTGCTAAAAAGGATGCTAAGCCTAGGTTAATCAGATGGGTGCTGTTGCTTCAAGAATTTGATCTTGAGATTAGAGACAAGAAAGGAAGCGACAATGTTGTGGCAGATCACATGTCCAGACTACTTCAGGAGGAAGAGAGAATTATGCCCCCGCTGAATGAAAATTTCCCAGATGAACATCTATTTGAAATAAATGTTCAAACTCTCGGGGCAGTCGACTGGTCCTTCCACCAGTCGACTGGACTCTCTGAACAGTTCCCCTGGTTTGCTGATATTGTCAATTTTCTAACTGCTCATGTTTTTCCTCCAGGTATGACACATCAGGAAAGGAAAAGATTGGTGGATCTGAGCAAACACTATTATTGGGATGATCCTTATTTATTCAAATTTTGCTCTGATCAAATTATAAGAAGATGTGTGGCAGACGAGGAACAAAGGAGTATTCTACAACATTGCCACCAATATGCATGTGGAGGACATTTTGGGCCAAAGAGAACAGCACTTAAGGTATTGCAATCTGGTTTTTATTGGCCTAAAGTATTCAAAGATGCTTTTTCTTTTTGCAGGACTTGCGACAAATGCCAGAGGACAGGCAACATCTCTTCTAGAAATCAAATGCCACTACACAACATACAAGTAATCGAGCTTTTCGATGTTTGGGGAATCGACTTCATGGGTCCATTTCCTAACTCATTTGGTTATTTATATATACTTGTTGGTGTGGATTATGTGTCTAAATGGGTCGAAGCTGTCCCCTCACGAACTAATGATCACAAAGTTGTTGTCAAGTTTTTGCAGGAGAACATTTTCACTAGGTTTGGTACACCACGAGCAATAATAAGTGATGGAGGGAGCCACTTCAATAACTACCCATTTGCTTCTTTGATGAAGAAATATGGGATTACACATAGAGTGGGAACTCCATATCATCCTCAAACCAGTGGGCAGGTGGAGATTAGCAACAGAGAGATCAAGAGTATCTTGGAAAAGACAGTCAACACAAGGAGGAAGGATTGGTCGCTACGCTTGAACGATGCCTTATGGGCCTACAGGACCGCTTTCAAGACACCTATTGGCATGTCACCATACCGTTTGGTGTTTGGAAAAGCCTGTCATTTGCCAGTTGAGTTGGAGCACAGAGCGTATTGGGCTATCAAAAAGTTCAACTTTGATATGAAACAGGCAGGTGACAAAAGGAGATTGCAACTAAATGAGCTTGAAGAATTGAGGCACGATGCATATGAAAATGCCAAGCTATACAAGGAAAGGACTAAGTTATACCATGATAAACAATTAGCAAGGAAGGAGTTTTATGAAGGACAAAAGGTATTCATCTACAACTCAAGATTAAGACTCTTTCCAGGCAAGCTCAAGTCAAGATGGTATGGGCCATATATTGTCACAAAAGTCTTTCCACATGGTGCATTGGAAGTTCATAGCGAAGAACGAAAGCAAACATTCAAGGTGAACGGACACAGGGCGAAGCCATACATAGAGATGAGTCTAGAACCGCAAGAGGAAGATGTAAATCTTCAAACCATTCAATGCATTGCGTGAACTCATCATGTCTAGCTGAAGACATGAAACACAGCGCTTATTGGGAGGCAACCCAACTTTTTAGGGGAGTATTTACACTTTCCTTTACTTTCTTTCGTTATTCATTTTTATTTTTCCGTCTCTCCTTACTAGATGGTAACACATGCCTATATCTTATGTTTTGTGCGAACATTGAGGACAATGTTCCATCTAAGTGTGGGGGTATTAGTTAGTTATATTTGAAATCTTTTGAATTTTTTTTTAGGATAAACAATTTCTTATAAAGTAAGAGTAAGGATACTTATTTACTTTAGGATTGTTGAGTTTCATAATTCCCTACAAAATTGTGCGAGTCATGCGATTATACATAATAAACAAATGTGATGCTTTTTCTGATAATTATTCCCTTTAGATCTAGTCCTAAATCGAGTTTAAGTAAATAGAGTGATACAATATATGTATATATTTGAATAAAGTCAGTCTACTCCAATGTTTTGAGCGCTTAGTAACTAGGGGTATTCATCACCAATGTTTACCTTTACGTCAAACGGCAATTTGAAATATGAGTATGCAAAGCACTTTAATGTTTGTGACTTGTTGAGTAACCGGGTGGATACATCACAAATGTTTCGCATTCGCGTCAAAAGACAAGTGACAACTTTAAAGAAGAGACTATAAAAATAAAAAATAAAAAAAAAAAAAAAAAAAATAAAAACCCTCTAGTTTGCTACTGGATTTGTAGTAGAGAAAAGGGATAATCACAGACTGAGTAGTTGAATACTATAACTACATTAATCGCATGACAAATATGATTAAGTTTGGGGATTATGACTGAACAATTGCACTAGAGAAAGTGGGTATGTTCAATTTTACTTTATCTGAAATTGTTTGTAGTTTTATATTTTTCATTTTGATGTCCACATAATAAGAAATCTTGATGGTTGAGTTTATTCTGATTATTACTCCCTTGTTCATAAATTCACTTTTTGCTTGAGGACAAGCAAAAGCTAAGTGTGGGGGTATTTGATGAACACATTATTATTCACTTTTTTAGAGCAATAATCTTAATATAATTAGACATTTAAAAGCTCTATATATGGTATTTAACTCTTATTTTCTCTTTTCCATAGGAAACAGCTTATAACAGCAAAACGAAGCAGTTTCAGGACTTCAAGGATAATACACAAAGAACTGCAGAGGATAAGTCGACTGGTTCCCCAACACAGGCGACTGGACAAGAGAAGCTGATTTTCCACAACTCTCGACACAGTCGACTTATTCCCAAGAGCAGTCGACTGGCCTGATCAAAGAGGAAATCTACAGAAATCTCGACTCAGTCGACTGGTCAGAGATAAGTCGACTGGTCTGCGGCGGAGTAAACAAATCAAATCTTCAAAGATACACCTGAATCTAATTTCAAATCTATTTGAATCAAGATATTATGCAGCGAATCAAATCTAAAGACAGGGTATTTCCAAGAGGACGTGGTGAACAGATAAGGAAGGAAAGGAGAAAAGAGAAAGATATTAATCATCAAATCAAATAAAGAAGGATCTTCCTGAAAAAGTGGAAACCCTAATTCTCAGCCGTACTCTATAAATATCAGAAGAGATCGACTTAGAGAGGGGATCATCAGATATATCTCTGGGAAGCGGCTCAATCACCAAGTTCCTGAACAAACATCGAGAGCATCACTCCATCAACATCGAAGAAGGAGAGAGAAGATCCAGCAACCAGAAGGCAGTCGACTGTGTGACAGCCAGTCGACCATATTGCCGGAATCCATTAGTTTATTTCTTCTTCTCTCTTTATTCTTTTATGTTGATCATGTATTCAAACTTGTTAAGCAATAAAGTTATTATTATGTGGAACTAATTTCATAGTTGGGTAGATCGAAACCGTAGTTATGTAATGCTATTTTCTTCTGAACTCTTCTATGTTACTTATTGATTGAATCTAATTGAATTGGTATAGGTTTATGATAGTCAAACTAGTTCTCAAGACTGAGAGCAGTCGACTGAGGTGAGAGCCAGTCGACTGACGTACAGAACTTGGGAAGCTCAAGTTTGGATGTCATTTATCTGAATCTGTTATATGAGCATATTGAGACGACCGAATCTCGTGCTCATAATTTGTAACAAAGGAATCTTTAGGGGTTCTTGGTTCAATCAACTTAGAGGATCTAGATCTGATACCAATTTCTAGAACTTTAAGTGTTTGTTCATTTCCACTGTTCTTATGTTTTCTCTAAGTATAATTTAGTAGATACCATGCTAGATACTTACGGAAAGAAACGAATTAGAGTAGATACCATGCCTAATTCTTAGCTTAGGGAAACAATACTTTAAGGAGTAGATACCATGCCCTTGAAGTGAACAAACATGAGTAATTAGAAGTAAATTCAGAAGGCAACTTAGCATTATTAACTATTGGTGGAGATCAACAGCCCAACTATTCAAGAGATATTTGTGATTCAACACCTCTCATCTTAGTTTTAATCTTTTAGTTCTTTTAGAATATTATAAAAACTCTTATTCATTTTTATTATTAGTTTTATTGATTAGTAAGTTGAAGTCTACAATCTCTGTGGGATCGACCCTTGCTATTACTACGATTCGATTCGTGCACTTGCGAGGTTTTATAATTTGTGTCTAGTTTTATCTATTTATTCAGGTAACTAGATTCCAACAACACTGAAGCCTCAACTGAGCCAAAGATGCTCCCAATCCTTGCAAGACAACCTCAATACCTGCTCGGTCCAATTCCTCAATCAGATGCTTCTGAGTTGTAATCAAATTGGCTAAGCTGCTCTTGCGACTAAGTGCATCCGCAACAACATTAGCCTTCCCAGGATGATACTTGATCTCAGGTCGCATGTCCTCAAGCACTTCCAACCATCTCCGCTGCCTCAGATTCAGATCCCTCTGCTGATATATATACTTCAAGTTCTTATGGTCCGTGTACATGTTCAACTTCTCATCGTACACGTAGTGCTTCCATTGCTTTAGGGCAAAGATGATTGCAGCCAACTCCAGATCGTGAGTCGGGTAATTCTTCTCATGTAGTCTTAATTGCCTAGACCCATAAGCGATTACTCTTCCTTCTTGCATTAAGACACATCCAAGCCCACGATGTGAAGCATCGCTATAAACTTCATACTCAACACCTGCTCTAGGCAAAGCCAAAATAGGTGCAGTAGTCAGTTTCTCTTTCAACTCCTGAAAGCTTGCCTCACGTTGCTCAGTCCACTTGAAGCTCACATTCTTCTTGGTCAGTCCAGTAAGCGGCACGGCTATCTGAGCATAACCTTGAATGAATCTCCTGTAGTATCCAGTCATTCCAAGGAAACTTCTGACTTCCTTCACTGTAGTAGGCCTAGCCCAATCTCTTACTGCCTCTATCTTCTGAGGGTCAGTTGCCACTCCCTCCTTAGAAAGAATGTGACCAAGGAATGCCACTTCAGATTTCTAGAAATCACACTTGGATAACTTGGCATACAACTTCTGCTCTTCCAGCTTCTTCAAAACTGCTGCCAGATGCTCGGTGTGCTCCTCTTCTGACTTGGAGTACATGAGAATATCATCGATAAACACCACGATGAAAGAATCAATGAACGGCCTCATAACTCTGTTCATTAAATCCATGAAGATTGCGGGTGCATTCGTCACTCCAAATGGCAGAACTATGAATTCGTAATGCCCATGTCGAGTTCTAAATGCAGTTTTGTGCACATCTTCAGCTTTCACTCGAACTTGGTGATATCCTGATCGAAGATCTATTTTGGAGAATACAGCTGCTCCTTGTAGACGATCGAACAAATCATCAATTCGAGGAATATGACTTATTCTGAACAGTGACCTTATTCAGCTCCCGTTAATCGATACACATTCTCATCGATCCATCCTTCTTCTTTACCAAAAGCACTAGTGCTCCCCAAGGTGACGCACTAGATTGAATAAAGCCTTTCTCCAACAGTTCCTCAATCTGCCGTTTCACCTCATCATGTTCCACTGGAGCCATCTTATATGGTACCTTAGAAATGGGTGCACTTCCCGGTTGAACAGTAATGCTGAACTCTACATCACGATGCGGGGGTAACCCAGGAAAATCTTCCAAGAACACAGTCGGATAGTCCCGAACCACAGGAATCCCTTGCACTTCCACAGGAGTCTCTTCCTTGCGGATAGTTGCCACCAGCTTAGAACACTTCTGCTTCCCTTGGAAAGTGACTTCAGGTCCACCTGGAGCCTTCACTGTTACCGTCTTGGTCTTACACTCGATGTTTGCACTGTACACCGACATCCAATCAATGCCAATGATAACATCGACACCCAAGATAGTCAGCTCAATCAGATCAATGCCTAAGATTCGGTCCCCAATCACGATCTCACAATCAGCATAATACCGATCAGTGGTTAAAATTTCCCCTGATGGAGTAGCTACTGCTAAGATCTTGCTTGGAAAAATCATCGGTTCAACTCACAACACTTTAGCAAATTTAGGTGACATAAAAGTATGAGAGGATCCAGTATCGAACAACACAACAGCTTTCATTTCATATTATGATGTAAAAGGTCCATCAAATTCGAAGTATGAGACATGAACTTTCAAATCAACTTGCATTTCATTGAATTCCAAACTTTATACATTCGAATTGAAAAACATTTCTTGACATCAGAATGAAAGATAGTAGAAGCTACAACAGTCTAACTCCTACGGTTCCTCTTCACTTCTCGAAGTTCTCCCCGTAGTTCATCAACTTCATCCTTCAGCATATCGGTCAAATTCTTCCTCTTCTCGAGTTCCCATATCCGATGACTGAGAACTGAAAAGTCATCCTTGCGCTTTGCCAGCTAGCCTCCAATAATCCGACTCTCTCTCACAGTGTTTCTACCAGCCTCTGAAGAGAAGTCACAAGACTATTTGGAACTGGTTCTTATTCTTCGTCAGAAGAAAAGTCATCAGATGAATCCGGAGGTGGGGTAATCTCTCGGGATTCAGGCCATTCTTCTCCGTCAGAATCTGCTTGCCCTGGGTAGTACTCGTCCTCGGAATCTGCCTATCCAGGATGGTACTCTTCCTCGATGATATGCCAGTCGTCGTCTCAGCAGAGTCGAAGTGATCAGCCATCTTTAGAAATAGAGAGGAACAAGCATAAGTCATAGAGCAACACAAATGTAAGTCACTTACATTTAAATCTCTAGACTCAAACACACACTCTAATGTCCACTTCTAGGGTGTCGTTCCTTATAAATTTGTACAAGTGTGGAAAGCGTAGAAGCGTGGCTCTGATATCACTCTGTAACGCCCCGAATCCAAAATACACTGAATTCGAGATGTTCTACAGGATCTTTCCGCTTCCTTTAGTACAATTTTACAAGGAAATTTAAACTTTTCACTTTACATCAGAGTTTACATAAATATTACACTTTTCTTTTGCACAGCGGAAGTAAAATTTACAACAATTGAATAAATGTACAACAACATGGTATAATCTTTAAGCATCCATTCCTCTTTAATCTTTAACATGCCATTTACCTGCATATAAGAATGTGGGTACGTCAGTTTATTCAACCGACGATCATTATACACGACCATCCTCTCTATGCCGGAAATAGTATAACTTATTTTCCATATTTAGCAAACACAAACTTGTCACATTCAAACTAAAGGGACTACCCTATTGATGTCGTGTTGTGATTGTGCACTTAGTCCTTAATGCAGTTATTTATATAATATGACATTAATGCACACTTGTTCGGATTCTATGCATCCCATATTACATAGGTCCGAGGGCAAGCCTCTTATTCGTTCTTCAACTTTGTAGGGTTCAATCCCTCGCCATGACTTAATCTACTACTGTAACTCTGGTGAGTATCCTAGATGATCTATGAGTACAAGCTCGTGTACAGAAAATCCTGGACTGGAATCCTACGCCAAGTCTTGACTCATCAAGCATGCATTCTGTGGCAATTCAGCCTCACTTCATGGCACACGATCCTCTTGCAGTCACCAAACATCCCACAAGCGTGGCTAGAGTCCGATCATTCTGAGTTGCGCCCACGCCATGTCTTGACTCATCAAGCATGCATTCTGTGGCTCACACACCCGCACCGTAAACCCTAGTTCTCATACTCGTGTTTTTCTCTCACTTTCATCACATCTTCACTATGCACTAATCCTTAGTTTTTATTAGAATCATGAACAAAAATCAAAGCTCTAGAGTTAGCCTCTCCACTAAACCGGACTTATTCATTCATTTCAACATGACCAACCTTGGTCTTTCTTTTCAAATTTCATTTCATTTCATTTCCAACGTCGGGGGAGAATTAGCTACTCTTTTGTTTCAATTTTCAATTCACAATTTCAAATGAGCATTTCCAATTCATAAATTCATTATGTTGAGTTAGCATACTCAAATAGCATTCCTCTTTTCAAATCATGATTTCAAATTTGTTCAAATAGTCCATAACTATACATAAATCTCATATGCTTTATCAATTATCACTTCATATCAAAATTTCACATCACTAACAAATATTCACAATTCATATTTTCCACATTATCCTCAAGTGAGAATAAATTGCATCATGTCACACAATAAAATTTCTTTTTGCCAAATCATCTTCTAATCCTTCATTTCAATTTCTTCTTGTAAGTTATAATTTTTCACAAAGTATATATCTAGAACCATAGTCTATTTATGCCTTTTATTCTCAAATCATAGTGTATTTCATGCAAATAATCCCCAAATCAATTTTATAAAGTCCCTTATATTTTTAGGAGAATAACCATATTTTTCTCATAATTTTTGGACAATTAAAACCCCCAAAAAATATAATTTTTCATTCTTGCCAAGAGCAAGAATCGAACCCAGCTCCGCTGAGTCACAGCCGAGAACACAAGCCAACAGACCGGTTTGTGCCAGCGATGTAAAGCATGGCCCGCTGTTAACTTATTTTAAAAAAAAACAAACAAAGTAATGTTTCCCACGGGATTCGAACCAGTCACCACCGAGAAGCCAACCGTGCTCTCTGACCCCTTGAGCTATGTGCTCAGGTTGTCACATTATAATTTCATATTCATTTAACCCGTGCTCTCTGTTATTTAGAACATTTCGATGTTCAACTAGCCTTTGTTTCATTTGGCTTTCATGAAAAATACTTTATAACTCCAGATTAATTCTTCCTCACATAATTCACATACCAGTATGAACAAAATAATTTTTGTAATAATTAAAACATATTTTCATACACTAATTCAAATTATACATTATAATACTATATTTCTTCTCTTTTCGACATTTCTTCGCATTGTAGCATTCTAATCTCTTTATCAATAAATTTTCACCTTAATTCTCTGACTTTAATCATTTTCCTAATATCAAACACATATTTTAATTTACTCATGCCCATATCAACACAAAGGGTCTATTTAACACATGAAATGGAAAAATCAAATTACTAACTTTTGTGTAGTTCTTGATAGTAATAAATGTGTTTTCATTAATCAATCCATGCTTCTAATCAATTCACATACAACTCAAATAATAGAACCACATATAAATTTGTATGTCCACATTTCAATCATTCAAGAAGTCATTTTTCCCAATTCAAGTGTGCTCTTCTTAATCATTTTCATGCTTCAATTTTTCTAATTAAACTAGCATGCAATCCTACTTTAGAAATAGGGAAAATTTACCCACCTTGTATAGAGAGAAAAACACAATTAGCAACAAAAGTCCTTTGCAACACAAGTGCACCTCCTCCTAGACGCGCGCACACGAACCTCCAAGCACACACCCACAACCGAAAGCTCCCTCCTTGAATAGCCGACCTCCCCTTCTTCTTGGTGATGCAAGAACAAGCCCACTCACAACTCAATCTTTTAACTCACAAACTACTACTAGATAATGCTATTAGACTATAGGTTTGGAAGAGAATATTAAGCACAAAATAACTAGCCATGGGAGGGGGTATTTATACTAAAAATCAAATAGAATGGAGGGCTAGGATCAATTGGTTGGTTGTAGGATGGAGGGCTAGGATGGAAGTAGGAGTTGCAATAACTACCCACATCAAAGTAACCACCATACCATGATCACCACTCAAAATTTGAGTTCCCTCCAAAAAGAAGCATTCCCGGCCATGAAGAAAGCATGCATTTTGCACGTGTACGTGTAGTGCACGTGCATGCAACTAGGACCAAAATTTGTGCATTAAATTTTTGTATAAAAATAAAACAGCATTTAAATTGTATTCTACATGACAAGTTGTATAAAAAAAATAGATTAATCCATGGACTTTAGTTTATGGGCCAAAATAGTTATTTTAAAATAAAATAAATAAATTACATTTTGGGCTTTAAGAAAAAGGGTTTTTTATTTAATTAAAATAAGGCTTTTGTACAAAATAATTAAAAGCACATATCAAAATATCTTCACTCATCTTGATAAAAATATTAACCAAAATATTGCACGTACACACTACGTGCAAAATAAATAATTTTTCATAAATTGAAAATTCAGGGCATTACAATCAAGTTTGATTTTAACATATACTTTGTATGACACTGATGTTTCTGTTATAATTCTCTTGCAGGTCTCGAGTGGTACTGCTACATAGTTTAACGCTTTAACATCGGCCTGGTCTTAGAATGTTACTTCCTGTAGCAAATCGATCATCTTTCGCCTGTCTGTCATGATGCATTTCTGTTAATTAGTTTGTTTGTTTGATTGTTTGTTTGTGTTTACAGAGTATGCAGTCGAAGATCAGCGTCTCGTCTACGCAGGACCGCTGTTGGAGATATATTATTCTTTGACTGATTCAATTTAATTATATGGCTTTCTGTTTTTATATACAGATTGATTAGTTTATTACATTTTTGACATGTGGTCAACTATGTAATTTAGTTAACAGATTTATATAGATTGATAAGTTTATAAAATTGTTTAATTATTATGCTTGATTATTTGAATGAATTTGTATTGTGATGTATTTTTATATTTTTTATTATGTTTTATTACTGGATTTGTGAAAAATTATTAGAATGAATTCTGGAAAATAATTCTGAATTGAATTACAGGTATTTTGATTTGATAAATTGGAAAAAAAAAATTACCATCACAAAATTGTTTGCAAAAAAAAAAATAATAATAATAATTATAATACCTACCCAGCGTTTTAAAATGCCGGGATAGGTCTTTTAATGGAAAATAAAATAAAAAATAAAATTAACCTATCCCGGCATTTACAAATGCCTAGATATCTTTATAAAATACCCCGGCATTTGAAAACGCCGTGGAAAGTCTTCAGCAACCCCGGTAGGGACAAGCATGGCGCTTATGTCGATGCATTTCGAAGCGCCGACGGGATCAACCCCGGCATTTATAAATGCCGGGAATGGACAAAAATAATGTAGGGGTTTGCCTTCCTGACACTCAAAAAGTATTAAAACAAAGAATGCAATTGTATACATCGGGAGGAAAGTACGAGGTATGATGTCTCTGAATGTCAAATAGTAGTTCGATCTAATGTCACTCTTTATTGCACCGTTCTCTCAAAGAATTTGAGGTCATCCTTTGTTATGGTTTGTGAATCCAAATAGACGATAATCGGGTTGGAGAAGACAGAAGAATAGACGAAGATGGAGCAAGCAGCTCAGTGCAGCCAGCAGCTGCAGGCAAGTTGCGGTCGACCGCATTTGGAAAGTCGATCGCACACGTACAGAAAAATGTACTGTCGACTATGCATTCGACTGTCTCTCTCTCTGTTGGACCCTGCAGACTTGAAGGAATGACTGGTCAAACGGGCAGTCGACCGACCCACTCTCTGTTAGACCCTGAACAGTCGAAGGCATGAACCGGTCGACCGACATTGTGTTGCGGTCGACCGTCACGATGCTGATTGATAAGCAGCTGAGATTTGAAATTGTATAACCTATATATATTGTATTGTGTGCAATTTTAGGGTTAAGAGAAAAGAAAAGAAAGATCTAATAGCCGTTATTGAGAGAGAGGGAGCTAGAGAAAAACCCTACACCTTGGTGGTGAGTTCTTGAGAGATTTGTAAACTTGTTCTTCATATTTCTAGTGGAAATCGTAGGAGGGCCTCTGCGCAGGAAAGTAGCCACTACATTGGGTGAACCTCAATAAAATCTCGTGTGTTCTTGTGTGTTGCTTTTGGTTGTTCTTTGTTCTCTTGCTTTTGATTCTATTGTTCTTGCATCTTTGGTTGTGAGTTATTCCGCAGTTAAAACTTGATAAAGTGGTATCAGAGCACCAGGTTGGTAGCGTGCATTGGTGGCTTGGAATAGATTGGATCAAAAAGCACTTGGACAGATTCAGTTGTTGCTGAGTAGAAAGTCACTATTTCACAATGAGAATGCAAAGACCGTGAAGGAGGCAATGGAGATCTTGACAGATATGTTTGAGAAACTGAATGCAGCCAATCAGATCCTACACCTAAAGAAGTTGGTTAACTTGAAGTTGTTCGAAAGAGGTTCGGTTGCATAGCACATCAACAATTTCTATATGGTTTACAATCAGATGGAATCGTCGGGTTTAAAGTTTGAGAAAAGGATACAATCGTTGTTGTTGCTATCCAGTCTTCACGATAGTTACGGCACAGTAGAGCAGACTGTTACAAGCACCATGACTGATACAATAACTCTAAAAGATATTATAAGCCGCATTATAAATAAGGATGCAAGGAGGAACAGACATGGAGAGACTTCGGTATCATATCCTAGCAATGTCACGCTGTCAGTTGATAACCATGGTAGAAGTAATAACAGAGGAAGGTCGCAAAGTAGGAATCACAGGTCCAAGTCAAGAACTGGACATCGCAAATGTGAGTGTTGGTATTGCAAGAAGCCAGGACACAAGAGAGACCATTGCGAGTACAAGAAAGCACAAGCAAGATCATAGGTAGCGAATGTGGTAAGTATTGAACCCTGTCTAGATAAATTGTGTTTATCTCCTGGATTTAATATTATGCAAGATGATAGGTGTATAGACTCAGGTACTTCTTATCATTGTACACCCATGAGGGATGTTTTTTAGGGATACAGGAAAGGTGATTTTGGTGCAGTTTCAGTTGGCAATGGGCAAATATGTCCAATTGTAGGTACAAGCACAGTGAGAGTGAAGGCTCGCAATGGTGGAAAATTGGTCTTGAATGACACAAGACATATTCCAAGTTTGAAGAAGAACTTAATCTCAACTAGTAAACTAGATAAAGAAGGATTCACAACAACTTTTGGGCATGGAGAATGGAAGGTGACTACATGTGCCAGGTTGGTGGTAAAAGAAAAGCGTGGTGACATGTTATACTTACTCAGAGGAAGTGATTTAGGTGATATCATTGCTACAGTATCAACAGGTAGTTCCTCTTTGATTTTATGGCATGCTAGGTTAGGGCACCTTGGTTGAAAAGGTGTCAAGCAGATTTGTTCTAGGAATCTTTTGCAGGGGCTTAAGAAGATTGAGATGGATTTATGTGAGAACTGCATGATGGGCAAACAGAAGACAGTTAGCTTTCATTTGAGTGAGCGTGAGAAGAATCTTGGAAAGCTAGAGTTGGTACATACAGATGTGTGGGATCCAGCTCAAGGAATTCTCTTATGGTGGTAAGAGATACTTCGTTACATTCATAGAGGATGCTACAAGAAAAGTTTGGGTTCATGTCATTCGCAAGAAATCACAAGTGTTTAATGCATTCAAAGCATGGAAGTCCAGAGTTGAGAATGAGAAGGTTTGCAAAGTGAAAGCAATAAAGTCAGACAATGGAGGTAAGTACACAAGCAAAGAGTTTGTTGACTATCTCGCAAAGGAAGGTATCAAAGGAATCAAGACAGTTCCAAAGACTCCACCAGAGAATGGAGTAGCAGAAAGAATGAACCGCACGATACTCGAAATGACGAGATGCATGAGACTTCGTGCGGGTCTTCTAGTCCATCTTTAGGTCGCTACAGTGGATACAGCTGTGTACTTGATTAACCGTTGTCCGTCTAGTGCCCTTGATGGGGCCATTCAGCAAGAACTATGGTCAGATAAAACTGTCAATTATTCACATATAAAAGTTTATGGTTGTATTGCATATTCACTAATTGACAGGGTAGAAAGGAAGAAATTGAATTCTAAGTCCACGAGGTATGTATTCATTGGCTACGGCGGCGATCAGTATGGTTACAGACTTTGGGATTTTGTGGATAACAAGGTCATTCGCAACAGGAATGTAGTGTTCAATGAAGAGGTCTGATATAAGGACAGACACATATGTGAAGATAGTACAACCGGATCAGAGTCAGATTGTGGTTCAGATTCAGATTCAGATTCAGATTCTGAAGGTGGTCCTAATGGTGGGGGCCCTACAGTGCAGCAGCAGGTACAGGTACCACAGAAAGCACAGGAAGTACAGGAACCTCATGGTGAGCCTATTGGGAATGAGCAGGTTATCTAAGATGAACTGGTACAGCCAGAGTAGTTCGGAAAACCTGAACCGGTTGGTGAATCGGTAACCACATTAAGGAGATCGATACGAGAGAGAAGGCCAACCAAGATATTTGATCCATCAGCTAGTATTTTTCACGAGCATGTTCTGTACACGAATTCAGGAGAGCTAGAGACTCATGAGGAGGCTTTGAGGGATGATGCTCGAATTCTGTGGGAGTTAGCCATGCGGGATAAGATGAACTCCTTGGAACAGAACCAAACTTGCAAGTTGACCAAGTTACCTGTAGGGAAACTGACTTTTATAAACAAATGGATTTTTAGAGTCAAGGATGAGGCAGATGGCAGTAAGAGGTACAAGGCGAGGCTTGTTGTGAAATGATTCTCTCAAAAAGAAGGTATTGATTATAGTGAGATCTTTGCACCGGTTGTGAAGATGACTTCAATTAGGGTTCTGCTCAGTATTGTGGCAGTTGAAGACTTGTTCTTAGAGCAGTTGATTGTGAAAACAGTATTTCTCCATGATGATGTCGAAGAAGAGCTGTACATGAAACAACCCACAGGTTTTGAAGCAAAAGGAAAAGAAGACATGGTGTGTTGACTGAGGAAGAGTCTTTATGGGCTCAAACAAGTACCGTGGCAATGGTACTTGATGTTTGATTGCTTTTTGAGAGGAAAAATTTCGATAGATACGAAACAGATCATTGTGTGTATGTTCGTAGATATGAGGACAATGATATAGTTATCTTGGCATTGTATGTGGACGCATGTTGTTAGCAGGTTCATGTATGGAGAAAATCAAGAAAGTGAAGAAGATGCTAGCTTCAGAGTTTTTGATGAAGGACTTGGATGAAGCAAAGCAAATCCTCAGCATGAAGATTAGTAGACACAGGAAATGTAAGAATCTTTGGTTATCTCAAACGGCCTATGTGAAGAAGGTATTGAAGAGATTCAATATAGATGGCACAGGGCCAGTCACTTGTCCCTTGGCTACTCACTTCAAGTTATCGATGGACTTGTGTCCTAAGACAGAGGCAGAGATGGAGAAAATGGCCGTTATTCCTTATGCCTCAGCCGTTGGGATTTTGATATATGCGATGGTGTCTACAAGACTAGACATCGCACAAGCAGTGAGAGTTGACAGCCGTTACATGAAGAATCCAGGTAAACAGCATTGGGATGCAGTAAAGTGGATTCTTAGATATCTAGCAGATACTTCAGATTTTTCTCTTTGTTTTGGAGGAGATTCTTTGCAAATACATGGTTATGTGGATGCAGACTTTTTGGGCGATCGTGATGGTTCAAGTACTACAGGATATGTGTTTACAGTTGGAGGAACAGGTGTCAGTTGGGCTTCACAGTTACAAAAGGTTGTAGCACAGTCAACCACGGAGTCAGAGTATATGGCACTTACAGAAGCAACGAAAGACATGTTGTGGATTTCAGAGCTTATGAAACAGTTGGGCAGGGAGCAACCCATAGGTAAGCTATGGTGTGACAGTCAAAGTGCAGTTTTCTTGGCGAAAAACTCGGCATATCACTCTAGGACTCGGCACATTCAAATGAGGCATCATTTTATCAGAATGGCGATTGAGAAGAAATGGTCGAAGCTATCTAAGATTCTTGGCACTAAGAATCCGGCGGACATGCTCACAAAGGTAGTGGATAGCAGGAAACATCAATTCTGCTACATTGCTATTGATTGCCTCCAGGTTAATTGATAAGGAGACTCGCAGAGGCAGAGACCTAGACTAGGCCAATGGAAGAATGAAGAACAGGTTAGAGACTTCGTGTATATGTCTCCAAGTGGAGATTGTTAGGGTTTGTGGATCCAAATACACGATAATGGGGTTGGAGAAGACATACGATAAGAAGAGTCGAAGATGGAGCAAGCAGCTCAGTGCAGCCACTAGCTGCAGGCAAGTTGCGGTCGACCGCACTTGGACAGTCGATCGCACACGTACAGGCAAATGTACGTTCGACTGTGCAGTCGACCGTCTCTCTCTCTGTTGGACCCTGCAGACTTGAAAGAATGACCGGTTGACCAGGCAGTTGATCGACCCACTCTCTGTTAGACCCTAAACAGTCGAAGGCATGAACCGGTCGACCGACACTGTGTTGCGGTCGACGGTCGCGATGCTGATTGATGAGAGGCTGAGATTAGAAGTTGTGTAAACCTATATATATTATACTGTGTACGATTTTAGGGTTAAGTAAAAAGAAAAGAAAGATCTAACAGCCGTCATTGAAAGACAGAGAGATAGAGAGAAACCCTACACCTTGGTGGTGAGTTCTTGAGAGATTTGTAAACTTGTTCTTCATATTTCTAGTGGAAATCGCAGGAGTGTCTCTGCACGGGGAAGTAGCCATTGCATTGGGTGAACCTCGATAAAATCTCGTTTGTTCTTGTGTGTTACTTTTGGTTGTTTTTTGTTCTCTTACTTTTGATTCTATTGTTCTTGCATGTTTGTTGGTGAGTTATTCCACAGTTAAAACTTAACACCTTCTCCAACAAGGGTAGCATCTTATTTATACTACTAGTTCTCAGGAGAAGATAGTTCGGGTTACTTGGAGGTTCTACATTAGAAGTGGTACTGCTCCTTTTAGACAATTGATCAGAATATTTATCTATTGATCCTTCCCTTCTTTTGAGTAGCAGTCTATAAGTATATCAATATTTATCTATTGATATTACAAATATGATTCCAACTGCGTGACATTGTTTTTTCAGCCACTGTTTGACACAGGCAAATATGATTGCTGGTTATTTGTTGAAAGGAGCATTACGCTTTCTATCAATCAACCTAGGGTTTTTATTGCTAATTTTTGTACTATTTTTTCATTGAGCTCACATATTAAGAGAATACATGTTTTCAGGTTCTAGTGTTGGAGAATGTGATGGGGGAGATTGTTGACAGCATTAGAGATCTTTGTGTTTTGAGGTTCAGCATCTTCCGTTGTGTACTTGAGTTCTGCATAGTGGTCCTTTGTGTAATTAGGGTTTTCTTTATGGGAGTGTTTGGTTGGAGGGGAATGGAGGGGAGGAGTTTTTTAAAACTTTTCATGTTTGGTTCATTTTTTAGAAGGGGAGGGGTGGGAAATGGGGGGGTGCAACACCCCTCCTGAGCCAATTTTGGCTCCCCTCCAATATTGGGTGGATTTGGAGGGGAGAGAAATTATGTCTAATTTTTTAAAATCATTGGACTAAATTGCCCTTTTAAATCCATGCTTATTTTTTAAACCCATGCTTATTTTTTGTGTTTCCTTGAAATTGCTGGCTCTCGACTGACTATAATAGGTAGAGCGAGACGGACGGGGATTATTTTTTCAACTGCAACTACAACTGCAACTGTCGTTGCGTTTTGTTTAGAGATCCGGTCAGTGATGACATTGCAATTGCTACAAGATAGTGTGCACTTATTTCATTCAATTCATGGTTGCCTAGCATATAGTTTCCAAGGGATGCACTCGAGTAACTCCTTTCTTCTTATACTCTTCCCCTGCTGCCAACAAGTAGTGTTCATCTCCTCACTATCCTCATAGTTGTTTAATGTATGATGTATATGAATTCTTGCAGTTAAATACCTGAGCAAAAACGGAGATCTCATGCACTGGCTTTACACTTTTCATCAAGATTTTATAAAGATGATGTGTGTGTTATGAGCGTCCTGTATTGCGCCCAAAGGTGACTGCGGTACACTTTATTTAACCAAATATATACAGAAAAAAGTTTAGCAAAAAATTATATGCAAACATATAGAAAGAGAAAAAAGAGATTACCAAATCAAGTACCAATTAATGTAATAAGATAATGAGCTCGTTGCAGTAAAAATGCACACAAAGGAGTCTCAAATTGCCATCTTGTGATAATATTTGTGATATATGAATAAGATCATCTCCAAAATAGTAATACGAGGAAGAGGTTCAACAAACAAAACACAATTACTTACAAATGAGCACATAATCTAAAATTGAACTAAGAAAAGAAAAGAAAAATTTAAACACACAAAATATTAACATACTGACATCTAATTACAAAATATTGTTGCGACAATAGAAGTAGATCCTGAGCTGCTCCTATGAGAACAACACATGGGCGAAGATAAAACTATAATTGATGACTGCATAACGTTAAACATAAACAGTGATGCACTTGGTTTTATTTACATTTCTAAACTCAAATGTAAAATGGTATAAAAGTAATTTTATTATAAAATCCCTTCCCTCCACTTCTTAACCAAACAAGAAGATAATTATTTTCCCTCCCCTCCCCTCCTTTGAGCCAAACAGAGTCTTCATTAAAATCCCTCCCCTTCCTTTCCGTCCCCTCCCCTCCCCTCCCCTCCTTTGAACCAAACAGAGCCTATATGTTTTGGAAGTTATTTGGTGCTTCCATTGGACTTTGCTAGCTAACCGTAACCTTGGTTTAATATTTTTAAGTCTTGATGGTTGAGTTTCTATTGTGGTTTTATTGCCTTATGTAGTAAGAACAAGAACTTATGTGTTTTCTCAGCCTAGTGATTCTAATTCGTTGTTTATTTTGATATATGATTTTTTTTTGGTTTATTATGTTGCTATTGATGATTTTAAGATTTAAGCATTTAATTTGATGTGATTAGATATCTATAATATGTGATTAATTACAGGTTTCTTTTATTTGAAAATTTTGAGTAAAAAAGTTTTTTTTAAAAAGGGAAAATAGCTATTCCGACGTTTATCAAGAAACTCCGGTATAGATATCAGTCCTAATTTAGAAAAAAAAAGAAACTTTAACCTATAGTAGTGTTTCCTTAGTGCCGCGATAGGATATTTTTTAAAATACAAAATAATTTTTAAAAAAAATTAATTTAACCTATGCCGGCATTTACGAATGCCGGGGTTGCTAATTATTATTCGAAAAAGTAAAACTACATTCCACCTATGGCGGCATTTTTTAAACGTCAGGACAGAGTTTACCCTGTAGTGGCGGTTATCATAAACACCGCTATAGCCCATATACATGTCCCGATGCAAATTATGACGGTGTTTCTGGCGGCATTTTGCCGCTAGCTACTATAGCAGCATTTAAAAACGCTGCTATAGCCTTAGAAAACCGCTGCAATAGTCCAGGCGGTTTGTAGTATGAGGTTGATTATGAGGGCCCACCTCAAAATTGCATAAGTGGGCTGCAATTACCAAATAGATTGGTGCAAATTTTGGACCGCAAATTTAGTAAAAAAATGCATTTGCCCCCAAATTTGCAATCCAAACACTCCGTAAGATGTTTTTTTCTAAAAAAAAGTGGGAAATAAAGTGGAAAACTCATTATAATACTTTTTAAATTATTTTTTTATTTTTTCAATATTCTCTTTCCTTTCTTTGGAATCACAACTCGAAGGGAGGCATTTTCTTATGTACGTAACAACAAAGTTATTATCTCTTTTGGCATTCAGGTTCTAAGCGAGGCATTTTCTTGATAGTGTGCTTTGCCCGTTCAATGAAGTTGAAAGGGTCCAACATGTTTGGTACTTGTTTTCACTATATAATTAACTATTTCCTTGGCAAACTCTTAAATGGAGAATGATACTTGTAGCTTTGTTTGCCTGCACTTACGCTCACCATCTTACAATTGCTATATCTTATGTACGTAACAACAAAGTAAATTATGTCACATGGTTATTGATGACAGACCAATTTGATTTAAGAAGAAACAGAAAAATCAAGAATTTGTTTGTGGAAGAATTGGTACAAGTGTGAGCCTAGTGCTAAAATGTCACTCCTGGGCTCTAAAAGTATGAGCTACATTGTGTTTGAATCCTCTAAGTTTGGGGCTTGATCCCTCAGTATTACAGGTTTTGCCAGGAAGAAGATGGGGGTTGCTAGGATATCCCAATTAACGTGGTGGATTCTTTCAGTATACATCATAAGTTAACTGAGGTATATATCATTGATTTTGGTGGGTCTTCATGCAATATAATAGAATTTATACCTGCACCCTCTTTACCTCGCCCTATGTAATTGACTTTGTTAGTGAGCGTATTGATGTTCTTTAATATGCAAGTTATGCTTTGTTTCAAAAGTATATATGACTGAGTTATCATATTTACTCTTTGAGAAAGGAGATATTTTGAAGTTCTACCATCATATTTCCGTTTCTTAGTTTTATAAAACATGTAAATGTTATAAGAAGGTCAGAAGCAGACTTGACATTAAAAATTTACCTTGATGCCAGATGATAGCTATCCTGCTAAGTTGTTGTTGTTTTTTTTTTTTTTTTTTTGCCTTCAGCATCAGGTTTCTATAATTTTAGACTTTCTTCCTTATTCGAAATCCTCATCCAATTTTAAATTTCAACGTAACCTTTCTAATGTCATTAAAAAAATCTTGCTGAAAAGTCGAGGTTTCTGCCAAATGTTGAATGGAGGTACATGAGCAATTTTTTTAAAGGGAAGTTGGAGATGGGTCAGTTGTACAACAAATGTGCTCAGAAAGTGCATACTATTCATGAATGGAGAAATGAATGGTTTTGTTATGCTTGTAAGAATTTGATATGGAGTAAAGAGAGTGGCGCAATCAGGACCCTCAAATCTCCTCTAATCTCGCTCCTCTGTGATCATCAGGTCAAACAGGTCAAACGGGCTACAACCCATTCAGGCCCACGGGCAAACGGGTACGACCCGGACCGTTAGGGTAATAGACCCGTTTACCTCTGCCTATAAATACCAGCCCCCTCCTCACCTTGAAAGGTAATAAACTCTTTCCCACCTGAACCCTAGCTACTGTTGCTTTCTTAGTAACTGACTAGATCGTCGGAGGGCTTGTCGCCGGGACTTCTCCCGGTGTTTCTAGACAGTTTGCAGGTACACAAAGCCGAGCCGAGCTACTAGATCCGAGCCGAGCACCCGGCCTCTACCTCTCTCCTACTACCCCCGAGCCAGCCCTACAGCCTAGGATCGAATCGACGCCAGTACCACATCTTCTGCTACACAAATTACAAGAACTCACACCTGTTGCCTTCACACCCCAAAAACAAACACCATCAGGTTGGCACCGTCTGTGGGAACCTCAGGTACTGCTGCCCGTCTGAGCCCAGCTAGGGACGTCATCCCAAGTTCGAGCTCTCCCATGGCTCCCAAAGGCAGAAGGGCCGTCACATCGGCACGACATCCGGACCCCACACATCACAGCCGCGTGGACACCCAGGGTTCCAAATGACCACGGGTCTACGGCGCAACCGGATGTGGGCCGGGTGCTTCTTACTGGAACGCAACTGATTTGCGATGCATCATTTCGAATCGACAGGCCAATCACACAAGGGAATAGGCCGCTTCCAACTCGGTCTCGAACCATCATAGACGACCGTCCCTAAAGCGCGATCCAGAACACAGCCGCTTGCCCCGTGGACCTCCACCCTCGCAGGACCCGGTGGGGCAAGCCCCCGTCACGAGGGCCGAGTTCCAAAATTTTCGGGACGAGGTCCTCCAAGCAATCCGAGGTGGCCAGGGAACCGAGGTCCGCAACAACTCTGATCCTCGGGCAGGAGCAAGGGGCGGCAAATCCTACGGATCGGCCCAACCCCAGGAACAAGTACGCACCGTCCTCCAGTGTTTAGAGGAGATGGAGAACCGCATCGCCCTTCTCGGCGAGGGTGGACCAATGCCGGGTCATGGTCATCGGCCGACCGGATCCCTATTCTCCCCCCAATCTTGGAAGCCGAGATCCCCAAAAATTTCAGGCCTCCCCAATTCGACACCTACAATGGCAAGGGTGATCCCGCTGATCACATGGAGAAGTTTAAGACCCTCATGATGATTCACAGCACTGCGGATCCCCTCCTCTACCGCGCCTTCCCTTCTACCCTTCGTGGTCTGGCTCAGGAATGGTTCTCAAAGCTCACTCCCAGCTTAGTCTTCTCATTCGACCAGTTGGAAGCGAACTTCCTAGCCCACTTCGTGACCAGCAGAAAGGTCAAGAAGACTAACGCGTTCCTTATGGACCTCAGACAGAAGGAAGGGGAGTCACTCTGCGATTTCGTTCGGAGGTTCACCACCGAGGCGAGGTTCATGTCCTCTCTTGATGCGGGTGTCGCTTCAGCGGTTTTCCGGCACAACGTTAGGCACGGTCAGCTGCAGGCTTCATTGGCCAAAAAATCAACCGTCGACTTTTCTGACCTACTCAACAGGGTCGAGAAGTACATTCGAGCGGAAGGGGCCCTAAATTCGGAAGGCACCAAAGAAGCCACTGCCAAGGGGAAGCAGAAGGCCGACGATGTAGAGCCCATCAAGAAAACCACGAAAGAGGCAGCCAGTCTCAAGAGGGTTCCTCCGGTCTCCCGATTCGAGAGGTATACGCCTCTGACCCAGAATGTCTCACCAATCCTGATGGAGGTCGAGGATAAAGGGTTCGTCCGACTCCTTCTCCAACCGAACAACAACAAGAAGCGGGACAAGAGATTCTACTGCCGCTTCCACCGAGACAACAGACACGAGACAGACAACTGCCAGGCCCTTAAGGACGAGATCGAGGCCCTCATCCAGCGAGGGTACTTGAGAGAGTTCGCCAGGGATAATACGAGAGACCGAAGGGATCTGAGGAATTCGAGGCCTTTGCCTCCTCCTTTAACGATCAACCGACGGCATGAACGGGACCCCGAGCCCGAGGAGACCGGAGGTCAAGCCATACTACACTGCGTCCATGGGGGACCCATGGGAGGGGGATCTAATACCTCCCGCAAGGCCTTCGTTCGGGAGGTTAACTCCGTTCGGGACCATCCCTCCCCCCAGATTCAGCAGCGACCAGTGTCATTTTCCGGAGAAGACCTAGAGGGAGTCTGGCTCCCACACTGCGATGCCCTCGTCATCAGTCTCATCATGGCAAATTTTGAAGTCCGCCGAGTTCTCGTGGACAACAGGATCTCAGTCAATATCCTCTTCTTGGAAGCATTTGGGAACCTCAAGCTCCCCCGAGATAAGCTGAAGTCGGCCGGGTACACCCTGCATGGGTTCTCGGGCGTCCCAGTACAAATTGACGGGATCGTGATGTTGGATGTAACGGCCGACACGACCCCCATCACACGGACCGAATCAATGGATTTTATAGTAGTCAATATCAAGGCAGCATACAACGCCATCCTCGGTCGACCAGCCTCTGCTTGTTCCGGGCAGTTCCCTCGGCCTACCACTTGAAGCTGAAATTCCCCACTGACCTCGGGGTCAGCTTCGTCAGAGGAAATCAGGAGTCTGCACGATCGTGCTACATGACCGTGGTTGGGGTGGGGGTGTTCCCCCTTGACGTAGTCGAGCTTCCACATGATAGAAGCCAGCCTGAGTCAGAGCCTGTGGACGAATTGGAGGAGGTCTCATTCAAAACGGAAGACAAGTCCAAGTGGTTCCGAGTGAGCCGCACCCTTTCCCCCGACCTGAAGCCAGGACTAATTGATTGTGTCTGCCGCAATATCGACCTCTTCGCTTGGACGCTGTTCGACATGCTCAGAATTTTCAAAGATCTAATCATGCACAAGCTAAGCGTCTCCCCAGGCTCCAAGCCGATCCAGCAAAAACGGTGCAAGTTTTCCCCAGAGAGGCAACAGGCAGTGAAAGTGGAGGTGGACAAACTACTGTCTGCCCAGTTCATTCAAGAAGTCAGCTACCCCGAGTGGTTGGCTAACGTCGTAATGGGGAAGAAGGCCAGCGGGAGATGGAGGATCTGCATAGACTTTACGGACATCAACAGGGCGTGCCCCAAGGATCCTTTCCCCCTTCCAAGCATCGCCGCTCTGATCGACGCAACACGGGTAATGAGCTCCTGACCTTCATGGACGCCTTTTCAGGCTATAATCATATCCGAATGTTGCCTCTGGACATCGCCAAAATGTTCTTCGTTACCGACTAGGCCTCTACTGTTACCGGGTCATGCCCTTCGGGCTGAAGAATGCCGGGGCCACCTACCAAAGACTTGTCAACCGAGTCTCTAAAGATCAGATCGGTCGCAACATGGAAGTATATGTCGAAGACATGCTCGTCAAGAGTCGACGAGGGCAGGATTATGTCACCGACCTCGACGAAGCTTTTGGCGTCCTCCGGTCTCACAACATGAGGCTCAATCCTGCCAAGTGTGCATTCGGCGTCTCCTCGGGGAAATTTCTTGGGTTCGTCGTTAGTCAGCGTGGCATAGAGGCCAATCACGAAAAGATCCAGACCATAATCGACATGGCCCCTCCTAGAATCGTTAAGGAGGTTCAGCGGCTTACGGGAACACTGGAGGCCATCGGTCGCTTCCTCTCCAAGTCTGGAGATAAGTCCTTCCCCTTCTTCAAGGCCCGGCAGGGGGGGGGGGGGGCAAAAAGGATTCGAATGGGTAACCCCCAGCAATAGGCCTTCGACCAATTAAAGTCCTACCTCACCAACCCCCCTCCTGAGCAAACCTGAACCGGGTGAACCCCTATTCCTATACCTCTCAGCCTCGAAACGTGCACTCAGTGCCATGCTCATCCGAGAAGAAGAAGGTGTTAAAAAGTCTTTCTACTATGTGAGAAAAGTCTTGCTCTCATCCGAAACTAGATACGCAAAGATGGAAAAGATGGCATACGCACTGATAACGGCCGCACAAAGCTCCATCCTTACTTCCAGGCCCACTCTATTCAGGTCCTCACGAACCAGCCTCTGAAGGCCATCCTCCACAAGCCCGAGTGCTCTGGTCGCTTAGTCATGTGGTCGATCGAACTAAGCCAGTACGACATCAGCTACCAGTCCAGGACAGCCATTAAGGGACATACCATCGCCGAATTCATCACGGAGTGCAGTATCTCCGAGCCATCCGACACTCAGGAGACAGATCCGGATCTGGGAAGTCTATGTTGACGGCTCGTCTTGCAAGGTGGGAAGCAACACGGGCATCATCCTCAAAGGCCCTGACAACTTCATCCTCTAGTATTCTCTTCGCCTGAACTTCCCTGCCTCTAACAACGAGGCCGAATATGAGGCTATGATCGCAGGGCTCACCCTGGCGAACAAAGCGGGTTCTAGACAACTCAGGGCCTTTAGCGACTCCCAGCTCATGGTCAACCAGATCACCAGGGAGTACGAGGCTTGTGATGCTCGGATGGTTCGATACTTGGCGATAGTCCAGCAGCTTTTGATGACCTTCGATTTCTCCTCAGTAGAACGGATCCCCAGGCAGAAAAATGCCCAAGCTGACTCATTGTCAAAACTCGCCTCCTCATCCTTCGAGGGCCTCGACCACACTGTCCTGATCGAAGTCCTCCTAAAGCCCGGCATCGACCTCCCCGAAGCCCTCTGCCACACAACTGAACCTCCACCAGAGGACTGGATGACTCCCATCAGTAAGTTCCTGGCGGAGGGCGAGCTTCCTTAAAATCGGGCCGAGGTGAGAAGGATCAGGGTCCATTCAGAAAGGTTCACCATAATCAACAAGACCCTCTTCAAGTGCTTGTACACAACTACCGACGGAAGGCCCTACCTCCGCTGCCTGGCCCCCGACGAGGCCAAATATCCTCTTAAGGAACTGCATGAAGGGGTTAGGGGATGCCACATGGGGAGCAGGTCGCTCGCCAGAAAAGCCCTAAATCACGAATACTATTGGATGACCGTGTTGCAAGACGCCCAAGACCTTGTCAAAAGGTGCAGCCCTTGCCAAAGATTCTCCTCGGTAAAAGGCTCCACAAGCCAACCTCCACTCCCTGGTTAGTCCAACCCCCGTTTCCAAGTGGGGGATGGACTTGGTAGGTCCTTTTCCGAAAGCGATGGGCCAAAGGAAGTTCCTGGTGGTGGCCATCGACTACTTCACCAAATGGATCGAGGAAAAGCCCCTGGCCACAATCACGGAGCACCAAACTCAGCAATTTTTCTGGAAGCACATCATCTACCAGTTTGGGATCCCACAGGTCCTCATCACAGACAATGGGACCCAATTCGCAGGCAAGAACTTTTCAAAGTTCTGCGAAGACTTCGGTGTCCATCAGCGCTTCTCCTCCATATGTCATCCTCAGTCGAACGGCCAGGCATGAAAATGCGAACCGCTAAGTCCTTGACAGCGTTAAGATGCGATTGGACAATTCACCCATGGGGCTATGGGTCGACAAATTGCCGAGTGTACTCTAGGCGCACCGGACGACGAAGAGAATCCCCATGGGCGAGTCACCGTTCAACCTAATTTACGGCACCGAGGCAGTTATCCCATTAGAGATCGGCCATCTTTCACCCAGGGTTATGGCGTTCGATGAGGATAACATCTCAATGGACCGCAGAGCCAACTTGGATCTAATCGACGAGGTCAGTAAAAAATCCGCCATCCGAAGAAGCATATACCTGCAACACATAGAGAAATTCTACAACAAGAAGGTACGCCTGTAACACCCCTGCCCTGAGCTCGGATAATTTATATAATTTAGAAGACAAATTATATATAGTATAGTACAACTGCCTACCACAGGCTACCTCGTAAAAGGTGGTTATCCGGATTGGTGACTCTAGGTCATAAGCATTATTATTTATTATTATATTATTCTTTGTTTTTTACCGATGTGGTACAATTCTCAAACCTCTCTCCCTCTTTATCCCGTGTACAATACACATGTCACAAGAGAGAGCGGTGGGCCCCAGGTGTCCAGCCACATCACCCTAAGGTGGCGTCAGCCTTCTCACTACACACACAGCACAACGTGCTGTTCTCTTTCTCCATCACGTAGGACCCCCTATTCTACTATTCATTTTCACAATATTTACCAACATGCCATCCTTCATATATATATATATATATATATATTTATAAATACTATATAACATGCTTTAGAAATTATGGGATGTTACAACACCCCACCAACATCAAGCTGGGCAACCTCGTGCTCAGGGAACTATCGGTATCTGATCCCCACTAAAAGAGAAAGCTGGCCCCCAACTGGGAAGGTCCATATAAGGTCTCCAAAGTGGTACGCTCTGGTACGTACCGACTCACAGACCTAGAAGGCAGAATAGTGAAGAGGCCGTAGAACGCGGAGTACCTCATCAAGTTCCTCGAGGGAGAGAACTAGTCCTTATGTAACCAACCTCTTGTAATCGCCACTATGTGCCACTCCTTTTTGTATGAAAAAGAATAAAGTAAATAGCCTTATTTCTTTCTCATTTTCATTCCAATTTTTGTATATAAATCCACGCACTTTTCACAAACACCTCAACGCTCTGTGCCGACCCCCAGGCCTCGAAACCTCACGGTGATCTCGAGCACATAGGTAGCTTTCTCAAGCTAAGGCTCATGAGCTCGACGCTCCGTGCCAACCCCCCAAGCCTCGACACCTCACGGTGATCTCGAGCACATTGGTAGCTTTCTCAAGCTAAGGTGCCTGAGTTTGACGCTCTATACCGAGCCCCAAGCCTCGACACCTCACGGTGATCTCGGGAACATGGGTAGCTTTTTGAAGCTAAGGCGCATGAGCTTGACGCTCTGTGCCGCCCCTCAAGCCTTAAAATCCCCAGTGATACCAAAATAAGAGATAAAAAATAAATGAATAAAATTGAAAGTTGTTTTTATTAAGAAACACCTCGGGAGGCCACGGTACAATAGAGTTATTACAAACGACAATCACCTCGGCCTAAACTATCCTCAGAGCCCTTCCAGGATAACACGAGCCAGCTCAAAATCTGCCGAGCGACTTGGCTCCGCGGCCAGGCCGCCCGAATCCATAGGAGCAGCCAAGGTAGACACGCCGGCCACAAAGCTTTGAGCATTGCCCGGCCTCACATATTCCAACTGCTGAATCGGAGACAGCTCGCGGCCCGAGGGGCGCCCATCCCCTGAAGTGACCGAAAGCCCCAACATCGTTTTGTACCGCTGAATCTCGATCTTTTTCTCCAAAATAACCTCACGAAGGAGCGAATCCGGGGTAGGCCTTTGAACTGAGGCACTTGACATGGAAAATCCAAGGCCAACACCTCCCAGGTCGCGGTCGACTATCGCCTTCTTCAATTGAGCTGCCTCTGCGCTCAGTTTCTTCAACTTGTTTCGAAAGTAGGGGAAAGCGGCATCGTGATCACAAGCTACCTTCCGATATCGATCGAGGATGGACTCTAATACCTTGATCTTTCTTCGAAGCCATGTCACCTCGGATCGTCGAGGATTCAACTCAAGGAGGAATGCCGACATCTGAAAGAATTGAAACAAAAAATCATTCCGAGGCACATAGTCCCTAACTTCTAATCTAAAAATGATACAAGTCAGAAGGGTCAGACAAACATAAGATCATCCCAAAATCAAAGCAAAATTCGAAGTCAAAACACTTGGCCAAACAAAAACCCCTTGTTATAAATTAGAAGACTTTACAAAATATTGAGGTGGCCAGTCCACCTTCGGCAAATACAATTTCAAAAATAAAAGTAAAATAAAATGAAAAACAACTACTGCGTATGGCGAACCTCTCCCTCAGCGTCGGCAGCGACGACGAGGTCGACAACTGGCTCGGCGCCGGCAGCTCCGGCTCCGGTCTCCCCTTCAACTGGAGCATCGTCCTTGGGGTTCCTTGGCGGCTCGTTGATCTCCATATCAAAATCAAAGCCCGTCAGGTCCAAGTTCAGATATAAGTATTTGACATGGCTCATCGCCTTGTCGTGCACCTCGTTCTGGGCCTCGATGACCATGTCTTGGGCCTTCAAGGTGAGAAACCCCCTCTCCACCTCAAACTCCTTCTTCAGCGCTGCCTTCTTCCTCAGCCCATCATCGGCCATCGAGGCCATGTTAGCCTTCAGGGCCTGCTCTCACTTCATCGAAGCATCCAAAGCGAGTTTCAGGTCCATCATCTCGCACTTGAAGCGGTTGGCCTGGTTCCTCTTATAACTCCCCTGCCCCTAGCTCAGAAATTTTAAACAATTTAGAAGACAAATTAGATACTATGTAGTACAACTACCCACCACAGGCTGCCTCTCAAAAGGTAGTTAACCGATTAGGTGATTCTTGATCATGGGCTTTTATTATTTATTTATTATTTTATTAAGTCATTTACCGATATGGGATTAATCCCACACATTTCTTTCTCAATACAGTGTACAGCCGAAGCTATTTGCCTTACACCCGGGTGGGCCCCTTTTGAATGGCCACGTCATCATGCATTCAACAGCACAAATGTGCTATTCAATACCTGTGGGACCCCCCCACAATGCACTATTCTTTTTTACACATTATAACACAAATGCCATTGGCATATATTATCCTACCAAACAGCCACTTTGAAATATATATATATATATATATATATATATATATATATATATATATATATATATATATTACTCTTTGAAAATTATAGGGTGTTACACCTTTCGTACTTCAACTCCTGGTCATGGAGCCTTATCACCTGAGCGCCGGACAATCAAGCCTACAGCCGAGGTAAAAACACTTGAGTGGAAACAAATGCATGAAAACTGAAGTACAAGGCCTCAGAATTTACCTGCACGCTCGCCTGAGCCTACCACATGTAAGCCGACTCGAAGGTGTCGGCACTCATGCTCTGCCGATCCCGAGGCGTGGCCATCTTGTCCACAAACTCCACGACGATGGGACCCTCGGTCAGGCCCACTCAGGGGCCCAAGGCTTAAGCCCCTCTTTCCCGACCATGGTCTGGGCATCGACACGGAGAGGACGGACACCCCCATGCACGACCTCCATCACCTTCAAGGTTCTTGAGCTCGGCACAACCGCAGTATCCCTCGTCTGACTGGACCGCACCCTCTTTGCCCTCGGCTCGAGATGACCATCAAGAGTTGCTTTGGAAGAGGCCCCCGCATGCTTCCCCTTCTCAGACTGCTTTGCCTTTTGCCTCTTCAGGGCGAGCCTCCTCTCCTTGATCGATTCGGGGTCCATCTCTGCACGAAAATCCATTAAAAAGTGATGAGCACAAAAGAAAATTACATAAAGAAAAAACGAACGAAAGACATACGAGACGGGGCAGTGCTCAGTCTGACATGGGCCATGTGACTCTCTGTCACCTTTGGCCAACTTATGCTGGTACTCTTCCGGAGGGGCTCTACAAAGGCCCATTCCTCGGCCGAAAGTTCTCTCTTATTGGGGCCCTTGAAGTTGGCTTATAGAAGTTCCAACGTGTCAGAATTTCCCATGACTCCTCGCTTCTGACGATGAAATACCTCATTTTCCATTCCTTTATCGAGTCGGGGTGGCCATGCACGACCTTGCCCCCACTCCGGGGCGATACGTAATAAATCCCTTCAAACTCGCCTGACGAGTTAACACCCAACATCGCTCGGAAGATGTTCAGCCGCAACGGCACCCTTCTCTCCTCACACAGCAACACGAAGCTCACCATTTGCTTCCACGAGTTTGGACCGCACTGCATCGAGCATAACGAGGCCCAATTCAGTACCACACGGATGAAGGGATGGATCGGCAGCCTTAGTCCTGATGAGAATGCATCCATAGGGAAGATGCAATACCAGGGCGCCAGAGAGTCGGTAGGCCTAAGACCAGTGCTGGGGACCATCAGTTTGAACTCTCTCCCAATGAAGTTGCTCGCGCGAATCACGGACAGGTCCTCCCCCTTCAAAATAGTGGGGGTACTGTCCATCTTGATGTTCACACGGCTCGGCAAGGAGGGCTGTATCCGTAATGGACCAAGTTCCCAACATCGTCCGGGTACTTCCTGATCGACAACGGCTGCGACAGGAAGGGGACCTCCAGCTTTCGAGGAGCGATCATCTTGACCGGACTGCTGGGCATGATCCACTTCATTTTTTTCTTCTGAATTTTAGGATCCTTCTCAGGCGACGGAGTGGCCAACGGCTCGAGGATGGACGCCCTCGAGGAAGAGCCAATCCCCTCTGCCTGTTCACCCTCAACTCTTGCACCTTCGGTGGAGCGTGCCCCCTCGGTCGGTCCCTCATCGTCATTGACTCTTTTGGCAGATTGAACCTCCTCATCCTCAGCATCGACGACCTTGACAGGATGCTCCTCTTCATCCGAGTCGCTGCTTTCCACCACAAACGGCTTGCGAGTGCGGAGCGGTTGCACGACATACACATTCTCGTCCCTTTCCCAAGAACAGGAATCCGACAGACCGGTGCGAGTACCACTGCCGGGGGTAGAGACTAAAGAGCTAGACTGAGCCCTAGACATATTAAAATTACTAACCTAATTGAAGTCTCACTGAAGATCGCCGAAAAACTCATCGATGGTGACGGAAAACTTCTAGAAAGAGAAGCTCCAGGATCTAGAGAGAAAGTGAGAGTGATAAATGAGATAGGTGAGTGGGATACGTATATATAGGGATCTTGCGACTCCTCAATTCTCGCAAAAATGGTTCCTGTAGTGCCTCTTCAATTCTCGCGGAAAATGGTTCCTCTAACAGCTCCTAGAATTCCCGCCATAATGGTTCCCCCTAAGCCTCGACGCTCGACTGTGATCTCGAGCACAGAGGTAGCTCTCACAAGCTAAGTTGCTTGTACTCGTCGCTCCGTGCCGACCCCAGAAGCCTCGATGCTCGACCGTAATCTCGAGCATAAGGGTGGCTCTCACAAGCTAAGTCGCTCGTGCTCGTCGTTCCGTGCCGACCCCCTAAGCCTCGATGCTCGATCGTGATCTTGAGTACATGGGTAGCTTCCACAAAGCTAAGTCTCTATGGCCTCGATGCTCCGAACCGACCCCCTAAGCCTCGACGCTCGACTGTGATCTCGAGCACAGGGGTAGCTCCCACAAGCTGAGTCGCTTGGGCTTGTCGCTCTGTGCTGACCCCCTAAGCCTCGATGCTCGACCATGATTTTAAGCACAGGGGTATCTTTCACAAGCTAAGTTGCTTGGGCTCATCGCCCCGTGCCGATCCCCTAAGCCTCGACGATCGACTGTGATCTCAAGCACAAGGGTAGCTTCCACAAAGCTGAGTCGCTTTGGCCTCACGCTCTGAACCGACCCCCTAAGCCTTGATGCTCGACTGTGATCTCGAGCATAGGGGTAGCTTTCACAAGCTGAGTTGCTATGTCCTCGGCGCTCCAAACGACCCCCTAGCCTCGACGCTCGGTTGTGATCTCGAGCATGTGACTAGCTCCCACAAGCTGAGTCGCTTGGGCTCGTCACTCCGTGCCGACCCCCTAGGCCTTGACGTTTGATCGTGATCGCGAGTACAGGGATAGGTCTCACAAGCTAAGTCGATTGGACAAGAAGAAGAAGAAATAAAAAGAAGAGAAGAGAAAGGAGGAGAGAAGTTAAAGAAAGAAGAAAGAAGAAGAAAGAAAGAAAAAGAGAAAGAAAGAGGAAGAAGAAAGAGAGAGAAGTCAGAGAAGAAAGAAAGAGAGAGAGAAGCCGGGGAAGAAAGGGAAGAATAAAATCAAGAAGAGAACTCGAGAGCAAGAAAAAAAGTGAGAAGCCGGTAGCAGAAGCGGGAGCAAGAAAGAAAGAGAGAGAGTATGAGCTCGGATTTTCTTGGAAAATGGAAAGAAGAGATCAAGAATCGGTATCGGGGATGAAGAGAAAATCGGTGGAAAAAGAAAAAGAAGCGGGTATGAAGAAGCATTCTTCATATTCATCGAGATTCAGCAAAATCTGTGTATTTTGTGACAGTGGCTCTGGCAAAAGAGCTAGCTACCAAGAAGCCACGATCGAGCTCGGCAAGGAGCTTGTAGAGAGGAATATCGATCTCGTCTACGGTGGTGGGAGCATAGGATTGATGAGCCTGGTTTCTGACGCCGTTCATGCTGGTGGCCAACATGTTTTAGGAGTGATTCCCAAGTCGGTGATGCCGAAAGAGATTACTAGGGGAAATGTGGGATATGTTAAAGTTGTCTCTAACATGCACGAGAGGAAGGCTGAAATGGCTAGCGCTGCTGATACTTTCATAGCCTTGCCCAGAGGTTATGGAACACTTGAGGAGTTGTTTGATGTGATCACATGGGCTCAACTGGGGATCCATGGCAAGTCGGTGGGTCTTTTAAATGTTGACGGATATTACGACTCACTTCTGTCCTTCATAGATTCAGCTATGGTTGAGGAGTTTATATCCAGGAAGGCTAGACGCATCTTGATTTCAGCTCCATCGCCCAAGGAATTACTCGAAAAATTGGAGGAGTATGTGATGGAGAGATATGAGCTTGTGACTCAGCTGAACTGGGATGTTAACGATGTCGGTGGTTCAGATTCTGAGCTCAGACATCAAACTGTTGAGTCCTCCAGTTGAGGGTGCACAATTTTTCTTTAGTTGGTTTTGTGCCTTTGTACTCTTTGTTTCTTTTATCTTTTGTGGTACTCTCGGCTGATGAGTATTACATTTGCTTCTTAGTTATCCTATATCCCCCATGAGTAAATTTCGAGGACGAAATTTTTTGTAAGGTGGTAGGATTGTAACCCCCTGTTCCAGTTGTGCGTATTTTATTACGTAAATTTTTGTACTTCAATTCTCAGATCAATTTTATGTTTCTTCTCTTTGTTCTCTTTATCTAGAGCCAGAATATTTTTCTGATCAATTTTATAATTTTATGATTTTTTTCGATCGGAGTTTAAATACAAAATTTAATCCCAATTATCCTTAATCAATATTTCTCACATCTTCCTAACCCCTAAGTCCTAACCCACTCCCGCTAATCACTTACTCACAGCCAAACCTACCTAATTCTACACCCAACTTCTCTCATTTTTTCTCCCACTCTACTGCCTCCACCACCCCCACTACTGCCAAATCCTCTCTAATCCATCAACCCCTTCTTCTATCTTCTTTTATATTTTCAACTACACTATACCTATATAATAATACATATACATACACACTTGCATGCATTCTCTTTCCCTCCATATATATATATACACATGCATGCACAATTACTTCACGACTCCATTATACAACTTGTAACACCCCGAATTCCAAATAAGACCGAATTCGAATTTCCACAGGATCTTTTCACTTCTCTTCATACAATTTTACAAGGAATTTAAAACTTTATTACATCAGAGTTATATTTTTAAACAGTAGAAGCAAAATTACAACAATTACATGTATGAAATAAAATAACACTTGAATAGTTCTTTAAGCATCAATTCCTCCTTAGTATTTTTCATTCACTTTATCCTGCATATAAGACTGTGGGCACGTCAGTTCATTCAACTGACGTAAGGATATAATATATCAATTTCTCTTACTTGGAAAGCACACACTTGTCACAAACAAAGCTACTATTGATGTCGTTTCTGAATGTGCACTTAGTCCTTAATGCAATTATTTATGTTACATGGCACTAATGTGCACTTGTTCGGATTCTATGCATACCATACTACATAGGTCCGAGGGCAAGCCCTTAATCATTCTTCATCTTGTATGGTTCAATCCCTCGCCATGACTTAAACTACTACGGTAACTACGATAAGTATTCTAGATGTTCTATGAGTTACGAGCTCATGTCCAGAAAGCCTGGAGGGAAATCCCACGTCATGACACGATGTATCGTGTAGAACCTATGGACAATTCAGCCTCCGTCATGGGACATGACACCACCTGTCGTCACCAAACGCCCCACAAGCGTCGCCTGCGGTACGGACTCCTGGAGACATATCCACATCATGACACAATGCATTGTGTAGACAGCCTGTGAATATTCTCATGCCGTAGCTCTGAGGCCCCCATACTCGTGTTTTTCTCTTATTTTCATCACATCTTCACAATGTATCTAATCCTTAGTTTATTTGAATCATGAATAAAATCAATCCCCTACCGGTCTTAACCATTTAAATAACACGACCCAAATCTTGGTTATTTCATTTCAAATCTTATCTCAACAAATTCTTCCAATGCCGGTATGAAGCTTAACTATACTCTAATTCTCAATTTCACTTCATATTCACAAAATTGAGTTTTCATACTCGTAAAGTCTTATTCATAATTCAACATGATTTACAGTTCATTTCTATGAATCAATCTCATACATAAAGTTCAATTTCAATTTATACCTTTCACATTCAAATTAATCTCAATAAGATTACACTATTATTTCTTTCCTTTACTTGGTCCAAAATCACAATTATATTTTTCATTTAACTTTCAATTGCATAACTTGCACAAATTAATGAATGAAAAAATCCATAAATAAACACACTTTAATTTCTTTTTATACAAGATCCTCGTTTATAATTTGTGTAGAATTTTACAAAAAAATTGAGGAGAAAAAATATCATTTTTGTAGAGTTCTGCTCAATTTTTTTCTTCTCAATCTCTTTTATTTAAATCAAAATATTTTATAAGTATTTTTCATGAAGTCCATATATTTTCAGAATAAATATAATATATTTTTCGGATTTTTAAAAGTAAAAAAAATCAAATTAAAAACCCAAAACCGAAAAACTGTTTTAAATGCCAAACTCAAGTTTCGAACTCGCGACCAAGGCACACCCGCCCACTACAGTAAGTGGACTATGGCACCACCGAAAACCAGAAAGGACAAGGCGCCCAAGTGATATGAATAGGGGTTTAATTGTATGGAAATTAGTTCTCGGGTTTCTGGATTTTTTTATAAAAAAATAAAAGGCTAATGCCCAGTTTCGAACCCGAGACCAAAGGCCAACCCGCCCGCTACAGTAACCGAACCCAAATGCACCCGCTGACCAATAAGTCCAAGTGACTAACCTGATATGGTTTGGGTTACGGGGTTTTTAATCCAAGTCTCTGTTCTTTTGAGTTTTTATAAAAACAAGTATTTTTAAGTTCTGTTCTTTCCTAATTGTATTCAAAATTTACATATTTTAGTTTCTATGTATTTACAGTAAATCAATAAAATAAGACTTGCTTTTTGACGCAAAAATTATAATTTTACTCTCTACATATATTTGTCTCTACAATTTCGAAATTAAGAATACAAGTATAATTTCTTTATAAGTTTATACCCAAAACTTTCCCTAGGTCACTTTTATTATTTTTATTATCATTATGCAATCATTTCTACAACGAATTCTCCTTTTTCATGACATTAACAAGTCAATTAGGCAAATCACATTTACATGGTTCTCATTCCAATTAACCAAACATTCAAGCATGATTTCCTAATTTAGCACATAACAAACATATAAATCATGGTAGCATGGTAATTTCTAAGATAACAAATCACAATTTGCATTAATTAACATTCTTTTTAATAAGCATTCATACGATTTGCAATTTGTCTCATTTTCACAACATATGGCTTAATAAATTATAGTTTTCTTCTCAATCTTATCAAACAATTCCCTAGCATGTTATCTAATTAGAAGTTCGAGAAAATCACCCACCTTATTTGGAGAGAAAATAACCAAAAACTCCTAAGGTCTCCCAGACTGAACAAATGAAGCCTTCTTCTCCTAGCTTGAGCCACCAATTTGACTTCTCCTCCTAGCTTGATGGTACTTGAACTCCTTTCTTCTTGCTCTTATGGTAGGCCGGCCAACTTTGGAAAAGGAGCACACACAAACTCAACTCTCAATCTTTTAACTCACAACTCTCCTACTCTTTTAACTTACTAATTGTTTCTTCTTTTCTTTCTTTCTTTCAATCTTTTAGGTTCAAATATGAAGAGGGTGGGGGAGGGGGGGGGGGGGGGGTATTTATACAATTTTTGAGTGCAAATTGAAGGCTAGGATTAGTCCAAATTGTTAAGGATCAAAGGCTATGATGAATTAGAGAGTTGTAGCAACCACCCATGATGAGATAACCAACTCACCACTACACCCATCTCTCCCTCTCTCTTTGTACAATCCGGCCACCTATAGGGTGCTCCATGCACGTGCTAGTGCAATGAACATGCTACACTAGTACCCCCATTTATAATTTTGTTCATGTAATCTAATTAATTGACTACTAAATTAGTTTACACTACAGGTTTTCCGCTCGACTGTGCCAGCCCCCAAACCCACTGCCGAGCCTCCATCTCCTTCTTCCTCTAGGTCCTCGTCGAACCCATCGATAGCCGAAGCTCCGCCACTTCCACCTCGAACTCTGCAAGTCACCGTCTCGCTCTCCCTTCCCATCGACGCTGCTCTTCCCTCTCGCCCTCATCATCCTCGTCCAGAACTCGAACTTGTCATTTCTGCCCTCCTCTATTTCGCTCCCAAAATAGAGCTTGCTCATCGCGCTGCCCTTGGTCATTGCCATTGCTCCTCGACCGCCGTGCCGTCGTCACCACCCTTACTAGGACTAACGTCACTGTCACCAGCGGTCGCTGTAGTGCCATTGACATCTCTCGCGCTCTCTCTCTCTCTCTCTCTCTCTCTTTCGAAGTGAAGAAGGAGACAAAGCGGGGTGGTTTTCTGGCATGTTTGCTGTTCGTGATCTGGAGTTTCCGTTTGGTGTTCGGCAGGAGTTGGGTTTCGGTGTGTGCTGTGTGAGGAGTAGGGGATCTACTTTTGGCATTTGGTGTTTGTAAGAGATCCGATGTTTGGTTGCTGTCTTGTGTTTGCTGTTCATGAGTGTGGGGGATCCGCTGTTCTGTGTTGGCCGTTTGCTGTTTTGGGATCAAGTGATCGCAGCCATCCGATCCTCTTCTTGATCTTCGATCTCGACCGTCCGATCGTGATCACTTTTTGATCCATCAATCGTGCCTGTTGAATTTGCATTGATCACCATTATCATCATCATCAAGATCTTGATCTTGACCGTCAGATCTCTTTTGATCATCGCAATTGTGATCATCATCTTCATCTTGATCTTCGATCTCAGCCGTCCGATCATCCGATCTTGATCCCCATCAAGATCCGTGTCCGATCGTGATCATCGTGATCGTTTGCTCGTCGCCGGGATTCTGATCCCGTTATTCTTCGCATATTCGGATTAATCTAATGTCATCCTAAAGGCAAGTCATCTTACTCTCGAATTGTATTGTATCGTATTCGAGATCGTTTATTGAATCACGCAAGTAAATCCATCTTTATTATCGAATATTGTTTATTGTTATCTATCGCTGGGATGCTAGGATTTACACGAGCGAATCCAAGTAGTAGTCTTCACTTCGTACTGTCGTTGCCTCCAATGTATAGAGATCTTGCATGCATTCATGTAGTTGATTATTGAATACAGGAATAGGGATTATTATTGTATTTCATGTCATGATATTACACAACTATTGTAGATTATATACTAGTGTTGATTGTTCATATGATTGAAGATGGTGTTTTAGTTGATTGTGATTAGTAAGATTATGGACATTATACATCTTAACACCATGTTCACATAAACGTAACTTGCTGCGATTTATAATTGTTAACCCCTAACTCATCGTCATAACATTTTAATCTTTTTGTCCATGAAGAACATGTTGAAACCTTGAATTTTACTGCCAACCTGAACATTACCATACTGTTTCGACCTAGATAATGTCACCAAAATCAATAACTTCCTGAATATGAAATATAGCCCCAGATGTCTAGTTCACTATCCTTTTGACGAAATTGAATTCCGAGTTATGGTTTATGAGTTATCGTAGTTTTACTGCTGTTGTGTCGTAGAATTCCAGATTCTAAAAACTCCTACAACACTCTGATTCACAATTAACTTAACCCTGCTACCTGTAAGATAATGACTTGAAACTTTGCATGATGATACTAGACACACTATAGAATATTTTATAATTTTCCTACAATTAATTAATGAAGTTTCAGAACTGTTTCATATGTATAAATACAATTTTACAAGTTTTGGCTAAACACAAATCATGTGTAGTTTGCTATTTTGACACTTGATGCTACAACTTTTATGTATCTTGTTTATATGTATTGGAACCAGGCAGGAGTCTTGTTTCTATACCTTCTGACAGATCCACATTTGCTATCCTGTAGCAACGAAAATTCTGATTTTGGTACAACAACCTACTGCTGTCCAGAATTGGATTTCTATATTTAATAATATATTATTGAATCTATAATGATGAATTTGGTATATTTGATTGTATAGAGTACATTGCATGATCTTAGGGTTGTGTTGTCATCATTCTAGTGTCCTCTATTAATTGCATTATCGTTTTCCATTGATATTTTTGTCCCTATAGTTTCCTATTAGTGTTGCATGTCAATTGAATAAAGAATGTTAACTAAGCTGGGGTGAAGAGTTACGAGGGTAGTTGATAATATAGTGACTGTACTCGGGAGTGTGGGCATTGTTTCCCAAAATATTGTGTCGGCTAGTGCTATCGATTTATTGTTGGATTACTATCCACAGTATCCCTATTCATCGTGTATTATTTTAGGATTATTATGCCGACTATTGTTATCGTTATTGTGTAAGAAATTTCTATTATTATCGTTATTGTTATCGTGCCGAGTACATGACCTATAGAATCTACCACCTTAGTCTAAACGAAATTGATTGTATGCATCGAACCTGTAGTATGGGATGCAGTAGTACATGCATTAGTTATGATTAAAATAAATAATAGACTTAAGACTTCATCGCATTGTCATTTCATTTTGTCATCGTTATCGAACAGTGTTATCGTTATTGCTTACCGTTATTGTTATTGTTTATTGTCATAGTTATAAATCATCATTATTGCACATTGTACTATTATCGCTTTGTCGCTGTTCGATACTACTGATTTCATTGTTCATTGAATTCATCGTTATACTGTTATTGTTATTGTTCCTCTGTTTCTTTACTTGTTGTCCACGACTTGCTCTAAGGGCATATTTTTCTCTCTTTAGATGAACAGCTTATAGGGAATCAAGGATATTTGCCTGATAGACTAGGAGAGCAACAATTGTGAAAGAATTATGCTTAAATAAATATTGTTTCATTTTGAAAACTTTAATAATTGAACAATGTTGTTTCTTTGTACTGTGGGATTTTATCCCGAATGATGTTATTGTTGATTCCATATGTTGGATTTATATTATGTTGGTTATTCTGTGCTTAAATTCCAAGTATTGTTATTCATGTGATTACTCTTTTAATGCTTGCGTGGTTGTATTACTTCCTGTTTATATTGTTGAGTTGAATCGATAACAACCTATGGATGACGCAAGTCATTCGCTGGGCCATGTCATGTGCTTGCATTCCGTATTTTTGGGAAGTGAGGCGCGACAAGGTTTTTAGCGGTATCAGAGCCAAGTTTGACTCTAACTAGTTTAGGTTTGGACCCTAATTAGTTTGGGTTTAATCGGTTTGACTCAATAATATGTACAACACTTGAATCATCCGGATAATTGATAACCAACATATATCTGAATTCTAATCTTTTTGATCCCTTCATATTCAGTTCCTTCATTTCTTAGTTATTTCGTCCCCTCCATTCATTCACATTCATTGATTCCTTACTGGGTATAATTTTATTCTTTTGTGCCCATATTCTTTTGATTCTGGAGTTGTTCATTCTTTTCTTCCCGCTTGGTTCGTCGATCGGCATCGCTGGGTCTTGAACGGCATGTTAGAGGCTTGGATCATCAATAGGAGAGGAAGTGTCACCTTTTGCTCGAATATGTGCATGCAGAGTCCCCAGATCTCAGGAAGTGTTCGGAATCTGAAGTTGCCAGGAGTTCGAACTTCATGCTAGAAAGAGGTCATTTGAATGTGCCAAGGAAATCAAGAGCCACGAGGCAGATTGCTAGAGTTATTGGATGCTGATGATGGAGTCTTTCCGATCAGAGTTCCGCAGCGGAAGCATGGTGGGCCCATAACCCACAGGTCCCAGGATTCTCTTATTTCTCCTTTCTTGCATTGTTTGCTTCCTTTCATTACTTGTATTCATCTTCATCTATTGACTCCTTAATTGGTTCGATTCTTCCATGTCCTTTCTCTCTCTGATTCCAGTTCTACCTACTCCCTATCTTGCTTTGTTATCTTGTACTGTTTCTTTCCTTTTGATACTGTTTATTTCTTTCATGCATTCCATTTGACATCATTGTTATCCATTTTCCTTCTTATTCGGGTATTGCCACCACTTTGTTCCTTCCCCTTTAATCCCCTATTTTGTTACCCTCATGACTTTGCTTTTGCCTTATCCTATATACCGCCTACGCAAATTTCAAGGAAGAAATTTTGTTGTAAGGTGGGTCGGACTAGTAACCCCCGTTCCCGTAAATACGTATTTTCTAAATATTTTCTGTATTTCGATTATTTATAAACTTACTTCGTGTTAATTTCGTTTTTAATCTTCTATCAAAGTATTTTCTAATAAGAAATTATATTTATTTCGAATGACAGTATATATAAATTTTATTTTTCTATTCCAAATTGATCGACTACTCACATTATTAATATTCAGATCATTTTAATAAGTTTGTTTAAATCGAATTCCTATTTGTTACATAATCTTATTATTACTATTATTATTATTGTTATTGTTATTTTTATTATTATTGCTATTTTTGTTATTATTGCTATTTTTGTTATTATTATTATTATTATTATTATTATTATTATTATTATTATTATTATTATTATTATTATTATTATTATTTTAATTATCAACATTTGTTGTTATTGTTACTTTTGTTACCATTATTGTTATTATTTTTATTGTTTCTTAAAGCCCAATGTTATTACTACTATTATTACTATTTTCTTAAAGCCCATTGATTTCGATTTATCTTGTATTATATAATTATTTAATTTGAAGCCCAGCCTACCCTAAACCCAATACCCATTAACCCAATTCTCTCCATAATCTGCTCTTGACCAGATCAACCCCCAACAACTGCACATCTGCGTATCTCCTGTTTTTCCTCTCTTACGTTTCCCCACTATTTCAACTATCCTCTACTATCTCTCTCTATTCCTTAAACAGCTTAACAAACCCCTTCAACTTAAAAAAAAAAAAAAAACTCATCACTGTGCTTACCCCTAACCCTAGCCCCCGATCCTGTGCAACCCCTCCCCCTACTACTGTTGAACCCCCATCTCCTACCTCCCCACTTTCTCTCTCCCGCCTTGTTTCTTCTCATCCTCTACTTCGCGCGACCCTTCCTCGCTGCCAGCATCGCCTCTCCGCTCGAGCACCCCCTACCACAATTGCGATGCACCCTCGTCGTCGCGTCTTCGACCTCGTCAGCCAGTCGTGACCCCGTCGCTGCCCTTGTCCTCGACCAACCAGTCGAGCGTCTTCATCATCCTCGACGTTCGACCTCACCGTCCAACTCCTTCGCAGCACTCCGCCCGCTCGAGCTTTCCGCACGACTGTGCTAGCCCCCGAACCCACTGCCAAGCCTCCGTCTCCTTCTTCCTCTGGGTCTTCGTCGAACCCATCGACTGTCGAAGCTCCGCCACTCCCACCTCGAACTCAGCCAGTCACCATCTCGCTCTCCCATCCCATCGACGCTGCTCTTCCCTCTTGCCTTCGTCATCGTCGTCCAGAACTCGAACCCTGCCATTTTCGCCCTCCTCTGTTTCGCTCCTAAAATAGAGCTCTCTCGTCGCGCTGCCCTTGGTTATTGCCATCGCTCCTCGACCGCCGTACTGCCATCTCCGTCCTCACTGTGACTGACATCGTTGTCGCCAGCGGTCGCCGCAGTGCCATTGCCGTCTCCTGCTCTTTGTTTCTCTCTCTCTCTCGAAGTGAGGAAGGAGACGAAGCAGGGTGGTTTGTTGGTGTGTTTGCTGTTTGGGATCTGGAGTTGCTGTTTGGTGTTTGGCATGAGTTGGATTTCGGTGTGTGCTGTGTGAGGAGTAGGGGATCTACTTTTGGCATCTGGTGTTAGTGGGAGATCTGCTGTTTGGTTGCTGTCTTGTGTTTGCTGTTCGTGAGTGTGGAGGATCCGCTGTTCTGTGTTGGTCATTTGCTATTTTGGGATCAAGCGATCGCAGCCATCCGATCCTCTTCTTGATCTTCGATCTCGGCCATCCGATCGTTGATCATCGCGATCGTGATCACTTCTTGATCCGTTGATCGTGGCCATTGAATTTGCATTCATCACCACCATCATCATCATCAAGATCTTGATCTCGACCGCCGAATCTCGTTTGATCATCGTGATCGTGATCATCATCTTGATCTTGATCTTCGATCTCAGCTGTCCGATCATCCGATCTTGATCCCCTTCAAGATTCGTGCCCGGTCGTGATCATCGTGATCGTTTGTTCATTGTCGTAATTCCGATCTCGTTATTCTTCTTATATCCGAATTAATCTAATGTCGTCATAAAGGCAAGTCATCTTACTCTCGAATTGTATTGTATTGTATTCGAGATTGTTTATTGAATCCCGCAAGTAGATCCATCTTTATTATCGTATATAGTTTATTGTTATTTATCATTGGGATGCTACAGATTTACACGAGCGAATCCAAATAGTAGTTTGACTTCGTGCCGTCTTTGCCTCCAATGTATAGAGATCTTGCATACATTCATGTAGTTGATTATTGAATATAGGAATAGGGATTATTATTGTATTTCATGTCATGACATTACACAACTATTGTAGATTATATACTAGTGTTAATTGTTCATATGATTGAAGATGGTGTGTTAGTTGATTGTGATTAGTAAGATTATGGACACTATACATCTTAATACCATATTCACATAGACGTAACTTGCTGTGATTTATAATTGTTAATCCCTAACTCATCGTTCATAACATTTTAATCTTTTTGTCATGAAGAACATGTTGAAACCCTGAATTTTACTACCAACCTGAACATTACCATACTGTTTCGAGCTAGAAAATGTCACCAAAATCAATAACTTCCTGAATATGAAATGTAACCCAGATGTCTAGTTTACTACCCTTTTGACGGAATTGAATTCCGAGTTATGGTTTGTGAGTTATCGCAGTTTTACTGCTGCTGTGTCGTAGAATTCCAGATTCTAAAAACTGCTACAACACTCTGGTTTACAATTAATTTAACCATACTACCTGTAAGATAATGATTTGAAATTTTGCATGCTGGTACTAGACACACTAGATAACATTTCCTAATTTTTGTGGAATAAATTAATGAAGTTTCAGACCTGTTTCATATGTACAAACACAATTTTACAAGTTCTGGCTAAACACAAATCTTTTGTAGTTTACTGTTTTGACACCTGATGCTACAACTTTTATGTAACTTTTTTATATGTATTGGAACCGAGCAGGAGTCTAGTTACTAGACCTTCTGACGGATACACATTTGCTATCCTGTAGCAACGAAAATTCTAATTTTGGTACAGCAACCTACTGCTATCCAGAATTGGGTTTCTATGTTTGATAATATATTATTGAATCTATAATGTTGAATTTGGTGTATTTGATTTTATGGAGTACATTGCATGATCTTAGGGTTGTGTTGTCATCATTCTAGTGTCCCCTATTAATCGCACTATCTTTCCCATTGATATTTTTGTCCCTATTGTTCCCTATTAGTATTGCATGTTAATTGAATAAAGAATCTTAACCAAGCTGGGATTAAGGGTTAGTAGGATAGTTGACAATATAGTGACTGTACTCGGGAGTGTGGGCATTATTTACCAAAATATTGTGTTGGCTAGTGCTATCGATTTATTGTTGGATTACTGTCAACAGTATCCCAATTCATCGTGTATTGTTTTAGAATTATTGTGCCGACTATTATTATCATTATTGTGCAAGAAATTGCTATTGTTATCGTTATTGTAATCGTGCCGAGTACATGACCTATAGAATCTACCACCTTAGTCTAAATAAAATTGATTGTATACATCGAACCTATAGTATGAGATGCAGTAGTATGTGCATTAGTTAGGATTAAAATGAATAATAGACTTAAGACTTCATTGCATTGTCATTGTATTTTTCATCGTTATCGAACAGTGTTATCGTTATTGCTTATCGTTATTGTTATTGTTTATTGTCATGGTTATAAATCATCGTTATTGCACATTGTACTATTATCGCTTTGTCACTGTTCGATACTATTGATTTCATTGTTCTTTGAATTCATCATTATACCGTTATTGACATTGTTCCTCTATTTCTCTACTTGTTGTCCACGACTTGCTCTAAGGACATATTTTCCTCTCTTTAGATGAATAGCTTACAAGGAATTAAGGAGATTTGCCTGATGGACTAGGAGAGCAACAATGGTGAAAGAGTTTTTTTGTTGCGCCGCTGAAATAAATATTGTTTCATTTTGAGAACTTTAATAATTGAACAATGTTGTTTCTTTGTACTGTGGGCTTTTGACCTGAATGATGTTATAGTTGATTCGAGATGTTGGATTTATATTATGTTGGTTATTCTGTGCTTAAATTCCAAGTATTGTTATTCATGTAATTACTCTTAATGCATGTGTGATTGTATCACTTCTTGTTTATATTATTGAGTTGAACCGAAAGCAGCCTATGGATGATGCAAGTCATTCACTGGGCCATGTCACGTGCTTGCATTCCGTATTTTTGAAAACAGGGCGTGACACTAACAATATTAAACACATAATCTAAGCATGAATAGACAATTTATATTGATTATATAGCAAGCAATTCTAACACGTTCGCCCAAATGTTGAACTCTTTGCAAGTAAAATCCCAAAAAGCATTTTTCTCCTCCAATCCGATAGCTCCACACATACACAAACTGAAATGTCCAACCCCCTCTCACAAATGCTGGTCAGCCAATACTAGGGGGTATGTATGTATGTAGATATGTATATATAGAGAGAGAGGTAGTGAGGGGGTTGGTGAGGTCAAGTGAAAGTGGAAGGAAGGGGGGTTTTCTGGGCAGCAAGATGGAATGAGAAAAGGAGGAAAATGAATGAAAGTATGTATGTATATAGGAAGGGGTAGTTACAAAACCACCCACACTTATAATACCATCCACTAACTCCATTACTCCCACCCTAATCCAATTCTTTCAACTTAATCCTAATTCCCATTCATTTGTTGAAATGTGGTGTGCATGGGTTTTCATTTGTGCACCAAATAATGAGTACAATTATTAAAAATGAAGTAGCATTATCTAAAAAAATGAGTGTAATTAAAAGTAGTGTGAATTTTTCAATCTAATCTCTCAGATGTTAAATTAAGGACAATTAAAAATAAATATACACACTTCATTTATTTTATATATTAAAAATATAATCAACATGTACATTGAAAGAACGTGTATTGCATGTATAAACAAAAATATATTTGAGTTGGCTCAAAATATGAGAAAATTAGTTTCGAAATAACGAAAAAATATATAAACAAACGAAATACAAAATACGTATAATATTTGTATTAAAAATATGTTACGAATAATTTTCGTAACAATACAAAATACATGTATGTAACACATGTGCTGCAAAATTGTAATAGCTCAATTTTGCTGGGTGTTATAGATTTACCTCCTATCTCAACTACACACAAGCTCCTTGCAAATCCAAAACCCAAATAGAAGGAGTTGAGATAGCTTCAACAATTTCAAAAACTCCAGTAAATTCTCCAAAAATTCAAAGAATGAGAAGTACAATTTCGAATGTCAAACAGAAGAAGAAAAGGTTGGAGTTTTTATTGCCTCAAGATAACAGGTCAGGTCTCCAAACCCGATACCACGAATAAAATCTGAAAAGGCAAATCCAAAGAGTCAAGCTAAGAGGGTCGCAGATACGGATCCAAACCCAGGTCCTCTCCAAACTCGAACGCTCACCTTCTTATACAAAGAATTCACTAAACCCTATCACTTTCAAAACCTAGGCGTGTCGTCTTCGAAAAGCGATCGCCAAGCTCCTCTTAGAGAACTTCACCGAGCTACACCCTCACTCCGCCGAGCTCCCCTTATAGAACTTTGTTGAGCAACACCCCCACTCCGCCAAGCTCCTCGTGAAGAACTTCGCCGAGCTACACCCTCACTCCGCCGAGCTCAAGCTCATTGCAGATCTATTGGACCTCTCCGAGCTGGAAACCCATTCGCCGAGCTCGAGAGCGAAGAATAGAGGTTGGAGGTTAGCAAAACTGTTGGACGAGCTGGGGGGTTGCTTGAGCAAATGGAGGCCTTCGGATCTCCACGAAAGACGAGCTCAAACGTGATGGAGGGCTCAGATCAAGCCTCATCGCTGATCACATCATAGCGCCATCATAGCCACTATAATCACTCAGCGCACGAGTCCGATGTTGATCAACGGATCAAATTGATCTAAGAAGTGAGTCTGTTTGGTAATTTCACAAAAAAAACCCTAAATTTCATTAAAAATTCAAAAATATAGTTTAAAAATTCCAAAAAAATATAATTTAAATTTGGAAAATTAGTTAAATTTTCCAAAAAATAATTTAAAATTGGGTTCATTAATTAAAATTTTGAAAAAGTGATTTTATAATTCGTGAAATTATCAAAAATCCTGAAAAATTCGAAAAAGCTCGGAAAAATCCAGGAAAATATATGCCGCCTTCAGAATCCTCTAATCAGTTCCCGGTTTTTTCCAATGCATCCTGACAGCTAAGATAGTATTCCAGAATCCAAAATTAAGGTGAACTACTCCTCGAAAGCCAAGAAAATTGTCCTCCAGGAGTGGGGGGCTTATGATAATGGTAAAAATCACAGAAAATAACGGTCGTATAATTCCGACACAAATCCTAAAGCTTCTATAGGCAGATTAGTCATAACGGGCCTTTTTAACAGGTCCGGACCTTCTCCAGACTCCTCTACAAGACATGGGTATCTTTTAAGCCCATAAAAAGTGACAGATTAGGCCCACTAAATGAGACACAGCCCATGAAGGTTGTTAGTCAAATCTCTTGTCCCCAAACAAGTGAGTCTATCTCTTGAGGGGGAGATTCGAATAAGAGATAAGGAATTCATAGTCGATCTAATGGATTCATATCAATCTCCTATACTATTTCTCAGGCATATAAATACCCTCCTCCCTCCTCAGTCAGAAGGTAATTGGCAAATTCTCTCTCAAACTTTCTTTCTCTTTTTTATTCTGACTTATGCGTCGGAGGGTTTGTCGTCGGAGCCACCCCCTGGTGTTTCAGTCTATTTGCAGGTCCATTGGCTGTATCAGCAACCGTTGGATCCAGATCATGGTGTTCAATCAACGATCTAGATTTAATTTCAGGAGCTCTAACCAAATTTCACGGCAATGATCAAAAGTCTGATTTTTAGTAGTTTCCATCAAATATTAACTAGCTATCTGTTTGCTCTCACATCCAAATAAGCAGCAACAGGTACTTTGATGAAAAATGAGATAAGCCCGAGCACTATATTTAAAGTGTCCACATAATGACTATCAAAATTACAATTATGTGCATGAGTAATGTCAGATGAAAGGCCATTATGCCACGTGATGCTGCTGATTTAGAGGTGGGAGCAACATATGTGAGTTCTTTTTATTTGTAGAGGGAGAGACATATCTCAACCACAGACCTGGATCTGAGATGAGAATTTTGTGAGGAACAGGAGAGGGCTGATGATGGTAGCTGGCCACCCTGAACACCTGCAAAATGCCTAGAAACACCGGGAGAGATCCTGGCGACAAGGCCCTCCGACGATCTAGTCTGTCACTGGAAAAAGATGGAGCTAGGGTTTCACTGGAGAAAATGACATTACCTTTGGAAAGGGGGTGACTGCCTAGTATTTATAGGTAAAGAGAGGGGGATCCTAATGGGCCGGGTTGACCCTCTCTCTTTGGGCCTAATCCGCAGAAGGCCCATAGGGTCTATAGGCTCGATTATTCGAGATTCGTGCATTCTGAGGAGATTAAACAGCTCAGATTGAGGGGTTGGACTTTTACCCACATCACCACGTAGTCATATGGAACCACACCCTTTTTGAGTCATAATAGTAAAGATGACCTAAACTACAATTCAGCTTTCACTAAACTAAAAATTCAGCTTCTCCGAGCTAGCTAAAAATGAATAGATCGGAAGAGAAGTTAGCTACTTTTATTGCATTCTAAGATTCGGCTACTGAGTTAGCTCAAGGTGCATGAGACCTTGAGGAGACATAAACACATTATTGTTTGTTAAGAAACTTATGCCTCTTATTTCACCTATAGAAATTGGTCAGTTCAAATGTAATTGCTCTAATGCTTGGGAATGGAAGTGATAGTGACTATTTATATGGGTGTAATGACTACTGTTCCAATGAAGATGAAAGGATCCGACTGCAATATTTGAAGTACTTTCCTCCATTAGTTAATTAACTGTTTTCATAGTAAATGAAGAACAATAGATGTAGCTTTGTTTCTGTTTGCCTTTACTTTGTTGCACTGACTCTGATAGCATTTGTTTGTATTTTTGGAATTTTTTCCCAAAACGACCCATTTTTGCAAAGTTTTTCCCAAACCGCCCTACTTTTTTTTTTAATTCCCAAAGCGCCCCACTCAGGTCTCTCAATGACCGAGTCTAGTGCAAATAGACTCGGTCTTTGAAAGACCGAGTCTTGCGCTTTGAAAAATCAAAGAGCAAGACTCGGTCTTTCAAAGACCGAGTCTATTTGCACTAGACTCGGTCTTTGAGAGACCGAGTCTTGACTCTGCGTTTTTATAACCGCAGATCCCCTTTCTTTCTTCTTCTTCTTCACTTTCGATTGTTTTTTCTTTTCGCTCTTTCCCTCAACGAATCCGTCGCAATCCCTACTTTTCCGTTCGATTACTCTCTTAATCGAATGTTGAACTTCCCAAAACCAATTACTCTCTAATTCATTTTCGATTTTACCAAATCCTATTCCCCAAAATCGATTCTTTCTTTAAACCCTAAACCCCGAATACCCATAATTGGAAGATTTCGGTTATAGGATCTTGCTCTTCTCGCCAATTTCGTCTTCGTCTTCCTCCTACTTGTTAGTTATATTTCTGAAGCTTTTCCTAAGCAAAATTTGTGTTAGTGTTGATGCTATTGTGAAGTTCATTAGTTGAATTTGACTTATTGTTGACAAAGTAGATTAGTTTATTGATGTTATTTTCACTGTTAATTTTGCTTAGCATTGATGTTCCAAATGAAAGAGTTGAGTTATTGATGTTCAAAAAGAAAGAGTTGAGTTATTTTTAGTATTAATAACTCCAATTTTGTAGAGTTATTGATGTTGAAAAAGAAAGAGTTGAAAGAGATGAAGTTGGAATGAATAGAATTTTGTTGAAAGAGTTGAAAGAAATATTGTTGAAAGAGTTCAATTTTGTATAGAATTTTGTTGATAGAGTTGAAAGAGTTCTTGAATCATTGTTGAATAGAATTCTGTTGTTGAGTTATTGATGTTCAAAAAGAAAGAGTTGAGTTAATTTTAGTATTAATACCCAAATTTTGTTGAGTTATTGATTTTCAAAAAGAAAGAGTTGAAAGAGTTGAAGTTGGAATGAATAGAATTCTGTTGAAAGAGTTCAATTTTGTATAGAATTTTGTTGAAATAGTTGAAAGAGTTATTGAAACCTTGTTGAATAGAATTTTGTTGTTGAATCAATTTTGTATAGAATTCCATATAGTATGTGTTGAATCTAGTTTTTTAGAATTTTATAGAATCTAGGTTATGTATAGAATTTGTTGAATTTGTTATACTCTAGTTTTTTGCTAAAATTAGAGAATCAACGGCTTTGTTATATAGAATTTGTTTTTATATCTAGCTTTTGTGTTGTTAATAACATTTTTGTTGAACTTGTAGGATTTGTAGTCTATTGTAAATGGCACGCACAAGGGGTAACATGGAGGTAGGAGAAAGTAGTAGACCTCCACGTAATCGCGGTGGACGTGATCGTGGTCGTGGTCGTGGTCGTGGTCGTGCTTCTACTGATGCTACTAATGTAAGTAATTAAATGTTGATTCTAATAGAATTGTATTATATTTCGGTCTACTGATGTAAATGTTATTGTTATGTAGGTTGAATTCAATCCAAATGAGGCGGGCCCTTCGTCGTCATACATCCCTCCTGTAGGCCCCGGACCACTCGACCCTTCACTTCTCACTCTCCAGCCGATGCATCGATCGCAGTATGTTTGGAACGGCGAGGCTACGGAGTGCCGTTTTAGGACTGGTCATCCGCTACCTGTGCACCCACGCATACACGAGATGCTTAGAGATTGTGGGTTCTACGGTATTACCATGATGACATCCATCAAGTGCGATCGTCCACTTCTCGAAGCACTGCTTGAAAGATGGAGGCCCGAGACACACTCATTTCACCTGCCAGTCGGGGAGATGACGGTGACTTTACAAGACGTTGCTATACTAACAGGGCTTCCAATCGATGGAGAGGCAGTGACAGGATCGATGGACTTCGATCCCGTGTATATAGTGGAGGAGTACTTAGGGGTTGAAGTGGAAGCTGGCGCGATAAATGGGAAATTTATCCGCCTAAAGTGGTTGAAGGATACGTTTAAAGATAGATTGAATGACGCTTCAACTGCAGCGGAGGTGGAGTGCTACTGTAGGGCGTATATTCTAACGCTATTCGGCACGGTCTTGTTTCCAAACTCGACCGGGAATACCGTAGCACTGATGTTCTTGCCCTTAATCGCCGATATAGGTAGAATCAGCCGTTACAGTTGGGGCAGTGCAATACTATCGGCACTATATCGGAGTCTGTGTCTGTGCAGTATAGGTTCGAACCAGATGAATGGACCTCTAATTTTACTGCAGATATGGAGTTGGGAACGGATTCACGTAGGTCGGCCCGTAGTACGGATCCAATCCCAACATTGGAGAGTTCTTCCTGAAGATATGGACATGCTACCTCCGATCGGTGTGTATTGGACAGGAAAACTGACATGGACAGCCAACCCCAACAGGTGCTTGACATACTACCGCGATGAGTTGGACAGGCTGGCCGCTGACTGTGTGGTGTGGACCCCTTACACAGAAGAGCGACTGATTCGACTGCCACCTATCTGTACGTTCAGGCGTAATTTGTGGCTCACGAAAGCACCTCTAATCAACTTTGGGGTTGTTGAGTTCTACTACCCCGATAGGGTCTTACGGCAGTTTGGTCTGCACCAGGGGATTCCAGTTACCGTGCCATTCAATGCCGAGATGCATAACATCACTGGAATGGGCCGTACACCGGGACACAACTGGGCCACTTGCTTCTTCGATTACGTTCAGAGATGGAACATTAACCGTTTCGAAGAAATCATCGTTGACACTCCACCTTTTGACCTCTCGTTGCATGGTGTGTACTTGTCTTGGTACGAGAGAGTCACTAGACGGTTCATTTCCCCACCGTTGCAGGCTCCTGCTGGAGTCGTTGTACCGATACGTCGACCAGGGACCGAACCAGTAGATGAGCATTCCGTGAGGTTGCCGATGTACCAACCAAAGGGATCCGCTATTCGTGGCTTTGTAAGTTTTAATGTTTCGTTTTAAATTTTCAAAATTTATATATCAATATGTTTTTATATATTTATGTGCATCTAATTCAACCTTTCATGTTTCTCAGTTGACCCAGACTTGGTCCCTTGCCAAGAAATGTGCTTCTATGCTAAATAGCAACATCGCCGATCAGACGAAGGTTACTGTACGGGAGATGTTATCGTGTTGCCGTGCACAAGCTGATCTTGTGGGGGAGGGTGCAACATTAGATGCAATACTTAGGACCCCCACACATCGAACCAGCGGTCGTACTGGTCAACGACGAAAGAGAACTGTTCATAGGCCGCCACCTCGACCTCGAAGTGATTCGGAACACGAACAAGAAGCAGAGCCTGATATTGAAAGGGATGATGAAGAACAACTCGTTGGGGATGAGATTGAAGGAGAGCCGGAGATCCCGTTGTCTGCACTGACACAGGCAACTCCCCATCGTCGTAGACGACAACGAAAACCCCCAGACTACTTCACACCGGACCCTTGACTTGTGATCTTATTAATATCGTTAGTTTGTTGTAATAATTTTTTAACTTGGTAGTTGATGTAATATTTTTAATTATTTTGATTTTGTAGTTTTTTTAATGTAGTAGTTTTACAATGTTCTTCTGTTTGAGATGAAGTTATTAAAATTATTGATGTGGTTGAGATTGTTGGAGTGGTGATATTGGTAGTTGATGAAGTTATTAAAATTGCTCAGTTTTGGGAATTAGTTGGAGTGGTGATATTGGTAGTTGGAGTGGTGATATTGTTGGAGTGGTGATATTGGTGTGGTGTGGCTTTATTTTGTGATTAAGATTGTTTCAAAGTTATTTGGCTGTGAAGATAGTTGTTGAGAAAGCAAGTTGTGAAGTTGGATGTGTTTATTTGTGAAGTTTGGATGTGTTTATTTATGAAGTTTGGATGTGGTGTGGCTTTATGTTGAGTTTTTTTGTGAAGTTGGATGTGTTTATTTATGAAGTTTGGATGTTGAGTTTGGATGTGGTGTGGCTTTATGTTGAGTTTTTTTGTGAAGTTGGATGTGTTTATATGAGAAGTTGAGAAAGATTGAAAGTTGTCATGTTTGGATGTGCTTATTCGGCTTGTTGAGAAGATTGAAAGATTGAAATTTTGTGAAACTTGTTGAGAAGAATAGACTCAGCATATGGCTGATTCAAAAAAAAATACACAGCTTGAAGAGTCGGTCTTTCAAAGACCGAGCTCAATATTATTAGACTCGGTCTTTGAAAGACCGAGTCTTGAAGCTGATAGCAAAGTTTTGCAATCAGCTTCAAGACTCGGTCTTCCAAAGACCGAGTCTAGTAATATTGAGCTCGGTCTTTGCAAGACCGACTGTTGAGTACAATCTCTTCCAGAAACCAAGCGAGTCTCTGTAAGTAATTGAACACAACAGTCGGTCTTTCGAAGACCGAGTTCAATATAATTAGACTCGGTCTTTGAAAGACCGAGTCTTCAGCAAAAATTTCACAGACTGAAGACTCGGTCTTTCAAAGACCGAGTCTAGTAATATTGAACTCGGTCTTTGAAAGACCGACTGTTGTGTTCAATCACTTACAGAGACTCGCTTGGTTTCTGGAAGAGATTGTACTCAACAGTCGGTCTTGCAAAGACCGAGCTCAATATTACTAGACTCGGTCTTTGGAAGACCGAGTCTTGAAGCTGATTGCAAAACTTTGCTATCAGCTTCAAGACTCTGTCTTTCAAAGACCGAGTCTAATAATATTGAGCTCGGTCTTTGAAAGACCGACTCTTCAAGCTGTGTATTTCTTTTGAATCAGCCAGATTCTTTGAAACAAGCTTCAGATTCTTTGAATAAGCACATCCAAACTTCACAACTTTCAATCTTTCTCAACTTCTCATATAAACACATATCCAAACTTCACAAATAAACACATCCAAACTTCACAAATAAACACAAATAAACATCGCAACTTGAACTTCTCAACAACTATCTTCACAAACAAACACATCCACGCTTGTAAGAAGCACAAACAAACAAACACATCTTCACAAACAAACAACTATCTTCTCAACAACAGTGCTCAGTTCGAAATAAATATTACAAACACAATAGGAAACACAAATTCAAATTTTAATTGTTTTGTGATGCTCTGTTAGTACATCGACGCTTGTTGTGTCCTTCCAAGCCGCACCTTGAACATTTCATTTCGTGTACCCCTGCTAGAACTATCTCTCACATCCATATCGTTGCGTATTCTCGTGGATTTAGGCCGGCCTTTCCGTGAACGTCGCAAACTAGAATCTGGTACAAGTCGTGGACCGTCGATAGTAGGCCAATATGCTTCATCTAGAATAGGACTGAACACAGGAGCCCAAGTTTGTGCTAATGACGTGATAAGGTAAAATTTATCAACATAAGGCTTGTGATCGATTGCACGATATGCACAGGCTGCTAATACATGAGAACAGGGAATATGATATAGATGAAACTTCATACATGTGCATGTTTTCGTACCCAAATTCACGGTGTGCAAGTTCCCACCCTTCCGTTCTCCATTTACCATGCGTATACCAGTTTTGACGGAAAAAACTCCAGGCTGATGATGAAACATTGTAACCACATGTTGATTTGCTCTTTCACGGCGACTATCAATCAAATCATGTACACGTTTAGCAAAAATTTTCCCTTCACATAAAAGCTTACTAGCTTCCTGTCGACGAGTAGTAAAGTAAGAGTTGAGACGTAAAAAAATCGTCTCAACAATCGCAGTTACTGGTAAACTACGGACTCCTTTCAGTACTGAATTGAAGCATTCTGGCAGGTTCGTAGTCATCATTCCATATCGTCGACCTTCATCTGCATAAAGTGCCCATTTCTGAACCGGCTTCTCTTTCAACCAGTTAGCCGTCTCGACATTGACGGTTTCAAGTTCGGCGAGTTTGGCCATGAACTTTTTGGGTTGGTGTTGACAAGCTATACTTTTGGCCTTCTTGCGCAATGCCTTGCTACCAAATTTACTAAAAAAATTTGTGGCAAAATGACGCATGCAATATCGATGAAATCCATTCGGTTCGTTCCAAGCACCGTTTTGCAAATCCATAGCAGACAATATACCAGCATGACGATCCGAGATAACACAACTCAGTGCGATCGGTGACATAATGCCGGACGCAAGTCATAAACCATGTCTACGTATTTATACTCTCTCCATCAACCAATGCAAATGCAAAAGGAAATAAGCAACCATTCGCATCCGGGGAAACAGCAATTAGCAAACAACCCTTGTACTTACCGTACAAGTGAGTTCCATCTACACTAATAACCGGTCTGCAAGACTTGAAACCTTCAATCGAAGGACCAAATGTCCAAAATACTCCCTTGAATGTTTCCTCGCTGGGGCTAGACTCAAATTTATCCCAGTGGACAACGGTACCTGGATTTGCTGCTTGAATTGCTGTTAGTAGAAAAGGCAACTTCGTGTATGCTTCTTCGAAGGTACCGTACAACCTCTCAATTGCCTTTTGTTTTGCTTTCCAAGCTTTCTTATATGAAATCTGATAATTATATTCTATTTTTACAATCTCAATAATTTCCCCCGGTGATACAGCAATATCCTTCTTCACCACACCCACAATCAAATTACTAACAAGGTTAGCATCAATTTTGCAGTGGTCTTGATTCAACGTGGGATTCGTACAAGTATGCGGGCCAACTATCTTCTTCACCACAAAATTTCTCCCTCCTTTTGGAGCAATAGCTCGTAATCTCCAAGGGCATCCACCATCACTTACTCCTGGGGGACCTTGTATGATCTCCTCTATTGTACGTTTTCTAGGTGACATTTTATATTTAACAGTGTATAGTGACGGTGATGTTTTCAATGTGACAAATTCACGATGTTTCTTGATAGAATACACCTTCACAGCATGCAGAAGGGAGTCTTTACTAACAAACTCCTGTCCAATGTAAAATTCGTCTACATTGGATGAACCAGAAGACTCTTGTGGAAATGGGGGTACTCTAGCAGCTTCAGCCATCTCCTCCGTAACATGAGCGTTAACATTAGCATACCTATCAGTAGCTCTCACTTCATTAGAACTATTGTTCGAAGGATTTACATTAGCTACATCATCATCTTCTTCTCCATCATCACTTTCTAGACTTTCATCATCGTCTGTTTCTTCCTCTTCTTCATCATCATCTAATAAGCTGTTGTTAATCACTGCATTTTGAAAGAGTTCAAACATACTGTCATTTGGAACAGAGTCAGGAACCGGGCTTGGTTGGCGTGGCAGCTCAACATTTACAGAATCCGGAATTGTTGTATTTGTGAAGGTGTTCTCTTGTGAGGATACCGGATTTGGTTGTGAAGATTAATCGGGGTTAGGCCTCGACTGCTGTGTAGGTACTACCCGTATGAAGCTTGCACTGGGGATATCATGTGGCTGAGCATTTACAACTCGAATTTGCTGAATATATAACTCTAATACAGACCAAGCACAATTCGGATCAAATGTCCTAGCAATCAATGACTTCAGCGCATTATCAGTAGGTACGGGCACTGTCATAAAATACTGAACACCTCCTCTTCCTGCTGCGTGTCGAGCTAAAATTTTCGCATTCCATTCATTCCTATCCCAATTAGTAACTTCATAGATTTTCTCAACTAGTTCTTCAAATGTAATGGTACGGGGTACCCAAACTATTTCCGGTTCCAAATGACTATAACAACAACCAATCTTTGGATCAAGAATAATTTCACCACCAAAGTATAACCAAATAGGAATCTCAAGATCCATACCTAGGTATATTTATTAAAATATGCGAGTTATTATCTAAACGCAAACAAAATCTATACCAAATTTCAGAAAATTAAAGGCCAATATTCATCATACCTTCACAAGCGTCAAGAACAGAGCCGTATATATTTCGTTAAAAGAGTTGAAGTTGCTATCCGCTTCAAATTTAGCAAAAATCAAAAAAATGGATCTTTCAAAATAAGGGTTTTGGGTTATTATAATGGAGATGGTTAGAGGGTTAGGAAGATATTGGTATATATATTTAGATTAAGATTAGATTTTGTGGGTAGGAGGTCGCCCTAGATTTAGGAAGATGGGTTAGAGAAATAGAATAGGTTAAAGTCGAGAAGAAGAAGAAGAAAGAAAGGGGATCTGCGCTTTGAAGTACGCAAAGAGTCAAGATTCGGTCTCTCAAAGACCGAGTCTAGTGCAAATAGACTCGGTCTTTGAAAGACCGAGTCTTGCTCTTTGATTTTTCAAAGCGCAAGACTCGGTCTTTCAAAGACCGAGTCTATTTGCACTAGACTCGGTCTTTGAGAGACCGAGTGGGGCGCTTTGAGAATTAAAAAAAAAGTAGGACGGTTTGGAAAAAACTTTGCAAAAATGGGTCGTTTTGGGAAAAAATTCGTATTTTTGTGGTATGTTTATATGCATGCAATGCATCCCTTCTTTTTCTCTAAGATGGTGCTCCCTTTTTAAACCAATTTTATGTTTCTGAACATCGTTTTTCTTGTCATTGACTTGGTGAAAGTTAAGAGGTTTCCTATTATTGTTGAATTAAAAACAAAGCTTTTAGGGACTGCAAAAAGATTTTCAGCAAGGGAAATGGAAATAGGAGTGGATCAAAATCAATTCAACTTTTATTCAATAGTTAGTGAAGTACATGAGCTGCCTGTTATCCAACGTGCAACGACTTGTGCTGTTTGCTTATTCAAATCAAAGAATACAATAAAATGTTCTGCGGTAAAGGAATCATGATTTTTTTCTAGTTGTTTCCCATTGAGAACTGAGATTGGAGCCAGTCGACTGTCTTCTTGTCCAACTGGAATGCCTTAGCAAGAACATCATCAGAAATAGGAGGCATTGACCCAAACACAGTATTCGCTATGGTGACCACACCTGGATTTTGACTACTAAGACCAGAAATTGTTACCGCATTTGTATGATGAGGATTGTACTGGAAGTGGACGAGTCCTTGCGGGAATACAAAGACATCACCCTTGTTAAGGACCTTGGTGAATAGCTTAGAGGTTGATGACACAAAGCCTACATAAATCGAGCCTTCTAACACGGTTAGGATCTCAGTTGCTCGTGGGTGGTAGTGAGGTGGGATTAGTCCGTAGGGTGCAAAGTCAATGCGTGCCAAAGAGATGCCAAGGGTGTTGAGGCCTGGTAGTTGAGCTGCACTGACTAGAGTTACACCAGCCCCAAGTGGATTTGATGTGCTGGCCGGCTTGTCAAGTCCAGAAATAAAGAAATCATCAGCTGTTGCGAGTTTTGGGTCTTTGCACACTAGTCCATTAACAAATACTGCAATAGTACAAGAATGAACAAAGTAAGATATTAATTACTATATAACGTCCTCGACGTATTTAATTAACCATTTAGCAGGAGTGGAACACGAAAGATTAAACTCCATTATAAGAAAGTGGTACAAGTAAATCAAGTGAAATACCAGAGGATGCAGTATCGGCGATGCAGAAGTCCTGTAGAGGGCTGGGATCAGAAGCAATTGCAACAGTGGAGGTGAGTGCAAAGAGAGCAAGAAAGAGGATGCAAGCAGCCATTTCGGGGAATGAGAGATGTTGTTTGAGTGAAGAGATCGAGAAGTTGATGATGGTTTAGAATGGAGGATAACTTGGTTTTATATAATTGGATGTGTAATATAAGAAGTTTGAAATTGTCGACGAAGTGACTTTACTTGGTCTATCCCCCAAGTGTTCCCATGGTTAGGTGAATTATTTAATAGTTCACATCTTATGCTCCTGCGTTATATCTTTGGTTGTTGACTTTTATAAGGGTGATCGAGTCCTTGTTTACCTAATCTTGGTTCCATAATTCTCAATTTTTAGAGGCGGCAAAGGGATTAGTAAGAGGATAAAAATTTAGTAATGAAATAGTGACTTGGTATGAAAACATGTGTCTATAGGGTCTTTCATGTTGAGTGATGATGATGATGCTTGAAATGCCACAGAACTATCTAATCATGATCTGAATATGAACCTAATCAAATTGTATGCGTTATTATTAAGATCCTCCTTATTCAACTTTGCCCACAATGTTAGTTGTTATCTTCTATTGTTTATATATGTGTAGTTGATTTGGCTTCTTAGGTGAGACCGCATCCTTGTCGCTTAGGTGAGATCGCATCCTTCTTAGGTGAGACCACATCCTTAGACATGTGGAGATGCTGTTAGTACGAAAAGAAATATTGCTGTGGAAATTAGAAAAGAAATTGGTATAAGATATTGAATAAATAGAGGAACACGACGATAGATATAGAATTAGACCGGTGCATGATGATGCTATAAAATCAACCAAGTCATCCTGTTACGATTATGCATGCTAAATCCAATATGCTTGATGCCACAAATGCGCTGAACGGGGCCACACTATGAATGATTGCACCAATGATTGGCTTTGCTACATGTGCAAGAAAAGAGGGCATATTTCGATAGCTTGACCCAACATTAAAGGCCATCACAGAGCTCATTCTTTGCACCAACCTACAGAGGAGGCGACTAAAGAGGAGGCTACTGGCAGGGCTCCGAGGAAAGCAACGACGAGGGTAGGAGGATTATCAAGGCTACCATTCATCCTACTCCGATCATGGAAGCAATTGAGAGGCATATTGAGAAGTGTGTGATGATCAATATTCAAACTGGGAATCCTACCATTGCTGTTATCTCCGAATTGCTATTCATTAACACGACCCACATTCCAAACTGGGAATGGATGGTGCAGAAGATTAAGCAGGACGTGATGATGGTCCACTGCAATAATGAGGAGAGACTCAAAAAAGTATTACTGTTGGGCAAAATCAAGGGTAATGATGTATGAAGATCACTGCTATGATGTCAAGGTTATAGTGGAGAGGAAGAAACGGATTTCTTTTCGGGGTTCACCTGAGTACTCAAGGACGATCTCAGATGGGCAGTCAAAATTGAAGGAATTGGAGGTAGCGCCATCAAATCTGAAACGTCCATCTTTGGGTCCTATTAAACCTAGAGCCAAGGAGATGTCATCATTGGATCAGCGAGAAATGAATCCAAACCACCCAACACAGGAAACAACAGATCTCGTAGGTACAGGAGATCTTGGGATGCAGCACAATGGGACAGGAGTGTCGCAGTTTTTAGGGGATGCGACAGATGGAAGAGCAGGGATGGTCGAAATGGGTAACGGGTCAGAGGCTCGTGGACCAGTACGAATGGACCCCACGCTCAGTAAGGGGTAACAGAGTGAGCAGCATGGGTCCAAAGAAGAAAAGGTGGGTCCCAGTCGTACAGTACAGTTGGCAGATTGTGTTACTCTTACTAAGGAAGAATTTTGAAATGTTGTCGAAGCGGCAGTTCGTGCCATCACTGCAAGTGGGGGGTTTGATGGGCCGACCCAATGTGGAGGTGGGTTGGTGCTTGGAAACCACGAAATAATAAAGGCACTAAACAATCTGCAACATCAGGATCTGGGAAATGAAACAGAGAGATGGAAGGGGGCGCACGATACTGTGAGTGAAGATTTGGAACAGATTCAAGGGGAAGGAGATCAGGAACAGTTTGGGGAAAACAGGGATGAGGACATAGAGGAAGGTAGAGACGATGAGAGAATTGGTGCTCTAGAAGATGTTGACAAGATGTTGGAAGATGCAGACAGTGAAGAAGCTAAGTTTGCCAGGAATGTTCGAGATCTCGTGGGCTATCAGAAGAAGAAATGCCTAGAGGTATGCCAGGAAGATCGAACTAGGAGAAGCAAAAGACAGATTGATAGATGGGGATCGAATAGACCTAGAGAGGAAGATCTTATCAGATCAGCTGCAAAAGCAAAAGTTCCTGCTTCTGCATGTGGAGGTACGTACCAGCTTAATTCTTCTATTTTCAATTTCATATATGATAATATGTTGATTTACTATGCTTCGAGTTTTGGTTTGGCACTGGGGAATGGTAGTAAGGAACAAGGTCTTAATGTCTATACTATCAAGGGAGAAGACTATAGACAGGGTCTATAAGTCTGCCGTAGGGCTTAGGGGTTAGAGGTCAATTGTGTTATCCATGTGTTACATCTTTTGGAATGTTAGAGGGATGCGGTCACGGGTTAAGTGTAGACTCATTAACGATACTATTGCGAACCATAAACCTATAGTGTGCGCCTTCCAAGAAACTAGAATTGTGGACCTTATCATTAGAGATGTTCAGGGGTTTTACTGACTAAGGGACTTCGAGTGGCGCTTCCTCACGGCTAGAGGTATGTCGGGAGGAATTGCCCTGGGCTATGACACGAAGGTGCTCGACATAGTAGATGAATATATTGGGAGTTTCTCGGTTACTGTTAGATTAAAACGTAGAGGCGATAGATGGGAACATATGATTTCCTCTATGTACGACCCTTATTCTTCGGGCCTAAGGGGTAGATTTTGGAATGAACTCATCGATATCCTAGCAGATGGGAGGGACCATGGGTGCTAGGAGGAGATTTTAGTATTACCAGATTCCAACATAAACATAGAGGAAGGAGTGCCAATAATATAGATAGACAAGATTTTAACCACATTATAAATGTTCTTGAACTTAAGGAGATTTTAACTGCAAACCGAAAGTTCACTTGGACGAATATGCAACCCAGAATGATCTTAGCCAAACTTGACCGTATTCTCGTCTCCGCCAACTGTGTTCCCTGCGGTGACGGTTGGGTCAATCACAAGATACACTTCTGATCACACACTCTTATTGTTAGACTGTGGTATTGCGAGACAAAGGACACATCATCAATTGAGAAGACTTGGATGACCTCGGAGAACATTGGGAAGATCATCGAGGAGTCTTGGGCTAGGCCATCAGGATCGACTAATGTGGTCACTAATTGGAATATTAAAATGAGACGTCTTCGGAAACACCTTACCACTTGGGCGTATAATGAATTTCGGGATCGGAAAAGACAGAAAGAAGAGTTGGGTAAGAGAGTGCAGGAACTTGAATTGTCAGAGGAGGCTAGGAATCTCGATATCCGGGAAGTGGAGGAGTTGACTAACATAAGAAAAGACTTACATAGATTAGGAGAGATGGAAGAAAGTTATTGGAGACAAAGATTGAGGATTCAATGGCTACAAGAGGGAGACTGCAACACTTTGTTCTTTCATAAGGTAGCAAGTGGGAGAAAGAGGAAGAACAATATTGCGAATTTACTAGTAGGCGAGACGTGGACAGAGGACAAGGAGGAGATAAGACAAGAAATTGACTCCATATATAGAGATCTGTTTGGAAAAAAAAAGGTAGGCGTCTGACGCTAAATCAAGAATTCTGGAGTGACTCGAGATTAGATGGGAGTGAAGGATTAGAGTCAATGTTCTCAGAGGAGAAGTATTGGTGGCTATTAAGAAATTGGGTCAAGACAAAGCTCCGGAGCCTGATGGTTTCCTGATCTTTTTTCTACAACCTTTATTGGAATATCATTATATCTGATTTACTACACATCTTTCGGGAATTGCACTAAGGAGTTGCGCATGTGGATAGATTGTATTACGCGAATGTGGTTCTTATCCCAAAAAAGATGGAATCTCTCAAAACCACTAACTTCAGACCGATCAGTTTGCTTAATGGCTCCTTCAAAATCATCATTAAAGTCTTGGCCAGTAGGCTTTCGGAACACCTACACGATATTATAGATATGTCTCAAAGTAGCTTTGTAAAAGGCAGAGACATTCTTGATAGTATTGCGTCGGCACATGAAATGGTCTTTAGAGAGGAAAAGGACAGTTCAGGGCTTCTTACTCAAAATTGAATTTGAAAAGGCCTACGACACGATGGAGTGGGATTGCGTGGATGAAGCTCTGAATCTTAAAGGGTTTGGGGAGAAATGGAGGACTTGGAATGAAGTTGTGTGTTCGAGACTGAAAGTCTTTCATCCAAATCAACGGAGAACGTGGGAGAGAGATTAGGTGCCATTGTGGTCTTCGACAAGGAGACCCTTTATCACCGCTTCTATTTACAATTATTGTAGACGGATTGGCAGAAATGACTAGGAAAGGAAGAGAGGTTGAAATCCTGCATGGTGTCAACATTAGAGGAATTCAGGAAACTATGTCGATTTTACAATACGCAGATGACACATTGATGTTTGAAAGCACTAGGATGGAAGAGATCCTAGCGATCCAAGTTATACTTAGATGTTTCAAAGTATGGTCTGAATTAACTGTTAACTTACAGAAGAGTAAGGTGATCAGCCGTAACTACGACATCGGGAATGACCTAGATATGATTGCGGCGAAGATGCAATGTGAGAAAGGACAGTTCCCGCTTTTCTACCTCGGAAGGCCGATCAGACTGGGGAGGCTCCGTAAAGAGGATTGGATGCCTCTGGTAGAAAGAATTGAAAAGAAGTTAGCCGGATGGAAAGGGAAATCTATCACTGGGGGCATAATCACCTTGATTAACTCGGTCCTTAGCAGGTTGCTAATCTATTGGATGTCGATCTATGAACTACCTAAGTGGGTTATCGACAGAATAGACAAATGTAGAAGACGTTTCTTGTGGAAAGGGTCTCACGATGGTGGAAAAGGGTTTTACCTTGTCAATTGGGAAAGAGTCTACAAGGAGAAAGAATTTGGTGGTATGGGTATCACCAACCTCAAAGATATGAATAAGGCCCTACTAGCCAAATGGTGGTAGAAGATGAACAAATGAAGGAAGGCAGGTGGGGTAATTCTTTTCATCTGTATAGGAGACGGAAGAAATACAGATTTGGAAACAGGAGCATCCGAGGGAAATCATCGTTTATCTGGAGGGGGGTCGCTAAGGTGGGGGAGCTACTCCATGCAAGCACTAGATGTAAAATTGGGAATGTCAAAGAAATGAGATTTTGGTTGGACAAGTGGTGTGAGAATAATACTTTGGGCTCATGCTTCCTAGATCTCGCAACATGAACTACAAATATAAATGTTCTGGTTTCAGATGTATGCAAGGGAGATAGTTTTGTGATTATCTTCAGACCATCAAGAACTTCTGCATAAGCTAAAGCTGACAGTCTTGGACGGTATGCAATTCTCCAACGACGAAAGAGATTATAGGGTATGGACGTTAAACCAGAGCCAGGTATTCACGGTTAGCTCCATGTATTCACGGAAGCTAGAATTATCTGGAAATTCAATTGTCCGCTTAAGGTGAAAGCGTTCCTTTGGCTCGTTATGAATGACGTGATCCTCTCAAAAGTCAACTTGAGGAGATGAAAAGTACCGATCGATGCGGGATGTCAAAGATGCAACGATGGAGAGGAAGACACTAACCACATTTTTTTGCAATGTCCTAAGGCTAAATTAGCATGGGAAATAATGGGATTGGGATTTGGTTTGGTAGACTGTCCAATAACTATTAACGATGTTTAGGGTAGATGGAGAGATAACCACATTAGGAAAGAGAGTAGGGGGATATTAGACATTACAGCAGCTGCTATTATTTGGATTTTATGGCTAGATAGAAATGATGCATGTTTCCATAATACTCATTATAGATTTTATATTATGTTTTATAAAATTGTAGAGCTGATCAAATTTTGGGACAGGGCATTCCGGAGTGAGGAAGAGGCTTCGCATTAGTAGCTCTGTGGGTGATATTAGTCAACGCCTACCTCTATCACCGCTACATCGGAGATTATGAACTTTTGGTATTATGTAGAGCTTGGTTCGGCCTACGAGTTACTACGCCTACCTCTCTCACCGCTACATGGGAGATTATGGCCTTTTGGTATTATGTAGAGCTTGGTTCGGCCTACTGGAGTTGCTACTATTCTTTACTCCTTGTATTTTGGTATCTTGTTCCCATGATCGTTGTTTGATGCTTAGTAGATGTGATTAGACTAGATGTGTAATATTTTGTACATTTTGGTCCGTTAATTCTCATTAATGGAACTGGTGACTGTGGTCACTATTTTATCAAAAAAAAAAAAAATCCAATATGCTTGGAAATAAAATTAAATTTTATGATACATTAGATCTTTTTTTTTTTTGATAATCGGATAGAGCCAAATGGCTCCAGCCATCAAAAAATATATTAATCAATAAAAACAGTTAATGTTACAAACAAATAATCAATGGTTTTACAAGTTGTAAAACAGACATAAGCGAACAAAAAAAGAAATCAAAAAATAGCTGAGAAGCCAGCAAAATGGAGGCCTGCGCAACAACAGAAGCAACCACACCGAAACAAAGAGGGCAGAGCAATCGGCCAAGAGAAACAAACAACTGATGGAGCCGAAATGAACTGCCGCACCCGAGAGAGGACCAAGAACTAAGCGATAGAGCCAGGAAACAGGAGCCCAACCCTCCCCCTACGAAGACATCCAACTCCACTAGCAGTCCAAAGGAACTCTAGCGGCACAACAGAGGCAACGCACTACCTACGCCAAGGAAGTCAAAGAGAAGGCAAGACTCATCTGTGCACGAGCTGATGAGCTGACACAGAAGTTGCTTTCCTCGCAAGAATATGAGCACTCACTCGAATCTGCAAATGATTAAAGACTTTCTTATTGTAACACCGCTTGACAGGGAGAGGGGCAATCCTCTCCGAAAGGGCCGAAGAGGCCGCATGGTCAGATGATGAAGCTTCGACTTTGATAGGGCACGAAGGGGTAAAGAGAATACTGGGAGGGACCGTTGAGGCAATTGGGAAGGAATTGGTAATGTCGGCACAACGGGGGAAAGAAGGGGCATCAAGACTCAGAGAAAACTTAAGGGGACGGGAGTGCAGGGTATGTTTAAATGCCATCAGGAGCTGATAGAGCCACGATTGAACCCCTAAATGTTGATACCAAGAGAATAAGCATCCTGGATAATGAAAAGAGAACGTAGAACAATTGGGAAAAGAAATCTTCAAAACACAAGGAGGGTTATAAGATAAAGAAGGGGCCTTAAAATTAACAATAGCCCGAACAGGATGCACTTGGGGGTCAGAAATGCGGCAGTGCAGAGCGTGCCCCCTCGCACAACGAGACCACGAGAGAGAAGAGAAATAGGATTTAAACAAGTCAGAATTTTTATCCAGATTTCAAATCAACGAAGGTGCCACTGAGTTAGAATGGGGACGAGCCTTGTAAGAACCCAAATGAGGGTAGGAGACAAGTTTCGTATAAACCTTACGATCCTTAAAAAGGTTAGCAATATTAGGATGTTGAAGAGTAACAAGAGAATCATGATAAGGAGAGATAGAAGTAGAGAAGTTCGTGGCTGACAGAGAGACAACAACAGAGGCGTCGAGATCCTTGCCCATAACAATACTGGACTTTCTAGCCAAACACGCATGAAGCTTGTGCTTTAAGAGGTGGTAGTTAAGAAAGGGGAGGAGTTTGGCCGGTAAGGAATGACCTCTGGGAAAGCTAAGGAGTTTTTAAAGGGAGAAGCATCGACTACGAGAGTGACCAAACTTATCACAGAAAAAGCACTTCATTTTATTCACACACTCACGTTTAAAATGTCCAAGAAGGAGGCACCTGAAGCAGACCCGATGAGGGTCGGACCTACAAGGAGAAGGGGAATTAGAGAAAATAGGAGAGCATCGAGGGTGATAGATGTTATCCAATGGAGAAAAAGATAAGTCCCACTTCAAATCCTGAACCGTTCCTGAACAGTAAGAGCTAGCTTCGGACTTGATGAGATTCATGGTTGAAGCCAACCCAAGAATGGTGCAAATCAAAGCACCAACAAGGGAAAGGTACTGGACAATGGTACCACTTACAGTACCGATCCTGTAATATTCCGGACGGATATTACCTTGTATAATTATTATTTTATTATTATTTTATTATTATTTTGTTTTAATTCCAAAATCGAATTATTTTGGTGATTTTCACTCGGTTTGTTCATAGACATTATCTGTATCCAGATATCGGTCAGTATACATCCGTATAGTATCAAATTGATACTGTAACCTTCCGAACTAATAATAGAATTTATTTTATTATTATTTCCGAGATCAAATTATTTTTATACGGATTATGCGAAGATACGGACATATATGCGCACATACGTGTAGTATGTCGATTAGTACATTATACAAATTGTGTGTTGTGTATTTTTGGACAACACTTGTCTTTGTTATGACAAAGCCTCTTAAATTGTTAGGGTTTATAAGTGTTTAACCTAGGTAAAGTGTGCATGAAGAGGTTAAGGAAACCCTTCTAGAAACCCTCACATAACACCTCCACCACATAGCACCATACCTCACCATACCTCCACCTCACCCTCTCCTTCCCTAGTAGAAACCGGCCCCAAAATGGGGGAGGTCCTTTTTGCAAATGTGTGCATGCACATTTGCACTCTCCACCTCTTTTCCCACCTATAAATACCCCCTTCCTCCACCTTTGTCTCATTTTTAGAAAGATCATAAAGAAAGAAAGAAAGAAAGGAAAAGAAAGAGAGAACACCATACTAACTTGAGAGTGTTCCCATTGTAGGGTTCATAAGCATTCCTAGGAGCTAAGGAGGAGAGTTAGTCTAGTTCTTCCATCAAAGAAAAGAAACAAGGTGGGGATTTCTCTTTTGTTTGTTTGTTTGTTTGTATTGTTGTTTTGATGTTCTTCTTCTTCTCATCCTCCTTGTTTGTTTCTTTTCATTTGGGTACTTTCTTGTGATGTTTTGGTATGATGTTTGTGGTATGTGGTGTAACTTGTATGGATGAAAAGAAGTAACTAGTGGTAATGCCTAATAAACACCTAAAGATTAAATCTTTATAGTAGTAGTAGGTTATTTTGTGTTTGTTAATTGGACTAAAATGACATAAGGCATATGGACTTGTACATACAACCATTTGGGGTTGTAGGACTTGATGAGAACTCATACATAAAGCATATGAACCTTTTATACAACCATTTTTGGTTGTAGGACATGTATTGAACTTGGACTAAAAAGATGGCATATGTTGGTTGAACCAAATGAAGGTTCTTACTTTATTTTTATTATTGTTATTTTTCTTTCATAATCTTAAGTAAGAAAGAACCTATTGTAGATGTTAATTCTATTAATAGAAAAGAAACTATCTAAATCACTAGTTATGGAATAAATAAAAAGATCTCTTTTTATGATCACTAGTAATAATAAGAAATCAATGTTAATAAAGATTAGTAGACATTTAAGTAGTAGTATGTTAAAATAAAGTAGTAGTAGTATATTAAAATAAAGTAGTAGTAGTAGTAGTAGATGATTAAAAGAAGTAATTGTAGATGTTTTATGTTCACATTAAAGTAAAGGTAGTAGTAGTAGTGGATAGTTGTAGATGTTTTATGTTATGTTCATGGTTAAAATAAAGTAGTAGTTGTAGTAGATAATTGAAGATGTTTTATGTTGTATTCATGGTTAAAGTAAAGTAGTAGTAGTAGGGGATAGTTGTAGATGTTTTATGTTATGTTCATGGTTAAAATAAAGTAGTAGTTGTAGTAGATAGTTGTAGATGTTTTATGTTCATGGTTAAAATAAAGTAGTAGTAGTAGTAGAATGTTGTAGGATTCATGCCAAAATTATCTATCATGCGTATATAAGATAAGAGACAAAGGCAGGGCTTTTGAATAAGGCAGTAGAGGTAGTAAACAGGAGTCAACGGTTGGCACATAAGGCTTGGCTAGAATGCATTAACATAAGTAAGTCGGTAGCTCAAAGAAAGTCTCGTCCCGACCTGGGGTTGGCTTGAGAAGGAGAGTCTGCCTGGCGCCATTCCCGGACCTAGCAGCAGACGGGCAGACCGGGCGCAGGTGCCAGATCCTAAAAGTAGAGTCTCGATCAGCCTAGTGCACCAACCACGTGGTACGACGGGCACTCAAAGACCTGGCGAATGATGGCCCACTCCACCCAAGAGCCATGTTTAGGAATGATGTATACCATGCTAAGTGTATAAACATGCTTAGAATGTTGTAGGATTTATATTAAAAATACCTACCATGTTTAGGAATGATATTCATGCTTAAAATGTTGTAGGATTTATTCTAAAATTACCTATCATGTTTAGGAATGATATCTATGCTTAGATAATTGTAGAAAAGCATATACCATGCTAGATTAATTTATCTATGCTTAGATGATTGTAGGAAAGTAGTATACCATGCTAGATTAATTTATCTATGTTTGGATAATTGGTATATCATGCTAGATTAATTTATCCATGCTTACATGCTTGTAGAAAGTGGTATATCATGCTAGATTAATTTATCTATACTTAGATGATTGTAGGAAAGTAGTATACCATGCTAGATCAAACTATCTATGCTTAGATAATCGTAGGAAAATGGTATATCATGCTAGAATAATTTATCTATGCTTAGATGATTGTATGATTGATGTTAACTAAGCTACCATGCTTAGGAATATGGCAAGATTCATGCTTAAGGATTGTTTATGCCAAAGTTAGTAGAGGATCATGCTTAGTCATTATTCATGCTAAAGATGGTAGACATTTATGCTTAAATAATTGTAGGAACCATGCTTATGGTGTATACCATGTTGTAGGTTTAATGTAGAAAAGAACCATGTTTAGGTTGTACATACACGGTAGGAATTATCATACTATGGTTAGAATGTTGTAGGTCTCTACTTGGAATACATATCATGCTTAGTCGTAGCAATTCTATGTTTATATTCTACCCATACTAGATCGTAATAGTAGATGTTCTACCAAGTTGTCTTCGTGATTAGATCATAGTAATTAATCATGCTTAAAGTAATGAAGATCCATGTGTAAGGTGGTAGTAGAGATACATACTCTAAAGTAGTAGGCATTCACGCTCAAGTTGTAACTTATGCTTGACTATAGTAAACTTCATGTTTAGACCATAGTGATAATTCATGCTTATGCTTGATATAAGCGCATGCTTAAATCATATTCGTACTTAGGAGTATTGTGGTGAGGGGTTACGTTATGTAGCATAATTAGATTATCGTGGATAGATGCTTGCAATTGTATGCCATGCTTAAAGTACTATAGGTTGAAGTAATAAGGATTTGGGAGACCACTAGTAATAGTTAGTTTGATAAAGATTGTTATGTCGCCTTCGGTTTTCATTGGTAGAATACCGATCATAAACTATTAGTAGATTCTTCTGTTGCTTCTAATAATAGAAGATCAAGTTTGCTAGTAAGCACGTTTGGTTGCTTCTAGGATTGATTACCTGTATGGTTGTTTGCATATGGTTGTACTCGTACGTGGCTCGACTGGCCCGTATGTAGCTGTGGGTCTCATACGTAGTTTATTTGGCTCGTATGTAGGTTGTTGTCTCGTACGCGGCTAGACCGGTCCGTGCGTAGCTGTTGGTCTCATACGCGGCTTATTTGGCTGGTATGTACGTTGTTATCTCCTACGAGACCCACCTGGCTCGTAGGTAGCTATTGTTTCATACGTAGCTTAGTAGCTCGTATGTGGTTGTTACTCGTGTATAGCTTGTTAGCTAGTACACTGTTCGTTGTGCTCGTCTAGGGTGATATTACCACCCTAGGGGCTATCGACCATCAAGACATATATTTTCTACCCTAAGGAACTGTGGAGGAGTCACTCCTTGTGTACCGTCGAATCTTAACCAGTATAGGTTGATCGAGGACCAGAGTATAGACGGAATCCAAGTTTAGGGTAGCGGCATGCATGTATGTTCACCGGCCGAGGTCTTGGATCGATGGACCAGGAACCGGATCCCGAAGGGTTCTGGTAAGTCTAGGTTGAGCAGCCTAGTAGAGTTGTCTTGCAAAGTCTACTTTAAAGGCCTAGCATGTTGTGTTTATAATATTGTCATCCCTAGGATTGTTCGAGTCAGGGATATCATTAGGATAGTGACTTATAAAGATCATTTTACTTAAACCCTTTTGCCGGGAGAGAGGAGTCGGTTGTAGGGGGCCCCTTACACTAACTCGTCCCTTGAGGCAGATCATGGGTGGTGTATTGGGTTGCGCCTTCCTGTCAAAGGGATACGTACGGTGCCGTTTCACAAGTTGGGAGCACGGGTTGCGTATCTCGCGCTGTTAATTCCTGAAGTACTGTGGCTTGGGGTGCCACAGGATGCATTGGGCAGTCCTGCGCTTGCGAGACCCCAGGGGTGCCACAGGGTAGGCTTCGTGCTACCCTGCGCTTGCGAGACCCTATGATTTGGATTTTGAAATGACGCCCGATACGTTGGGTTCGTCTAGTTTTGAGTGAGGTCCGGTTGGCCAGGTAGCAGTGGCGAACATAGACACCACTGGCGTACTACATCAGTGGCACATGACCACATCTGCAACCTCATCAGTCACGTGTAGGTGTCAGGAATAGGTTGTGTACAATTGGAAGTTCATAACGCGGGTTCAAATCCCTACATATGGAGAAACGGCTTGAGATGGGGTGGCATGTAGTATGGGCTGCATGTTGCTTCGGAGACTCGCTGACATTAGAATAGGAAGCATCCTAGTTCTAGTTAAATATCGCATTAGAGTCTAGTCATAGCACTCACGAACACTTAAACTACACCAACACCATTGCCATGTTGTGTATGTTGTTTGGGAGATTCGCTGCTTTGATATCAGCCTTTAAGCGTCAGTGAATACTGACGTCCCCACTTCCATAGGTACTGGATCGCCGAAGTACAAGGGCGAGATTCAGGAGGACTCAAGGCAAGGAAAGCAAGGAGTCAATGTCATGTTTAGTTCCGCTGTAATATGTGTATTAGTTGAAAAGTACTCTGATGTAGATGTTGAAGGTTGTAATACTTGGAAATGTAAAGGTAATGTTGTAACTCTATTGTAATGTATTGCAGTTGTATAATGTTCAGACTTGTAATACATTGGGCGTTGAATAAAAAGTTTTAAATTCTCCTGTTTTCTGTGTATTGTGACTAATTGAAGAAAAGGTCTTGGCTCGTGTCTCGGTTTTCCCAGTATTGAAAATCGGGGCGCTACAGATCCAATACTACCAAAACAGCGTTACCAAAGAAAAAGAAACAGCGCCGCTCAAAGAGGGGCAACAACACTCTCCAAATAGGGAGAAAAAGAATGGAGATAAAATAGAATCCGAGAGGATAAACAGAACGACCGAACTTGAACAAGCTCTCGGAGTTGGAAGAGCTTGATGAAACGTCTAGTAGAAGAGCCCAGGAAGAGGGGGCGAAGAAGAAGAAATGACCTTAATAGATCAGAGGAAGGTCCACTCCACGAAGGAAGGTGGAAACCCACTGAGTGGCAGATGAGGAAGAGATATAGAAGAGAGCGCTTACCGCAGTGATCTCAGAGATCAGGAGAGCTCCAACAACACAATACGCAATAATCAACCAACGTCACCAATACAGAATGAAAATGACAACAGGAAGAAATACTTACAGTGATAGGTTAGAGTAAGGGCGGAAGACACGCTAAAGCTCACCTCCGATACGACTTGGGGGACGCGGAGGGAAGGGAAGAGCGGAGCTGATGATGAAGGGGCTGGCCGAGACAGATGATGAACTTCTCAGAACACAATAGGCCCGCTCTAGGAGCGGGAGAGAACTGGAAGGGTGATGAAGGGGCAAGGCAGACGAAATCGGACTCTTTCAACCAGATAACACCGCACCGACGAGGGCGGCGCACTCGAAGTCGCCGCGTGGAAGAGCTGCACCACAGGCTGTTACTGGAAAGGGGGATCTTCGAAGAGCGGGAGAAGGTGTATACCAAAAGGATGGGGGGAGGTTAAGAATGTAAAAGGGTTTGTAGATCTCGAGGCGGCCACCAACTTTAAAGAAGGGAGGTAGAGGAGAAAATGGAGGACGCCGAATCTGAGAGATCGGAGGTTGAGAGGGAGGATGAGGAGTCGCCTTAAAAGTCTTCAGTAGTTTGAAAAAATCTTCAGTAGATCTTAAAAGTTACTACTTACTAGCTACTATGGCCTACTTCCCGCTTCCAAGATTTATGTCAATAATTTGCGACTCCATTTATTTTTTAACTTAATGGAATAATTTGTGTATTCGCCATTTAAATGAAAGTAGGATGACAAGCCTGCGCCTGAATTCTACCTGAATGATAAGCTTCATAACTATTCATATATCTTCGGTTAGGAGAGAAGATAGTGATAACTCCATGAATTTGTCAAATGAACAAATGTCAATTCATAAAAGCATAAAAATAGGCAGCAGGATTAAATTATTCACAATATTAGTGGAATCTTTTTATAGAAAGGATGCAATCGGAAATTGAGGATAAAAGCAACTTTTTTTTATAGAATAAAGATGACCTCGTCATCGTTCCATTAATGATAAATTAACGAAACACAGTAGATCCAGTTACATCCTAATATACAAAATAGGGAAATACATCTAGCATGTCAACAGTTTGATGTAGCAACTACCAAAATAAAAGTACAGGTACAGTTCAAACAAAACGATCACCCATCACAGCTTCCTAGCACACTCTGACCACTTACTCTTCCTCCATGCATAGCTTCTTCCTGGTACCCGCCTGACCTGCCCAGGCATAAATGAAACCGAAAATTTTATGCATAATGACATGAAATCTATGATTGCAATTACGAAAGCAATAGTTATTTCGATCTAGCCACAGGCCCCAGACTGTCGCCGCAACCGACAAATCCCAAGCTTCTCTATCCTCTTTTCTTATGCTACCCCCTCCCTAACTCCCATGCCTCGGAGATAGAGGTTGGACTGTCTAAACACCCAAACCCAAGGCACACAACCTCCCAAGCTAGTCTAGCCCTATGACATTTGAAAAAAATATGATCAGAGTCTTCTTTGCCATTGTTGCATCTAGAGCACCCGACCTCAATCTGCATACCTCGCTTCTGTAAATTGATCTTTGATAAGACAGCATCGTTCGTCACTAGCCAAAGGAATGCTTTTACCTTCAAAGGCACTTGAGTACTCCATATAATCTTACCATTTTGCATCTGATTCCTCCATCATTCAGTCTCTTGTAAAGGGATGCTACCGAGAAGTTGTCATTAGGCTCTAAGCACCATGTCCTAACGTCTTTTGTGCCTTCACAGTACCTTCCTTCAGTTCGAATAAGACTATTCAAGCTCTGGAGTTGTATGATACTCTCCTGTGACACTTCTTCCCCCGTCTGTATCTTAAGCATGCCATTTCACCAAACATCCACAACTAGCGAATCTATCGTTACCGTGCTCCTAGCAGCTTCTGGGAAAATACTTAGGAGAGTATTGTTACCACACCATTTATCCTTCCAAAATCTTGTGTTTTTACCGTTCCCAATACAGAGATGGTATTTGTGTGAAAAATATCCCCTACTCTCGCCACCCCATTCCAAAGATAGGATGTTCTCCCATAAGCACATCTTCCCCCAAATCTAAATTTCTTCCTTCCTCGATTGTTTCGAAAATATTTGCACCCCCAGCTGTTTCGCCTCCTGCTCATTTCCACCACCACTTGCTCATCAGAGCCCGATTCATATCCCACAGGTCGAGGATTCCTAGACCCCCCAAATTCTTTCCTCTTACACACCCTTCCTCATTTTACCAAATGGAATCTCTTGTTTGCTTCGTCTGCTCCCTTCCAGAGGAATCTTCTCCTACATTTATCAATTTTGTTGTTAACCCACTTCAGGAGCTCATAAATTGACATTAGATACATCGGTAGGCTACTAAGGACAGAATTAAGCAAGGTGATCCTTCCTCCTAGTGTTAGAAAATGTCCCTTCCAACCTGCTAGTTTTTTTTCCACCTTCTCTATCAATGGTTGCCAGTCCTCTTTTAGCAGCGTTCCCAGTCTGATGGGAGAACCAAGGTATGTAAGTGGATAGTTATCCACCTCGCATCCCAACATATTCTTGATGATCGGAGTGGAAAGATCGCTGCTGAGAGGTATGACACAGCTCTTGAAAAGATTCACTTTCAGCCCTGTCCACGCTTGGATACACCTCAAGACGATGTTAATTGCCAAAATTTCCTCCTCCTTTGCTGCCCTAAAAATTAGCGTGTCGTCTGCATATTGTAGAATCGAGATGGCTTCCGGAATCTCTTTGACCCGAATCCCCATAATAATTTGTTTCTCTCTACCCTTCCGGATTATTTCTGCTATACCATCAGCAACTAGGGTGAAAATTAATGTGGAAAATGGGTCTCCCTGATGCAGTCCTCTTCGAAATCTAATTTCTTTCCCTGACTTTTAGTTAAATTGTACGTAAGATTTACCTCTTCCGGCACATTTCATAATCCAAGATCTCCATTTGTCTCCAAATCCTTTGAGTTGCAGAACCTCATCCACGCAAGCCCACTCAACTGAGTCGTAGGCCTTTTCAAAATCAAGTTTCAGCAAAAATCCATCAGAGTTGTCCTTGTTTCCTTTATAAACTATCTCCTGTGCGAAGGCGACGTTGTCCATAATGTCCCTTCCTTTAATGAACCCACTCTATGAATCGCCTATCACATCATTTAGGTGAGGTGACAATCTTGAAGCCAACACCTCGGTGATAATCTGAAAGGGTTCGTTGAGGAGGCTAATAGGCCTGGGGTCTTCACACCTTCGAACCTCATTCTTTTGGGGGATGAGAATGACGTTTGCATAGTTCAGCCTATCGATGTCCGCTGTCGCAGAATGAAATTCTTAAAAGATTTCCATTGGTACCTCTTGATGACTTTCCAATAAAGTCTATAGAAGAAGATAGGGAATCTGTCCGGTTCTGGAGCTTTGTCTTGTCCTAAACCTTTGATCGCCTGAAACACTTCTTCCTCTGTAAACAGTCCTTCTATCCCCTCACTTCCATCTATTCTAGATCCTCCCCAGAACTCAGACTAGAGCCTGCATCTATGTCGATTGGTTTGTCCTATCCCCTCACTTCCTTGAATTTGTCGTCTATATGCCTTTTGATCTCTCCCTCATCCTCGGTCCACCTAGTTCCCACTTGGAGTCCAGTAATGCGGTTGCGCCTCCTTCTTCCGTTTGCGATCTTGTGGAAGAACTTTGTATTTGCGTCCTCTTCTTGAAGCCATTGAACCCTCGAGCATTGACTCCAATGCTGCTCTTCCATTTTTGCGTACTGATGTATTTGTAGTCTGCTATTTGCCAGTTCCCCAACCTCTGTTCCCAATAGATCTCTTTCCTCCTCTACCTCTTCTAATTCCCTAACTCTATCTCTCAACTCCCCCACTCTTCTTTTAACCTGACCAAACTCCTGCCTAGCCCAATCTTTTAGGCGTTTGTGTAGTCTCTTAGTTTTCGTGATCCATTTTCCGATGGCACCCATTGAAGTAGTATCCGCATTCCATGACTCCTCTATTATCTTACAGATGTTGCTATTCATAGTCCAGGCTTTCTCAAATCGGAACGGGTGTGGGTTGTTTCTTTGTCCCTCGCCGCACTGTAGCGCTAAAGGAATGTGGTTCGACATAAATCTCGTGATGGATTTGACAGATGCTAGTGGGAAAGCCTCTTTCCATTCCGTGGACACGAAGATCCTATCAAGCTTGGCTAGGATCGAATTCTGTTGCATATTTGTCCATGTAAACTTCCTATCAGTCGGATTGAGCTCCACGAGTTCTATAACGTTTATGGTGTTGTTGAAATTATATCTATCAATCCCCTCTACCCCTATGTTCACCCCTATGTTCATGTTGGTATCTAGTAATATTGAATTCTCCTCCAATCATCCACGGGTCTACCCATCATTCTCTGATCGCTCTCAGTTCCTCCTACAGTAGCTCTCGTCTTCTCGAGTCATAAGGGCCATACATGCTTGTTACCACATGTACCCAATTATCGGTCCACCATCTAATTCTCATTGTGACCGTGAACGTTCCAATAGCCTCACCAATGATTTCAAACATGGCCGAGTCAATTTCTAAAGCGATCCCTCCCGAAAATCCTATAGCCGATTTAAATCTCCACCCACACCCTCTAAGTGATCTAAGCCTCTCCAAATCTTCCTCCCAATGATTCTCAATTCTGATCTCTTGTAGCGCACAAATTGAAGGCCTATATTTAGAGATGGTGTTGTTTATTAACGTACTCTTTGATCCCTGCCTCATACCTCTAACATTCCAGAAGATGTATAACATTAATAACTATTCTATTGCCCTATCACCTCTAATCTATTCTAGTTTTGCACCTAACCCTGTTAACGGAGTACCCTATCAATTTCTCCTCTAAGAGAGCTCACTGTAAGAAGTTGTTCGACTTCGTTAGAACCCGTGGCTAGACCGAAAAGTCCAGCTTAATAAAGAAGAGTATTATCAGGAATATAATTCAAAATTGAAATATTACAACTATAGTTACCTCCACATGCTGACACTGGCTCTTTTGCTTTAGCTGCCTCTCTAATCAAATCATCATCACTCGGTCCCTGCTCTCCCCATTTGTCTAGCTACCTCTTACTCTTTCTCTGATATTCATCCATTCTCTTGCTTGCGCTCTCTCCTCCAGCCAACTCCCATACTTGTTTCTCCCATTTATCAGTATCGGTCTCTGAGACATGTGAGTCCTCGCCTACTCCATCCAATGCTTCAATTTGTCACCTCTTCCATTGCTAGAGACATAAAACTTAGAACCATCCTCATGAATAAGAACCTACGAGTGTAGCATCTGCACCCCCTCTCGGAGAGTTTCATCCTGTTCGTCATTCATCTCCAGTTCGGCAATGTGGAAGACTTCTTTATTGAATCCATCACTATCATCGTTGGTTTGACCTTCGGCCTGTAGCTGTTTCGTCTTATGCACTGGCTGCTGAGTCGCAATTTTTGAAATCTTTGTTGGGCCCAAATCTTACTACTGGCCCAACCCACCCAAACCCTTAATCACTTCCTTAACCGCGCGTCTAACAGTTTCGTCGAAATCCTCCCTCGTCATCTCATTAATGCTGCCCTGCCCCATCAACAACAATGTTGTATCCTTAAAACCCGCATCACATATTTTGAGAAGCCCCCATGTTGGTCACTCGATGTGATGCTTCTGAGGCTGCACAGTGGGCACATTTCCATTAGTCGCTCCTCTGTCTTCGGGTTGTTGTCCACCAGTGCAGCTATCCCCGTATGTTTATTTCGAGGCTCCTTAGATGGCTCCAGCTGTAAAGGGCGCTGAGTTTGAATTGGACAGTCCTGATTCTCCCCCTTTCGATTTCTCATTTTTCTGAGTATTTTTGAGTAACAGAGTGCCCTGATGCTCCTCTCGAGAACCAACGGTCTACGTTCATCTTCAACCTCGTGATTTTTGGATTCTTCTGACTCTGGTAGCAAAATTATGTCCCCCGCTCCACTGAACAAGACGCTTTTCTTCCTCTCCGTAATCACCTTTACCTCGTACACCTGACCGTCAAACTCTGTCTGAATCATGGACGGGATATCGTCCTTCACCTCTATTCTGATTCTTATTCGAGCGAAGTCCCGACGACTGTGCAAAAGAGTGCTTTTATCAATTTCGATCAAGTATCCGAAGCTCCTAATGAGATTTAAAAAACCCGATCTAACCCAGACATGAAAAAGGAGGTTAAAAAGTCTGATCCACACCAACGGTAGAGACTCTGGCTTGAAAGCTCCCACCTTCCGTGACCATCGAGAGAAGGTTATGAAGAACTCTTGCCGATCTTGACCCTCTAAACCCTTTAAATCTAGGATCTCCTATACTATAGCAGGGTTTTGACAGTGTGCAAAGAAGCCATTCAAATTCAACTGTTACACTTGCCACTTCCACTCCGGAGAGCTCTTAATGTTAGCTGTTAACAACTTCTCAATGTCGGAATTAGATGGGTTCCCGCTCTGGGCTTTGATCAAGACACAGGAAGAGTAGCGTCGTTCAAATTTAGCCATGATGGGTGTCGGAGTAATAACTGCTTTGATTATTTTTCTCCCACTCGTTGCACTCTCTGTTCGACTTTGAAGCAAATCTGCTATGATAGGGATAATCGGAGTTGGTGGCGACGTTGGAAGTGACTTTGCTAGCGCCTTTCCTTTGCTGCAAGTAGTCGAGATGTGGCCGTAACGTTTACAGGCATAGCAAAACCATTGACTGGGACAGTCATTGATAGTATCCCCCTGTTGGGCGCATTTGTGACACTGAGGTGCAGTCGCCGGTCTTTGGGACTCCGTTGAGCCACTCTGGAATTTCTTCCCTGTTTGATCTGCCTTTCTCACCTTCTTGGGCCTCACTAAGATCCATTCCCCCTTGTCATCCTCTTTCGTCTTCTTGAGCTCCTCCTCCGGCGATGCATGACTCCGAGTGTTGTTGTGTTCCCCGTAGTCATAAACTTTAGATCTCGTGACGTCAGCGTAGGTCTTCTTGTGGGTGGTCGCCCTTTGAGCCGCATCTAGGTCCCTCTCTGGTGAACGTCTCCTCCGACCATCATCTCTATCCTTATCAACCCTATCTCTAAACCTCTCCCTCGAACGTTCTATATGGACCATTCGAGGTAACCTCTTTTCCATTCGCTCCTTTCCTCCATCGAGGGCACCGTAACGGAGATCCTCCCTGCCGGGCCGAACGTGACATCTTTCGTAGTCCTCTTCCCTCTCGCGCTTGCCCATCGTTGTGCCCCTGTGGTAGAATCCTTACCCTTCACGAGCTTCGTCTTTCATTCTCACTTTTTACTTACTTTGGCTTGGATAAACGCAACTTAATTTTATATTTATCTTTTTTCGAAAAAAACTTTCCAATAAAACATTACACCCTCAAAGTTCCCTCAAAACTACAATCTTTCTCAGCAAATGCTCGGACATGCTCCAGAACTTCCTTACCGTGACATCTCCATAGTCCATACAGTATTAAAGAGGTTTACAACCATCACTAAATCACCCACGATCCACACATCTAGTGCTTGCAAATAAGAGTGCACCAATTGGACTGCATCCCACAATGCACAAAGCTCCGCTAATCACACCTTAACTAAAATCATCAACTTCGAAACTAACAATCTGCTCCATCATTACTTTAGGGAAAGGTGCTAAAGTTAGACTTCGAGAAGGCCTACGACAAAGTAGAATGGAAATGTTTACTGGAAATTCTAAGTAGATGAGGGTTTGGGGAAAGGTGGATCGGTTGGATCGAGACATGGCTGTGTACGGGCAAAGTTATGGTACTGGTCAATGGGAAACCCGGTAAAGAAATTAGGTGTAGGCGGGGACTTACGCAGGGGGACCCACTATCACCATTACTTTTCACCTTGGTGGCGGACGGACTGCATAAGATGCTTCAGTCTTATAGAGAACATGGACTTATTAATGGATTGAGTTTGAGGAGGGGGGAACACGGTGATGAACATCCAGTATGCTGACGACATGTTGATTTTTGGAGAGTGCGATGTTGCTCAGGCGGCTATGATGAAGTGGGGATTATATCTCTTTGACGAATGGTCAGGGCTTAAGGTCAACTTCCATAAAACCTCCATCACATTATTGGGAGATACAGGGAAAACAGGGGAGGCAGTTGCCAACATCCTCAACTGCCGGATTCAATCACTTCCTAGTAAGTATTTGGGGCTACCAATTGGTGCGAGGAAACATAGAAGAGTGGATTGGAATGACCTTATTGAGAAGATAGCTTATAGACTGGAGGGATGGAAGGGGAAGATGTTGTCCTTCGGTGGAAGGCTGGTCCTGCTAAATTCAGTCATTAGTACCATACCGTTATACTTCCTATCTTTCTTTGAGATACCGGAATGGGTTGTCAAAAAGATTGACAGATTAAGAAGATACTTTCTTTGGCACGGGTCAAGTTCTGATGGTAAAGGATATTCGTTAATCAGATGGGGAATTATTTGTAGACGGAAAGAATACGGGGGGCTTGGAGTGCCAAACCTCAGACAGATGAACCAAGCCCTACTCTGTAAATGGTGGTGGAAGCTCAGAGTTAAGGCAAACGCTAAATGGGCAACACTTATTCAAAAAACTTACATAAAAAAGGGTTGTATGCATAAGAAGCCGAAAAATCTGGCATGTATGTCCAGATTTTAGTGAGGGGTGACACGATGCCGTGCAATCTTTCTGGCTGGGGCAACATTTACTTGTGGGAAGAGGGATACTATCTGTTTTTGGAAAGACAAATGGTGCAAACCAATTAATCTAAAGAGAAGATTTCCAAAAATTTATAAAATTGCTACGGATAAATACGACTGGGTAGCAAGAAATTGGAGAAATGGAGAATGGAAGCCAAGAATAACGGGCAGGCTTAACATGGAGGCGAGAAAACAAAAGGAGGAATTAATTCTCTTCCTACAGGATTGGAAGTCAATGGAAGAGGAAAATGAGGACAAGGTATCTTGGGCAGGAGGGAATGATGGTGGATTCTCTGTCAAATCCACCTATAAATGGTTAAATGATGGGGGCATGCGATCTCATGACCCGATTTGGAGGGTTAAAGTTCCTCAAAAGGTCAGAACTTTCAACTGGCTGGCGAGCAGGAAAGTTATTCTAACTAGGGATAACTTGGCAAAGCGTAAGTGGCAGGGCCCGATGATTTGTGTGATGTGTCTTCTGGAGTGCGAAACGGTCGATTATTTACTGGTTCAGTGCCAGTACGCTAGGGCAATTTGGGGGGACCTTTTACTGCGACTAAGCATTACCGGGCCTCCACCGGATACGATTTATGACATCTGGGGGGGTGGAGGGACAAAAATGTTCGTAAAGAACATTCTATGGTATGGGGTATTGGGGGGCAGCCATTTGCTGGGGTATTTGGTTAGAAAGGAACAATAGAATCTTCAGGTATAAGCACAAACACAGCATGCATCAACAACTTTTATTCAGTATTATAGCTACTATCAAATTCTAGTCTCAAACAGCAGGTGCAGAAGCAACAAAGAAGATTAAAGAGTTGTTTGCAGATATCAGTTCGCCTTACAATGGAGCGGGGTCTGACGAGGAAGGGGGGACACCGGTGGGGGAGTGATCTCAGGATAGAGTGGACTTTTGTCTTTTTGGGATGTTCCGATATACGGATTCATCGTTTCTGTTGTAATTATTTCTTTTTGGGAAGGGACTTCTCTGTAAGGGAGGTAGGCTAATTTTGTTCGGGGATGAGTATCATGGCCCCTTGCTGGGACACATGAATATCATCTCCCGTGCTTGATTGTATTGTTTTGTTAAAATCTCTTTAATGAAGCGCGGGGGGATAGCACCCACCGTTTACAATTTTAAAAAAAAAACAATCTGGTCCATCATCAACAGAAGTATTTGTATCATTGTATGACCGAACAAAACCTACTGCAGAATAAAATAAATTATGCAAAGAAACTATCGAATTATACAAAATAATTAAATATATACTAATAAATAGGACTATATATGCTGCTCGTATTGGTACCTAATAAGTAGTAACACAACAGTGTTTTATGAATTTTGATTGTATACACGTAACAGACTAACAATATTCGATGAGTGTATACTAGCACACAGCTCAAAGAATGCCCACGTACGATCTCACTGAAATTCCAAGAGATCAGTGTGCCTCTAAATCTTAAAGTGTCTCACCTCAGCCAAGTGCTATATTTACTGCCCACGACAACGGATTTTAATTATCGTGGGCAACGGATTTTAATTATCAGGCAAGTCGGATTGGCACAATTATGTTATATGACAGCCAATCATATAGTTACCCCTTCATTCTCAGTAAGGTTTTAAAGTCAAATATGTTAGGATCGTGAGAAAAACAACAGAGATAAATTTGAGAAGAAAACAACACAAATATTATTTCTCAATCTCAAAAGATTTACAAAAAAAACTCTCAATACTTTATAAGCTCTCTGTGGCTATCAATCTCTATTTTTCTCTTCAGTTGAGTGTGTCTTCAAATGAAGAAAATAGTGAGAATTTATAGGAGGGGAAGAGACACCATGCTTTCGAAGAGACACCATGCTTTGGAAAAGACACCATGCTTCGGAAAAGACACCATGCTTCGGAAGAGACACCATGCTTGGGAAGAGACACCATGCTTGCACCAAACGTTGTCATGCATCAGCATGCACCAAACGTTGCATGCATGAGTGCATGCTCTTTTGTGGCGGGACCTACAATTCTCCCCCTCACGCCACATCTGCACCAATCGTCATCTCTCATCCATTCCAGTTATGTCTCTGCATAACTCTAGTTTCTCCCGAGACACAATCTTTGTCAACATGTCTGCTGGATTCTCCTTCGTGTGGATCTTCATCAGTTTCAACAATTGTTGATCCATCACCTCGCGTATCCAGTGATAGCGAATATCAATATGTTTTGTTCGGGAATGGTACATTGAATTCTTGCTCAAATCCGGAGCACTCTGACTGTCACAATGTACCTTGTAGTCATTCTGCTTGATCCCGAGTTCTTGCAGAAATCGCTTTAACCACAACATCTCCTTGCCAGCTTCAGCGGCAACAATGTACTCTGCTTCTGTCGTAGATAGTGCAACGTACTTCTGCAACCTTGACTGCCATGACACAGCTCCCCCTGCAAAAGTGTAGATAAAACCAGAAGTCGATTTTCTACCATCAAGATCTCCGGCCATATCTGCATCTGTATAGCCTTCCAAAACCGGATCAGCTCCCCCGTAACACAAACATATCTTTGAAGTACCCTTAAGATACCTGAGAATCCACTTAACAGCCTCCCAATGCTCATTTCCTGGATTGGAGAGAAATCTGCTTGCCACACCCACTGCATGTGCAATATCCGGCCTCGTACACACCATTGCATACATCAGACTTCCAACCGCTGAAGAATAAGGCACAACTTCCATTTCCTCGATCTCTTTCCTGGATGAGGGACACGAACTCTTGCTCAACTTGAAATGATTAGCCAGTGGGATGCTAACTGGCTTGGCACCCTCCATGTTGAATCGCTTGATCACCCGTTCAACATATTTCTCTTGAGATAACCACAATCTTCGGGCCTTTCTGTCTCGAGAGATGTTCATACCTAAAATCTGCTGAGCTGGCCCAAGGTCCTTCATATCAAAGACCTTAGAGAGTTCTATCTTCAGCTATCTGATCTTCACTGCATCTTGTCCGACGACCAACATGTCATCGATATATAGTAACAGTGCAATGAAATTTCCATCAGGGGACCTTTGAATGTAGACGCATTGATCTGCAGCAGTCCTCTTGTAGCCTTGACTCACCATGAATGAATCAAACTTCTTGTACCATTGCCTTGGTGCTTGCTTGAGGCCATACAAACTCTTCTTCAGCTTACATACGAGATTCTCCTTCCCTGGAACCTCGTATCCCTCTGGCTGCTCCATGTAAATTTCTTCATGCAGATCACCGTGAAGAAATGCAGTCTTCACATCCATTTGTTCAAGCTCCAAGTCTAGGCTAGCTGCTAATCCGAGCATGACTCGGATTGAAGTCATCTTTACAACTGGAGAAAAAATCTCACCAAAATCGATGCCTTTCTTCTGAAGGAATCCTTTGACCACTAGCCGAGCTTTGTGCTTCACCACCTTTCCGCTGCCATCTTTCTTGAGCTTGAATACCCACTTGTTCTTTAGTGCCTTCTTCCCTCCTGAAAGCTTAACCAAATCGTAGGTTTGGTTCTTCTCTAAAGAGTCCATCTCATCCCGCATAGCGTGCAGCCAGTTGTCTTTGTCTGGATGAGACAATGCTTCCTGGAAATTCTCTGGCTCCCCTTCATCAGTAAGAAGAATGTACTCTGATTCTGGATATTTAGTAGACGGAACATGGCCTCTTTCAGATCTACGTAGCAGAGGCTCACTCGTCTCAGGCGGTGTATCATTATCTTGTACTGGTTCTGCAGCTGTGAAAGGTTGCGGCTCCCCAGGCTCATCAATCCCTTCTTCCTCCTCCTCTGGTTCTGCTTCTAGTTCTTGATCAGACACATCATCATCTGCGGCAGCTTGTACTGGTACTGTATCTGGAACAAAGTCCTGAGTACTGACAGGACTTTCAGCAATTATAGGCTTTTCAGTGTCCCCATATGTCTGATTTTCATGGAACACCACGTCTCTACTTCTGATGGGCTTCTTCGTCTTTAGATCCCATAGCCTGTATCCAAACTCCTCGTCTCCATAGCCTATGAAAATGCATGGAGTGGTTCTCGCATCGAGCTTCTGCCTGAGCTCCTTTAAGACATGTGCATAAGCCAGACATCTAAATGTCCTCAGGTGAGAGTAGGAGGGGTTTTTGCCGGTCCATTTCTTCTCCGGGATGTTGAAATTCAGCGGGACTGATGGAGAACGATTGATCAAGTAGCAGGCGGTGCGAACAGCTTCTCCCCAAAATGGCTTTAGCAGCTTTGCTGTGCTGAGCATACTTCTGACTCTTTCCATGATTGTTCGGTTCATTCTTTCTGCTACCCCATTGTGTTGCGGGGTATGTGGAACCGTCTTCTCGTGCCGAATGCCCTGACTCTTGCAATAGGCATCAAAACTCCTGGATGTATACTCGCCTCCGTTATCTGAGCGAAGGCACTTCAGCTTCTTCCCCGTTTCACGCTCTACCATGGCATGAAATGATTTGAAGATTTCCAAGACCTGATCTTTTGTCTTCAGAAAATACACCCACACCTTCCGAGAAGCATCATCAATAAATGTCAGAAAGTATTTGTTACCGCCTAGCGACTCCACCTCCATGGGACCGCAAACATCAGAATGTATCAGATTGAGCAACTTTGATCTCCTTGTCGAAGAGGAACTAACAGAGACTCTTCGCTGCTTGCCAAATAAACAGCTGCTGCAAGGTTGAAGCTCTGCATTCTTTGTAATGGAGATAAGATTTTCCTTCATCAAGGTTGATAAACCTTTCTCACTCATGTGACCGAGTCTCTGGTGCCACAGTTTCTGCGAAGCTTCATGTTCAACAATATTAAGACTCTCCACATTGATCTTCACATGAGTCTTGTACAAAGTGCTGCAGAGATGTCCACGAGCGATCACCATTACACCTTTCAGCATCCTCCACGAGCCATTGCAAAAACGGTTATCATAGCCCTTTTCATCTAGGGCTCTCACCGAAAGAAGATTTTGTCGAAGTTCAGGTACATGGCGAACATCCTGCAGTGTGATTGTGCACCCGGCATCAGTCTGCATCCGAACGTCACCAATTCCGACAATCTTAGCAAAGCTAGAATTGCCCATCCTCACCGAGCCAAAGTCTCCAGCTTTGTACGTCGTGAAGATGTCCTTTCGAGGAGTGGCATGGCAAGATGCTGCAGTACCTACCACCCATTCTACGCCCTGATTCGACACATGGAGGCATGTCTCATCCTCATGAGAGCAAAGAGCCACATCTTCTAGTACTGTGACTTGTGCATCTCCTTCCTTCTTTGGTTGTGACCTTCCCTGACCGCCTTGCTTTTGTAACTTCCAACAATTTCTTTTCATGTGGCCTGGTTTGCCACAGTGATGGCAGTTGTATGCAGGCCTCCTCCCATCACTTGATTTGCCTTTCGATCTGCCTCTACTTTGGCTCCTGCCTCTCCACCTGCCTCGATCTTCCTCTCGCTGTCTCCCACGGACTTCTGTGACGCAGGCTTGTGCTTCTGTGCCAACGTCCTTTCTCCGAGCTTCCTCATTGAATAGGGCATCCTTAACCATAGACATGGTAAGATTGCCAGTCGAAGCCAAGTTGCTGAGGGAGACCACCAATATCTCCCAACTGTCTGGAAGAGTGCTGAGAAGTAGAAGTTCCTGTAACTCATCTTCAAGTGGTAACTCCACTGAAGATAGCTGATTCACCAGGCTCTGAAACTCGCTGGTGTGTTCTGCTACAGAAGTTCCTCCCTGTAGCTTCAGGTTCACCAACCGTCTCATCAGCAGGGCCTTATTTCGAGCTGTCTTGGCCTGGTACATATCCGCCAGCTTCTTCCAAAGGGCAAAAGCATCCGTCTCCTGGGCAACATGATGGAAGACACTGTGATCGATCCACTGTCGAATCTGACCGATCGTTTTCCTGTTCATCTTCTTCCAGTCCGCCTCATTGGTAGCTTCAGGTCTCTCTCCCTTCTCCTCAATAGGATCAAAGAGATCTTTACAACTTAGGAGATCTTCCATCCGAGGTCTCCAAAGTGTATAGTTGGTGGCAGTAAGCTTGATCATGGCTCCAAATGATGATGATGATATTGATTCCTCCATCGACATTTTGATCTGCAAAGGCTTTTGGCACTCAACAACTCAACCTCGCTCTGATACCACTTGTTAGGATCGTGAGAAAAACAACAGAGATAAATTTGAGAAGAAAACAACACAAATATTATTTCTCAATCTCAAAAGATTTACAAAAAAAACTCTCAATACTTTATAAGCTCTCTGTGGCTATCAATCTCTATTTTTCTCTTCAGTTGAGTGTGTCTTCAAATGAAGAAAATAGTGAGAATTTATAGGAGGGGAAGAGACACCATGCTTTCGAAGAGACACCATGCTTCGGAAAAGACACCATGCTTGGGAAGAGACACCATGCTTCGAAAAAGACACCATGCTTCGGAAGAGACACCATGCTTGGGAAGAGACACCATGCTTGCACCAAACGTTGTCATGCATCAGCATGCACCAAACGTTGCATGCATGAGTGCATGCTCTTTTGTGGCGGGACCTACAAAATATCAGTATTGTATCGGATGGTAAATTTTAAGATCAGACATCAGGCATAATATTGGGGACATTCAAAAAATACTGGAAAACATATATCATAAATTTGATTTAGACAACCTTTGCACACTACATTTATATACCCCACATATACAAACAACCTAGTGCGAGCATGAATAGTACATTCAAAATATATAATCGGCTCACATATATTAAATTGTGTACAATATAACACATAAACGAAAAACAACTGCATATCAAAGATTAAAAATACTAAAAAAAATAAGGATTAACAAGTTATATAAATATTATGTATGAGTACAAAGCACTTCATCTGAGTGTTACAAAATTCTGGCTCATAACAGAGTTCAAGAACTCATAACTATATTTGAATGTTCCTAATAGAAAGTCCGAGCCTGTGGTGGATGCATGAGCTCTCTCCTACAGTGCCAATCAATGTACATATATGAATGTTCCTAATCCAAAATTCACCAAGCAAATGTTTGATAAACCTAACAAATCTCTTATTCATATATCATATGCATAAACCCACCAAGTTTGCTTAACAAAATTTTAAAAACTTCTTGAAAATATGCTATACCTGTTCTCATATATACTTGAATTATTTCATCAAGTACTTCTTCCACTAATGTATGACATATTAACATCTAATGAGGTCGCATTGATGAAGAGAGTATTCGGATGATATTAAAAAGAGAAGAAATTGATAGAAACTCTTTATATATATATAAAAAGAGTTTCTCTCTCCAGATTTTCTAGAGAGAGAAGCTCCCTCAAAAATCCCAAAAAGAAAGAAGAGAAAGAAAACAATCTCGATCGGGGATTGTGGGAGGACTCCCTTGTCCCCCCCCCCCAACCCACCATCTAAACTCTGGTGCGGTGGCGTGTGGATGTTGGTTTAGCCAATTCGAGTTAGAGGGTTAGGAGTGTGGACGGCGCGACAGGAAATTTCGACGCTAAGAGGGCTAAATCGATGGCGAAAGCGGCGCCACCCGTGGAAGATGATACAATTCGTCCATGAACTGTACTAAAAGGCAAGAAAGATTCTTCGCATATCAGTCCTTTTGAGTCTCATATCTATTATTTATATTTGAGGGTTTTATTTGCAAAGTAGTAGGAAATTTATAATAAAATCCCCCACTTTATCTCTCATGGGTAAAGCAAGGCTATCCTTGGCAGCCTATGAGTGGAGAGATTAGGATCAATGGGCCTCACTGTCACTGTATGGCAGTTAAGGTCGATAATAGCTTGTGTCAGGGTCAGGGAATCACGGGTTAAGCACAGGTTTCTCTCTATAAACCCATCCTTTGTAATCAGGAGTTTTTATGAATGATATTTGAGTCAATTTCTAGTTTTTATTGTTCCTTGATTTCTTGCTAGATTTTCTTGTGCTATCATCGCAGATAGCCATGGTTGACATGCGTTCAGGGCGTGCACCACCGGGACATTCACTGCCACCGGGGAGGCCGTAATTCAGCTCTGTAACAGTAGAGAAGGTTGCGAGGGGGAGATGAACAAGGCCGGTAATGGGCGACAATAGCATCAAGATTGTTTGGAGTGCATGCCCTCGTCGGCAACATTGATGGCTTTGGGTGAGGGTAAAGGGAGGGTTTGATGTGACCCCCATCGGGCTTGGAGCGTCGGGGTATGGCTCAGTGAGATGTTTTCTAGGCTTGCCGGAGTGGGGCAAAATATAAGGCTTGCCGGAGGTTTAGATCTGCGATCGTCGAGATTCCAATTAGGGTCTGGCTCGTCTAAAATGGATTTGGGCTTGGCTCGGTTGTTGTGTCAGGGGTGGCTTAACTTGGTGATGTTGATTGGGGCATCGTCGAGGCTGGTGGCGGGGCTGCTGGATTGACTAGTTTGGTTGCCATCAGTTGATGGCGATGTGGTGGTGGGGTTGGCTTGACGGATGTGCAAGACGGCAACACTGGGAGGAATGGAGGTGTGCCTGAGGGCAACAGTGGTGGGGGTAGACGCCGGAAGGGAGTTGTGGGGTGAAAGTAGAGGGAGGAAGTGTGTTTGATTTTTGATTTTTGAATTTCAATTTAGGTTTTTAAAATTCAAATTCAAATTTGAGTTGGAAGTGTGGAGGGGACATTTCATTCAATTTTGAATTTCAAATTTAGACTTTTGAAATTCAAATTATAGTTGGGGAGTGTGGAGAGATTCTTTTGATGTAATTTGAATTTCAAGTTAGATTTTTTTTAATTCAAATTTCATTGGAGTGATGGGGGCGAGTATGCGCCACATTTGATAGGTGGGAGAACATGTTACAGCTGTCTTCGTCTACAAGTTTAGCTGGAAAAGGGACTAGTTAATATTATAGGTTCCATTTAGGAACAGAGATGTAATATATTTGTAATACTTGTTTCGTTAATTACTATTAATGAAGCGATGACGCGGTCAATTTTTTTCTTAAAAAACTCTTTTAAAAAAACAGAGAAAAACACGTTCAACAAGAAAACAATAAAAAGGACAAAACTTCCATGATAACAAATAGTTACCCTTGATTTTTTCCCTAAAAGAGGCCACTTTTTCAAACTAATTCTCAAAATAGATCACTTTCAAAACTAATTACCAAAATAGATCACTTGTAGTTCCCAACTGCGTCCTATTTTATTTTGTTGATGCAGTTGGCAACTGCGGTTTAAGTATATGCCACAATAATCCAGCTCTAACATTTGGGTCAAAATAGTGTTAAGGAGAAAACTATGTTCACCTTAGACTGCAGTTAGCAACTGCATTCTTGATTGTACTAAGCTCGCAGTTTCAACTGCATTCCTAATTCAATCGTTCATAGGGTTCAGTTATTAAACCCCTCATCTCCCCTTCACTCCAACTTATCTCATCTCGCAACTACACCCCCTTTCAACTTAGGAAACCCATCCCGTCAAGCCTCCGAAATCTTATTACTCTCTTTCTACTATCTAGAATCTCTCTCGAATCCAATTATCAACCTCACTTCATCTTCCTCTCTCCATCTCCATTCGAAATTGGAAATCCCCAAACCCTAGTTTTTGACAATTTCGTTAAAATCAGCCCAACTGCGACCACCCATCTTCAATCTGATCTCTAGCTTCAAAATCGAGATTATTTTTGCCGTCACCTTAAGTTATTGAAGGTATGTCTCCTTTCCCTCGTTAAATGGTATGGTTTGTTAGTGGATATAATGAATTGTTATTGTTTGTTGAATTTTCTTACATAATTGTTATGAATTGTTAATGAATTGTTAGTGAAATGTTAGTGGATTGTTAGTGGTTATGGAGCAAACTGTTAATCATATTTTGATTTGTTTTGAAAGTATTGGGGAACAAGTTTTTCAAAAGTTGACTCATATTGTCAACTGATCTATGCTCAGTTCATTGCGTTTCTGTTTAGCGTTCTCTCTTCAGTTCAATGTAGCCAGTTTACTTAAGGCCACAACTGAGTAGAAAGAGTATAAAAATCGTTGATATATTGAATTTGTGATGAATTGTGTTCATGTTGATGTTTTGACATGAAGATTGATGTCACCTGTTATGCAATATGGCCCTCTTTTTACATGTTATCTTGATTCATGGAAAATGATGCCGCACTTTGTTCAATTTAAGATAAAGCAGCATTGAAGATCCAGTTCTAATTACATTTCAAAAATTTGCTAAGGTCTATGATTGCGTAATGTTTTAGGAGTATCATTTTGAATTTAAACTGTCAACCCTGTAAACTCAAATTAAGAATTGACAATAAAGTTATGTTCAACTTATAAATTCCTGCTGATAAGACAGATACATGGTTGTTAGAACAAATCATTACTTGCACATTATAATCATTATTTACCTGCTCATTATGTGAACATCCAACAACTTGTATTGATCTTTTTTGCTCAATTCTTTGTTGATGGTTTAGGTTTTTTTTAGTAAGGAAATAAAAAACCCAATATCTATCATTGAAAACTTTTAATAGTAATGGAGCTGATAACATTTTTCCTCCTTGCTTTGTCTGTATAAAAGATTACAACTCAAAGCCAATCAAGATCCTCCCAAATTAAGCATGAAATCGCGGTATGTGGCCAAAGGTCATCTTCTTCACTGCAATTGCAGGTGCAGTTTTTTTTGTCATCCTCCTAGCATGTCTCCCCCTCCCATAACAATCCACTGGAAAATCATTCACTTTCCATCTCCTCTATGTTCAACCTTCCCCTCCGTCAAACCTGCATCATGCACAAGCAACCCTTCTTTCATCTCCCGACCAACATTCCAAACTAACTTGAATTGTTAGTGAAATGTTAGTGGTTTTGTTAATCGATTTTAGACCTTATCTTCAAAATAGTGGAAATTTTGCTTTTCGATGAATGGTTAAATTCCTTAATGGCTCACTCCATCATGTGTTGTAATCTTTAAATATTTCATATCTTATACTATTTTCGTTATATATTAACATTATCTACTATTGGTAACTATTTTCTATAGTGATTGTCTAATATTGGAAATGGCACGAACAAGGGGTGCAAATGATTGAGGCCGGGGACCAAGAAACCGCGGTGGAAGATTCTCGAGTAGTAATGAAGTCCGAGAGCAAGTTCCGCCTGCTACACAGGTAAGAAGTGTTTTGTAACTTTTTTAATTTGTATATGTTGTTGTTGAAATAAATTTGTTACTAAAACATCGATTATTTCATGAACTTGTAGGTTCCCTCATCATCCGGTGTGTCTGAGCCTAGTTACTCCTCTGTTGCACGTGGAAGTCTAGGTCCTTTGGACCCAAAACTATTGACCTTGCGGAACTAACACCGCTCTCAGTTTGTTTGGAACGGTGTATCGAAGGAGTGCACGTTCCGTAGGCATCCTCCACAGTTACCGATGTACCCACGCATACACGAACTTCTGGCCACAGCTGGGTTATATAAGATTAGCTTGATGGGGAGTATCAAGCTCGATCGAGGCCTGCTTACAGCTCTCCTGGAGAGATGGCGATCGGAGACCCATACTTTCCATTTACCCGTAGGAGAAATGAAGGTCACGTTACAAGATATTGCGATGATATCGGGTATGCATGTTAATAGGGTAGCCGTGACTGGGAGTATGGGCTTTGATACAGTTGCCTTAGTTCGAGAATATCTAGGTGTTGAGCCGGACAAGAAAATATTCGTTGGTCAATCTATGAGGTTGTCGGGGTTGGAGGAGATGTTTGGAGAAAGATTGAGCGATGATTCGACCGAGTTCCAAGTGGAGTGTAACACCCGAGCTTATATAATGACAATATTTGGCGGTGTGATTTTTCCAAATGTGTCAGGTGATTTGGTGCCATTAATGTATCTACCGTTGATCACGGAAACTAGGAAAACTGGGGAATACAGCTTGGGTAGAGCCGCATTGGCCGCACTGTATAGGAGTTTGTGTTCATGCTCCTTGAATGCAGTTCAAATGACTTGGCCAATGGTAATATTGCAAATATGGAGCTGGGAACATCTATACATTGGTCGACCTCGCATAACCCGACAATCAGAGGGGTGGATGGCCCATGCAGAGAATCAAGCACTATTGGCACCCATCGGAGTATATTGGTCTGGGTCACACACGTGGAAGGATAACCCACGTGGTGTATTGATGTATTATAGAGACGAGCTCGATCAATTGCGAGATGAGTTCATGAATTGGATGCCTTACAATGAAGAGAGGGCTGAAAGATTGCCACCTTCATGTAGGGCGACCCCACAGTTATGGTTGACGAGATCACCACTCATCAACTTCGGTATTGTTGAATTTTTTTTGCCGACTGAGTGCTTCGGCAGTTTGGACTGCACCAACACATCCCGGCAACCCGAACTTATGATAAAAATTTGCACGGAACGAACGGTATGGGTAGGCTGGCGGATCACAATTGGGCAACTTACCATGAATGTTAAAATGCACGTCAAGCACTAGAATGATGAACGCTTCGACGCCGTTGTAGACCTGTCTCCTCCATTTGACTCAGCCTTGCATCAGTCATATATAAACTGGTATCGCACGTATGCACGATTGTATGTTGCACCTCCCTGATCTATACCAGCTTGTGTTCAATTGCCAATTCACAGGAGAGATACCGAGCCGGCACCCGGAAATTCTACGCTGCAGCCAATGTATCAATCGCGGGCACCAACTCACCAATCCATAGTAAGATTGTATATTTAGTTATAATTGCATAATTATTTTTAATCTAATGGTTATTATTATTTATATCATATGTGAATCATATTCCATAGTGAAATATGTTTGGTAGATCGAGGACGCATGGGATATTGCAAAGCAATGTGCTCATGCACTTTCGAGCAATGTGCCCGATGCAGTGAAGACATTTGCAAGAGGCATTTTGAAGCCGTGCAGGTCGCAACTCGAACATATTGGTGAAGGAGCTCGACTCGATGCACTATTGAACGCTCCGGTGCCCAACACGGGGAAACGAAGAAAAAAGGTTGTAACTAAAAATTATCGGGGGCACACACGTATACCTGATCCAGTACAACAACCGAGTGGGCAAATGCAAGAGGAAGATGCACCTACACATGAATAACAAGAGCATGATTCCTCATGTTCCCATTTCCCAAGTTACTCAACTATCTCTGGACACACGCCCGAAAAGGAATAGGAAGAAAACAAAGTTATATACCCCTGCTTGATCCTCGATCATTAGTTGTATTTCTTGTTTATATTTCTAAATGTCTATATGTTGCCTCGAGTTAAATGTCTGCATATGTTTGGACTACTCTTGGAGGTGTTTTTTAGTGATGAAAAAACTAAATTTAAATTAGTGGTGCATTTGTGTGCATGTGTGTTTGTTTTGTTTGATTGATTGTTTTGATTGATTGAACTTATTTGGTTGGATGATGTTGGAAATGTTTTGTTTTGTTAGAAGATGTTGGGATGGTTGGAAGTCATCAGTTTGTTGAATTTGAATATGTATGAGGAATTTGATTTGGAAATAAGTCTGCATATGTATGAAGTGCTCGAATATGTAATGAGGGAAACAACTTGCCATATAAATTGGTCTGAAAAATTGGTATTAACGTCGAGCACAATTGGCAACTGTGCTGAAGTTAATACCAGGAGCGCAGTTGCCAACTGTGACTGTCAACTCTCCAAACTTCCAGAGAGTTGGCAACTCTCTGGAAAATTGGTATTAACGTCGAGCGCAGTTGGCAACTGCGCTAAAGTTAATACCAGAAGTGCAGTTGCCAATTGAAACTGTCAACTCTCCAAATTTCCAGAGAGTTGGCAACTCTCTGGAAAATTAGTATTAACGCTGGAGCGCAGTTGCCAACTGAGAATCACAAGCAGCCAATACATGTGAACAAGGTAGATGATAAAGCTGAAATTTTGGAAATGTACATGTACGCACACCCAAGTCAACAATCTGGCTTTTTCCAGCCTTCTTTTTTGTGCCAACAACTCGAACACCTGTTTTGACTTGAAATATGCCCAGATTATGATGGAACATTATAGCTTCATGCAAAGTGGCTTTATCACGGCATTCATTGATTAGTTCTTGAACTCTTGGAGCCCAAACCTTTCCTTCACTTATCAGTTTCTGTGCCTCCTGACAACGTTCGGTGAAGTATGAATTGAGACGGTAAAATATCATCTCGATAATTGCCGTTACGGGCAAACTACGAACACCATTTAAAACGGAATTGAATATTTCTGATGCATTTATGGTCATTACACCATATCGACACCCTGTATCTGCAGCAAGTACCCACTACTCAACCGGTTTTACCTTTAGTCAATCTGCAGCCTCGAGTTTAACTTTTTCAATCTCTCCCAATTGTGTGTCAAACTTATTTGGTTGATTCTGACACGCAACAACTTTTAACTTTTTCATCAAAGCCATGCTACCGAATTTGGTGTAGAAATTTGTTGCAAAATGTCGCATACAATATCTATGATATGCATGTGGCTCATTCCATGACCCATTTTGAAGCGCCATCGTCGATAAGATACTCGTATGACGATCAGAAATAACACATAATCCTTGGCGATCGGTCACATAATATCGAATACTGCTTATGAACCAAGTCCAGCTCTCTATACTCTCTCCATCTACTATTGCAAAAGCAAATGGAAATAACCTGTTATTTGCATCAATTACAATCGGAATCAACAAACATCCCTTGTATTTTCCATACAAATGGGTTCTATCTATACTAATCACCGGTAGACATGACTTAAAACCTTCAATCGGAGTGGCAAATGCCCAGAAGACTCCTTTAAAGTTTCTTCACTAGGACCGGAAGGAATCTTATCCCAATGCACGTAAGTTCCAGGATTATAGGCTTGTATGGCTGCTAAAAGGGCAGGCAACTTCGTATATGCCTCATCAAACCCTCCAAACAACTTCTCAATAGCTCTCTGTTTTGCAATCCAAGCTTTCTTGTAAGAAATCTTATAATTACATTTCAGTAATACAATCTCAATTATGGCTCTCGGTGTTGTTGCTAACTGTGCCTTAACAACATTCAAGATTATATTAGAAACTAGCTTCGAATCAACTTTGGTGTGATCTTGACTTATTGTCTGATTGATACATATATGCCCCTCCTAATTTCTTCACAATGAAGTATGTCTGTCCTTTCGGGATACACTGTAACCCCTGTTTCCCCAAATACGTATTTTCTGTGTATTTTTGGTATTTCAAATTTTTGTAAATTAATTTTCCGCTTTCAAATTCTTTTTGTTAAAATGTATTGTTAGATCTTCTATTGAAATCTATTTTCGATCAATAATTTTATTTGTAACTATTTTCTACGATTTTTCTATTGTAATACAAATCTTATTATTGTTATTATTACCTTGATTTCTATTTTAACAGTATTATTAATTTTGACTGGTTATTAAAAATCCATTTCTATGTACTAATTGTATTTGTAGCTATTTCAAATAAATTTTATACTGTAATGCAAATTACATTTTATTATAAACAATATTTTTATTAGTCATTTTATTGAATTTATAAACCCTATTCCCCCTATAGGATTTTACCCGCTAAACCCATACCCTAACCCATCACTTTAACCCGTTATCAATTACCCTTTTACCTAACTCTACCCCATCAGCCATCACACCTAACCCTATCCCCTCCTATATATTAACCCCTGTATTTCCCCCTGTTCATCTTTTGCTATTTACCCTAGCCGTCTTCGACCCTACCCCCCATTCTCCTGCTCTCTCCTCCTGTCCCCTGTGCGTCGCGCCACCCTTCAGCTGACGCCAGCCCCGCAGTTGACTCTCCATCGTCATCCCCATACTCCTCATCCCTGCCGACCCCCCCTCCGCTTGCTCGCGCGCCCTCGCGACCTCCCGTCGCTCCGCCTGGTCGTGCCTCTCCTCGACAGCAGCAGCATCGCAATGCCGCTCCCCGGTGCTCCTCCCCTCGACGACTGCAGAACCTGCACCCGCCACCTAGCAAGTCCACGACAGCCCTGGTGCCTGTCCTTCCTCCGATGACTGCAGCAACAACAGTCGCTGCCTCTACCAGTGCCACTAGCAACCTTCCCTGTCGTCAACGCCTTGTGCCAGTGCCGAATGACAGCTTGCCTTCTCGCCACAGCCCGGGTCGGAGCCAAGCTAGTGCAGCCCCTTGGTGGGTTGCTGTTGATCAAAGAGGAAGTTAATCACTTTGATCTTAGCCATCCGTTGGATCTTGATCATCATGCTTGATTGGATGTGGACCATCGATCTTCTCTTGATCATCATGATCATCATGTCCCCTTGATTTTGATTTCGACCATCAGATCTACTTTGATCATCATCATCATCTTGATCATCACCATCGGGGTGATCTTGGCCGTCCGATCTTGTTGATCTTGATCTTGATCTTCGATCTTAGCTGTCCGATTATGTTCGTGATCTCGATCGTCTTCATCTTATTCACGATCGGTTGTTCATCTTGTTCGTGATTGTTGGTATCGTGTTCATGCTCAGAAATCCGTTCCCGTTATTCTTGCTCCTTGCACCGTTCCCGTCATCGTCTCTCAGGTAAGTAACTTGTATTCTTTTCTTTGTGTAATACAAGTACTAAATATCGCATGTAGTGTAGTTGTATTCTAGAGACAATTCTTGTCCGAATCCCCTTGTTGATCTTGTCTCTATTGTGTTAACCTGCCCGTAGTTGCCACATGACACCACCGACATGAAATAACCTAGGGATGACCACTTCTTGTTGTATACATGCATGCTATTCGTATGATATCGTGTGCTTGGTTGTGTTATTTGTAGTACACTTGTTGTAGACATGATAAATACCTTATACCATGTTGTTTGGACATCTAGTACACCATATTTCATGTTTGGTCTGGAAAAATTTTATATGATCTATGTTGATTTGTGCATAAGGGACAGTTCTGTATTTTCTGTTATCCCGATATTGTCCAGTATTTTAGACCCTATTAAAGTCAGTATATGAAAATATTTTGTGAATATGAACTGTAGATAATTCTGTCTTTTTCCAATCCTTCTGACAGATCTCAGTTTCGTTTTATGAGTTGTGTGTTACGTCTATTTTACTACAGAGGTGTAGAAAGATTTTCAGATTTTGTTTTCTATGAATTTTGAAGAGTAATCTATTTTTATTCTAATCTTAAAAGTATTATTTTGATCCAATATTTTGCAAAATACAACTAAACTTGATTGAGATTAACCCTGAATTTTTTTGGATTTATTTGATGATTTTTACAAACTATTCTATACTTATAAACAACTACTATACTAGCATATTTTCTTGTTGTTCAGTAAAGAACATGATTTTTGACCTAATTCTACTTGCTGTTTGTAAAATATTTGTGAATATAAATTATAGCCTACTGTATCTAGTTTATCACCCTTTTGACGGATTTGGATTTAGATTTGTATTCTGAGAGATATTGCTGTTTTCGTACTACAGTGTTTGTAATTCCAGATTTACAAAACTGTTGTATCTTATTGCTTTCTGATTTTACTTGACTATTCTATTTATATTGAAAAATTATGAAACTTTATTTTCTGATACTAAACATACTAGAGAATATCCCAGATTTTTTGTGGACTTAATTAGTAAGTTTTCATTCTGTTTTCTTTTGTATGAGTACAAACTTCTAATTTCTGGCTAAACATGTTTTTTGGATTCAAATCTGTTTTGAGTTATGTTTTTGTGAAATATAATATGAATTATATATATTTTCTAGATTCGATCGGGAGTCTATTTTCCAGATTCTTTGACGGATCTAGATTTGCATATTTGTAGCAACAGGAATTCCAGATTTAGTACAGTACTGTCTTGCTATCCTGAACTAGAATTTTCGTTGTCCTAATCTGTTATGAGTTGTGTATCACCTGTACATGTTTATCTTTTGATCTGAACCTATTACTTGTTCATGCCATGTTATTTTTGTCATGTTTTTGACACATACATGCCTGTTTGATAATAATAACAAATAACCAAGCCGAGGTTAAGGGAAAGATCTAGTAGTGGACAATATAGGAGCCTGTACTCGGAAGGGGACTCGTGTTTTCCGTGTGACATGTTTACCGATCAAGTTTGCCAACCAAGTTACCGATCAAGTTTACCGACCAGGTTACCAATCAAGTTACCGATCAAGTTACCGATCAAGTTTACCGACCAAGTAAATTTTCTGTTACCGATCAAGTTTACCGACCAAGTTTTGTTATCCTGTGAATACCCGAGTACATGACCTATAGAATCCCCTACGAAATCTAAACACAAAATTGTTTGAATGTAGCAACCATATGGTAAAATAATGGACGCATGAAGTGTTACCTAGATAGAACTAAAATATAAGACTTGACATGACATAACATGATTACCTGTTACATGCTTACCTATACCTGCTATCTGTTTTCCTGATACATGATCACCTATACATGATACTTGATACCTGATACATGATCACCTGTTCATGATACTTGATACCTGATACATTTTTACCTGCTTGCATGATACCTGTTACCTGTTACATGTTATATATACCTATTGTTACTTGATTCTGTTCATGATTCATGCTAGTTGTTCCATTTTGTTAACATGCCTATTTCATGCTATTTGTTATCTTCCCATGTACTTGTGCTTGACTACAAGCGGCCTATAACTTCCATTGACGGGCGTTTTGTTTTCTTTTTCCTCTTTCTGCAATTTATTAAATTGCAAATTTTGGAGATCAGCTGCCAGATGGAGTAGGTGATCTGAGATACCAGTTTCTGAAGTTTTGCTACTATTATTATTATTTCTTGTTGCTTATCTTGAACAATTGTACTTGGTTACTTGGATTATTTGTATTTGGACAATGTGACCCAGGATTATTGACTTGTTCAGATCTGATTTATTTGAGATTAATACATTTTGTTTCAAGTATTCATGTTGGTATATTGATTCATATATGCATGCTTGGTTGACTTTTCTTGCTTCCGACTCTGATTATTATGGTGAAATGTTGTAAAGATCCTGACAGCTTATGGATGATGAAAACCATTCGCTAGGCTTAGTCACGTATCTACGAGTTCATGCTTTGTAATATTACGCGGAGCCCAAACTACTTCTGGTTCAACATCACTATAACAAGCTCCTAATTTAAGGTCTTGAATTATTTCTCCCCCATAATATAACTAAATAGGAAGTTTCTGATCCATACATATACGTAAATGGACGAATATGCGAGTAATTACCAGAGCAAACAATAATAAAAAACAAAAAATAAAGTTTCTACGATTGTACAAATACCTTACAAAAAAACCCAGGTGTTTGACACTTCAATGACGCCACGGATGATGTCGCAATTTCACAAAGATGGTGCTAATTGTTGGAAGTATTGTCGTCAAACAATGTGGGTAGTTAGATTTTGAGAATTGGTTGTGAAATAGGGAAATTAGGCTTTGGGGGACTTGGGAATTTGGGGATTGAAGGTTGAATAGTTAATTAGGAAGAGATTTTAGAGAGGGGGATGAGATAGATTATGGTAATAGGGTTTTTAAAGAGTTTGGGTTTCGATGGGTTTCGGAGTAGAAGCAGTGAATTGGGGAAAACGATAAAGTTATAAGAATAGTGGGTTTCTGGAGTTTTAAAGGGGATTTCAATAAACACGCAATTGTGAACTGCGTTCTAAATAATATTGAAACCGCAGTAGCCAACTGCGGTCTCAGTTAGCCACAGTTAAATGCAGTTCAAAGACTCAATTAAGTGGGGTGAAGGGGTTTGAATTATGAATGCAGTTGGAAACTGCAAGCTTAGTGCAATCAAGAACGCAGTTGCCAACTGTGGTCTATGGTGAACATAATTTTTACCTTAACACTATTTTGACACAAGTGTTGGAGTTGGATTATTGTGACATATACTTAGATCGCAGTTGCCAATTGCATCAACAAAATAGAATACGACGCAGTTGGGAACTGCAAGTGGTCTATTTTGGAAATTAGTTTCGAAAGTGGTCTATTTTGGAAATTAGTTTGAAAAGGTGGCCTATTTTGGGAAAAAATTCTAAGCAAGTTCGTAAGTCTTTTAAATAAAGATCTAAACCCTTGGTGACATAAATGCAACAAATAAACATTTCAAATCCTGCAATTAACAAAATAAACAATTCGCTATCTTAATATATTAACTCTCATGAGAAGAAAAATGACAGAGAGGGAGAGAAACATTAAATCTACTCCATAGTTCCTTTCAAGTAACAATTAAAGTTGAAAAAAATGAGGAGCGAAACCAGACACGCCATACAGTCCACCTTCCCCACATCTTACTCCCAGCACCAACTCAAGCCTTCGTCGAATCATCCCTCCACCATGGCCAAGCGCTCCAAAGAAGAAAAGGACAATCATCATTCGATCAGGCGATACGAAGACGACTACCACCGCGGCAAGAAGCACCTAGAAAGAGAGAGATCTCCGCACCATGAACTTCGTTCCGATCATAGAGATCGATCGAGAGATAGAGATAGAGGCTTAGAAGAGAACAGAGGTAGGAGCATAGTGCAGATGAGGTCACCGGAGGGTAGCCGAGACGACGACAAAAACAGAGTTATAAAGAAGAAATCTTTCGCAGATGTTACTATGGGTGATCACAGCGCCGGTGTTGAGCATAGAGCTCGTCGATCGTCCAAAGCACCGGAGGTAGAGCCTAGAAAGAAGGAAGATGAAGAGGGTGAGTGGGTTTTGGTGAAACCCCGCAAGCTCAAATATGAGGAGAAGAAGGACAGTAGAAGAGGCAGTGTCTCCTCATCGAAAGAGCAAGCACATGCCAGCAAGCAGAGGTGCCACAAGTGTTCACGGTATGGTCACGCCATCAATGCCTGCCAATTTGACTGGTTTTGTTATGTTTGTAAGGGGAACGAGCATATCTCTTTGGATTGTCCATTGAAAAATACTCTGGTGTCAACAGGGAAGAAGGCAACAACCAATGCGGTGTTGTCGATCAGTCCAGAGCATAGTATGATGGAAGAGAGCGAGTTAGGCACAAGGAAGATATTGAGAGCAACGATTACGCCGACTCCAATCATGGTGAAATTTGAAAGAAGATTCACTTATTGTGTTATCGTCAAAGCTCAGAGTGGGAACCCAACGAGCCAGGATATAGGAGAGCTCTTTACTATGGTGATCATTCTGACACCGAACTAGACTTGGGTGGTTCAAAAGACGAGTTGTAAAACTTTCTTCATGCATTGCTCGAATAAGGAAAGAGTACTGGAGGTATTGGCTTTGAAGGGGATTGAAGGGAGAAGTTTCTATGTAACATTCTCTAGGTGGCATCGCTCGATCAAAGCGTCCAAAGCAGAGAACATGTCAGCGATATGGATTTGAATTTTCAACTTTTCCTATCATTGTTGGGTGAATTCTGGCTTCCAGAATCTCGTGAGAGGTTTTGGACTGGTCGCCGATATCGACAAAAAGACAATGTTACAAGAGAGAAGGGAATACGCTTGTATTCGAGTCGGGGTTGAGCTAAAAGAGGATATACCATCGCTTATCAAGGTAAATTTCGATCAAGATGTTTTCAACGTGAAGATTGTGGTAGAGACGAGGAAAAATGTGTCGTTTAGGGCTAGAGTTTAAGACGAAAAAGACGAGCTAGCTGAGGTCAATGGGCGTGAGGTAGAAAATGAAGTGGGATCGTTGGATTTTAAGAGAGCTAATCACATCTGCTCAATTCATTTCAATTCAGAGAATGATGGCCCTGCGTTGGATCAGGGTTCAGAAAATCCTGATCGCCCAAAAAATTTGATAATAGTGGTGGGATCCACAAAAGAGCAAGTCACTTCTTCACGTCTCAGTAATGAGTATAACAATTCAAAAGCTGTCACACAAATGGGGAGAAGGGACTGCTACACTGTAGCCGTAAGGGGGTCATTCCATCTGAAAGAGGAAGTGGGGTCCACAACGCAGACTATTGCTAACGTAAAAAACCCTATGCAGACCTATGGTAGAAGAGGCGAACATAGCGAAGTTAATCTAGTCATAAAAAGGGGGAGTGGTGACAAGGGTACTGTTGATGAAAGGGGATCAGAACGCAATTTGGTGCTTTCATGGAGAAAAGGTGTAGAAGGCATTTTAAAAAAAACCAGTAGAGGTTGGCATCATGGAAAATAGTGCAGCGGTCAAAATCAACAGTGACATATTGTCTCTATCAAGGGAGGAGTTTGAGGCTACAATTAAAGCTGCAGTGACTAGAGCAATGTATATTAATGATTTGGAAAAGAATAGGCCCAAGGAGATAGAGGAGTTAGATCCAACCAAAGTAAATAGTATTACTCCAAAACCAAGTTCGGCAATTAAAGGGAAGTCGACAGAACCGGTCAGCGTGTTTGGCGAATCGTATCATTCTAATACGGTCCATCTAAAAACAATCGGTGATACAGGTAACCAGGTAGATCAGGAAATTAACGAGTTTCTAACTGACAACGAGGTGCAACAACGGGGCTTTCTAAATGGTGATCAGATGATAGAGGCACTAGATGGAGTAGCAGATGAGGAGCATGTTTCAGATATGGACACAGAGTTATGGAAAAAAATAAGTGAACAAGTTAGCGGGAGGCAAAAACGATGCTACCAGTGCAGGCGCTAGTGCAAAGATTACGATGGAGTACCAAAGGAGAAGTAAAAGGCAATTGGATATGTGGGGATCGCAAGGACCGAGTGAAGAGGACCTTATCAAAGCAGCAACTAGAGCAAAAGAACCAGCATCAGTGTGCGGAGGTATATCGATTAATAACACCTGTATCTTACATTTATTGAATGATGATTCTTTGATTTATTATGCAAGTTTATTCGGTATTGCCATGGGTCCCAGTAGAGTAGAACAATTAAGGCAAATTAACTTCATCAGAGGAGTGAATAATGGGGTAGGCCACTAGAATAATTTTTTAGAATTGGTGGGTATAGGAGGGTAGATGTTAAATTAGTTGCTATGTTATATATTTTCTAGAATGTTAGAGGGATGAGACAAAAGACAAAGAAGTGGATTATAGGGGAGTCTATAGCAAAGAGAAAGCCTACCATTTGTGCATTCCAAGAAACTAGAATAGTTAACCCATCCGTCAACGACTTTCGTGATCTTAAATACATAGGAACATTTGAGTGGAGATTTAATTCAGCTATCAGTTACTCTGGAGGAATAGCTATTGGGGTGGATAACAATTGTTTCGAGATCGTGGATGAACTGATAGGGGCCTTTTCAGTCACGATTAGAATTAGACGTAGAGGGGACAACAAGGTTCAGATGGTGTCTTCTATGTATGGCCCGTACGATTCGAGACTTAGAGAGCAATTTTGGAACGAATTAAGAGACATTAGGAATTCGTGGACTGGTCCTTGGGTGGTCGGGGGAGATTACAATATCACTAGATATAGCTCCAAACATAATGGCAGAGGGGCGAGTTGGGTCGATAGAGGCAATTTCAACACTATCATTGAGGAGCTCGAGTTAAAAGAGTTACCAACTACCGACAGAAGATACACGTGGTCGAACATGCAGTCAAATCCAATTCTAGCTAAACTGGACATAATTTTAGTTTCCAGTGATTGGGAGGAGGATTTCCCATTGGCCTTTGTCGAATCCTTAACACAATTGACGTCTGATCATTGCCCTTTGGGATTAGACTATGGCATTGGTAATAAGGGCGTTTGACATCAATTTTGTTTTGAAAAGGCTTGGACATTATCCCTAGGTTGCACACAATTATCCAAGACTCTTAGAGCGGTATCACTGGGAACGATGGGGCGATAGGAATTTGGATTGAAAAAACTAGAAGGCCGCATAGGAGTTTGAAGGATTGGGCTTCTAAAGAATTTAGGGGGGAAAAAAGGCAAGTAGAGAGGTTGGTAGATAGAATCGCGGATTTGGAGTTACTTCAAGAGCAAGGAAACCTCATGCTACGTTTGAATGAAGAGCTCATGTCAAGTAGACAAGATATCTATCGGATAGAGCAGATGGAAGAAATGTACTGGATGCAATGGTCTAGAATACAGTAGCTAAAAGAAGGTGATGCAAATACTAATTTCTTTCATAAGATAGCCAACGAGAGAAAGAGGCATAACAAGATCATTGGATTGAACATTGATGGAGTTTGGACTGAGAATGAAGATATAATTATTAGGCATATTGATTCTAGATTTAAAAGACTACTTGGTAGTCGTATGCCTAATAGATGTATGCTCTATACAGAGATGTGGGATTCCTCAAGGATTGGAGGGAGCAAAGGTATTGAAGGTGTCTTTACAGAGGAAGAATTGCTCGATGCAATTAAGGAGCTAGGTCAAGACAAAGCGCCAGGACCGGACGGATTTCCATTGTTCTTCTATAGGAGCTTCTGGGATATTATAAAATCACAATTGATGAATATTCTAAAAGAGGTATTTGATGGAATAGCTGCGCTTGAGAGGCTAAATTATGCTAACATCATCTTAGTTTCAAAGAAGAAAGAGGTACGATGGATTGATGATTTACGGCCAATTAGTCTCCTTAATGGGTCATTCAAGATTATTACAAAAGTACTGGCACGAAGGTTAACTCCACATCTCAAGGATGTGGTGGGAGAAGTTCAGAGCGGTTTTATTAAGGGCAGAGACATCATGGATAGCATCGCATTGACTCACGAAGTGGTTTACAGAGGATCCAAAGATAAAGCCGACGGTTTTGTATTAAAGTTAGATTTTAGAAGGCTTACGATTCGGTAGAGTGGGAATCGGTGGATGAGGCCCTTACTATGAAAGGGTTCGGTTTAAAATGGCGAAAGTGGATAAAAATGTGTTTAAAAGGTGGGAAATCCAAAGTACAGGTTAATGGATGGCTTGAAAAAGAAATTAGATGTCAAAGAGGGTTGAGACAAGGCGATCCATTATCGTCTCTCCTGTTTGTTATTGTTGTTGATGGTTTGGTAGAAATGGTCAAGAGAGGTAAGGAAGGGGGCACAATCAGGGGTATAACGGTAAAAGGAATTCTAGACCCAATATCTATACTACAATACATCGACAATGTTTGGGAAAGCCACGGAGGAGGAAGTGATCACATTGGGTATTCTGATCAAATGCTTTGAAGCATGGTCAGGGATGAAGATCAATGCAGCAAAAGTTGTGTCATTCCTATTAGCAAGGAGATTTTCATTCCTATTGCAACTATCAGTAGTAAATTAGGGTGCGTGGTGGGTGCATTCCCTATAACATATTTGGGAACGACATTGAGACTGGGAGCTCCGACTCAGGAGGATTGGAATCAACTAATTGAAAAAAAACGGCAAGCGAATGTCTGGATGGAAGGGACAATTTCTCTCTCTAGGAGGAAGATTGACGCTGATTAACTCTGCTCTCAGCTGTATTCCAATTTATATGATGTGAATGTATGAGCTTCCAAAATGGGTCATCAAAAAAATCGATAGATACAGGAAAAGATTCTTATGGAAAGGCGCGAGCGATAGTGAAAAAGGAGTACACCTCATTCAATGGGGCAGGGTATGTAAACTTAAGAAGTTTGGAGGTTGGACGTATTAGACCTAAGAGCAATGAACAGCACTGCTTTGTAAGTAGTGGTGGAAGATGAGGAATAAGAGGAACAGCTAGTGGAGCAAGTCTTTTGATTCCTATAAAAAAGAAAAAAATTCAGATTTGGGGGAGTTAGAGGTCAAGGGAAAGCTTCACCTATCTGCAAAGGAGTAGCTAAAGTAGGGACGATTTACTATGACAATTCCATATGCAGGATTGGGAACGGGAAAAGGACAAGATTTTGGAAGGACAAGTGGTGCGGAAACAACACCCTTATTAGTCTTTTCCCAGCAGCCACGACAGTGACCATCAACAACAACTCGCTAGTAGCAGATGTCTGGCGAAATCAGACACTGATACTAGATGTACACCAAAACCTCAATCAGGATTGTCTAGATTAACTCCGAAATCTCAATACTTTTATTAGGCATGATGGACGGTACACAAATGATATCGAAGATGAAAGGGTGAGGAATCTTGACTCAAGTTCGATCTTCTCTGTCAAGTCTATATACAAGTGGTTGAATGATGGGGACATGTGAAATAATGAGACTGACATCATCTTGGCAATAGGTGCTCCCCTAAAGGTCAGACTTTTCCTGTGGTTGGTAAAGAACGATGCAATTCTAAGCAATGCCAATCTTAAGAAAAGAAACATCTTCGGTAATAGTATTTGCGATAGGTGTGAACTGGATGAAGAAAACACAAATCACTTGCTTTTTTGCCCTAGAGCTACAAGCATATGGGAGATTGTGACTTTAGGCTGTGGAATTCCCGTGTGTCCTAGGTCGAGTTCCGGGGTTTGGGGTCCTATCAGAATAGATAGAATTAAGAAAGATGATAGATTTTTGTAGGATATTACAGTAGTTGCTACTATGTGGGGGTTGTGGCTTGATCGTAATGAATTCTGCTTCTATAAGATTAATCATAGAATTCCATTTTTGATGCATAAAATTTATTCCCTTTCTCATGATTGGAATGTCCTCACAGGTGGACAGAAGAGGCCGCGCATGGGAGAGGAAGAGTAGTTTGATGCTGCTTTTTAGGGTTCGATAGTGGTCGGGCGTTTGTGTATCTTTTAATTATGTTGTTCTCTTCTGTTGTTTCGTGATTGTTGACATCTGTGTAGATTTTGATTACTGGATTTTGTAATATGTAGTTGGATGTACTGTGTTTCGTTAATTAATCGTTAATGAAGCGATAACGTGGGTCATCTTTTATCAAAAAAGAAGCAACAGAGACTGGAGGAAATCAAGGCGGTGAGAAGAAGACGAAACAATGAGGATCCGATTGCAGTGAATATGAATAGCAACGAAATGAAATGATTTGGAAAATGTCGTAAAAAGAAGAGGGATAAAGATAGAGGAAGGAGATAAGATTTAGATTTTTGTTTTCTGGTTTGGGCTCAACCAATTCTTGATTCAGTTCAGGTTTGAATCCAAAGCAATTCTCTTCTTATGCTTAATCCTCAATATCGGGTGATAGTGGATCACCTATCTAACGAATACAGGCCAACATAATGCAAAAAATATATCAACAACCGTATCCATTTTGAAAATGACTCAAAAAATGCTGAATCAGTAGCAATGGCCAATAAAAATTGTATGACAGCCGTAATGGCTGGTATTTAAAACACTGCTTAGACCCTAGAGACCGAGTTTACTTGAACTCTCAATCCTCCACAGCCAATATCCATGAAATTCCAAGAGGCTTAAATGACCAAGGAAGCCATAAGTATTTAGTATATGGAGGGATTACCCAGATTGTTCTCATAAAAGGCACCAAAATTCATGAAACTGCATCTTCACTACTTGACTATACTTTTCTTTTGCTACACTTAAATAGTTGCAACCAATGTATTTGTGGTGTTCTCCTATGAATACCTTCTACGAAGTATTACAGGCTTGGCATCATTCTCATCACAATATTATTTTGTCATTTACACCCGCTCACGGATCCCCAAATTCTGAACAGGTACTATCAAAGATACTTTATAAGAAGAGAAGATTTGATCAAAAGTGTAGGCCTAAAATATAAAATACCTGATGTTCATCCAATGTTTCATTAAATAAATTCTCTGGGGGAAACAGGTGATCGAAAGTCGATTTTGGGGTGCAAGTAGCCGGAATTCGGAGTGTGAGTGTGATGTATTTTGGGTCTATTTTGGGAGTATGGTGCTTGTATGCTCTTTAGGGGCTTTTCTTTTGGATGTATTTATTTTGGGGGTCTGCCACTACCATGTTTGGTAGGGGTTCCTGTATTTTGGTCGGAGAATGAGCTTCATGGCCCGCTTGTGGGTGATGAACTACATTGTCCGTGTATGATTATTGTTTTATTAAAAATTTTTTAATGAAACACGGGGGAGGCCTAGGCCTAAGCTTTTATGATAAAAAAGAAAGTCGATCACTTTTATCTCCCAAAAAAAAAAAAAAAAAAAAAAAAAAAAAAAAAAAAAAAAAAAAAAAAACACTCTGGGGACACGAAAGGACTGCTTCAAGACTTGAGGATGCATAATAACCTTCGTTTTTAAAACTACATCAAGTTGCCTCGTGTGCATAATGCATATCACCAAAGATAGTTGCAATAGACAAGTGAAAGATCGCAGAATCATCCATAGTAATCTGTCAAACAACTTAGTTGATAATTGTGTGGATCAAAAGTACGAGTACGGATCATAAATAATTTAGTTAGTAACTGTGTAGATTAAAAAAGTACAGGCAAGTATGGATGAAATTGTCAATGCAGCATAGTGCAGGCCGATAAATGTACAATAGGGTCTTCATTTACCAAGTAAATAGTCAATTATTTTAAATGACAAAGTAAAACATGTGGACATTTGTCAACTTCGATCAATGAGACAGAGCGCGTTCCCACCTTAACAAAAATATGCCATAAAGGATAATTGAGCCAGAGTTGAAAATTACACCGGATAATAGAGCCAGAGTTGAACATTGCAACTAAGATTCTAGGTACACATTGTTTCGAATACACGCGCTAACTAATTGCACACTCACAGGACTTGTTAAGGCACGTGGCTGTTAGAAATCTACTAGTTGACTAGGGTGCCTCAAATCTACAATACAAATTTTCAAATTGCAACCATATAGCACTTCCTCCCAATATGAGTGTCTTTTATAAGGTTTTCTACCCCTTAAACAATGCCCCTAACTTAGAAGTCCCCAAGCTTGTTATAGGAATTCCCTCCAGGCAGTATGCATGCAACAGGACTGTGGATGCTCTGACGAATTAGAGTAATAACACCTGTGGATAAATCTTTCCTAGTTAGATACCAGACCAAGAGCACAAATAAATCTGCAATAAGACCAGATCCAGGATATGTGTCCTGATTAACTTTTCTAGCTGAATACAAACATAAATCTATTTCCATTCATTAACGAACTTATTGTGGAAGCTCACTGAGATAATTTGGACTCAGCATGTTCTGGACTTCGAGTATCTAGCATCTTCCTAACTTTGAATTATTCGATCAGGTCCATAGTCTCTGATGTTTTTCATAGAAGCGCCATTCAATATTCGGATCCTTAATTAATTTCCATGTGTTCTAACTATTTCAATAATGTCTTCCATCATCCTTTTACCTTTTCAGATCTGCATGTATAACTAAAAAAATAGTGCATCAAGCTTAACAAAGGAGGACTCTGTCTTCCAAATGAAGCTTCACAAGTCTCCGGTCACAGAAAATTTCGAAATTTAAGTAGTAATATCCTATGACACTTACCCTTGTGGACACTCCTTCCATTTAAACGGAGACCAGAACATTTCAAATCACACGCACCCCCAAACTATTTCAAACTCCCAACATCACAATATCAAGCACCAACTATATATAACCAAACATGGTTACCTTCATTCCAAACCATCAAGTTGTCGCAACACTTCTCCTACCTAAAAATGGCTGCCTCTATCCTCTTTCTTGCTCTCCTTGCACTTACCTCTTCTCTCGCAATTGCCTCTGATCCCAGCCCTCTACAGGACTTCTGTGTTGCTGATAAGACATCCTCTGGTATTTCACTCACTTTCTTATACACGTGCATGCTGTAGACAATAAAGGCAAAATTTTCCATATACTATCGTATTTGATGCTTGCTTGAAATAAACTGCATGACAAAAGTAGTCTACTCTACCAGCAAACTAGCATGGACAAGATACAGTAATCCCCTTTTGTGTTGATTCAGAGATAAAAGATGACTAGTTGTGAAAAGTAGGGCCAAGATTTCCTATAAAACCTTCGAAAGTTTTAGTATTTTGCTCTATATCTATGACATTTTTTTTCCCAACAAATGATTTTAATGATGATGATGCACGCCTCAATCTTTGCGAGTTTTAGTAATAAACACCTCATCTTTGCGTGGCTGCAGTATTTGTCAATGGATTAGTGTGCAAGAACCCAAAGCTCGTGAAAGCTGATGATTTCTTCCGATGTGGCATCAACAAGCCGGCCAGCACATCCAATCCAATTGGAGCTGCTGTAACTCAATTCGATGTAGATCAGATACCAGGCCTCAACACCCTTGGCATCACAATGGCTCGGATTGACTATGCACCCTACGGATTGATCCCACCTCACTACCACCCACGAGCAAGCGAGATCCTAACTGTGCTAGAAGGTTCTCTCTATGTCGGCTTTGTGGCATCGAACTCCAAGCTTTTCACCAAGGTCCTTAACAAGGGTGATGTGTTTGTATTTCCACAAGGACTAATCCACTTCCAGTACAATCCCGGTCAGAAGAATGCAGTGTCAATTTCTGCTCTAGGTAGCCAGAACCCAGGTGCAATCTTCGTAGCTAATACTGTCTTCGGGTCGCAGCCCGCCATATCTGATGATGTACTATCTAAGGCCTTCCAGCTGGACAAAAAGACAGTGGACTGGCTCCAGGCTCAGTTCTCTCAGGGAAACAACTAGAAACAATCAATTTTATAACATTATGTGTTCTTTGGTTTGAATAAGCAAACATGTGTGTGCATGCTTGTTTTTATAAATAATACTTATGTATTTGTTTTATATAAAGATTGATTTATCAAGTAATGTCACTATTATCTACATTGAATATTGTTGTTTTTCGTTCTCTTTGTTAGTCAGAACAATGAGAAACCTCTACCGTCAGCAGACCTTAGTCCTGCTAGGATAAAGTCATAGTTGAAAACTAGAGAACCTAATCATTTGGCATTTGCTTTTCTACTCTACAGTTGTACCATAATTTGAGAGTAACTGTTCCTTCAAAAGGAGGAGTTGGATCAAAGAAATGGATTTTCGCCTGACTATGCATACTGCCATACACCCACAATTGTTAGGGTTTTGGCCTCAAATACACGTAGGCACTGAGTACTTGAAGTTGGATAAGAAGAGGATGAGACAAAGAAACAAGAGAAGACAAACAGCCAATAGAAGAATTCAGTCTGGAGAGTTGCGGTCGACCGACCGTGGGTGCGGTCGACCGACCCAATCTGCTGAAAGTTCTTCGAGTGTACAGGTCCAACAGAGGGGGTGACGGTCGACCGTGCAGTCAACCGGTCGTGTCTCGGGGTTTGGCTCTACACATTGCGGTCGACCGACCGTGGGGTGCGGTTGACTGACTTCGGCCCTGAGTATTTTTTGGCTTACGAGTTTAAGGCCCAATTACTGGATTTGTGTTTATCTTTTAGGGTTTACTTGGGGGCTATATAAATGATCGCAGGCTCTAGGGTTAGAATCAATTTGTGTAATCAGGAGGTTGTCTGAGAAATCTACTCCCAACTCGTAGTGCTAATAGTGGAAGTGCACCACAAGCAATAGAAACTCCCAAGAAATAGATAAATCATGAACAAGCCACCACAATATATGGATCTCACAAGAACACAACCAATATGCAGAGATAACCAATACTTTTTATTCCCAAAGAAGTACAAAGATTACAAAAGAGATTACAGCTCTCATTCTCTCTCTCTCACCTTTGAAAGACTTGGCACAATCTCTCATGAAGTTGAATAATGATCAGATCTATTCAGATTACTAAACCTTAGAGTTTACAACCATATATATAGCCCCCAAGTAAACCCTAAAAGATATACACAAATCTAGCAAATTGGACCTTTATCCCGTAAGCCCAAAAGAACAACTCAGCGTCGGTGTCGGTCGACCGCACCCTAAGCCGGTCGACCGCATCGTGCAGATCCAGACCCGAGGGCTGACCGATCGACCGCATCGCCCAGACCGGTCGACTGTCCTCTCCTCTGTTGGATGCCTACACTTGAAGAACTCCCAGTCAACTGGGTTGGTCGACCGCACCCCCTAGCCGGTCGGCTGCAACCCTCTAGACTTCTCTTCTTCTACTTGCTGCTTGTCTTCCTTTGCTTCTTTGTATTCTCCTCTTCTTCTCCAACTTCAAGTACCCTATGCCTACGTGTATTTGAGGCCACAATTCCTCACAGAGGTGAGCCGTTATCATTATTCAACTTCAAGAGGGGATTGTGCTGAGTGTTTCAAAGGTGAGAGAAGGAGATTGAGAGTTGTAATCTTTGTATTTCTTGGGAGAATAAGAAGTATTGGTTATCTCTGCATATTGATTGTGTTCTTGAGAGATTTTGCATATATTGTGGTGGCTTGTTCTTGATTCATCTAAGTCTTGTGAGTTTCTATTACTTGTTGTGTGTTTCCGCTATTAGCACTACGAGTTGTGGGGTAGATTCTTTAACAACAATACCATCAAAAGCCCGGTCTAACCCGGCCCGGACTCGACGACTACGCGGGCCGAGCCGGTCCTGGCTAAAGGTTGAAAACCTTGGCCCGGACCTGGCCCCCGGCCCCAAGTGTGGGGGCCGGGCCGGTTCGCTGGCCGGGCCGGGCCTGGCCGGTGTTTATGGGGATTTTTTGTTGTAATATATTAAAAATCAAGTCTTAAATTGTATTTTCATAACAATTACAAAGAATAAAATTTCATAAATAAATGAAGTACATGATTTAATAAATTTGAAATTCTTAAATAAAATGAAGTACATGAATAAAATTTCATACAAATTAGATCAAATTACAAAACAAGAGAATTACTTGAATTTAAAGATCGAGATGGCCTCTATTTAGATTAAAGAGAAGGCATTGAACTATTGTCGTGCACTTCTACTTAACCTAAATATAGAATCTCATCACCCTAAATTTCTCAATTAATTACAATATATTGAACATCATTTTAAGGTAAATTGACTAAATATAATCGTTCAGTCATCGCTACTTGTTGATCCAGTTTTTGCTTCAAGTAAGTCTTGGATCCTCTCTTCCGCTTTCATCCAATCTTCGGCGCATACTAGCATTTCCAAATTTTTGGCTGTCAATCGGTTCTTGTTTGGGCTCATTATCCTGCCACCAAGAGAAAAAGTATTTTCCGATGCAACGGTTGACACCAGTGTTGTTAGCAAAGCTCTATCCATACGAGAAAGAATATTAAAAATTGCTTCATTACTCTTCCAAAACTGTAACATATCTTCTACATCTTCAACTGTACTTTGTGCATTATACCAATTCAACTCATTTGGTGAATTAGTTCTTGGTTTTTTTGATTTAATAAGATTTAAAACACTACTACTAGCATGACTCTTTCCTTTTTCTAATATGGAGGAAGAAGAAGAAGAAGAATCAACATTTTGTGTTTGTGTTTGTGTAGTGTTAGATGAATAAAGCCTATCATAAGAATCATATAACATAGTCAAAATATTCTCAAATTTACGAGTAAAAGCAACATGATCAAAATCTAGTATTACATCGTGTGAGGCATAAGTGTAAAAAATTTCAATTAATTTTTTTGTATCATCTAATTTAATCATAGGATTCATTACATTAGCTACACAATACAACATAGGAAGTGGATGAAAATATTTTAAAATTTTAATATATACCGCATTAACCATATCTCCAATAAAAGGGTCATTTTGAAAATCTTTAATTGTTGTCATCATAGTCACAATTTCAAGTAAAATACCACTAGATATAGATGTATATATTTTTGAAAATTGCAAAGTTGCATCGTTAAAAGGTTCTAAAAATTTATACAAACTATCGGCAAAAAACCAAAAATATCATCTAACATACAATTTTACATACTCATTGCGACACAAAATTTTCTAAAATTAAAACGATAATGAAGAACAACACCTAATAATTTAAAGATAGAATTCCAACGATGTCTAACATCTTTAGGAAAACGGTTACATACAATTCTCCTAAGTTCACCAATCATGAAAAGCTTGATAAATTGGATCACTCAATGTAATATAATATACACAATCTCTCATTGCATCAAGTTTATCATTTCCATATTTTAGTACATCTTGCACACAAAGATTTAAAATGTGACAAGCACTCCTAACATAAAAAACTTCGGGTTCTATAGGATCTAAACTAATTTTCAAACTCTTAATTGCCTTAGTATTATTGGAGGCGTTATCAAAACCAATAGCAAACACTTTATCATAAATACAAAAATTGTTACATGCTTCCATAATGTGTGTGGCTATAATTTTACCATTATGTGGGTACCTAACATATCCAAATGCAATTATCCTCTTTTGAAGTAACCTGATCCGAATCTATCCAATGACATGTTATACATATCATTGGAACGCCGTTTACTCCTATCCACCCATCCGAAACTCTAGTGTTTAGTGATTTTAGTGTTGCTATCAAAAAATCCTTAGTCTCTTTGTAAACTAATTTACAATCACTCTTAACAACATTCCTAGCAATTTCTTTATAATGGGGGTTGAAGGAGGTTTGTACAAAAGTCTATACATATTTTTTTTCACCAAACGAATATGGTAATTCACCCCTAATTACTAATTTAGCCATTTCCCTGCGAACGAGATCGTGACCATAGCTATGACTATCTACTTGACCGGTTCTAGGATGTATTTTTTGTTGTGTGAGATTGTCTTTCGAAAATTGTGGTTGACATTTACTTAAGTGACGTTGAAATGTATCCATGCCCTGATCCTAATTTAAACTTATATGGTGTTTGACACTTCTAACATATTTTAAGTCCTACACTCTTATCATTTTGTGAAGGGATAAAATTGAAATAATTGTGTACTTCGGAAGTAGTCCCTCTTGTTTTCCTTGAGGTTAGAGAAGGACCTTGTTCCGATGGTTGTAGTTCTACATTATCTTCTATTTTTATAGGATTTGAGTGTGTTTCATTCATATCAGGAAAACTATCATAATTCATGAATGTTTCTTCACTATCTATATATGGATTTGGAAAGGAAGAAATGTTAAGACTAGTGAATTCTTGACTACTATGTCTACCACCACCGCGTGATCGATTAGAGGCCATTTAATTATAAAAAACTAGTGTACATAAAAATTAGAGAGAAAGCAACAACTAAATGTATGGCAACTAATAATTTAAAACCGAAGATACTAGGGATCTACTGCAGGACGAGCGGAATCGTCTGCTACAATACAGACAGGAGATTGACCAACCATATAAGATTGAGGAAATCAAATGGCAACAACGGTCCAGAATCTCGTGGCTCAAAGAGGGAGACGCGAATACTGCATTCTTCCACCAGGGTTGTCAGTGTCAGATGTAGGTCTAACCTCATTCACTCGATCCACTCGGACTCCGGATTGGTTCAAGGCAACGTCGCTATCAAGATGGCTTTCTAGTCCCACTTCAAGCGCCTTTTTGGGCAACAAACAGACTTTAGAATCCCTCTCCAACATGACTTCTGGCATGACCATGCAGCCTACCCCGACCCTAGTCTCCAATCCCTCGAAGCCCCCTTCTCTGAGGAAGAGGTCTGGAAGGCGATCCAACAACTTGGTAAATGTCACGCCCCGCTTCCCAAAAATATGGAATACGAGCACGTGACGAAGCCCAGCGAATGATTTTTACATCATCCATAAGCTGTAGGATCGACTCAGCATCATAACAAGAATATAACCAGATTTATATATATCCAAGCATGCATGAATAATTTATTAAGCAACAGAAAACAATTTAAACAGATAATAATATTCAAATAGTTCCCAAGTCTGGATCAAGTGTAAACTCGAAAACAAGTCTTATACAGCAGAAGAAATAAATACCTTAAGGAAAGTAATTATTTAAACAAGTCCCTTCTCTAAGCGAAGCCTAAAATATCTGCTCGCCAATCCCAGCAGATAGCTCATCTCCCAAGTCTGCTTAATAAATATAAAAAGGGAAAACCGGAAAAAACAAGAGAATATGCTCTTAGTGCAAGCTAGGGCCACAAATAGTGAAAACAAGTACAAGTAATGGGGAACAAGAATGGGAATCAAGAATGTAACAGGAATACAACAAGTAGTGGGAATCTAAGAACTAGGTAGCAAGAGGGACATCCTAGTAAACAGGCTAGTTAACAACTGCTAATGGTAAAACATGTGACAGGTGAACCTATCAGGGTATTTAACATCAAGTGACAAGTCTCAAGTCTAGTGTCATGTGTTATTTAAATGTTAGGTCTCAAATGTCAAGTTGTCAAGTTTAAGTATCAAGTTGTCTAGTTCAAGTTATCAAGTTCAAGTCTAGTTCAAATTATCAAGTTCAAGTCTTGTAGTGATTACTATCTAGGTAGCACGACATGCATCCATACTTTTACTACATGGTTGCTACAGTCAAAACAATTCCGTTTAGACCTAGTAATGGATTTTATAGGGCGACGTACTCAGGTATCAAGTATCAAGCAAGCCATGGTTCATGAATCGGAAAATAAATAATAAGTTCACGAAGCAAGTTCGCGAATCCACTAGCAAGTTCAAGAACCACACAGTGGGTTCATGAATCAAACAAGTTCATGAGCCAAGTAACTGACTCTATGAATCGAACAAGATACAACAAGTTCATGAACCAAGTATTTGGAAAATATTGGCCCCCTTCCGAGTACACTTACCTATATTGTCCACTCTATAGTCTTTCCCAAAACCCCGGCTTGTTACTTTTATTAATTCTTATCAAGCAAGCATACATATGTGAAATATTGTAAATTAATTCTAAGAAAAATTGGAGATGTTTTATAGGGTGTCCAGCAACTACATATAAAATTTCGTGTCAAACGCTCACTGTTTACACAGCTAAAATAATTTGCAAAGTAAATGTATACAGCAGTTTTGCAAAACTGCGTCTACTGACACAGCTGCAGTATAACTGCCATAACTCCTAGACCGTAACTCTGAATTCATAACTTTCGGAAGCTATCGATATCTACACATCCAGATCTACAATTTCTATTCAGAGATCGGTCTCAAATTCAAATGATAAATAGGGTCGAAACAGTAAAAGAAGATTCAGGACAGCAACATGAGGGGATAACTTACTAGTTTAGATTACATGGGAAAATGTCATTTGGCGTCTAAGTTATTATGTGGCATAAATACATGATAATGGAGGTCAAAACAGCAAACAAAAAATGTTTTTCAAGTTATAGGATTGCAAGTTCGTCAAATATTAAGTGTAACATGTGTCTACGAATTTAGGGACTCTAAATTCATAAGTCTATGTGTTCATGTGCTCAAGGGGTAAAAGAGTCTAATAATTATAAATTAAATACAAGGAAATTTTGTGACTCTTATAATTGTCAATTTGGAGGTTCAATATTGATCTACAATGATATTCAAGGAGGAGTCACAATCTAACTATTTGTAGTATTTTCAAGGGTGCTTGTACCTAGAACAATAAATTGTACAAGGATACTTGCCTTTAGGGGAGGAGACGATGAATCCGACGGATGACGAGAACGGATCCCGACGACACGGCAACGAGCAAACGATCACGATAATCATGATCGGGCACGGACCTCGATGGTGATCACGATCAAGATGAAGATCCGGCGAATCCAACGATCGAGATCGGAAATGAAACAAATAAGAATTAGAAGGGTACCAAAATATACCATGATTGCTAATTGATGAATAAGAACAGAAGTAAATCGAATGTTTACTCACCAAGCAAAGGACGAACGAGCCGATCGAAGGTCGAGATCAAGTTGATCAACCAATCGACGACCTAGATCGAAGATCATGATCAAGATGATGATCGGACAGCTGAGATGTGATCAGATGGCTGGATCTGCTTAGATCTGAGCTGAGGATCACGATCGGATGGACGGCTGAGATCCGATCTGGCTGAAAGGATCAGATCTGATCAAATCAAAATTTTCGGAAGATCCAACAGCTGAGATTAAATCTCAACCTAACGCTGCTCTTCTTCTTCCCTCCTTCAAAATAGAGCACGAGAGAGGGAGATCAGCGGCGGCTAGCGGCGATCGGCGAGGCATGGCTGGTTGGCAGCGCAGGCGGGACTGCCACTGTGATGACGGGACGGCGGCGAGACGGACGACGAGGAGCGTCGGGGATGACTGGCGGCTAGCTGCAGGCGAAGGGCTGGGTTGCGCTGCAATTTCGTAGCGTCGCGACTGATGGCTTTTGTCGGCGTCACTCAGGAGGGCGGCGCGATGCTAGGGAGGACGAAGGTGGCGGTTCAACAATGGGGTGATGATGAACAGGGGAGTCGGCTTGGTGGCTGTGGTTGTTGACGCGAGGAGAGGCGGGGCATGGAGGCAGCACAGAGGGGAAGGCATGCTCGGGGGTCAGGCGACGCGACTGGGGTCGCGAGGGCGAAGCATCACAACATAGAGGACGGGAGGTCGGGAGCTTGACGATGGGTTAGGGAGATCGGGATAGAGGAGAGGTAGGGGAGAATAGTGGCGGCTGTGTGTGATAGGTTTACATAGTGGGGTAGGGTTAGGGTTTAGGTTATTAGTAGGGTATTTATAATATGGTATTGGGTTTGAGTTTAAATGGGTAGATGACCCAATAAGAGAGTGGGTATGGTTTATAAACCAATTATATAATTAAAATTCAATAGGGGCAAATGGGTATTGGGTAAAATCCAATGGGGAAATAGGGTTTATGAACAAGATGTAATTTGTATTAAAATATAGAATTTATTCGAAATGAGTACAAATATGATTAATACATAGAACTAGGTTTTAATAACTAATCAAGTAATAAAAATAATAATAATTTATAACAAATTTAAATACAGAAAAATACACAGAAAATACGTATTTAGGAAAACAGGGGTTACAGTAAAGATAAAGCTCCAGGTCCAGATGGTTACCCGATTATGTTTTATCAGATTTTTTGGGAGGAAATCAAAGGTGAATTGCTGAAGGTGTTCGCAAATTTCCACGATCATAAGCTGAAACTAGGGAGATTCAACTACGCAGAGGTTGTGTTGATTCGTAAGAAGGAGGATTCTCGATGAGTTGGAGATTTCCGTCCCATTAGCCTTCTAAACTGTTCCGTAAAGATCGTTACCAAGACCCTCGCTAACATACTAGGTAAGGTCATGGATGGTCTCATTAGTCACGACCAGACAGGATTCATCAAAGGACGTTGTATACAGGACAGTATAGCAACAGCTGAGGAGACTATCTATCATTGCCACACCTCGAACTCTAGGAGCTACATTCTAAAGCTAGATTTCGAGAAAGCCTATGACTATGTTGAATGAGACTGTCTGTTGGAAGCACTTGCTGGAAGAGGGTTCGGGGACAGATGGATCAGATGGATTCATGCTTGTCTTACTACCAACAGAACGGTGATTTTGGTAAATGGGGTATCAGGCCACCCTTTCTCTTGCAAACGGGGCTGAGACAGGGCGATCTGCTCTCACCCCTTCTCTTTACCATAGTGGCAGACGTACTTAGATCCATGATGGCTAAGTGTAGTACAGCAGGTTGGATCACACCAGTGGCTAAGGGGGCCAATTGTCAAGGTTGCTCTATACTACGATTCGCAGACGACACTCTTCTATTTGGCAATGGCAACCTTGGGGAAACCACCGTATTCAAAGGAATTCTGTATTGCTTTGAAGCCTGGTCTGGCCTCAGGGTTAACTTCCACAAGAGTGCTCTCACTTCCATTGCCCTGACCCCAGGCAGAGGCTCTTGAACACGCCACAGCCTCTAAACTGCTCCGCAGAGAGCTTCCCCATTCAATACCTTGGATTACCACTTAGACTCGGAAAGCTAAAAAAGGCGGATTGGATGCCCATTATTGACAGGGTTGAGAAACGTCTAGCAGGCTGGAAAGGCAAAGCCCTTATCCTTGGGAGGGAGAGTCACGCTTATTAACGCGGTACTCTCGAACCACCCGACCTATTATCTCTCCTTCTTTGAAATGCCGCGATGGGTAATCCAAAGAATTGATCGGACTCGGAAATACTTCTTATGGAAAGGGGCTGACCCGGATCGAGGAGGTTATCACCTCATTAGATAGGAGAAGGCATGTATGGAAAAAGATACATGAAGGCCTAGGTATAATTGAACTGCGAGACATGAATCTGGCACTTCAGGACAAATGGTGGTGGAAAGTGTTCCACCCTAATGGGGAAGGGTTGCAGCAATTTGTCTAGGGCTATATGCAAGGGAATGGGATGAGAAATCTGGGCTTCAGGATAGGCCCCCGTGTGTCCTGGTTCTGGAAAGACATCACCAAGGCATACAAACCCTTCACTAGATGTGTCAAGTCAGTTATCGGTAACGGTAGACTCACCAGGTTATGGTGGGACAGGTGGTGCGCTGATCACACGCTCAGAACCCTGTACCCCAATCTATACGAACAAGCATCATAACCACTGCACGGTGGCCATAGCATGGAAAAAGAGGCACCTGGAATCTGTCTTTCAAACAACCGCTTGACATAGGCTCCCACCTCAGACTTACGGAGCTTCAGGCCTACATCTCCAATACTGGTATTGGCTGCTCCTAGGGTCCAGACAAAAAACTATGGGGATTGGAGAAGAACGGCAAGTTCACAGTTTGCTCCTTGTACAAGCGCATCCATTTTAGGGGGTGTTCCCCAAAGTGGGCTACCGTCATCTGGAGGACGAAAGCTCCACTTAAAATCAAAACCTTCTTATGGTTGGTACTGAATGACGCAATCCTGACTAGAGAAAATCTCGCTAAGAGACAACCGAATGTGGATTCTCAATGCGGTTTCTGTCACGCTGCCCTCGAGACTAGAGACCATCTTTTTCTTCAATGTCCTAGAAGTAAAACGATACTCGTAGATGTACTCAGTGCCCTAGGGCAACTCAATATCCTAGCACTTACGAGGACCTATGGGTCGGCCCAAAGTTCGTAACGGAGAGGGGGGCCATGAGAGAAGTGTGCTATTTAGCTATCGTCGCAATGACCTGGGTTTTATGGCTAGACAAAAATAATCTTTACTTTCGTAGAACCTGCAATAGTATTTTTGGCAATTTGACTCACATTATGCATTTTATCTCCTTTTGGGCTAATGTGGAAGTAGCAGATCCCATGGATAGGATCGCGAGCATTTTCTAGGTAGAGGAGTTTGATGACGAGGAGATCGAGATTGGGCCGACGATGGACTGACAGCCAGCACAGCACGATCCACTAGGTTCATTGATGTCCACCACCTCAGGGTTTGTTGGGGGATCTGATGTATTGCCTTGCTGTTTAGCTATATTTTTTTGTCCCACCCCCCATGTTTGGGGTGGAGTTTATGTACTTTTGTTCTGTTTTAGGTTTTTGTAGTAGGCTCAGTTTTCTGAGTATATTTTATTAATCTCTTATTAATGAAACAGGGTGGCCAGATTCCACCTTTTCTTAAAATAAAAAAAAAAACTAATAATTTAAAACAAACAACAATCTATCTCAATTAAAAAATAACAACAATATCAAAAACTAGTGAGTGAGTAGTGTATGTATGTTTTACCACTTTACCAAAATTACAAATAAAATCTAAACAAATGAGAGGAAGAAGTTCAAGAAAATCCAAACTAATTAAGAGATGTATATGAGAATAATCAACTATGTTAAATCTACAAATTAAAAATATACTAAAATATACCGTAACAGTGCTTGAAGTCTGAAAAATGATTGTTGAGAAAGTTGAGACTTGAGAGCTAGTAGTATTGATTGTTGTTGAGTTGATCATTTGATTGTTGTTGATTTTCCTTCCTTCAAAATGTAGAGAGATTTGATCTTGCAAACTTGAGAGAGTGTTGATCACTTGATTGTTGTTGTTGATTGGAGAAATAGTAGAGAGAATGAGAGATTTGAGTGAATTAGTGAAGAGGAATGAAAGAAATGGTATGATATATATAGAATATGAAAATTTTTTGATTTCCTAAAATACCCCCCAAAACTAGCCAGTATAAATCCGTTGGGGGCATTTTCGTAATTTTTAAATTTTTTATCATTTTCTGGAAAAAAAAATCTGAAGCCAACGGTCTGCCCGGACCCGGCCCGAGCCCGGACGGACCGGTTCAGCCTGTCCTGGGCCTCAACCGGGCCGGCCCAGACCGAGCTTTTTCCCATTTTCGAGGACCGGACCAAACCGGAACGGAGGGGGGCCGGTTCACGGTTCAGATCGAAAAGGAGGGAGGACGAGCTAGCCCGGACATGATGCCATCCCTATCAAAATCTGCCATCCCTATCAAAATCTGCCATCAAACTTTGCAGAGAAAATTAATAGAGAATTAATCTTCTAATTGCAGCTTGTTAATGATAAAATCAAATAGTGATGTTCACCGTACAACAATAGCTCCTGGTGCTATTCAAATAAAAAATACAATAAAAACAACAAAGTAATCAACATTATACGAAAATATATCTAATAAGAGCATTTGTAGTCGTGGGCTAAATACCAAATTTTGGAAAAATTTGAAAAAAGAGAGCTGCAGTCGTCGTCCAAATACCCAAAATTTGGGTGTACGATGAATAGTGCCTTGCCAAATATAGCAGACAATTTGGCAAAAACCAAAATATATCTAACGACCTATTTTATTTCGTCCGTCAGTAGAGACGAAAGATAATATTTCGTCTCGTAGGTGAGACGTACAAAAAGTGCCTTCGGACGATGGATTAAACACCGTTTGAAAAAAGAAAAAAGAAAAAAAAAATTAACAGACGATGTAATATACACCGTCTCAAGCTATTCGGAAAAGGACGAAATAGAAGGACGGTAGATTAACTACCGTCCGTCCCTAAAAAATTTTTTTTTGTAACCTTTGTATGATTACCATTTTGCCCTTTGCTTTAATCCAATCTCTCATCTTTTTTTTTACAACGGCTAGAGTACTTCTGATGCTGTTTTTAGGTAACGTTCAACGATAAATTCCAAACCGAAATCAGGCCGTAATTGAAGGACGACTCAATATACACCGTTCCACCAATAAATAAAAAAAATTAAACAAAAACACCGACGACTCAATATAAACCGTCCGGATTCGCCGCAGCATTCGATTTCATGCTTCGGACGGGAGATAATCTCCCGTCCTTGCATATTTAAAAAAAAAAAAAAATTAAATCGACGATGGATCATACCGTCCAAACTTCAATTTGATTTTTTTAATATTTTTTCGCTTCAAAGACGATACATTATTTTACGTCCCGCAAAATTTTTCAAACCGCACACTCTACGACGATAGACAATCTTCCGTCTTTAAAAAAAAACATACGACAAATCGAATATAGCTTTGAACGACTGCAGCAACATTTTTTTTCCTATTTCTAATTGCTATATACCCAAAATTTGGCAAGTAACGATTATAGATGTTCTAACTAACTTAAGTTGTATGCATTAAAAGCTATTACCTGCCACTGTGCCAGTGTCGTACATATTCCATTTACTATCCGTATGATTAATCTATCAAGGATTTGATGTGATGATTGCTGTTTGTTTCCGGAGAAACTTGTGACAGTCCTCATCCTTCTTTCCGGCACCTTCAAATTAATTAGCTAAATCGTTGTGTACGAGCTCTTATATATGAATATGTAGCACAATCTATAAGCCTTACTTGAGATCTTAAGACCGTGAGAAGCCCCCTTGGAGCTGCAATAATCAAATTTAAATGAAACTATCAATACAAACCAACTCTTCGTTGTACATATGACGAGAATCATTAAGAAGCAATAAGACGACACAGATATACGCAACCTTTAAGCGAAGTAAATTTTCTATATAAAAGAGTTAGGCTAAGTAAATTTTCTATGTAAAAGCACGGTTAAGCTTCATGAACAATAAAATAAAATAAAGAGGTGAACTTGAAGCAAATAATGATCCATCAGCAATCATTATCATATTATCTGTATCTTAAAATAGAATTATGGGTCTAGACGTAAGAGGTAGATGTTAAATGTTATGTTTGATTAATGTTACACATATTCTGGAATGTTAGAAGTATGAGGCAAGGTTCTAAGTGTAGACACATTAACAATACTTTATCTAAGAACAAACCTTTGGTTTGCGCTCTGCAAGAGACAAGAATTGACAATCCTAGAATGGAGGATTTCGGTCGCCTTAGGTTGCTAAGGGGCTACAACTAGAGATTTAAATTGGCTATAGGATTGCCGGGGGGGGGGGGGGGGGGGATAGCTTTAGGAGTTGACCAAAGTATCTTCGAGATCGTTGCTAATTTTATTGGAACTTTCACAGTCACCATTAGAATTAGGCGTAGGAGTGACGACTGGGAACATACGGTGACGCCGATTTACAGACCGTATGTCTAGACGGAGGGGAGTCTTATGGGAGGAACTTAGATTTATTTTAGAACGTTGGGAAGGTCCCTGGGTGGCCGGGGGAGATTTCAACACAACCAGGTTTCACAACGAGCATAGGGGAAGAGGATCGAGCCAACATGACAAAAATATTTTTAATCGCACCATTGACGATTTAGAACTTAAAGAGATTCAATCTACTAATACGAGATTCACCTGGACTAATATGCAAGCCAATCTCATTCTTGCCAAGCTTGATAGAATCTTTGTTTTGACGGAATGGGAAGACGCCTTCCCATTTGCAGTGGTTATATCGTTGGTAAGGTTCACCTCTGATCACACGTCACTTGTTCTTGATTGTTAAGGAACTAGGCATTTTCAACATAGAATGTTTCGCTTTGAGAAGGCGTGGACTCTTTAGTAAGAATATTCACAAGCTCATTAAGGATTCTTGGAATTCTTACATAGAGGATATGGGAGCCACAAGGAAATGGAGCACGAAGAGTAGGTGGCTTTGTAAACATTTAAAAGATTGGGCAAAGCAGGAATTCGGGAATGTGAAAAGAAGGATGGTCCAATTAGGACAGAACACAAGAGATAGAGCTCCTCGAGGAAGTTATGGATCTTCTGCATGCCGAAATAGAGGAGCTAGCTAATAACATATTAGAGATGCAAAAAATAGGAGATATGGAAGAATAGTATTAGAAACAACATTCGATGGTACAATGGCTTAAAGAAGGAGATGCCACACCAAATTTTTTCCCACAGTGGCAAATGGTAGAAGAAGCCAAAATCACATATCAAGAATGCCTATGGGGGAACATTGGAGTGAAGATCAAGAAATTATGAGAGAACACATAGACGAACACTATAAAGAATTACTTGGAAGTAAGAAAGTGAACAGATGTGATTTGAAGGGGACATGTGGAGCACATCAAGGATAGATGGAAGTGAAGGAATTGAAGGAATCTTCACAGAAGATGAGGTTCTTCGTGCTATCAATCATTTAGGACAGGATAAAGTGCCCAGAACAGTTTCCCACTCTTCTTCTATAAATTATATTGGAATATTATCAAGGAAGATTTGATGGAAATTTTTGAAAATTTTTATTGAGGGGAAGCGGACATTCAACTACTTAATTACGCAAATGTTGTACTAATTCCAAAAAAAGCAAGAAATGTTAAGAGTTGCCGATTTGAGACCAATTAGCCTTCTCAACGGGTCGTTCAAGATTATCACCAAGGTACTGGCAAATAGACTTTCTCCACACTTGAATGATGTGGTGGGGGAGATGCAGAGTGGATTCATCAAAGGGAGATATATTATGGACGACATCGCGTCAGCTCATGAGATTGTCTTTAGAGGATGTAAGGACAAAGCAGACAGTTTTCTGTTGAAACTAGATTTCGATAAGGCATATGATTATGTTGAATGGGATAGTGTGGATGAAGTGTTAGAGCTTGAAGGTTTTGGCCCAAAATGGAGATCATGGATAACTAAGTGCGTTAGAGGAGCCAAATCATTTATACAGGTCAATTGACAACAGGGTAGAGAAATTAGATGCAATAGAGGACTCAGACAAGGAGATCCTTTGTCCACTTTATTATTTACGCTGGTTGCGAACGGCCTGGCAGAAATGATTAAGAACGGAAAAGAAAAGCACGTTATTCAGGGAATTCGGATAAACAATATACCGGATTTGATTTCAATTCTCCAATATGCAGACGATACACTATTATTTGGTGCAGCTTAGGAGGAGGAATTATTCACACTAAAAGCTGCTTTGCTTTGCTTCGAAGCGTGGGCATGACTGAGAGTTAATTTGAGTAAGAGTTGCATCATCCCATTGAGCAACGGACTTTCCATCCCAATCGCTGACATAAAGACTTATATTGGATGTGAGAATGGGGAATTCCCTTTAAAGTACCTTGGTACTACCATTAAGCTTGGAGGTATGAGAAAGGAGGATTGGCAACAACTGGTGGAGAAGGTTGAAAGAAAATTGGCCGGATGGAAAGGGAGATTTTTATCGCTAGGAGGTAGAATCACGTTAATCAACTCGATGCTCAGTATCCTACCAACGTACATCATGTCTATTTATGAGCTTCCGAAGTGGGTCATTAATAGAATTAACAAAAGCAGAAGAAGATTTTGTGGAAGGGAGCCAATGAAGACGGTAAAGGCTTTCATCTCATCAATTGGGGCATGGTGTGTAAGAGAAAAGAATTCGAGGAATTAGTGTTGGGGTTTGTGGATCCAATACACGATAATGGGGTTGGAGAAGTCAGATGAGAATAAGAGTCGAAGAAGTAGTAAGCTGCTACAGCCAAGTTGCGGTCGACCGTAGGTGGACAATCGATCGCATTCGTACAGGCAAAAGAACGGTCTACCATGCAATCGACCGTCACTCTCTCTGGATGGACCATGTATCTTAAAAGACGACTGGTCGACCGCGCAGTCGACCGACCTGCTCTCTCTTGGACCTTGTGCAGTCGAAGGAAAGAACCGGTCGACCAACTTGGTATTGCAATCGACCGTCCCAATGCTGATTGATGAGCGCTGAGATTAAAGTTGTGGAATCATATATATATTGTATTGTGTACGATTTTAGGTTTAAATGAAAAGAAAATAGAGATCTACCAGCCGTCATTAAGAGAGAGGGAGATAGAGAGAAACCCTACACCTTGGCTGTGAGTTCTTGAGATATTTGTAAACATAATCTTCATATTTCTAGTGCAAATCGCAGGAGTGTCTCTGGGCGGGGAAGTAGCCATTGTTTTGGGTGAACCTCGAAAAATCTCGTGTGTTCTTGTGTATTGCTTTTGGTTGTTTTTTCTTCTCTTGTTTTGATTCTATAGTTCTTGCATCTCGTCGTCGTTGTTGTTGAGTTCATTCCACAGTTAGAATTCAACAATTAGGATTTCTGAATTTGAAATATATGAATAAGGCATTATTGTGCAAATGGTGGTGGAAACTATGCACAAAGAATAACAGCTGGTGGTATAAGTCATTCGCTATTTATCGTAAAAGGAAGGAAGTTCATATATGGCTGAAGAAGCAAATATGGAATAGCGTCATACCTTTAAAAAGGAGTGGCAATAGTGGGGGATATATTCCATGGTAATACAATATGCAAAATGGGAAACGTGAAAGACACAAGATCCTGGAAGGACAATTGGTATGGCCAGGCATATTACTCTTCAAGCTCTTTTTCCGGAGGTGGAAAATGAAGTAGACAACCTTGACACCACGGTAGCTGATATTTGGAAAAATAGTAGACTAAGGGTCCAAATGCGAGATCAGCCACTCATGAATGCCAGATTAAAATTCACCATATGATGGACTTCATTCGGGAAAGAGAGCAAGTGGTTGGTATGGTGGATGTCACATCGGTTTTTTTTCAATCCTTAAATATTTGATTAATTTTATTTTTATTTATGATTTTGATTATGTTTTCTTATATTAATTGGTTTTATTTTATTTTATAATGATTAAATTAGAATTCAGGGTTAAACAGAAAAAATTGGAAATATAGGAGTTTGAGGTGAGTTTTCTCTGAAGAGACGATTCCGATTTAACCCGATATTTTTCCTAGATACACATGCATAATAGAGGGTTGGATAATTGATAATTTGAAGGAGTTGCTTGGACTTAGCAAGAAGTTGAAAATTTTGGAGTTAGGCGTTGAAAATAATCCTTAAATTGATATATTTTATTTGATTTTGGGCTTAAGTCCATAACCCTAACTCTTATTTATTTAAAACCCCATCATATTTACCAAATTGCCATTTTCCTCATTCTTCTCCCCTCCCTTCTTCTTTCTGCCGATCGGAACCCATCCACCCCAAAAAACTCAAGCTCTAAATCTACCCTCCTTTCCACGTCAAGTTTCGATTTTTCTGGGGTTTTAGTAGTATTTTGGGTGCTCATTTACATGGTGGTGTCGATTTGTGGAGAGAACCCTATGAAGGTATACCTAATTGTATGTTTGTATATGGAATTGTATGCTTCCCATTTCTTTTCATGAAAATCATAGTAGGATGATGTTTAGAGTATGTGTAACATGCTTAGGGTGAAAGATTTTAATTTTTATGGTGATAATATGAAAATTTTATAAAACCTAGGATTTGAGTTTAGGAAAGGGAAAGAGAATTGTATCTATTGTATGCTATTAATTATTTTAGATGATGTATGATATTATGGAATAATTTACAAGCATTCATGACAAATTTTAATAATTATTTGACAATTATAAGGAATTTTTTCGGTATCGGAAAATTGTAAAAATGGAGTTTATTAGTATAAAAACAAGATAATTGTGGGAAAATATATATAAATAATAGACATTATTCCCGAAGTATATATGGAAGTTAAATTTTGGGATATAGAAATTTATTTGGGGGTATTTTGCCCCTAAAATATAAAATATCGATTAGAACTCCGATTGAGGGGTAAATTTTGGATTTGGTTATGGAATTAGAGAATGGTTTTCATGGCATGCTTACGTAGGTTATTTATGACATATGGAATTAGCCCGACCCGGCGATCAAATTCTTGGTGGGAATCATCTATGAGTAGCTCTGATGTGAATTCGGGGGTAAATATTGTGTGTTTTGAGTTAATGGCTTATGGGTTCGATAATTTTCCTAATAGGTGTGAAAAAGTGAAGTTTGATTAGCGACTGAGCGATCGAGGAGCATATTCCTGTCGGTTTGTCAGGTGAGTATGATCATACTAAATATACTTTATGTTGTGGTAAAATTTTAGACTTATCTAATGTGAATTGTGATAATTATGGTCAAATAAAGAAATAATGGAAAATACAGAATTTGATTGTTGAAATTGTGTTATGTGGTAGAGTTGCATGATTTTTAGTATTTGGTGTTATTAGTAATATATTGGGTTTATATATACTAATATGAAGTAATTAGGGCATGGTGTATGTGTGTTATGCGGGTAAATAGAAATTATATATATATATATGATGTTATGATGTGTTAAATGGCATGGTGCACGTATGACATGTGGGTGATACATGAGACTTTGATATAATAAAAGATGAGATAATGGATAGATATATGTATGATATGCAGGTAGTTAAGGTGAAATAATAGGTGGTAAATGATAAGATAAATATTCCGTGATAATATGATAAGATAAATAACATGGTATGTGCATAATATGCGGTAAAAAGGATAAGATAAATGATCCTTGATAATATAATAAGATAAATAGTCTGGTGTATGCATAATATGTGATAATTTGTTGAGATAAAAGATGAGATGATATGCAATAATAAAATGGGATAAAAAGATGAGATGAAAATGATTATAAAAGATAAATTTTGTTTACCAATGCTTACAGGAATCCTGGGGGTTTGGGCTAGACCTCCTAATACCCAAGAACCGGCTTGAGGTGCGGTGATTATTACCCAAACTATGTTTGGGGTGCGATGTTTTTATTGCCCAAGTTATCGGCTTGAGGTCCGGTTATTACCCAGTTTACTTGGGATACGGTGATTATTAGTTTATTACCCAAGCTATTAGCTTTGGGGTGCAGTGTTATATTACCCAAGTTCTACTTGGGGTGCGGTAATTATTACCGAAACTATGTTTAAGGTGCGGTGTATATTACCCAAGTTCTACTTGGGGTGTGGTGTATTCCCTCGCTGGCACAGGCTAGGAGGAAAACATAGCCTCGAACGCGTAAGCCCCTTGGTGGGCAGTGGTCCACGTATTTACTGGGCTAGCGGCTTCAATATTTGGAATGCTGTGGGGCACTGGTCGACAAATTAATAAAAGGCTAAATTTAAAAAAACCACACTAAGTTTTGGACCAGTTTAAAAAAACCGCACTAAGTTTTTTTTATTAAAAAAAAGGACAAAAAATTTCAAAAAACTCCACCAGGTTAGTTAGGGTTAGGGTTGGGTTAGGGTAAGGTTTAAAAAACCACTTTCATCTTTCATTTGTGTTTAAAAAAATCTCATTCATCTTTCATTTGTGTTTAAAAAAACATCAATTAACTAAACAGATGTATAAATAACCCCCCCCCCCCCCCCCCCCCCGAACTAACCCTAACCCTAACTAACCTAGTGGAGTTTTTTGAAATTTTGTGTTCTTTTTTTAAATAAAAAAAATTTAGTGCGGTTTTTTTAAACTGGCACAAAACTTAGTTTGGTTTTTTTAAAATTTAGCCTTAATAAAATGGATAAATATGAAAAGAAAATGAAAAAGTAAAGAAAGTATGTATGTGAATGAAAGTGAAAAGTAATGAAATCGTGTATTGAGAATGAATATGAAAAGCAAAGAAAGAGAATGATATGAAATGAGAAGGAAAAAGTAAAGAAAGGGCATGATATGAAATGAGAATGATAAAGTAAAGGAAATGGGTTATGTGGATGAGCATGAAAAGTAAAGCAAATGTGTTATGAAATGAGAATGAAAAGTAAAGAAATTGTGTTGTCGGAATGAATATGATAAGTAAAGAAAATGTGTTATAAGTATGTGAAGGAATATGAAAAGTAAAGAAATTGTGTTATAAGAATAAAATGGTAAAGTAGGATGTATTATGAGAATGAAAAGTAAAATAAATATATGATGAAAAATTTAAGTAAGTGATATTATGTGATAAGAATGGATATTAAAGTAAAAGCATGTTATAACATGAGTTTGGTACACCTTGGAATTGTGTCGAGGAACTACCCGCCCGCTATTTCGGTAGAAATGGTGGGAACTATCTGCCAAGGCACAACTTTCAGGGTGGATCGGTGGGGTGTTGATATGATAGTTGTATTGTAGGATGAGAATAAAAAGTAAAATAAACTGTAAGATGAAGATGAGAAAAATAAAGTAATGTAATACCCAAGCTATTGGCTTGAGGTGTGCTGTGATATTACCCAGTTTACCTGGGGGGCGGTGATTATTACCGAAACTATGTTTGGAGTGTGGTGCTATATTACCCAAGTTATCGGCTCGGGGTGCGGTGTATTACCCGATGAGGAGAAAAAATAAAGTAAGTTGTAATATGAGATGTGAATGAACCAAAATTTAAAGTACCTCTAATATAAACCAAAAATTTTTATTTGGCCCCACCAGTTAAAAAAATTTTGGGACCCCCAAGTCTAATGATCCACCTCTTATTAAAGGCTCAAAATAGTGGTATGCGCTTTGGGCTAAAAATTAACAGTGATACTATTATTTGATCTGTATAATCATTGGATAAAATTTTGAATATGAAACTAGTGTGTACACAAATTACAAGTATATTTATTCATTTGAGTCGTATCTTTTAGCCTCTAGTATTATAACAGTATAAATAGTGTTGTATGATTATTGATTAGTATTACTCTTACCAAATTTAAAGTACAACTGTACAAGTGCGAAAAAATACATGATACAAAAAATATAAATTCGAATATTTACTTTGATTATAATTTTATTTTTATCCAATTACTTTAATTTTTCGAAACAAAAGTAAAGTAAGAGATTTTCGGCAACAATTATGTCGATGCCGGGAGAAAAAAAAATTGGGGCCCCCATTTTGATTTGTCTGGCTCCGCCACTGGTTGTACATATTCCATATACTATTCGTATGATTAAGCTATCAAGGATTTGATGTGATGATTGTTGTTTGTTACCGGAGAAACTTGTGACAGTCCTCATCCTTCTTTCCGACACCTTCAAATTAATTAGCTAAATCCTTGTGTACGAGCTCTTATATCTGGATATGTAGCAAAGTCTATAAGCTTTACTTGAGATCTTAAGACCGTGAGAAGCCCCATTTGTAAGCTCTGATACCACTTGTCAGAGAAATCTACTCCCAACTCGTAGTACTAATAGCGGAAGTGTACCACAAGCAATACAAACTCCCAAAAAATAGATGAACTAAGCACAAGTCACCACAATATATGGATCTCACAAGAAAACAACCAATATGCAGAGATAACCAATTTCTTATTCCCAAAGAAATACAAAGATTACAAGAAAGATTACAACTCTCAATCTCTCTCTCTCACACCTTTGAAACACTCGGCACAATCTCTCTTGAAGTTGAATAATGATCTCTCGGTCTAACCCTAAATTGGATTGGATAACTAAACCCTAGAGTTTACGGCCATATAAACCCTAGAAGATATACACAAATCTAGAAAATTGGGCCTTTCTCCCGTAAGCCCAAAAGAACAACTCAGCATCGGTGTCGGTCGGCCGCACCCCAAGCCAGTCGACCGCATCATACAGATCCAGACCCGAGGGCTGACCAGTCGACCGCATCGCCCAGACCGGTCGATTGTCCCCTCCTCTGTTGGATGCCTACACTCGAAGAACTCCCAGTCGACTGGGTCGGTCGACCGCACCCCTAGCCGGTCGACCGCAACCCTCCAGACTTCTCTTCTTCTACTTGCTGCTTGTCTTCCCCTTGCTACTTTGTCTTCTCCAACTTCAAGTACCCCGTGCCTATATGTATTTGAGGCCACAAATCCTAACACCATCTGAGCTGCAATAATCAAATTTAAATGAAAATATATCACTAATATAAACCAACCCTTATTGTACATATGACGAGAACCGTTAAGAACTAATAAGATGACACAGATATATGCAACCTTTAAGCTAAGTAAATTTTCTATATAAAAGCACAGTTAGGCTTCACTTACAATAAAATAAAATAAAGAGGTGAACTTGAAGCAACTAATGATCCATCAGTAATTTGTTGCAGACCCCACCAGAGGTTGATCTGTAAAGGGAGGAGGAAGAGGTGGTTCGCGTCCGGAACGGGTGATAACTATGCTTCTATTATACCTACAGAAGAGAGGGATTATGGAGAGGAAGAAGGAGATTAGAGCGGAGTAGATTAGGAGAGGAGAAGGAGAAGGATTAAGGCAATTTCATATATCTTCTACATTCATCATCCTTGTCTTTATAAAGCAGACGAATGGGGAAAAGTACATACGTGCATACAACGTGCTTCCATAAAGCAAAGGAAAAAGTAAACAATAGCTGTAACAGCTATTACTGTAGCTGGCCCCACACCCCCTAAGAGCTCCCTTTCACCGCTTGCCACCTGTACTGGCGGTTGGCTAAAGCAGGGACCCGAATGCAAAAGATGTGGCGTTTATTCATAAAAACCCTGAAAAGAAAGATATTCATCCTTGGACTGATATGCAAGAGATATGGACTGATATGCAAACTAAGAGGTAGGCCTTCGACGAAGTAAATGCTGATATCTTTCCAAACTTCCGTGGGAATAGGGTTGTAATAAGCCAGAGGGCGCTTGGTTACTATACTTACAGCGCTGACAAGTGTCACACTCTCTTATGTGAGTCTTCAACCTCCCTTTCATACCAGGCCAATAAGCGATTTGTTTTAACTTCAACCATGTCTTCTCATAGCCGGAATGCCCCCCTTGGGAAAGTCATGACATACGTGTAACAATTGAGGAATCACTGGTGAATTTGGGTTCAAAACTACCCTCCCTTTGTAGAAGTAGACACCATGCCTGAAGCTGTAGTTTGGATCCTCTCCCTTAGCTAGTTTGCTTTGTATTTCCGCATAGAATGGATCTTCTTGCACTTCCTTCTTCAATGCAGTTAACCACAGCGGCTGTACCACAGTAATTGCTTGTGCCTGCGCCTCCTCAAAGACCCTCGAGAGCCCATCTGCACCTTTGTTCTCCTTGCCCCTCTTATACTCTACGGAGAACTTGTAACCATGGAGTTTCCAGAGCCAGGTATGTTGCGCCTCTGTGTCCAACCGTTGCTCAAGTAGATGTTTGAGCGGCTTATGGTCGGTCTTGATTACGAACTCCCCTCCTAGTAAGTAATGTCTCCATTTCTTGACGGCGAGAAGAATGGCCAGCATTTCCTTCTCGTAGGTAGAGATGTGTCTATTCCTTCCCTTCAACTCCTTACTGAGGAAGGCAATAGGGTGTTTATTTTGCATTAGCACAGCCCCAATTCCCGTTCCCGCAACGTCGCACTCTAAAATGAACCTTTCATTGAAGTTAGGCAAGGCCAACACAGGAGGAGTTGTGAGTGCCAACTTTAAGGCTTTGAATGATTTTTGCGCATCTGGGGACCACTGAAATGGTCCATTCTTGGTGAGAGATACCATTGGAGCAGCTATAGATGCATACCTGTGGATGAACTTACGGTAATATCCCGCTAAGCCAAGGAACCCCCTTACGGCCCTTACTGATTTAGGTGTAAGCCATTGGTTGATTGCGTCGACCTTATTAAGATCAACTGCAACTCCAGCTTCCGATATAATGTGTCCCAAGTACAATACTGAGTGCACCCCAAATACACATTTGCCCATTTTCACACGGAGGGAATTGGCTTGCAGTACTTGTAACACCACCTTCAAGTGTTGGCAATGTTCCTCAAAAGATCTGCTATACACCAAGATATTGTCAAAGAAAACAAGCATGAATTTCCTCATGTAGGGTCTAAATACCACATTCATCAATGATTGGAAAGTTGCGGGTGCGTTCATAAGGCCAAAAGGCATGACCATGTACTCGTAGTGTCCCTCGTGAGTCTTGAATGCTGTCGTGTGAATACCTTCAGGTTTCATTCGTATCTGGTGGTATCCGCTTCTTAGATCTAACTTGCTAAACACTTTGGACCCGTGTAGCTCATCCAGCAGCTCGTCAATGACAGGAATGGGGTATTAGTCCTTGATTGTGATCTTTTTTAGCGCTCTGTAGTCGATGCAGAGTCGCCAAAAGCCATCTGACTTCTTTACCATCACCATCGGGGAGGCATACGAACTGCAGCTAGGACGTATCACACCTGTCTGGAGCATTTCGACTATGAGCTTCTCTATCTCATTCTTTTGGTTCCATGGGTGCTTGTAGGGTCTTTGATTGATAGGTTGGGAATGAGGAAGAAGAGGTATACTGTGGTCTTGGGGCCTAGCCGGTGGTAATGTGGTGGGTTCATGGAACACCGCCTCAAATTGTTTGAGCAGATTTGAGATTTCAAGAGTACAGCAGATAGAACTCATGGCCTCACTTTCGGTGGTGGACATTGCGGAGACATGGAGTAGTATCCCTCTTTTGGTGTGAGTGAAGATCTTTTGCATTACCTTCAACTCAGCCATCTTCATGATATTGTCACGTAGTCCTTTCAAGGTTATGATTCTACCTCCTTCTTCGTAGCGCACAGTGTGGCTTCTGAAGCTAAGCCAGATATCTTCCTTTGATCTCATCCATTGAGCCCCTAGTATTATTTGACTTGTTCTTAAGGGGAGGATGTAAAATGGCCCCCGAATTGAGACTCCTTGGCACAAAAATTCCAACTCCTCGCAAACTCCTTCACAGTGTAATTGACTACCTCCTGCTATCGTAACTGAAAGATGAGATTGGTTGTTAACCTGTAACCTTGCCCTCTTGACAACATGAGAGTCCACAAAATTGTGAGTTGAGCCGGTGTCGAAGAGAGCATAGACCTCTTCACTACTTACTGTTCCTTTGAGTCTAAGTGTCTGTGGCTCCTCCATCCCTACAACAACCCCCAAGGAGATAGTAGGAGGAGCTGTGGTGGGTAACACCACTTGCAGACAATTTAGGTTGCCCTCGGGGGTTTCTTCAGGGTTTAACGACCCTATGGGGGCTGCAGGGTTTTCCCCACCATCATCAGAACTCATACAGGCCTCGTCTCCCTCCAACTCCCCTTCAATTAGCATGAGAGCTCGACCCTTGCATCGATGACCCCTACTCCATTTTCCATCGCAGCGGAAGCACAGGTTTTGGGCCTTCTTCTCTGCAATCATTCTGTCAAACTGGGTCTGCCGTGGGCCCTCCGCAATAACCTTCCTTGGCTCAACGAGGGAAGTCCCTGGCTGCGCATGTCTTGGGAGGCTGGAGCATGGGTTCACAGGGGGCTTGGTAAAATTATTGAAGTGTTTTACTACCTTCCGTTGGTATCGAGCGATCGTTTCTCTAGCCACAACCTCTCTATATGCGGCCGTTATCGACTGAGGGTGCTTCAGCAACACTTCTTGTTGGATCTCTTCTTTCAACCCTGATACAAAACAATCAACTAACACCGCCATTTCCATCGGCTTACTCAGGTGACTGTATTTTAGGAATTCTCGATGGTACTCCATTACGGTGCCGGTTTGTTGTAACTTCATGAGAGTAGCGGTTGGGTTCTGCAACTCCATAGGCCCAAATTGCAATGACATCTCTCTTTTTAATACCTCCCAAGTGACTTCGCCAGGGCTCTGTCTCTTGAACCATCGCCACCACATCAAAGCGTCGTTTCTCAGGAAGTAGACGCTGAAATTAACCTGGTGCCTTTCTTCTATCCCTTGAGTATCAAAGTGATGCTCCAGATGAAAGAACCAATTACTAATGTCCCTGGTACCATCGTACAGAGGTATCTCAAGGTTTGTGTGTTTGGGGAAGATGGGATTGTACCATTGGGGGTTTAAGCTCCAATCGGGACCAGGGGGGTTTGAGAGGTATTGTAGATTGGGGATATGTGTGTAGGATGACTCTTCGCTCCTCTGCCATGGTGGAGGTGGGTGACTAAGATTGGGGATCCATTCAGGACGAGGCAAAAGTGGAAGTAGAGTTCCTCTCTGCAGGTTTGGGGTGAATGACACACCTTCTCTGCTATGTGAGTCCTTGTCAGCGAGGTGGCGCAGCGAGCTGCGAATGTCGTCGTTTTGTATCTGTAGGCCTGTGATTTGGTGTTGTAGACTTCCCATGGTGATCTCGATGCTCTCCATTCTCTGACTTTGATCGGATGGCTGTTGAGGTTCGACCTCCCTATGGGGGGAACCTCGCGCCATCAGGCCTGGGGATCCGATTCCAAAGTTGCCTCCGGAGTCAAGGATCGGTCGGCGCTCGACCAGGTTGTCAGGGTTAGAAGGAGCCATTGGCTCTGATACCAATGTTGCAGACCCCACCGGAGATCGATCTGTAGAGGGAGGAGGAGGAGGTGGTTCGCGTCCGGAACGGGTGATAGCCATGCTTCTACTATACCTACAGAAGAGAGGGATTATGGAGAGGAAGAAGGAGATTAGAGCGGAGTAGATTAGGAGAGGAGAAGGAGAAGGATTAAGGCAATTTCATATATCTTCTACATTCATCACCCCTGTCTTTATAAAGCAGACGAATGGGGAAAAGTACATACGTGCATATAACGTGCTTCCATAAAGCAAAGGAAAAAGTAAACAATAGCTGTAACAGCTATTACTGTAGCTGGCCCCACACCCCCTCAAAGCTCCCTCTCACCGCTTGCCACCTGTACTGGCGGTTGGCTAAAGCAGGGACCCGAATGCAAAAGATGTGGCGTTTATTCATAAAAACCCTGAAAAGAAAGATATTCATCCTTGGACTGATATGCAAGAGATATGGACTGATACGCAAACTGTCTTCCTCATCGTCGCAGCTCAGGATCTGCGACATAATTATTATTATATTATATGTATCTTAAAAAGTACACTCCTGATCTACGATAGTTAATCCAAATGCGACAGGCAAAATATATCTAGGCTCACAATTAGAGAACATGGAATACCTATCATTTGCATCTGAACTAAGAACTGGTAATGGTAGACCGTAGACGTAGGACAGGCCCACAATTCGAGTAACTCAATAAAAAAGGCAAGACATGATAAAATTGTATTCAAATTTACAAGGATTTGAGAGAAGATTACAGATAATAGGAATCCTAATCAAAATCCTATATCTGTGCACCATAATCATAGAGAAATTTTAAGATTTTGAAGCTATTCAATTACACGAAACTTCAGCACATCGATATTGATATTTGATATAAGATTGTTCATTTGGTTTTGGAAAGAATAACTCGGGATTTTCTTAAAATTTGAGCATAGTTTCAAAGAAGGAGCTTTGTGTCGCAAGTATGATGTTACAGTCATGTCGAACCTGTGTTTGACACTTTCTGCACAATTTATACATCCTATAGTATATCTATAAATTTAAATAATCTTTTACACCATGCCCACAATTTTTACGCACTTCATATTCATTAGAAATCACGCATGCATGAATTTATATTTTTTACATAGAATAATGTTTTTTAACGAATGAAGGATGTCAAAGAGTTTTATAAAACTAAACTTTCTAGAAGCCTTCACATGCAAGTAAACTAAGCCATGCATCATGATTTTAACTGATTCTATCAAATACAATACAATTTAAGAATCAAATACATTAATCTGTTCTATCGAAAGTTAAAGAGTACTTCTACTCCTATATAAATAGGGATTCAATGGAGAAGTAACAAAACTAGAAAGAAAAGGACAACGTTCGAGAAGAAGGGATAAAAATATAAAGTTAAAGTTTTGATTGGCCTTAAGCCAATTTATCCAACTAACGTGGATTACTTCCAATTCACTAGAATTCCGAGATAACACAATAATCTTAAGAATAACCTTTCATAATCTACTTCTTTACTAAACTTCAACCTTCAAATAGGCGATTATAATATAACTCCCAACTAAATCTGAAATTAGCATAAATATATTCTAACTAAAAATATAAAACATCTTTAAACTTTTGTGCTTAAACAATCAGAATAATGTTCCAACTCGACCTCCTACGGCGTGGTTGAACACAGCGGGCCATCTTCTCGCCAACGAACCTGCAAACTCTAAGTTTGGGATCAAGATGAGAGAAGGAAGAAGAAGATGAACAGTGAACAAAAGTCACAAATTCTATTCATAATCGGAATGGGTTACAGGGATGTTTATTTATACAAAAGGGAAATACGTGCATTGCACGTATTTGGAAAAGCCGTTAGACAGTTACAACAAGTGGTTGGGTTTTTATGACAAATTTCGTGTACATTTGCAAATAAAGCCACCAAAGAAGAAAATAACCCAAAGACTGATATGCACTGATATATCCTCTCTAACTCATATCTCGAAGTATGGTCTCTTTTCCACTACTTCCGCCTGTCGACTATTTGCATTCCGGTTAGATCCAAAAACTGGATCATTACTCCCCCCATCAAAAAAAGATTCCAAGAGTTCATGGAAGTCGGGGAATCGCCAAAAGAGGTCCCAGTAATTCTCCTAAGTAGCTTCAGTACTGCTGCCATGCTTCCACTGTACTAGGACTTCTGACACTGCAATCTCTCTCTTAGGCACCATCTGCAGACCCAAAACCCTACCAGGCCGAGGAACTTCATCAACTTCATGTTTCAAAGCTGCAAGCCTCTGCTGGTGGGAGGCAATAATAGTGTGTTTTAGCATAAGCCCCTCTTGCATCTCCTTCTCCTTGGCAACCAACTCCTCCACCTTGGGGTATACCTGAACAACCTGAGCAGATTGTTAGAATATTAATATTAAACCATCACCTTTACCACAACTTCTGAGTTTGGGTCTAATGGTAGGGTCTTTCACATGATATCAGAGCATTAATTAAAAAGCTCAATAGCAAGCTTCATCCTTAATTTTTTTTTCAAAACCCAACTCTGACGTTGGCAACAAGTAACAACAATCAAAATCCAACTCCAACGTCGGAAACAACAATCGACATCAACTTCATCCTCTTCGAAACCCAACTCCTCGCCTCCCGAAGAACCAACTTCGGCAAACCCAATCGTCAGCACCCAATCAATATCTACAGCAACACCATTGTCGGCACCCCCATCGTCGACACTGGAATCTCGAAACCCATCCACTTCGACGCCAGCAACTTCGAAACCCCATCACCTCATCTCCGTTGCATCTTCTTCAACCATAGCCGAAACTCCATCCCTCCATCACCGACACCCTATCCACCACCTACAAATTTTCCAAGTTTCCCTATCCCGCTGCCATCTCGATTTCCCTATCCCGCCGCCATACAAACCTGTTCAATACCCTAACCAATCCTATTTAACCCTAATCCCCTTGTACCCTATTTGACCCATTTACAACCCAATTTCTTACCTGAAACCCACTTTTCCAAAACCCTACTCATTTTCCCAAAAAAATGCTTTCAAAAACCAAACCCAAATCCAAAAACCTAACCCGAAAATCCTACCCCAAAACAACTCCAACCCTACCCTAACCCTATCCCTACCTCTACTTATTGTTGTTGGTCTGTTGCTGTCACCGCCAATCGTTGCCGCCGCCGTTCGTTGCCGTAAAAAAAACAAAATTTTGCAGGTACTAGAACTTCTCCAATGGAACCCCAGTTTCGTCGGTATCTTTCCTTCTCCACTGATTTCCCCGTTGCTACATCATCCTCTTCTTTCTCCCCCACATCCTGATCTCCATCTAGATTCCGACAGTAGTAGTGTAACACCCCGTAATTTCAAAAAGAACTACAAAAAGTATATTATATAAATATATAGAGTATGGTGGCATTATTGGTAAATAAATGTGTAATAGGAGAGGTGGGGGGTCCCACGGGGTTAATTACAGTAGGTATGCTATTTGGATGAGGTTGATGGCGTCAGCCTTGTGCCAGGGCGCCCACCTGCCGTTTGATGAAAGGAAACAGAGCTTTGCCTCTGTGCTCTCTGTTCATGCTAACGTGGGTGATGGGGCCCACGTGAGAGAGAGGTCTTGGAGAGAGAGAACAGAAGAAAAGTATAATAAATTAGTCCCATATCGAGAGATTACAAGAATATAATATTAATAAATAATAATGCCTATGATCAAGAGTCACCAATCCGGTTAACCACCTTTTGAGAGGCAGCCTGTGGGGGCTATTGTACTATACTATGATTAATTTGTCGTCTAAATTGTATAAATTGTTCGAGCTCGGGGCAAGGGTGTTACAAGCACCACTGCCATCATCCTGATTTTGGCCATCTCCCTCCTCCCATCATCATCCCTAACCCTACCCACCCCTTCTTCCAATACCGGTAACACCATCCAGCTCCCTATTTCGATGCTGACACCAACAGTATCTCCATCCTCATTTCAATCCTTGCCACAGCAATAACAGTCGCAATCCTTCTTACAGTACTTCTTTCCTTCCATCCTCGGTCATGACTGTTACTCTAATCTTGCCATCTCCTACTGATTGGGCTAATCTTCAGCATCACCTCGCTCTTGGGTCAGTTTGTCATTGCTGGCCCCTCTGCCCCTACATTCTTTGTTACTCTAGGTATGAATTCTTCCTAAATTTTAGATTCTGGTACATCACATCATCTTACTGTTATGTTTCGACGGCAATCACAGATTAACACAACGGAAGGAAAAAATACAAAATATCGAAACCTAGCCATGGATCCATGCAAAAACCATAAATACGCCAACCACAGCACTGCAAAGGTTGTGATGCCTCTACTGTATCCACACCAAAGGATCAAATCAAGCTCTCTCACGCCGCGGTGCTAGCTGTGGGAAAGAGATGTTCCTCACAATCTCTCTCTCTCACACTATTTCTGTGATGACTAGGGTTTTCTCCTCGGTTTCTTTTCCACAAAAATATATCGTATATATAGGTGTATAAAATCAACCCTAAGAGAGTGGTAAGGCTGTTGGGCTCACAATCTACCCTGAGTTAGATTCGTGTGGCCCTTCTAACTTTAGTTGGCCCATTTAATCTAATTAATTACCCAACCATGTCATGAGTCCAATTCTTACTAGGATTCCCAATTAAATTCATCTCATGAATTTAAATCTCAATTTCGATCTATTCTAAGTGTGTTGACCCTATAGGTTCCCATTACGTTGATAGTAATACTAAAATCCTATTCTAGTGTTACAAACAGTGAGCTGTATCTAGCAATACATCACTGCTACTCAAGTGACGGGAATGTCAGTGATTTGACATAACTTATCTGTGACCAATGTTACCATATAGTCTAGTTCTTTTATCCAGATATCTTAATTGACCATAAGGCATTGAGCGTGTCACCCTTGTATAGTTCAATCTTTATTTTTTTGATGTCTGAGTAGACTTACTAAAACAAATGAGCTCAATATCTTATACTAACTCATTTGAGTACGGCCATGCATTTTGCAGTCTCACTCAATCAAGAGGCCTATGGATATCACTTTTGTTATGTAGGATGGACAAACCTATCTAAGTCATTCATATCCCTCCGCATGATTTGTAGTAATATCCAATAGTCGGCATTATAATCACCTTATTACAGGCAACGTTTGACAGTATTAAAACATATAACTTCTCATGTAGGGAACCGTAGTAACATCAAGTTAAAGGACTACGTACATCATGGTCATTGTGAGAACCGCTTATGACACTCACGTAATGATCCATATTGCGTTCTCATGGTGGGTCAGTCCAGTATATTATTACTCTAATATATACCCATGTGAAGACTTGATATCTTATATCCATGATCTGTGAGAATGGTCATTAGTCTATGCACACACCAGTCTCTATGTATTATCGTTGTCCTAATTCATAATAATACTTGACTAGGAGCATTTAAAAATAGTGTTCTGATTTCAGTCAATAAGATCTCACAATCAAGTCATGTAGTCGATATCCCATGGCATTGAACTTATTAATCTAAGGACTTTATTATGTTCATTTAATTCACAATAAATAAAATTCCTTAATAGGAAATAAATGTCATGATACTATGTAAACTAGTAATGTCAATACACAACTAGCCTCTAGGACATACACCAACATTTATTAGTAATTATACACTGCTCACCACCAGCACTGCACTTCTCTCTCACTCTACCCTACGCATAGCCGATGGCTCACAACTTCTCACTACACACTCAGGGTCTATTAGCTCTCCCACTCTTACATTACTTCATATTCTTTATGCTCCTCATTTATCCATGAACCTTATTTCTATTAGTGCACTGTGCAATAGTGGTATTGTCGTAACATTTGATTCATTAGATTGTTTTATTACCAATTCACATACTGGTCAGGAGTTTGGGCATGCTCATTGATAGGACGTCTATATCATCTAGATTTTCTTCATACACAAATCTCATCGTACTCTTGCTGGTGTTGTGTCCTCTGATGTTGACCTGTAGCACCGATGTTTAGGACATATTAGTGAGTCTCACCTCAAGACTTTAGCCCGTAGTGGTGCACTTGGTCCTCTTTCTTTTACACATTTGTCTGATTTTAGGGTTGTCATTTTACCAAACACATAGCACTCCCTTAAAAAAACACATCTCAAGCCACCCATCTTTTTTAACTTGTTAATTCTGACATATGGGGACCCTCACTTGTGCCTTCGTGCAAAGGCTATATATATTATGTTGCCTTCATTGATGACTTTACTCAATATACATAGGTTTTTATTATGTGCCAACGATCTGAGATTCCTAATATTTATCAGTTCTTTACGAACATGATTTGCACTCAGTTCGTTGTGCGCATCAAAACTTTTCGCTCAGACGGTGCTCGTGAGTACACTTCTGCTGCTATGAGATCAATCCTTCAATCTCATGGTACACTCTTTCTACAATCATGCCCTCATGCACATGAGTAAAATGGTGTCGCTAAACACAAGCATCGTCACATCCTTGAGATGGCTCACGGTCTTCTACTCTTCTATTTTGTTCCTCATTCTTTCTAGATTGAAGTTGTCATGACGTCTGTTAGTCTTATTAACATCACTCTCTCCTCTGCCCTATCTAGCACATCACCTTATGAGGCTCTTCATCACTCACCATCGGACTTCAGTATACTCCGTACTTATGGGTGCACCTGTTATGTCCTTCTCCCTCCCATTGAGTGCACGAAGCTCACCGCCTGAGCTGTTAAGTGTGTTCACCTAGGTCTTAGTCCAGAGCATAAAGGATATCATTGTGTTGATCTTGTGGCAGGTCGTATTCGTATTTCTCGACATATCTCCTTTGTGAAAGGCTCTCCCTACCACTTGACCTCTCCTAAGGATGCTAGTTTTCTCGACTCCTCAGTTGTTGGGCCTATCTCCCTGGCCATACTTTCATGCATTCCATTTGATCCCACTCCTTTGGCTCCTTCCCATCTCATACTAACATTCCACCTATTATTCCTCCTACGGAGACACCACCTGCATCCCCACAGCATCATGCACCTCACCACCTGTATCTCCACAGTTGCATGCGTACACACCACATATCTCACCCCCACACACTGTCCATCCACCACCGATCCGTCAGTCTACACATTCTACCTTAGGCATCCTCCCGGCACATTACACACCTGTTGCCACTGGTCTTTCAGACCAGTTTGGTTTTGCCACTCTAGCCTCAGACTCACCACAGTTTCATGCATATCTCACAGCTATACACTCCATACGTGAGCCTAGAACCTATCAGAAAGCTATTCAATATCCTGAGTGGCAGAAAGCTATTGCAAAGGAGTTCAATGCATTTGATCAGACTGACGCTTGGGATGTTGTTCCACTACCAGTGGTCATCGATCATGTTAGCTACAAGTGGATCTTCAAGGTCAAATATCGACCTGATGGCTCCATTGAGCGGCACAAGGTTCGTCTAGTTGCCTGAGGATTTACTCAGGAGCATGGGATTGATTGTGATAAGATTTTTGTGTTATCGTGTTAGAATATTAATATTAGACCCTCACCTTTACCACAACTTCGGAGTTTTGGTCTACTGGTAGGGTCTTTCACATGGTATCAGAGTAACTCAGGCTCGAATCTCACCGGCTACACAATTTAAAAGCGGATTTTAAAAAAATTACCGTTGCGTATAGTCCAAGTCTTGGCCCACAAATATGGGCCTCGACTTGCGGGGGTGTGTTAGAATATTAATATTAAACCCTCACCTTTACCACAACGTCGGAGTTTTGGTATACTAGTATGGTCTTTCACAGAGATAACTGCAAAAATTCTAACAGTGGCTTCAATTCTTCGGTCAATTCTTTTAGTAACTCATCTGCATTTTTACGAGCAATGTTGCTAGACTGGACATCTCCTATCTTGGAGAGATCATGTAACATTGCCTCCAACTTATCATGAACTGCTAAGCATAGAGTAATAATGTTATGGATTCTTGCACCTTTGCTTGCACCTCATCTAACTGAAGTTTTGCCATATAGGATGCAGAAATTTGGAGATAAACATATCAGTATGCATTTATACAATATATTATGCTAAATCGCTTTTGTCTAGAAATTTTCTCCTTTTTTCTTATTAAAATAAAAGAAAAGGAGAGTAAATGTAGTGGATAACTCCCCACTCTTGCTCCATCCAAATTTTGTATTGGAATCATATCCTTTAATCAAATCTCAAAAATCATGCAATAATGTATAGATGCTATTTGATGAATTTTTCAAAAACAATTTTATTATTTTTTCATTTTGAAAGTTATGTTCAATATTGTTACTATCTATACAATATATTATGCTAAGACCACTTCTGATCCAAATGTTTTTTTTCCTTTTTTTCATTTTAAAATTAAAAAAAAATGCAAATGTATTAGGTAACCAGTACAGTCACAAAAATCCAAAATCCAGAACCGACCAGGAAACGACATTGGACCAGAATTGACCTGGTCTATTGTTGGTAGGGTTTGGGTCCTAAAATAGGACTCGTCCATATTTTCGAATCGGGTCCAGGTCCGCTAAACATGGACCCAACACGTACCCGGACTCAGACTTGGTCTATTGAAGGTAAGATCCAAGTCCTAAAATAGGACTCCTTCATATTTTCGGGCCAGGTCTGGTTCAGCTCAAAATGGACCCGGCACAGACCCAGCCAAAAAAACCCTAACCTCCTAATTAAACAAAACAAAAATAAAGAAACAAGAAGAAGCAACAGGCCCAACCTCCCACTCCTGCCTGACGTCACTCGCTCGCAGCTGCCCGAACCCGATGGGTAACATTTTTTTAACAGGGCCCGGACCCATTTCTCTCAGGTCGGGTGTCGAGTTTGGGTCCAATATTTGAACCAGTAAAGAAGCTGGTCCAGGTTCGGTAGTGCAGGACCCAACCTGACCAACTCGATAACAGTTCTAGAGGTAAACCTTACTTGCTCTTTATCCTTACAAATTTTAAACTAGAATCATATCTGTTAATCAAACCTAAAATATTCAAATATTGTATACATGTTATTATATGAATTTTATATATATATAAAAAAAGCTTTGTTATTTTCTCATTTTTGAAAATAATGTGCAATATTGCACAGGGTGTAGCACCCCGAATTTCCAATATAATATCTCAGAAATACGTGGCTTAATTCCTAGCATCTACCTCAATGTAATAGTAAACATAGCCAAAACACAAATAAAATTTTCAACTATTATTACATCAATCTTTACAAAACACAGCGGAAAATTAAACACCTTCAATTACAAATTCTTTCTTTTACAACACATTCTTTTACAATTTACATAAGCCATATAGTCAATCTACCACAAGTATCCAATCCCAAGCTATAGATACCTACCTGTAAAATATGAGGATAGAGATAATCCTAACCCCCCAAAAAATGGGGTCAGCCATAACCGTGTGAGTGACATCAAAAGAAATGCAACATAAATTAAGTCATGATCAACACATAGCAACAGTAGTAATGAAAGGAATATGAAAGAACAATAAATATTGTATGAAAACATCAAGTGAAACTAGACTAAGTGTCAAGTGTAGGAAACAAAAAACAACATGCATAAACCAATTCAAGAAAACACCAATGCTATATGCTCTCTCTATGCACACTTGTCGAATCTATGCTCTCTGCTCTACATAGATCCAGTGCAAGCCCTTAACGTTCTCCACTTAATAGGGTTAAATCTCTTGTTCTGCAACTAAACCTACTACGATCCCTACTATGATATTTAGATAAACTCTGAGTATCTAGCTCATGCCCCGATAATTCCGGAGGTCAATCTCTATCCACAGATAATTTTGGAGACTATTTCACTCACACCTAGGAATTTTTGAGAATATCCCACACCGCAAGCTATGATGCCTCATCACACAAATACCCTATGAGTGTCGCATCGACCCCGATAATTTTGGAGATCAATCCCACACCACAGGTAATTTCGAAGACTATTTCACTCACATCTCGATAATTCCAGGGATTATCCACACTGCAAATCATACTGAGGTCCATAATCTATGTTTGCACTCATTTTATCATATCACCATCTAGTGCCTGTCCTTATCTTTTTAAGTTAATTAATTAATTACGAGTCTCCTAGAGTTAGTGTACCCTACCAGACTTAACTCAACTGATCAACAACAAAGCCACAGCTGGCTAAACCACAAAAATCTCAACTGCCGGTGTACTAGGGTCCCACTCATCCTCTAGAGACTCACAACTCAACCATCAACACAAAATATTTCATAAAACTCTCAATTCCATTATCAAAACGTTTATATCAAGAAACTTCTTAAATCAACAAGTCCAAATTCATTTAATATATTCATAAAATTTTCAGAACTGAAATAAAATATTAAATCCATTAAATAACTGAAAATCATATTTTTGAAGTCGTAGAATATCACAAATCATCAACTCCTTCGAAAACCATATATTCTTCATTTAGTAAACTCATAGGAATTCAATTTAAATTCTATTATAATCAAAATGTAACTCTCTGTAAAATCTGTAGCAAAAACATCATCTAAAATAGTAGAACAATAAACCATAATACTGAAGAAACAATTGTTCAAGAAAACGAAGAAAATCAAATAAAAACAGCCAGTAAAACAACTGACGGTCGACCGCTCAAATAGTGCAAAAACAGGGCAGTCGACTATCAAGTGAAAATTCCCAAATTAAAGAATGTCGGTCGACAATTAGTTGCTATACAGCCAGTTTAAGGTTTGTGCACATTTCGACTGATATAAGATTTAACTTTGTAAAACCACAAATTTGTAAAACCAAATTTCTGAGATGGTTGAATATAACTTGTATAACATACTGGAGTTTATAAAATTAATCAAAACTTCATCAAGATCATAAAAGGACAATTTTTCATCAAAATAACTTCAAAACAGACAATGTGATATATAAGCATGTATATGTGTGTTTAAGCATCAGTAAAACTACAAGAAGCATCATATATATGTGGTATATTATTCTGATCAAACTCAGTATTCACAACACTCAGATTTCAATCGAAATTTCATAAAACATCAAAATTAGCTTCGGCAGTTCTTCAACAGTAAGAGATGTTCATATGTGTGTATTGTATTCCATTAAACTCATACACAACTATTAACATCAGTTACACATGAACAAAAGCAATTTATAACATGATTTAATCGAGTTATATATACTCATCCGAATATCAATAACCGCCCAAACATATGGATATACACTGTATAAGTTTTTTTTTAAGTCAATTTGTGTATTATATAACATGCATACCCATTATAATTCATCAAATCAGTAAGCATATGAAGAAAACAACCTACTCATGGTTTCTATTAGGTTCTTAACAAATCTCAAGTTATCTATATAGAGTTTTAATTATCAGTAGCATGGTTTTCATGAAAAGATTCAATCTTTAGTCATACATCTTTTAATAAACTCATTAAATCATCATACCATCCCCTAGCATGCTTTCTAATAGACAAATCATCACATACAACATGTTTAGAACAATAGGAAAACAAACATATGTCGCTCACCTTATTGAAGAATCAATCGAACATAATAAAGAATAAGAAAAGTCATTCCTTTCGCAAGAAAACCAAGATCCTCGCTTCGAAACTCCAAAAAAATAATAATAAAGAAAACCCTTTGTGTAGTACAGCAAAGAGATGGCTACACTCTCTTTTAAATAGGCCGAAAATAGGGTTTCTAAGGTTTTTGAATAGATTTGTAAAATATATCTTTTGAATATATCTTTACATATATAAATCATTATACTTGCAAATTAGATAAACCAATTAAATTTAAATTTAAAACAAAACAATTGCTCCAGATCTAGCCGGCACTGATCATAAAACTCAAAAAACGAAATTTGTACTTTTTGCCTTCTAAGTGACGATTTTGTAGAAAGACAATTCTTTAACAAAACTTGCAAAATAAACCAAATCCATTAAAATAAAAGGTAAAATCTTTACCTCTGAGTTAACTAGCCATCATGTTCAGCTCAAAAAACTGAAAATCTGGAGTTTTTACTCCATGTGGTTATTTTGCACAAAAACCCCTCCTTTTGTATTATTTGCAAATAGGTCAAATAATTATAAGAAAAATTCAGAAAATTCACAAATAATACTTACTAATAAATAATAGATTTCTCCTGAAATAATTTTTGATTTTGAACTTCCCCAAGAAAATATTTGCACGTGTAAAAAGGTAAATTTCAGAAAAACTTTGTTAAATCACCAAAAATCATTTTGATTCATTTATAATTCTCAAAATCATTATTTAAAAGTCTAGGGTGCTACACAGGGTTATACTAGTGTAGATGATACAAGCAACAAATAAGAAGAAGAAGCCACAGACTAACATGATTAGTTCTGTAAGCAGCGAGAGATTGTTGTACTTATAGTGCACTTGAAACTGCATGCATGTTATGCTTAGGAACCACATTTGTCTTCTCCAAGACAACTACAGGTCTCCCAATCATATCCAAGTGTTAATATTTGATCTCTCGTTGTTCCATGGAAGGAAATGGAGTGGAAACAGAAATGTCTTTTGTCCCTTCAGGCAAAACAACTGTCACGCCCCACTTCCCAAAACACGGAACACGAGTAAGTAACGTAGGCCCAGCGAATGATATAAAAACCATCCATAAGCTGTACCAGACTAACTCAGCAATATGAACAACAAAGTACAACTACGCAAGAAAATATAACCACATGAATCAAAGATAAATTCCAATAATAAATGAAATAATCCAACAATATAAATATCCAACATCTGGGATCAAAACAAACTTCGGGTCATAAGGCCCAAAACAAAGTACAAATCATAACAATATTCGAGAAATAAATCTAGCAGCAAATAAATCTAAGCAGTGCAAACTGGTTCCATCTTTAGAAACGTTGCTCACCAATTTCTTTGGGAATAGTTCCTTCAGTACCTATAAAATCCTGATCTGAAAGAGAGAAAAGAGTGCCCTTAGAGCAAGTCGTGGGCAGCAAGTAGAGAAACAAAGAATAATAGAAAGCATGTATATCAAAGAATAAGGATATGGTCAAAGACAAAGAAGCAAAGCAATGACAGGCAGTAATATCAAAGGTCTACAATTAATCACGCATGTAATGAGTGGTGTCGAGTCAAGATCAAGCATAAGATGCAGATTATTAAGTATTTTATTAATCTATCTAGTGCACGTACTACTGCATCCCATTCCACAGGTTCGACGCAAGGACAGTGATCATTTTAGACTGATGGTGAATTCACGGAGCGTGTACTCGGCGTAACATGATAGCATGAAAACGTGATAACGTGATAACATGATAACGTGATAATGTGATAACCTTCTTCCATGACAATCTCCTCCTTCCGTGACGATATAACGAGAAGGCCTAACCGAGTACATTTTCTGATCGTTCACTACCAAGTCTACCCATAATACCCCGACTTGTTATTAGTTTATTTTTATCTCTTGTGATCATGCAAGATGGTGTCAATTTTGTATAATACTAAGTGTGTCTAATTCTATGCGTTACAGACAAAGCATGAAGCAAACACATCATATAAGCATAATTCACATAATCAGGACAGCATGACCTTGCTGTACTAAAATACTGATTACAGCCACTACAAAATAGTAAATCTGAATCCGTTGGGAGGCCTAGAAAGTAGACTTCCACACGGTTCCAGTGAATATAATTAAGGCGTATAAAAGATACATGAACTTGGGTGAAAACTCTATTCTATTCAGGTTTTATGTTCAGGCATCATGCAGTAAGTTGTGTTCAACAAATTATTTCAGGTAAGAGAACTTATTAATAAAATCTATAAAAATTCTGGGTGACTCCTACATGTGTCTAGGTTCGATTAGATTTATTTTAGATTTTTCTTTTACTGTTAGAATGGTCAATTAAATTAAGAAACAGCAGGATACGCATGCATTTGTGAATCTGAAATTTCTAACATGGTTGTACTAAAATGATGATATCTAGCAGGTTATACACCGGAATTCAAATCTGCAAAAAGGGAAAGTTAACTAGACATCCAGGGCTACAATTTATGTTTAGCAAGTTATTTCAAATTATGACAGTAGTATGGTGGGAAATCTGATTCAAAATGTAACATCAAGCAGTCCAGAAATTGTTTTAACATAAAAGGCAACAAATAAATCATACGATCACATGCAGCATGCAAATTGGTAATCAAAGTGATCCTAGGTGTCAACATGCAAATTTCTAAGTTTAAGATACAATTATCACAGGCATGGTATTAATTCATCGATCAACTTCAATCTAGCACATACAATTTAACATGTCCAACTTATCAAGTAGTCCTATGCATGAATCTAGTTATTTAAATGTGCATATGCATGAAACAATAGGGACTAGATTTTAGATCAAAGAGAATGGCACGATGTTAAGAATGCGTCGGGTTAGCACGTGTAAACCCTCGATAAACTTAACAGAATTGTCAAAGCAGTATGATAACAAATAGGACTGGATCTACTTGCAGAGATCAATTAAATTTGAACAAAATAAAATAGTAGTTCAAGAAGAGACTTGCCTGTTAATTTGCAGATTCAAAAATAAGAATAACGGGATCAGAATCCCTGCGAAAATCTGAAAGAGCACATGCAAAATACGTGCAAGGAATCAACCAGCAAAGCAACAGCAGCAACTCAGCGGAATCCCACACCGGATTGGGACCAAACACGGGACCGCAAACTCGGATCCGCTGTGCCAAAACACGGGACACCAAACTCGACCAATCGGGCACGTCTTCAACCTTTGGTAGAGAGAGAGAGAGAACGGCGCGAGCGACTACGACGCGACGACTGGGATGGGGGCGGAGCGACGTCGGCACCACGGTTGGGAAGCGACGGCGGCGACGACAACCTCGACGAAGTGGAGCTCTGTTTTATGTTGGAAATAGAGAGACGACGACGATAACCTCGGGGACTTGAACGGCGGTGCTAGGGGTCTTCGGTGGAGCGGCAAGGGACGGCGGTAATAATGGGGGGTGCACGGAGACTGGTTAGGGCGACGGCGAAGAGTTAAGGCGATGGGGCAACTCGGTGGATTGGGTTCGACGAGGAGAACTGGGACGACGACGGAAGAACACGACGGAGATGAGGTTGCAGTGGCAAGGGGATGGTGAAGACGATGATGGTGACGGTGGTGGAAGGCAATCAGAGATGGAAACAGGAGTGGGGTTCGGTTGGGTTTGGGTGCAACGAAAACAGAGAGAGGAAAAGAGATGGGATCGGTGAGAGAGAAAACGGCGGAGAGAGAGTGTGTGGAATAATTTAGGGTTATTTAATATGGTATATATAGGGGATTAAGAATTAGGGTTTTGGATTTTGGCTCCAAAAAGAGAAAAATAAATGCAATGAGATGAGACGAACATAAAGGAGAACAAATCAAACTCAAAATAGAAAAAACGAAATTTGCAAAGAGAACAGAATCCAACTAAAGAACACAGATCGATCAAGAGAGAACAAAAGAACCCAAGAAAAGTCAAAATATAATATAACAAATGAATCCAAATACAATAATCAAAATATAATAATCAAAAGAAAACAAAATACAGTAAAATCCAATAAAAGGACTTACAACAACCTTGATAATAAGTTCATCAATGACAACTTCAGTGAAGGGGCAATCAAATGTGCTGTTCAGGAAACATTTTCCCTTTTTCTCAAACAAAAAATCCGAGAGTGGTAAACCATAGCCAATGGTAAAGAATGTTTTCCACCCACCAAACATGGGATATCTAGGCTCAATCCCCAATTGCTTCTTTTTAGAATCGGGCCATAAGTGTGATGTAGAGATATTGCATATTTCATCCTGTAATAGACTGAAGGAGCCATTGCTGAAAATTTGGCAACAAGATACCTCAATGATGACGCTGCTCCCATTCTAGCTTGAAAATGAAGCATAGAAAATCCTCCTTTGTTCTGGGCACCTCCATGAAGAAGCCAATAGTGTTCAATAACCTGTGCATTACCCCAATGGGATATTTCTATCTCCCGTACTAACTTCTCAGCAATTGGAAAAGGATAATTGTTTTCAAAATGGATAATCAAAGGTTTGAATGAGAAAGCAGGAAGATTCTCAAATGGGCCATATTTTATCTCTGATTCCACGAGCTTTCCATTTGGATGTTTCGTATATGATTCCACCCTTCCACTGGGCAACCGTACACTAAGTGTATGTTGCTTCACTGAATAGGGTGACAGATAATATGCACTATCTTGGTATACAACTAATTGGAGTATTGGACATCGGCTGGAGTTATTTCCTCTGGGAATGGTGTCAATGAATGTGTATAAACAATCAATGCACTGAAAGTAAAACTTTCTCCCTTTTCCAAGCTTTTTTGGCAAGGATACTGAATACAAAGTCAATTCAGGGGGCATTCCTTCAAGACTGGCTATTGAAATAGAAAGCTCAAAAGCAGCACCATTACCTTTTTTCTTTCCTTTTCCTTCATTATAAAGTGCTTTCACAATTGCCAAGTTCTTTGCCCAGATGTTAGGAATAGCCAATAGAACCTCTGAGATTGCATGAGGGCCTTTATTCTCTACCTTTAATGTAGAAATGGATCGCACTATATGTGAATTCAAATCAACCTGTAGGTATATTAATACTGCAGGGTTGTCTTCAGAAGGGGAGTCATCAAGATTTAATTGTTGCCAACTTGCTGCACTTAATTCTATTTGCTCATCCCCTTTCCTCTCTTCCACTTGATTTCCATCTAATCTTCGACTGAGACTATTTCTTGGAGTATCATATTCAGCAGTAGCAGTTAATGTAGGAACAATATTTGTTCTATTTTCTTTCTTGCAAACAGGTTTACATCGAGCAGCTCCATAATCATAAGAGCTACTTTTTGATTGAACAATTGGTGTGCGCCACCGAACCCTCGCAACTGACTGCACATCCACCTTTAAAGATAATTCCTTGTCAGTATACCTGAGGTGTGTAGGAATTGAAGTATAAGAAGTACCATGTCGCAGATGGGGAGGACAATACCCACTTTGCCATCTCTTATTTGATGCTGATTTCTGACAGGAATTATGTCGAACTCCCACCAAGAATGCCCACTATCATCCGAATCTTCTTCACTGTCTTCGGACTTCCAACGCTCCTTCAACCATCGAGAGTGATGATGGCATCGCGGTTCTTGAAGCTTCTGATTCATTGCCATCTCCAATTGATTAGATCGCTCTTCGAGTTCTTTATTGAAGACTTTGTCAAGAAATTGATGATCTCGAGGTGAAGAATAACCCCCACCGCCATCATCGGAACCATCGCGATGAATCCTCAACCGCCATCATCGGTAACGAGACTCAAGGATCGATCGTTCAAGGTAGTCAAGAACTTTCGACTCCATTTGCTCAAATTGCCGTTCACGACCGGACAACTTTTGGAATTCTACACCGTAATCAGTGGAATTCCTTGTTGTCTAGACCTTTCAACCGACCTTGGATTGAAATCTATGGTCAAGATTCCTCGGACTCTCGACCTCTCCGTCGAATTTGACCGTTGTTGTCGCCCTCGCAGGAGCTACAAGCTCTGATACCATTGTTCCAGGTCGACCGCCGACGATGGGGCCAATCGCTGGAGCCTTCTTCCTCGGCATCGATCCACTCACGAGTTGCAATGGTGGAGACGCGAGAGGTAGAAGTATATGAACAATAGAAAAATAGATTCTTTATTCGTGATCTAATCGATTACAAGAGGGGTTATTTATACAATATGAATACACGTGCATAGAGCGTGTTTGGACATTCAGTTAAACAGTTACAGGAGTCTGTTAGGCTTTATGGAAAATATCACACACATTTACAAATAAGTCCAAAAAAGAAAAAAATACCCCAGGGACTGATATGCACTGATATATCCTCTCGAACTCATATCTTCAGCTATGGTCTCTCTTCCACTGCTCACGTCCATCGACTATTTGCATTCCGCTTAGATCCAAGGACTGGATCAAATAATATTTGCTTAAATAAATAATAATTGCTTTTGAGAGAAACAGAATGTAGGTGTAACTAAACGTGGAGTGAGTCTTATCACATAATACTTAATAGAATCAAAAATTGACACATCCAACTCATACTGGTGATCGAAATAGTGTATATTAGATAAGTTAGATATTTTTACACATTTCGCATTAGGATGAGCTACCAATTCAAATTCAAACTACATGTTGATTATATTTTACCTTTTGTTCATACTCCTGTCCATTAAAATAATGCCTTGCTAATCTATACTATTATTAAACAAAGTCCAATTTTGGTCGCTTTTTACTATCATGCCCCCATATACTTAAAAGGCTAAAAAATAATATAGGGTTAATTCTGTCAATTTTTGCCACTGATCCCTCCACAATCAGAGGTCAGAAATGTAATTTTCACTTCACATTTACTTCACATTTACTTCACATTTATCATGCCCCACATCTATACAATTATTAAGCAAAGCCCCATTTTGGCAGCTTTTTACTATTATGCCCTCATAAACATAAAAAGCTACAAAAATAATGCAGGGTTAATTCTGTCAAATTTTACCCCTGATCCCTACACAATCAGAGGGCACAAGCGTTTTTTTTCATATAAAAACAACTCTCCAACTTCTCCTCAATTCACGTTCATACGAAAACAACTCTCCAGCTTCTCCTCAATCCTCCTCAACCTAAACTAGCCCAAACCCGATTCGAAGAGACCAAAAAGCCGGGAGCGTGTGAGTTGCCATGGCGAAATCGAGTGCGGAATTTGGCACCTATTTCGATCGTTGAATCCACAGGTTCATCAAACTTTTCTCTTCATCTTATCTCCTTTTTTTTCTCTCTTTTCCTTCCGATTGATACAATTGGTTTGTGTTACGGTTAGGGTTTCTGATCTATTTCGAACGAATTTCTATCTCGATTTTGTAGGTAAGAAAAATTCGGGTTTTTTTAGAATTTAGGGTTTCAAAGAAGCAAATAAGATATGGAAAATATAATACTTGACTCTTTTCAACCCAATTTTGATTTCTAGGGTTTTTCTAACAATTTTTTGAATTTTTTTTTGTTTTTAGAAATTTTGATGAGTCAATGGAGGCGAGTTTGGGAGGCGGATCGGGTTTCTGAAGACTGTTAACGGGTCGGAGTTTGGGTTCCTTCCGATCTCGATGGTACTTCAGCTATCTTCACGACGCTTCTTTTCTATGGTGAATTCATTTTTCAGGGTACTCTTCATAAATTCCTGAAATATTGTAGCAATATTCATGCATTCAGTGAGGATACAAGTAACAAGCTTTTTGCACAATCAGAGGACAACCCAAGCTCCTCTGTTTTCACTGTTTTTTTTTTTTAAACTTTCAGTTTTTGGATTGTTTAGTTGTGGAATTCATTTTTCAGGAATTTGTGGTGAATTTGGTCATCACAGACTACTGCATGCCTGGAATGACTGGGTATGATCTGCTAAAGAAGATTAAGGTACTTTTTTTTTTAAACTTATATTATATAATTTCAAGTCAGGAAACATAATCTTATTGGGTTGTATTTTGTGTGGTAATTATTTTTTCAAGAGATTTATGGAGATGGTTTGATAATTGAATCAGGAGTCACAGTCCCTCAAAGATATACCTGTTGTCATCATGTCATATGAGAATGTTCATTCCAGGATTAACAGGTCAGGACTTCACCAAATTACAATTAATTTCTAGAATTTAAACATAGGTTTTTTTCTTCTTTTTCTTTTTTAAATTTCAATTTATTAGATGAGAATGGTAGCATATGTACATAAGAATAGAGATGGGTATTTGTCGTGTCCTTTAACAGGTGAAGGAACTTGATGGGTATTTGCCGTGAATTCATTTTTCAGGTATCTTCACCACAATATCTTCACGACTCTTCTTTTCGATGGTACTTCAGGTATCTTCCTGACTCTTCTTTAGCAATGAATTTATGGGGTTTTTAAGTTGAATTTTGTAATCTTATTTAGGTTTAGGTGAGAAGTTTATATAGCAATTACTTACACTGAATGCATGAATTTTGCTACAATATTTAATTTATGGTTTTAGTATATCGACATATGCATCACGAACGGTTATAGTTATGTAATGTTACTATGTTAGGGTCATATGTGCCAATTGCATTAATATCCAAACAGAATATACAGTTGAATTAACAACTAGGAATTTGATATAAGTTGCAAACACCAAGAAACTTATAAAATGAAGCAGCACTAGATGGCAGATCATGCACAATGGTATCGGGTGAATGGGTTCAATATATAACACAGGGGTGAGGTAAAGACCGGAGAAGTGCCTTGCATTTATTCAAAATATGACTGACCTGCTAATGAACTGGAGTAGAGAATTGGAGAGCTTTGTTACTTTAGAATCATCCATCACTGCTTTGGAGTTGTTCAAAAAAGAGGTTGCTAGTGGAACTTGCTCTGTTCCTACATATTTTTATTAAAAAAAACGTGCATATTACTAGTTTCATATTAATAAATCACTGAAGGTTTCTACCCACGATTTCAACGTAAAGCAAAAAAGTACTAGAAATGTTAATCTAATATTCCATTTACAATTATTTTAAACTAGTAATTTACACGTGCAATGCACGTCTTAATAAATATAATTTTTCAAAATAAAAATTTAGACATAGTCTGGATTTGAACTTAGAACCTCCTTTATAATAGTTATGCACGTATATTGCACGGGTTGGTAGATTGACAAAATATTTACAAATGACACTAAGGCCTTCTCCCATTATAATATTAGAAACGAAAAATAAAAAAATAATTTTTTTTTTTACAAGTAACCAAAGTAGTAATTAATGCCAGCAAGGGATTTGTCATTTGAGAAAACCGCAGGATTCCATCAATGAATTGAAGAGAACAAAGGTCGGAGATAAGAAGAATTTTAATTTACAAGTGAGAGTAGATTAGGTTCGGCCTCAATCAGGTTTGGGTTCAAATTAGGTTTCATTTCAAACCAGTTCTTTTCTTAAACCCAATATCGTCACTATCTGGCAATATCGGATTGACCAATATAATGAATATCGGTCAATAAAACACCCGTAATACATAAATAACGGTATCCATTTTTACATACACGAAAGCCATTAGAAACCAACAAGAACGGCCATAATGGCCGATATTTAAAACATTGCTTAGAGCCTAGAGGTTGTGTCAATTCGGACTCTCAATGTCCCTAACCCTAACCATTATTTCAAGTTTATGACTTATGAATACATTTAAATCCCCAGGGGCTTAGACGACCAACGGAGTCATAAGTATTGTGTAAGGAAAGATTAGGCACCAATATCCCTGAACTGAAATTCAATCGTTAGTCCAATATTTCCTTAGTCATAGCTAGGCATGCAAAGTTCTTTTGGAAGACCGATCGAGTCCTCCTTTGTTAAAGCTTGATGGACTAATTTATTTGTTAGACATGCGGATTTGAAAATGTACAAGGTTGATGGAAGACGATATTTATTGAAATAGTAAGAACTCATGGAAATAGATATAGAATAGGATGAATGAAAAATTCTTCTATGAGAAACAACGGAGAATATGGACTTGATCGAATAATTCAAGTTATGAAGATGCTTGAAATTCAAGCCATGAAGCAGTGATTTTGCATAATAGGTCAATACTTTTTTTTATTATCAAATCTTCTCTTCTCATAATGCATATATTTATTAGTACTTGTTCAGAATTTGGGTTCAGTGTAATACTTTGTAGAACACCATACATTACAGAGGTGACAATTTTTTAGTGTAATACAGATGAAATGTATGTCCATAGAATTTTTTTTTTTTTTTTTTTTTTTTTTTTTGGTAAAGGTGGAAATACTAGAATTTAAGATGAAAAATCCTATAACAGTTATGCCCTTTCGGACACTCCTTCCTTTTAAATGGAAACCAGAATAACTCAACTCACACACCGCCAAACTATTTCAATCTTCGTACATCACAATATCATGCACCAAGTATATATAACCAAACATGTTAACCTTCATTCCAGACCATCAAATCAACATATCAGTTGTCCTATCTAAAAATGGCTGCCTGCTGCTTCGTTTTTTTTTGCTCTCCCTGCACTTACCTCATCTCTCGGAATTGCTTCTGATCCCAGCCCTCTACAGGACTTCTGTGTTGCTGATAAGGCATCCTCTGGTATGTCACTTACTTTCTTATACCTCGTGTATGCTGTAGAGACTTTTTTCCTAACACTATCATAGAAGACGTACAATTGCTTGAACTTAAACTGCATGACAAAAAGTAGTACGTCTTCTATGCATGAACAACATACAACACCCCCATTTTTAGTTGATTCAGTGATATAAAAAAAATAAAAACTGAGTAGTTGTAAAAAATAGGGCCAAGATGCTATGGGACATTGACATTCTAAAATTTTAGAATGTGGCTAAAATTTTAGAATGTGGCTCAAATCTATTACCAATTCTTTTCAGACATTATTTCAATGATGATGATGTATGACTAAGTCGTTGCTTAGTTATTCTGGTACAGCAATAGACACCTACATACCTAACCTTGATTGTTTTTGTAACAGTATTTGTCAATGGATTAGTGCGCAAGAACCTAAAGCTCGTGAGAGCTGATGATTTCTTCCATTATGGCATCAACAAGCCGGCCAGCACATCCACTCCAATTGGAGCTGCTGTAACTCAAATCAGTGCAGATCAAATAGCAGGCCTCAACACCCTTGGAATCTCAATGGCTCGGATTGACTTTGCACCCTACGGATTGATCCCACCTCACTATCACCCACGAGCAAGTGAGATCCTAACCGTGCTAGAAGGTTCTCTCTATGTAGGCTTTGTGGCGTCAAACTCCAAGCTCTTCACCAAGGTCCTTAACAAGGGTACGTGATGTGTTTGTGTTCCCACAAGAACTCGTTCATTTCCGGCAAGTACAATCTCGGTCAGAAGAATGCAGTATCAATTTCTGCTCTTGGTAGCCAGAACCCAGGTGCAGTACTTCGTAGCTAATACTGCATTCGGGTCGCAGCCTGCCATATCTGATATTGTTCTTTCTAAGGCCTTCCAGTTGGACAAGAAGACAGTGCACTGGCTCCAGGCTAGATTCTCTCAGGGAAACAACTAGAAACACCGGAAATGATAACATTATGTGTTCTTTGGTTTCAATACGCAAAAACGTGTATTGTTACCGCTGATTCTGGTGTGGGGGTAAACAGATGAGATTTGTGAGTTCGCGGAAAAACCTGAATAGCGGATTCAAGCCTTCTGATTCCTGCCGCTACCTGCAAGGAAGTGCAATACACTGGGGTTGATTCCGGCGACGCACCCTCCGACGCTCTTGTCAGTAACCAGCGATGATTAAGAAAGAGCTTAAGGTGAAAAAAGAGTAATTACCTGGTCACAGTGGTAGGGGGGAGGTATTTATAGTCGCCATGGGAGTGATTAGGGGCCTGATTCCCTGTATAACTGTCAGGAGTAAAATCCACCCAGTCTGTTTAGGAAACTGACCCTTGATTCCCGGTGAGAGCAAATCAGGCCCGTTGATTCGGTCAAATCAGTGACCCTGATTTTTCTATTGCTGATCTGGATTTGTTTTGGGTCGGGACCCGTACCCAGTTGGAGCGGATCCGTTCGCGGGTTATTGGGTCTGTGAGAAGGAAACCCAGTACCCGTTTCGGACCCATTTATATGTGAAATTACCGTTTTACCCCTGAGCTTCAAGATTCGTGCCCAATCTGGACGGCTCCGGTTTAACCCCATTTTTAGCCATATCACGAGCCCCCCACTCCTAAAGACTGAGTGTGATCAGCCTTTGAGGAGTAGTTTAACTGTTTCAGTGGCTAGTGGAGTTGTATCGGAGTCTGAATGGAGGATTTTGAATCTTAAAGGGGGTAGTGAGGTAATTTTTGGAGCCATATGCTGTTCTGAAGCCTTGTTTGAATATTCGACGGTTTTTATCTATTTTTTCGGATTATTTATTTAATTTTGCGAGGTGTTAACCAATCGTTCGGGGGCCTCAACAGTACTTTCTAGGCAATAATTGTTCGTTCAGGGGTTCAAAAATATCCCCCCGAATTTTTAATTATTTTCTAGAATTTTTAGTTAATTTTCCCAAATTTTTAGCAATTTTTCGCAATTTTTAAATAAATAAAACGATTTAAATAAATAAAAATTGATTTTTAAATACCAATTTATGGAGTGGCGCAATCTGGACCCTTGATCAGCTCCGAGCGCGATTCTCTGGGTGATCAGACGATCCCTATTCCTCGGCAGGTAATTTCTTCATTAACGAGGGTCGGCTCCTCGGTTCTTCGGCTCGGCAGCTCGGCTCCTCGGCTCGGAGGCTCGGAGCCAGCCGAGGTACGTGGCGTCATCTGGGCCGTCCATCTCAGCGCAGATCCCCAAAAAATGCTATCTTGTCGTTTAGTGGACGTGGCGAAATCTGAGCCGTTCATCATGACGAGTGCGCTTTTCGACAAGATCCAACGGTTGATATGGGTCGGCGGGTTTTTTTTGCCATATATGAGGGTCGGTTCCTCGTCCCCTCGGCTCGGCGGGCTTTTTTGCCGTATGCGAGGGTCGGTTCCTCGTTCCCTCGGCTCGGCAGGCTTTTCCGCCGCATAAGAGGGTCGGTTCCTCGTCCACTCGGCTCGGCGAGATCAGAGCTGTCCATCATGACGAGCGCGCTCTTTGACAAGATCTGACGGCTGAGATGGGTCGGCAGATTTTTTTGACATATACGAGGGTCGGTTCCTCGTCTCTTCGTCTCGTCCGCTCGGCTCGGAAGGTCGAGGCACCAATGGTTCGGGATCAGCCGAAGTACGTGGCGCGATCCTGGGCGTCCATCTCAGCACAGATCCCCAAAAAACACTATCTTGTCGTTTAGTGGACGTGGCGAAATCTGAGCCGTCCATCATGCCGAGCGCGTTTTTTGACAAGATCTGACTGTTGAGGATGGTCGGCAGGTTTTTTCGCCATATACGAGGGTCAGTTCCTCGTCCTCTCGGCTCGGAAGCTCGGTGCCGTTAGTCGAGGCACTGAGTTGGGCATTTTGAAGGATGTGGCTTTGATGGGTTGCTACCTCCCGAGCCCAGTAGCTTGGCTGCTTGGCCAAGCTGTTCGGTAGCTCGGTTAAGCAGGCCGGTGGCAGGCAGTTCGGAAGGTGCACGTGGTCGGATCTGGTGCGTCCATCATGGTGCGAATCACGAGGATGGGGTACAGATCACGAGAAAACGTTATCTTGTCGTTTTGTGGGCGTGGCGCGATCTGAACCGTCCATCGAATTCTGACATGAATTTTGGAGAGATCCGACGGTAATTTCGCCTCGGAATGATTTTTCTCCATATACGAGGGTCGGTTCCTCGTCCTCTCGGCTCGGAAGCTCGGTGCTGTCAGTCGAGGCATGGAGTTGGACGTTTTGAAGAATGTCGGCCTTGATGGGTTGTGACCTTCTAGCCCAGTAGCTCGGCTGCTTGGCCAAGCTGTTCGGTAGCTCGGTTAGGCAGGCCGGTGGCAGGCAGTTCGGAAGGTGCACGTGGTCGGATCTGGTGCGTCCATCATGGTGCGAATCACGATGATGGGGTTCAGATCACGAGAAAACATTATCTTGTCGTTTTGTGGGCGTGGCGCAATCTGAACCGTCCATCGAGTTTTAACACGAATTTTGGAGAGATCCGACGGTGATTTTGCCTCGGAAGGATTTTTCTCCATATACGAGGGTCGGCTCCTCGTCCCCTCGGTTCGGAAGCTCGGTGCCTTTGGCCGAGGTATGGAGAACAAGTAACTCGGAGTTGTCTGGAGGAGACTCAGTAGCTCGGTGGCCCAGCCGAGCTGTTCGATAGCTCGGTTAGGCACACCGGTGGCCGAGTTGCGGACTTGGTTATTTCAAGATCCTCTGTCGTTGGAGCTGAAACGTCGCGACACTCCGCTTTGGCGCTTTGGCTTCTTAATGGGCTTTTTAGATTCCCAAAGTGGCCCAAACTTGCTTTTGGGGTTATAAAAGATCATTCCCCCACCCCCAAGCTCATTTCTCACTTTTCACTCTTAAGATTTCACTTTTACTCTGTGCTCTCTGCTAGTGGCGATTTTCGTTCCAAGGTGGTTGCGCTAGCTATCGCGTGGGCCAGGCGATTTCCGGCGAGCTCATTCCGACCGTGAACGTCACTTCAAGGTCAGTATTTGCCTTAGCTTTTTTTAATAGAGATGTCAAGAGTGAACTCGGGGAGTGAGGCCTCGTCCTCGGGCAATGATGGCGCCGAGGAGAGAAGGCAGGCGGAGATCAGTAGGAAGGGGAAGCAGGTAGCCGAGCCGTCGGTGACCGAGGCGAGGAAAGAGAAGAAGAAGAGGAGGGTAGTATCGCAATCTCCCGTGGTCGAGGTGTTTGTCGAGAATCCGAAGTAGGCCCCCGAGATGGGACGATACCCTTCTGTACTGTCCGGGCATTCCGGGGTTAGGCAGTACGAAGGCGATCTTTTGAAGAAGGCGGTCTTCAGCCAGTCGGAAGTTTACGAGGAACCCAATCCGGCACTTCCCACCGAGGCAGACGAGATCGGGTCGGTGCTATCCGAGAGGGATATCCTTCGGATCAGAAAGGGGTTCGCCATCCCTCCAGAGTACAAGTTAATTGTCCCCGGCACTGCGATGCGGGCGAATTCCAAACTATCGTCGTCGGATATGTGCATGTTCGACTTCGACTCCTTGAACGATGGACTGCGTTTTCCGCTGCACCCCTTCATTCTCCAAGTCCTCGGATGGTTCTACCTTGCGCCGACCCAATTTATGCCAAACACATGGCATCATGTGAACGCCTTCCTGCTCTAGTGCCGCAACGCTAAAGTCGAGCCGGACCTGACGGTCTTCCGAGGCCTGTATCGAATAAACCGGATGCACAAGACCGAGCATCGGTACTACTTGGGGCCGAGGAAGGGCGTTAGGATCATAGAAAACCCTGACTCAATTAAAGGCTGGAAAGAGAAGTTCTTAATATTGAGGGGGGAACCAATATTGCAAATTCCGACCCGGTGGAAACCAGAGGTGCCCAAGTTTGCGAGAGCCGACCCCGTACTGTCTGCGGCCGAGGAGGAGGCGGCGAGGAAGATCACGGCCCTCCCCATGTTGAGTTGGAGGGAGTTGATGGAGGAGGTGTTGTTCGGGTCTGGCCTTAGTCCCATCGACCCGAATATGCTCTTGACATCTCGTTTATTTTTGTTTTTCTTTTAAGTCTTTAGTTCGTCTTACTGACTCAGTTTGTGTTTCGTTTGATGCAGAAGCAATGAAGATTGATTTCAACGCCATGATGGCCGATAGGTCCAAAATGGCCGGCGGCAGGAATTGGAAGAGGCCGACCGTGGCTGCCTCGTCAGCTCCGCAGCCCAAGGTCGCTCTGACTACCACTCCGCCTCCTCCAACCACCGAGGTGCCTTCGACGGTGGTTGTTGCCGAAGAGCCCTCGGCGCCTGTGGCATCTGCCCTGGTTGGTGGGGCCTTCGATGTCAATGCGGCGTTGTCGCTCGAGGCTCCACCGTTGACGGGTGCGGCCGAGGAGATCCTGACCGAGCAGCACAAACAGCTGTTCGTGCCGAACTGGCAAGTGAAGAATCACGACGGATTCCTCGGAAACTCGCAGATGTCGGTGCAGGTCGTCAAGCACCTGGCGACCCCGAAGGATAGAGCCGCGCTGAAGGCGGGGACGGTCGGCGACGATACCTACGAAGTGGCTCGGTCGCTCGTATCGGTAAGCTTTTCATTGTGGATTTCTTCAAGTCTATTGCTCGGCCTATATCTTGCGCTATCGTTGTCTTCACAGGCTACCTGCCACTTCGGCCATCTCCTTGAGACGTTCGCCGCGCAGGAGAAAGAGCTGAAGGCCGCCAGCGACAAAGACAGGGCAGAGAAGGTCAAGGCGGTTCGGCAACTCGAGGCCGAGTAGAGGCGAGTCGAGGCCTTGGAGGTCCGGATTACCGATCTTGTGGCCGACCTGGAAAGAGCCAAGGGGCGACTTAATGCGGAGTCTGCCAAAGCCGCGAAGGCTGCCGAGGAGCTGGCTGCGATGGCGAAGTCTCTGGCCGATGTGAAGGCGGAGAAAGAGGCCTTGGCCGCGCAGATTAGGGCCGAGGTCGAGGCCGAAGCGAAGGAGCACATGGCCACGAACATGGAGATGTCCTATCAGAGGGCGCTCGACTATGTTCAGGACCGTGTTCCCGGCTTTGAGCGGGTCGGCTACAGGCTGTGGCTGGGGTCACCCTCAGGCGGCGAGGAGGAGGGAGGCGAAGGTGACGAGGGGGAAGGTGACAACGACGAGGAGGTGGAGGCCAAACCTTCGGTGGCAGACCCCGGGTCGAGGGGAGAAACGAGGGGCCATCTGGCGACGCGCCTATGGTCGAAGCGGCGATGCAGGTGGACCCCTGATCTCCTCGTAATTTTTGTAATTTTTGTTCTTTTTCAAAAACAGTGTAATGCCTTTTGCGGACTGGCCACCGCTTTGATGATGAATGAAAAAGATTGTTTTGGTTTTGTGTTTGTCTAAGTGTTTGGTTCAGTCATGTAGTTCTTCAATGTTGTCCTTCTTTATTTCAGATCGCCGAGCAAACTCGCGTCACCGCGGCAGCTCAGCACCGTGCGGAGTTGTTTCAGCAGTCCCGGGAGGATCGCCTCGAGGGTGAGGTTCATCTGACGAGGAGAATACTGTACAACGTAGAAAAGAGGAACAGCGAGTTGTTGGCCGAGTTGCACCATCTGCGGATGGTCAAGGCCGAACTATCTGCGAAGGAGGAAGAGTTGGCCCGCGCTTTGGCCGAGCGAGATGATTTCGCAAGGAGGGTAGAACAGCTGCAAAGGGTAACGGTCGACAAGAGTATCGAGGTGACCCACTTGCGCCGTGTCATATCTGATAGCGCCGAGTATCCTGGTTCGGCAAAGCTTCCTCGGTTCAAGGTAATTGTGAGGGACGACACACTGAAGGACAGGATCGTTGAACTAGAGGAAGAGGTTGCTCGGCTTAAACCTCAGCCGGTGAGGGCTAATGTTCGGAGTACTTCGTGTACTCGCGAAGAGATTGACCGAGGGATTACGTTCTATCAACTCGCGAGCCGAACCCCCATCATAGGTCGGACAGCAGCTGACGCCCAAAGTGGAGTAGCGGTATCTTCAAGCGGTGCTTCGGTCGGAGCGACCGTCAGGGTCAGCGGCGAGGGGGCGTCTCGATTCGTCGGCTTAGAGACGAGCTCGAAGGCCGAGAAGCGCCGACCCCGGGTATCCCTGAACCGGAGCGTCCCCTACCGCGGAGGCACTAATCGGGTCGTATTGTGTTTTTGGGTCTCCGAACTGTCTTTTGTTGTAACCTTTTTGTAAATTTATCCAAGTTATATTAATGAAATTGGAGTTGGCTTGCTTGTTGTAGTGCTGTAATTGCTTTAGCTAGAGTTGGCTTGAAATGAAGCGCGAGAAGCGCTTGCTTCGTCGAGCACCTTGGCCACGAAACTCACGCTTTAGCCGTGGTCCTGACTCTTGCTCGGTACGTATCGGTGCGGCTCGGTGCCTCGGCAGAGGTGTAACTGTTTCGAGGCTGGGGCCACGTGGCCTGATCTGGACGGTGGATCATGATCAGGGCGCAGATCACGAGAAGGGAGGCGCAAGTTCCAAGAAAATACTATCTTGTCGTTTTGTGGACACGTGGCATGGTTAGGTCCGTTCATCACACTCTAGCACGCATTTTGAGATGATCTAACGGTGGCTTCGCCTCGGAAGGATTTTTCGCCATATACGAGGGTCGGTCCCTTGTCTGCTCGGCTCAAGGATTTGAGCGGGCATAGTCAGTCCGAATGATGTAATCCGAACCAGCGTTAGTGTTGCTCAACGGTTGTGGGAGCAGTTCCGAACGGTGATCTACTTCTGGCTCGCCTAAGGGCAAACCGGGGAAGTAAAGTCGAGCCGAGTGTTGGACTCCGAACCATCGGTGTAGTTCAACGGTTGTGGGAGCAGTTTCGAACGGTGATCTACTTCCGGCTCGCCTAAGGGAGAACTGGGGAAGTAAAGTCGAGCCGAGTGTTGGACTCCGAACCATCGGTGTAGTTCAACGGTTGTGGGAGCAGTTCCGAACGGAGATCTACTTCTGGCTCGCCTAAGGGAGAGCCGGGGAAGTGAAGTCGAGCCGAGTGTTGGACTCCGAACCATCGGTAGATTTGTTCAACGGTTGTGGGAGCAGTTCCGAACGGTGATCTACTTCTGGCTCGTCTAAGGGCGAACTGGGGAAGTAAAGTCGAGCCGAGTGTTGGACTCCGAACCATCGGTGTAGTTCAACGGTTGTGGGAGTAGTTCCGAACGGCGATCTACTTCCGGCTCGCCTAAGGGCGAACCGGGGAAGTAAAGTCGAGCCGGACATTGGACTCCGAACCATTTGTTAAAATTAAAAAACAAAAGATAACGGCGGAGAGATGCAAACAAATTTATAAGTTTGAAAGAGCATTCTTCATTGATAATTGACGGCGAGCCGTTTTTACATATAACAACTTAAGAAATGAATTACAAGTTAGAGGAGAGGAATGGTTCGACACCTCGTGATACTCAGAGAGGCGCCGGGGCGCTTTCTTGGTATTTTAGGAGGTGGTGGGCATTCCAGGTCCTCGGAATCTCTCTGCCCTCTAGATCTTCCAGACGATAGGCTCCGGGCCAAACTACCTTTGTGATCTTGTAGGGTCTTTCCCAGTACGGGGCCAGTTTGCTCCTCTGATTGGGGAAGGAGATGGCTAGTTTTCTGAGGACTAAGTCCCCTTCCTTGAGATCGGTGGGTCGAACTTTCTTGTTGTACGCCAGTTCGACCCTCCTCTGGTAGCTCTGTTGGCGTATTGATGCTCTTTCCCTCAGCTCATCTATGAGGTCCAAGTTCGCCCGTAGGTCTCTGGCATTCTGTTCCTCGTTGTAGGCTGCGAGACGAGGAGAGGGTATTCCGACTTCGAGTGGTATTACCGCCTCGGACCCATAGGTGAGGTTGAACGGGGACTCGCCTGTGGGGGTCCGCTTGTTGGTGCGGTAGTTCCACAGCACATTGGGGAGTTGGTCGACCCATAAGCCTCTAGAACACCTGTCGAGTCTCTTCTTGATACCAGAGAGGATCTGTCGGTTAGCGTTCTCTGCCTGTCCATTCGACTGAGGATGGGAGACGGAAGAGAAGCGCTGTTGGATGGCAAGATCTTCGCACAGGGCTCGGAATGCGGCACCGGTGAACTGAGTCCCGTTGTCCGTTACGAGGACACGGGGGACACCAAATCTGCAGATGATACTCTTCCAGAAGAATTGAAGCACCTTGTTCTCGGTTATAGTGGCGAGGGGCTCGGCCTCAATCCACTTCGAGAAGTAGTCGATGGCTACGACCAAGAACTTGAACTGGCCCGGAGCTGGAGGGAAAGGCCCTAGTAAATCCATCCCCCACATTGCGAAGGGGATAGGACTTGATAGGGAGGCGAGGTTGGCTTGAGGGAGGCGACGAACGTTGGAATGTCTTTGACAAGAGCCACATTGCCGAACGTGTCGCTCGGCATCTTGGAGGAGAGTCGGCCAGAAGTATCCGTAATTCAGAGCTTTCTGAGCCAAAGACCTAGACCCTGAATGTGCTCCGCCGATGCCTTCGTGGTGCTCCTGTAAGGCGTAGTCGGCCTGTTCTGGGGAGAGGCACCTTAGGTATGGTCAGCCGTCAATCTGCGAGAAGGAGCGCTTGTATAAGATCCCCTTGATCAAGACATACCGCTCGGCCCTGGTTCTGACTCGGCGTGCTTCTTTGGGGTCCTCGGGGAGGAGTCCGTCCCTTAGGAATTCCACTAAGGGTTTCATCCAATTATCTTGTAGCAGGACCAGTAAAGACTCCGCCGAGTCGAGGGTCTCGTCTTCTATGCTCGGCTTCATGAGGACCTCGATCAAGATGGTCTGCTCGAGACCTTGGAGAGAGGATGAGGCCAACTTGGAGAGGGCGTCGGCTTGCGAATTCTCCTCTCGAGGGACTCATTGGATGAGTGCCTCTTCGAACCGGCCCACGAGGGTTCGGACCTTGGCGAGGTACTTCGCCATCCGTTCGTCTCGCGCCTCGTACTCGCCCAAAACTTGGTTCACAACCCCAAAACTTGGTTCACAACCAGTTGAGAGTCACTATGGATTCGGAAGCGCAGTGCCCCGGCACTTCGGGCAAGTCCGAGGCCCGCGATTAGTGCTTCATACTCCTCCTCATTGTTTGAGGCCTTGAAATTCAGGCGGAGGGCATACTGGAGGACAAAGTCATCAGGGCCGTTCAGGATGATACCAGCGCCGCTACCCTCGTTGCAGGAGGATCCGTCCAGGAAAATCGCCCAAACGGGGGGTCATGGCTGACCTCGGGAATGGTGGACTCGACGATGAAGTCGGCGAGGGCTTGAGCTTTGATCGCAGTCCGAGGCTAGTAGGAGATGTCGTGTTGGCTCAGCTCTATGGACCAGTTCATAAGCCGGCCCGAGGTTTCGGGCTTATGGAGGGTTTGCTTCAGCGGTTGGTCGGTGAGGACCACAACCGAGTGGGACTGAAAGTAGAGACGGAGCTTTCTTGCCACCATGATCAGGGCGTAGGCCATCTTTTCTATCTTCGGATAGCGGAGCTCGGCATCCCGAAGCACCTTGCTCACATAGTAGATGGGCCTCTGAGCCCGGTCTTCTTCCCTCACCAAAACCGCACTTAAGGTCTGCTCGGAAGCAGCTAAGTAGATGAAGAGGGTTTCCCCTAGAACGAGTTTGCTGAGCAGAGGAGGGTTCACCAAGTAGGCTTTCAGCTGTTCGAACGACTCCTGTTGCGGTTGGCCCCATTCGAAAACCTTAGCCCCCCTGAGAGCCTTGAAGAAGGGGAGACACTTTTCCCCAGACTTGGAAAGGAATCGGCCAATAGCGGCGAGGCGCCCCGTAAGCTTCTGCACTTCCTTGATGTTCCGGGGCGGGGCCATGTCCAGTATGGCCTTGATTTTCTCAGGATTTGCTTCGATCCCTCGCTGGCATGGCCTTGATTTTCTCAGGATTTGCTTCGATCCCTCGCTGGCTCACCATGAAGCCGAGGAACTTTCCTGAGAAGACTCCGAAAGCACATTTGTTCAGATTTAGTCTCATGTTGTGCCTTCTCAATACGCCGAATGCCTCCTGGAGGTCGGCCACGTGGTCGATACCCCGGATGCTCTTCACGAGCATGTCGTCGACGTATACTTCCATGTTGCGGCCTATTTGGCTTTGGAAGACTTTGTTGACGAGGCGCTGGTAGGTGGCTCCAGCGTTCTTCAATCCGAACGGCATGACTCTATAGCAGTAGAGGCCCTGGTCGGTAATGAAGGAGGTCTTCGGAATGTCCGGGGGGGAACATTCGGATCTGATTATAGCCGGAGAAGGCGTCCATGAAGCTGAGGAGCTCATGGCCCGAGGTGGCATCGATGAGGGTGTCGATATTTGGGAGAGGGAATGGATCCTTCGGACACGCCTTATTCAGGTCGGTGAAGTCGATGCATATCCTCCACGAACCATTGGACTTCTTAACCATGACCACATTGGAGAGCCACTCGGGATAGTTCACCTCCTGGATGAACCGAACTTTTAAGAGCTTGTCCACCTCCTCCTTGATGTCCTGTTGTCGCTCAGGGGCGAACTTACGCCTCTTCTGCTGAACCGGTCTGCACCCCGGTTCGATGCTGAGGCGGTGCACTAGAAGGTCCTCGAAAATCCCGGGCATATCTGCGGCGGACCAAGCAAATAGGTCGCGGTTCTCCCGAATGCACTGCACCAAGCCGGAACATAGGGCAGTTGGCAAGGACTTGCTGATGAGGAACTTTCGACTTGGGTCCTCGTCCAAGAAGAGTACTTCTTCCAATTCGTCCGCCGGCTCGGACGTGGGTCGGGCGTGTAGCCGGCCGGTTTGAGGCGATCCCGGGACAGCTGCAGCCCTCGGAAGGCCGAGAGGAAGAGGATGTTCACCGAGCTCCTGTTGTCTACCAGGACCCTCTGCACTTTGAAGTTCGCCATGCGAAGGTCGATGACAAGTGTGTCGCAGTGGGGAGTTCGGACCCCCTCGAGGTCTTCATCGGAGAAAGTCACTGGGACGCCGAGGCCTTTGGGGGGAGGGGCGCTGTGAACTGAGTTGACCTCTCGGACGAAGGCCTTCCGAGAGGAGTTGGAAGAGCCCCCCATTGGGCCCCCGTGGATAAGGTGCAGGACCCGTTCTTCCTCAAACTCGGGGGTCTCATCGCGCCGCTCGGAGCGCTTGTTAGCCCCCCGGGGCGGAGGAGTGGCGCGATCCCCCTGATTGTTTGCCTTTACAAATTTGGCCAACTGCCCCCTCTGGATGAGGGCTTCTATCTCATTTTTCAACGCCCGGCAGTCGTTGGTGTCATAGCCTTGGTCCCGGTGGTAACGACACCATTTCTCTTTGTTCCTCCTCTTGGCCGGGGTGTTCATCCTCGGAGCCGGAGGTATGACTCCTTCCTTCTCCACTTCCATTAGGATGGTGGAGACATTGGTGGTGAGGGGAGTGAACTTCTCGAACCTGGGGGGAGGAGGGCGCTGACCGCTATTGTCCTTCTGCAGCTTTTTGGACCCCTCCTCCTCTGTCGTCTTCCTCTTCGATCCGGAGGTGGATCCTCCAAAATTCGGGAGGCACTCGGCCTCCTCCGCCGGAATGTACTTCTCGCACCTTAGGAGAAGATCGGCGAAGTTGTGCGGGGGCTTCTTGGCGAGGGACGACCGGAGGTTGGAGTTGTGGACATTCGACTGGAACGTGACGGTCGCCACTGACTGGTCGAGGGAGGCGATCGACCTGACCTCCGCGGTGAATCTCCTCACGTAGTCCCTCAACTTTTCTCCCCTCTCCTGTCGGAGGTGGAGTAGGGAGAGGCTAGTCTTCTCCGTTCGCCTGCTACTCACAAAGTGAGTTATGAAGAGCGTTTCGAACTGCTCGAACGAGAAGATGGAAGAGGGAGCGAGCCTGGAGTACCATTCCCGTGCCGACCCCTTGAGGGTAGCGGGGAAGGTCTTGCAGAGCATGGCATCGGAAGCTTGATGGATCAGCATTAAGGTCTTGAAGCTTTCGACGTGATCAACTGGGTCGGACTCCCCTGAGTACGTTTCAAACTGCGGAGGTTTGAAACCCCTCGGTATGGGGGCCTCCATGATTGTCCGAGAGAAGGGGGGTCTGCTGGGGCGGACGGTCCCTGCTCTCGACTCCTCCTCTTTGTCCATGCGACCGATGCGCCTCTCCATCTCTTGGAGACGACGGTAGAGGGCATCGTCCCTCCGTTGGTAATCAAACGATCCCCTGGACTCTTCTTCATAGGAAGGGGAGCGGGGACTGCGGCGTCGATAGTCCTGGGATCGGCGAGGACTATGATGGTGTTGCTGGCGACTGGGAGCAGGGGGAGGACTTCTGGATCGGTGGCGATGACTTGGAACCCTTGGGGGTGTTGGAACCCTCTGGGCGTTAGGGCGAAGGTTAAGGGCTTGCAACACAGTCTCCTGGAATTGTAGGAACTCGGCACGAGTGATAGGTGCCTCATCGTTCCTCGGGTGATGTCGATCATCAGGGGAACGTGGCCTCCTCCTGTGACGCTCGGGAGATACGCCCCGTCCCCTTCGGTCCTGAGACCTCCTGCCGTCTCGGCAATGAGGAGATCGCTCGCCTTGATGTTGGCGGGAGGCTCCCTCTCGGGCCCGCTTCTCATCTAGGTGGTTGCGAAGGTCCTCATCCTTTTGGCGGTTCAGAACGGTGTTGCGGAGGTCGGGGTGATGGGAAGCCATTGAATCCGAGGAGGCATTGTGAACCGAGACATAGTCTGGGTGGAGAGGTTGCTTCTGCCTCTGCCCGTTCTGGCCAGCAGGGCCATTAGGGGGTTGTTGATTCAGGAGAGGATCTTGGACTGGGGGGGGGGGGGGGGGGGGGGGGGGGGAAGTTGCTCGGGCTGTGGAGGAGGATGCACGGGGACTTCCTCTTGCTGATCGGCGGGGTTGGGCCCATAGTTGGACCCCCTTGATCTGACCTTCCTGGGAGGCATGGTTGGAGAAGGGCTAGTCGACGAGGAAGAGGCGGAGGCTATTTGTGTGGTCCTTCCCACAGACGGCGCCAATCTGTTACCGCTGATTCTGGTGTGGGGGTAAACAGATGAGATTTGTGAGTTCGCGGAAAAACCTGAATAGCGGATCCACGCCTTCTGATTCGTGCCGCTACCTGCAAGGAAGTGCGATACATCGGGGTTGATTCCGGCGACGCACCCTCCGACGCCCTTGTCAGTAACCAGTGATGATTAAGAAAGAGCTTAAGGTGGAAAAAGAGTGATTACCTGGTCACAGTGGTAGGGGGGAGGTATTTATAGTCGCCATGGGATTGATTAGGGGCCTGATTCCCTGTGTAACTGTCAGGAGTAAAATCCTTCCAGTCTGTTTAGGAAACTGACCCTTGATTCCCGGTGAGAGCAAATCAGGCCCGTTGATTCGGTCAAATCAGTGACCCTGATTTTCCTCTTGCTGATCTGGGTTTGTTTTGGGTCGGGACCCGTACCCAGTTGGAGCGGATCCGTTTGGGTCTGTGAGAAGGAGACCCAGTACCCGTTTCGGACCCATTTATATGTGAAATTATCGTTTTACCCCTGAGCTTCAAGATTCGTGCTCAATCTGAACGGCTCCGGTTTAATCCCATTTTTAGCCATATCATGTATGTATGCAAGTTTTTTTTGTAAATAACAATAATGTATTCTTTTATATGAATATTAAATTATTAAGTTGCCATTATCCACCGCGAATCTTATTCTCTTTCATCTTTTTCTAAGTCCCAGTAATGGGAAACCGCTACCGTCAGCAAAGACTGCTGAACCCTGTTGATGGAAAGCTTGAGAACCTAACCATTTGTCATCCCACTCCACAGCTGTCCAATTTAATTCATTATTATGCAACGAAATTTGCACCTTCAAAAAGACGAGTAAGATCGACAAAATGGAATTTCACCTGACCAGACTGCCATACACCCACACTACCTTTCAATTCTTACAGATTGTGTCATCAAATTTATGCAAAGAAATTTAATAAAGAATTTGAATTTATCGTATAATTGTTGCTTGTCTATATAAAAAACAACAACAGCTTCCGGATGCTATTCAAATAAAATATGTGATAAAAGCATTTAACATATCAAATACATTCATTTGTTCTTATCCCAAATCTGCTCTTATTGGACCCTAATTCACTAACTCAGTACCCTAATTGCACCATATAAATATAATCCTAATGCAAACCTTAATTCTTTTGGCACAATTCTGAAACCTAGCCTCCTAATCTCTCTCCTCTCCCCTCTTTCTCTCTCCTCTGTGTTTCTCTCTCCCCGATTTCCCGCCCAACAGCCAACATCCCCTTCTCCGGCGAGCCATCCCACTCCTGCGAGCCCCGACCTCCCGTCGAGCGCCGCCTCCTAGCGCGCGCCGCCACCAGCACTACCCAGATCAGAACCCCTTCTCCTCCCCCTTTCCCTTTCGACAACAAACAAGGGCCCAAACCCCCCTTTTTACTGTTCTACCGTCTTCTCCAGCCATCTTCGCCCCTCCTGTGACCCCCCACGTTTCCACCTCTTTGTCGCCACCCCTCTTCGATGTGCCGCCACCACCTGGCTCCCCCCCTGAGCCTCCTCCATCCTCGACATTGACAGCCAGACCAGGAAAACCCAACACCCGATCTCCTTCCCTCTTCCAGTCGACTCTCGACCTCCCGTCGTCGATGCCCGCCTGACGCTGCGCTGCTGCGACGCCGCTGTCGAGCCACGACGTCAGACCCTGAGCCCCTTACCTCTCTTGATGTGGTGATTGTGCTGCCGCCATGGTCTCCTTGCTATTTGTTGATGTTGCTTTTATTGCACGTATTGTGCACGTGTTATTGTGTATTCGTGGGTTCGTTGCTTCGGGATCTTTATCCCGTTATTCTTGGTATTCATTTTCACCATCTAATAGGCAAGTAACTTGTATTAAATTTTTTTGCATATACAAGTACAAAATATCGCTTATAGTGTAGTTAGGTTCTAGAAACAATTCGTGTGTGAAACCCTTTGTTGATATTATCTCTATTGTGATGATTTGACTATAGTAGCCTCACGACATATATGATGTGAATTAACCTAGGGTTGACCACTTTTGATGTATATGTTCATGCTATCTTGAGATATTTGTGTTTGAAGTGTTATTCATAGTATGACTTGTTGTAGACTTGTAAAATACCCTATACCATATTTCTTGGACATCTAGTACACCATATTCCATGTTATCATCCTATTGTTTTCCTACTGTTATTATCGTTCATCTCATGTCTCTAGATTGCATACTTTATTGTTGCATTAATGAAATAGTTAACAAGCCGGAATTTAAGGGAATGACTTGAGTAGTGAATAATATAGTGACTGTGTCGGCCAGTGTTTACCGATTGATTGTGGAGCGCTGACTATGGCACCCCTATCTTTCGTGTTTTGAACTTGTGAACTCGTGAACCCGTGAACTCGTGAATCAGTGAATCATTGTATCATTATAATGAATTGTGCAACAATATTGTATCGTATCAGTGATTACCGTACCGACAAATGATCTATAGAATTCGCCACTCAGTCTAATCGAAATTGATTGTATGCATCGAACCTGTGGTACGGAACACATGAGACATAGTAGCACATGCATTAATTAGGATTAAAATGAATAATAGACTTAAGGATTAAAACAACATCGACATTGCATATTGTTCATCATTGTTCCTATTGAATATTACATGATACTTGTTCACTCGACACTTATTACATGCTACTTACACTTATTTATCTTGCCATACTAGTTGTTATATTTTGTTATCATGTCTATTCCATGCTATTTGTTTATTCTTCCCATGTACTTGTATCCTGCACTACAAGCGGCCCGTAACTTGTATTGACGGGCGTTTTGTTTTCTTTTCCTCTTCCTACAATTTATTAAATTACAGATTTTAGAGAACAGTTGCCTGCTGGAGTTGGAGAACAAACAGTCTGAAGACTACTGCTTTCTAATTGCTTATTACTTTAATAAACTTAATGTATTGAGACTTATTATTATTTCGATTGTATTTATTATTGTATTAGACTTATGTCCCGAATATTGTTATTTATTTCCAGACGTTGGATTATTACTATTGTATTTGGAAATTTTTATTGCTTAATTCTAAGTACTATTGTTCATGAGATTATTATTGCCTGCGCAACTGTTCTGTATTGTTTATATTGTTGAGTTGATCGGATAAACAGCTTATGGGTGACGTTAGTCATTCGCTGAGCCAATGTCACATACTCGTATTTCGTATTTTTTAGAAGCAGGGCGTGAAATTCACCCTGCTCTCTCTCCGTCTCCCATTCTCCTAGTCTTCCTCTCCTCGCACCCACAACCGTTCTCCAAGCCCCATCCCGTCCATCCTCCAAGCCCTGCCTTCAGCCGGAGTCGCCGATATCCCGCTGCCTCACCCTGGTGCTACGTCTCTCTCCTGTGTGCCGTGATAGAGCACCAAGCACAGCAATGACGTGTTATTCGTGACATGAATTAACCTAGGGTTGACCACTTTTGATGTGTATGTTCATGCTGCTTGCGATATCTGTGCTTGATGTGTTATTCATGATATACTTGTCGAATAATTGTGAAATAGCCTATACCGTGTTGTTTGGACATTTAGTACACTATATTTCATGTTTGGGTTGATTTGGATGAATTTCGTATGATCTATGTTGATTCGTGTATGAAGAACAAATCTGTATTTTTCTGTTTTCCTGATATTGTTCAGTATTTTAGACCCTATTAAGGTCAATATTTAAAAATATTTTGTGAACATGATTTGTAAAGAATTTTGTCTATTTTTCCAACCCTTTTAATGGATCTCAGTTTCGATTTACGAGTTGTGAGTTATGCCTATTTTACTACAGAGGTGTAGAGTGGTTTACAGATTTTGTTTTTTATGAATTCTGAAGAGTAATCTATTTTTATTCTGGTATTAAAATTATTATTTTGATCTGAAATTTAGCTCAGTACTTCTAGACTTGATTGGGGTTTACCCAGAAATTTAGTGGATTTATTTGAGGAGTTTTACAAACATTTTCTTGCTCGCAAATAGAGATTTTACATGTAGAATTTTGCTACTGTTCAGTAAAGAAACTGATTTTCGACATATTTCTACTTGCTATTTCTAAAATATTTCTGAATATGAAAGTTATCCTACTGTATCTATTTTATTATCCTTTTGGCGGATTTAGATTTTGATTTATAGTTTGTGAGTTATTGATGTTTTCGTACTGCAGTGTTTACAATTCCAGATTTACAAAACTACTACATCTTGATGTTTTCTGATTTTCGTTGACTAAACTATCTATATTGGAAAATTATGATACCTTATATTCTAATACTACACATATAGGGGAATACCCCAGATTTTTCATGGATTTAATTAAATAGTTTTCATGCTGTTTTCCTGACTTTGAATACAATCTTCTGATTTTTGGCTGAACACATTCTCTGGATTCAAATCAGTTTTGAGACTTGATTTTGTGAAATAATATATGACTTATATATATTTGTTGGATTCGGCCGGGAGTCTATTTTCCATATTCTTTGATGGATTCAAATTTGCATGTTTGTGGCAATGGAAATCTCAGTTTTATTGCAGCACTGTCTTGCTGTCCTGAACTAGAAATTTTGTTGTATTATCCTATTATGAGTTATCTTCCACCTGAACATGTTTATTTTTCATCCTGAACCTGTTACTTGTTTATAGCATGCTATTCTTGCTCTTTTGAGACACATATATGCCTGTTTGCTAATAAAAACAAAATAACCAAGCCGAGGTTAAGGGAAAGATCTAGTAGTGGAAAATATAGAAATGTGTACTGAGAAGAGAACCTGTGTCTTGCCTGTTACGTGTTCATGACTACATGATTTACGATCCTGTTTACTAGATTACCTGACTACATGCTTCCCTATAAGAGGATGTACTCGGAAGAGAACCACTAGGTTCTGCATGTTTCTGTACCCGACTGCATACTTCCCTATAGGAAGGTATACTCGGAAGAGAACCCCTAGGTTCTACCTGTTCCTGTTATTCCTGTTTCCTGATTCCTGAGTACACTGGCCTATGGAATCCACTACGAAATCTAAACGTAACTTGTTTGAATGTAGCAACCATGTAGTAAAAACCAGGATGCATGAAGTACTACCTAGTTAGTAATAATACAAGACTTGACATAGCCTGATACCTGTTACATGATACTTGTACCTGTACCTATTTACCTGATTAACTGTTTACCAGATACATGTTTACCTGCTTGCTTGACATCTGATACATGTTACCTGTACCTGTTAGTATACCATGCTACTTGATTCATGTTAGATAATTTATTCTATTGACACACTTACCATGCATGTTTATTCCCAGTGTTATTTTATATTTGTTATTTTTCCTTATGTACTTGTATCCTGCACTACAAGCGGCCTGTAACTTGCATTAACGGGAGTTTGTTTTCTTTTTCCTATTCCTGAAATTGTTAAATTGCAGATTTTGAAGAACAGGTACCAGATGGTGTTGGTGATATGAGATATTAGTGCTGGAGTTTTGTTTGCATTTATTATTATTATTTCCTGTTATTGCTTGAACAATTGTATTTGATACTTGGATATATTTTTGTATTTGGGCATGTGACCCAGGATATTATTAACTTGTCCAGACTTGATTTATTTGAGATTATTATATTTTGGTTTCAAGTAAATTTCTGTTGGTACATTTAATTCATTTTGCATACTTGGTTGATTCTTTTGCTTCCGACTATGATTATTTCTGTGAGATATTGTAAAGATTCTGAACAGCTTATGGATGATGAAAATCATTCGTTGGGCTTAGTCACGTATTTGTATTCCGTATTTTCTTTTTGGGAAGCGGAGCGTGACAGATTGGGAATTCAGGGTTTGATGTGATTCTCGGCATGGATTAGTTGGGGGAGTCTAATGCTGTTATTTATTACCAAGCGAAAAAGGTTGTATTCAGGATTCCAGGCCGCGCAGAATTTGAGTTCCATGCTGGGGAGACACCCCTTGGGCGTGGTAAGAAGGTGGTTAATGAGGAAGGTTGTGCAATGGAGTTGCACACAAGCTGTGAGGCTGTGCCTTTAGTAGTGCGAGAATTCCTGGATGTGTTCCCAGAGGAATTTCTCGGGTTACCTCCAGATCGAGAGGTGGAGTTCGGCATTGAGGTTCAGCCGGGTACGATGCCGATATCTAAGAGCCCATACAGGATGACACCGATTGAGCTAGGAGAGCTAAATGTGCAGATTCAGGGTTTATTGGATTTGGGTTTCATCAGGCCCAGTGTTTCACCGTGGGAAGCTCCTGTTCTGTTCGTCAATAAGAAGGACAGAAGTCATAGACTATGCATTGATTATCGAGAACTGAACAGTGTCACAGTGAAGAATCGGTATCCACTACACAGGATCGATGACTTATTTGATCAGTTGGGCAGTGCTGCAGTCTTCTCGAAGTTGGACCTTCACTCAGGGTATCATCAGGTGAAGGTGAAGGCAGCAGATGTGCAGAAGACTGCATTCAGGACCAAGTACGGGCATTATGAGTTCTTAGTGATGCCCTTCGGAGTCACGAATGCCCCAACAGTGTTTACAAGCCTGATGAACAGAGTTTTCTCCCCGTTCCTAGACAGGTTTGTGGTTGTCTTTATAGATGACATCTTGGTGTATTCTCGGAACTGGGAAGAGCATGTTGAGTATCTGAGGTTAGTCTTGCAGACTCTGAAGGAGAATCAGCTCTATGAGAAACTCAGCAAGTGCGAGTTCTAGCATGACCGGGTCACGTTCTTGGGTATATTATCTTGGGCGGGGGAATCTCTATTGATCTGTCCAAGATTGCTGTAGTGAAAGATTGGCCAGTGCCTAAGTCAGTTCTAAAGGTGAGAAGTTTTCTCGGGCTAGCAGGGTATTATCGGAAGTTTGTCCAAGACTTCTCGAAGATTGTTGGGCCGTTGACTAAACTGACAAGGAAGGATCAGAAGTTTGCTTGGGATGAGGTTTGCAGTGAGCTTTTGCAGAGTTGAAGAGCAGGTTGAGGTCAGCGCAAGTGTTGACTATATCGGATGGTTCGGGCAGTTTCGTGATTCACTGCGATGCTTCAGGCAAAGGTCTAGATGCAGTGTTAATGCAGAAGGGTCGAATTGTTGCTTATGTGTCCAGGCAGTTGAGGCCGCATGAGAAGAACTATCCTACTCATGACTTGGAGTTGGCAGCAGTGATCTTTGCTTTGAAGTTGTGGAGACACTATTTACTTGGAGACCGAGTGGTAATCTTTACTAACTACAAAAGTCTCAAGTATGTCTTCACCTAGAAGGAGTTGAACATGAGACAGAGATGCTGGTTGGAGTTAATGGTCGACTATGACATCAGTTTGCAGTATCACTCTGGTAAGGTGAACTTGGTGCCAGACGCGTTGAGCAGGAGGCCAGTTGCCATGTTCTTAACTAAGAAGAAGGAGCTTGTGGAACAGATGAGAATGTTGGACTTGAATGTGATTTTGCCGGGCGCCGACCGGAGTTGTATGATGCTTCAGTTGCATTCATCTTTAGTATAGCAGATTAAAGAAGCACAGGCAGGTGATGAGAAGTTACAGGGATTCAGAGCTAAAGTTGAGGCAAGTACAAGGACCGATATGGTCATTCACTCAGATAGATCACTTCGCTTTGGGGCTAGGTTGTGTGTCCCAAAGGGTGAAGTCAAGCAGAAATTGCTCGAGGAAGCCCGCCCATCGGCATACTCTGTTCATCCCGGTGGCACTAAGATGTATCGGGATTTGAAGCTTCACTTCTGGTGGCATGGTATGAAGAGGGCCATAGCAAGATTTGTGTCTCAGTGCTTGATCTGCCAGCAGGTGAAGGCAGAACATCAGAGAATCGCTGGACTTCTTCAACCTCTTCCCATTCCGGAGTGGAAGTGGGAGCACATCACCATGGATTTTTTGACTGCTTTGCCGAGGAGTCCCAAGGGTCACAACGCCATTTGGGTGATTGTCGGCAGGCTAACAAAGAGTGCTCACTTCATCCCCTTCAGAGTTGGTCAGTCTACTGAGAGTCTCGCAGAGAGGTACATGCAGGAGACTTTCAGGCTTCATGGGGTTTCGGTCAGCATTGTATTCGACAGGGATACCAGGTTCAAATCTCAGTTTTGGGAGAGCCTTCAGAGCAGTCTTGGGAGCAAGCTGAAGTATAGTACAACCTTCCATCCTCAGACAGACGGGCAGTCAGAAATGACCATTCAGACATTACAGGACTTGTTGAAGTCTTGTGTGCTTTAGTTTGGAAGGTCTTGGGAGGATCACCTGCACTTGGTAGAGTTCTCGTACAATAATAGCTATCAGGCCAGTCTTAAAGTTGCACCGTACGAGGCACTATATGGTCGAAAGTGTAGGTCACCAGTGTGCTGGGATGACATTGGTGAGAGGAAGTTGTTGGGGCCAGAGTTGATCACTAGGATTGTCAATGCAGTGGCTCAGATCATGAAGCATCTTCTAGTAGCACAGGAAAGGCAGAGGAAATGGGCAGATGTCCACAAAAATCCCTTGGAGTTTGAGGTGGGAGACCATGTATTCCTTAAGGTATCGCCGTGGAGAGGCGTTATCCGATTTGGAGGTGGAGGCAAGCTAAGCCTCAGGTTCATCGGGCCGTTCGATATTATGGAATGAGTAAGCTAGGTGGCCTATCGACTTCATTGTCGTCGGCTCTATCTGGGGTGCATGATGTCTTTCATGTCTCCCAACTTAGGAGGTACATCAGGGATGAGAGCCATGTGATCGACTATTCAGAGTTATCTGTGCAGCCGGATCTGTCTTGTGAGATTCTGCCAGTTGCTATCTTGGACAGGCAAGAGAAAGTGCTAAAGAACAAGGTTATCAAGCTGGTTCGGGTTCTTGGAATCCTCATTCGCCGGGTGAGTCGACTTGGGAATTAGAGGAGGAGATCCAGAAGAAGTTCCCCCATTTGTTCGAGTAGTCTCCTTATTTTTCTTTTCTTTTCTTTTTCTTTTGGGGTTGCCCTATGTACCACTTGTCTGAATTTCGAGGATGAAAATTCTGCTTGTTATGTGGGTAGGATTTGTAATCCATGTTTTCTGTATTTGTATTTTTTCTGCTGTATTTCATTTCATTGTACTCTACTTATCAATTCAAGATTCTGTATTTTGTTTTCCAGTTCTAATAAAGTCATTCCCTTTGTTCGACTCAATTTTTTGCTCAATCTATTTCAATTGCATTGTTCTTATCAGCTCTAAGGAAATTGACCGATTCATCTCATCTAATTCATATAGCCTAATTATATTGATTTTTGACTCAATCTCCCTTTGGATCCTACTCAAACCCATTAACTAGTAACCCAAAACCCAAAACCCTAGACTATTTAAACCCTAACCTAACTTAACCTTAACCCTAATTACCTATTACTGTTGAAACCCAAATTACCCAACCGCCAAACTTTTTTCCCTACTGTTCATCTTCTTCGTCGAGACTCCCGACTCTTCGACATCCATTGCCGCCCTCCGCCTTTTCCCATCACCTCGTCTTCATCTACCTCCCTGCCGCCGTCGACCTCCAACCATATCCGTCATCACCTCATTGTCTTCCTCATCCTCGCTCTCGTCAACCCACCGCTCGCATTGCCAGTCGAGCCCCCTACTTCCGAACCCATTACCAATCGACCCTGGTGCTCCTCATCACCATCATCCCCTACCTCTACCCCCCCCCATTGCCTCACCATTAATGAATCCCCAAGCCTTTGCTATTGCCATTACCCACTCTGTTTCTCTTCCGAAAGCGGAGCGCTCGCCACCCCATCGCCGCCTTTGCCTCCATCGACTGCTCCACAATCGAGCCTCGACGTTGCTGCCATTTCGCAGCCGGAGCATCGCTCACAGTTGTTGCCTCTCGCGTCGCCAGTCGAAGCCTCTCGCCGTCGCTGCCGTTGATCAGAAAAGATAGGAAGAAGGAGATTGATCAATTGAATCTCGGCCATCTAATCTCATCAAGATCGTGACCATCATCAGATCTGATCCGATCTCCATCATCTTGATCATATCTGATCTATTCTGAGCCATCTGATGGTTTTGATCTTGATCGCCGTCAAGATCCGCACCAATCCGATCCATCCGATCTTGATCGTCGATCAACGCCCTCATCCAATCAAGGCAAGTATCTTCTTGTCCAATTTTTTTTCCAAGTACAAGCTTTTATTTCAAAATACTACAAGTATATCGTAGTTGTGATTCCTCTTTGACTTATCGTTTGACGATCTTATTTTATTCCTTATCAATTCCATGATCAAAAGAGACAACCTTTCGTTGATATATTCTTTTCACAACTTGTTAGATCTATTTTATCTCCTAAGTATTTGAACACACGAAACTAAGAACCTCCTTGACTTGTAGATGTATGTTGTATAATGTGTGTGTTGATCTTACCTTCTTTGAGTCGAGAAATAAATGTGACTTGCTGATTTGATACTCATCACATCTTGATTTTTATCACACACTAATCTAGACTCATAATAGTCATTTATCATGCCACTTGTTATATAAAAGAAATTCACATATGCTGTTATTCCTGTTTTTGCTTGCTGTTTCGACTCCGATAACATCAGAATTTGGACTTGAGTTCTTAACATGAAATCTAGCCCCATATGTCTAGTTTACTAAACTTTTGACGGAATTGAATTCCGAGTTATCGTTTGTGATTTATCGCAGTTTTACTGCTGCTGTATCGTAGAATTCCAGATTCATGAATTTGCTGCACCACTTTGCTTCACAATTAAATAAACCATACTACCATTAAGATAATGACTTGAAATTTTGCATGCTAATACTAGACACACTTGAGAACTTTTCCTAATTTTTCTAGAATTAATTAACAAAGTTTCAAGCCTATTTCACATTTAAAAACACAGTTTTACAAATTCTGGCTGAACACGAATCATGTGTAGTTTGCTGTTTTGACACCTGATGCTACAACTTTATGTATCTTGTCTGTATGCGCTGGATTCGGTAGAGAGTCTAGTTTCTAGATTTTCTAACGGATACAGATTTTCACTCTACGGTGGCGGGAATCTCAGTTTTGGTGCAGCAACGTCATGATGTCCAAATTTGAAATTCTCGTTGTTCTTGATAATTTAATTTGTTTTGACTCTTGAATATGTATCCTACCTAGTCTAAACTTGTTCCATGTTCTTGATCATGTATTCTTGCCCTATTTCGCACACTCTCATGCCTGGTTGAGGATCATAATAAATAAAAAGTCGGGGTTAAGGAAAAGACCATAGTAGTGGACAATATAGATAAGTGTACTCGGAAGGGGGCCCGTGTTTCCCATTACTTGGTTCATGAACTTGTTGTATCTTGAGCGTATTCATGAAACCATTACTTGGTTCATGAACTTGTTGTAACTTCAGTACATTTATGAACCCACTGTGTGGTTCTTGAACTTATTAGTGCATTCACGAACTTGTACTTGGTTCGTGAACTTGTTACATTATTTTTGTATTCATAAACCATGCTTACTTCATACTTGATACCTGAGTACACTGCCCTATAAAATCCACCACTAGGCCTAAACCTAATTGTTTGTAAGTAGCAACCATGTGGTAAATAGTTGGGATGCATGAAGTGCTACCTCAATAGAATTAAACATTAGATTTAAGAATAACTTGTCACTTGTACACACTTGATACTTGTTACTTGAAACTTGTTACTTTATACTTGTCACTTGATAGATGATACAACTATATACTCACTTGTTACTTGTTCCACTACTAGTACTTGTTATACAATCCTGTTACTTGAGTTGTCATACTTGCAAACTAGTCTCTGAACTTCACAACTTGTTGCATCCTTGTCAATCATGTTGTATACTCGTGATTCCATATCTTGTTTCTTATTTTTCTTGTATTTATTTTTATACCTTTGTTTTTACTACTTGCGGCCCTAACTTGCACTAAGGGCATTTGTCTTTGTTTTTCTATTTTTCCTTATATATATATATATATATATATATATATATATATATATATATATATACAGACTTTGGAGATGAGTTGCCTGCTGGAGTTGGTGAGCAAACCTTCTAGGCTTCGCTTGGGAAAGCTTGCTTCATTGTATTTGAGTTTATTTAAAATTTGTTGCTGCTTAAAACAGTAACGGGCTTGTAGTCCCAAAGTTTTTTTTACTTTGATCCCGATCTTGAATTTATTTGGGACATTTATATTTGTTTCATACATTTTTTTCTTGATTAATAAATTATTCATGCATGCGTGGTTGAATATATTTTGCTATCCTTCTTGTTATGATGCTAAGCCAATCCTACAGCTTATGAATGATGAAAATCATTCGCTGGGCTTTGTCACGTACTCGTATTCCGTTTTTCTTTTGGGAAGCGAGACATGACCGTACTATACTACAAATATATTTTCTCTCTTTTACATGCATTCACATCTAGCCACTAATCTCATCTCATCAAAGATCCAATGGCTATAAAAGAAGCATGCAAAAATATCTCCCAAAACCATGAGCAAAGGAGCTAGTTTTGGAAAAATACCACCATGCCACCTCACCCCTCCCTACACCCTATAGCCGGCCTACCCCCTCACACTCCACTCTTTCTCACTTCTTAAAAACCCTTCCCTCTCAATCTCATTTTAGTTTTAAAATTTTAGAAAGAATAAGTGTAACACCCCACTTTTTATTTTTTTTTATTAAAAATGCATTTTTTTTATTTTTGCACGTATGATGCACGTGCAAATTTTTATTCTCATATTACTATCTTTAACATGCATTAGTTTTAATTAGCCTTTTCTTGATCCATGGACTTATAGGATAAAATCTAGCCTATTATTGGGAGAGCCCACTAGATAATTAAATGAATTAATTAGTAACAAGTTCATGTAGCAATCCCACCTTGAAAATCACATTTTTTGTTATGCATGTACTAATACATGACAAGTTACAAATGTTAGTATACATTTGGAGTTATAGAAATGTATGCATATTTGTTTATGCATGTGTGCATGCATACATCTATGAACTTGGACTAGATTGTGGCCAGGGGGGGGGGGGGGGGGGGTTGCATGCTTGAGAGAGAAAGAGAAAGGAGAGTTAAGGCTTGGAGAGTTTAAGGGAGGGGTTATGAAAAAGAAGGATTTAATGTGATAAATGGAGAGTTATTAGGGTGAAGAATTGTGCAAAAAGAACCCTCCCAAAATCCTACAAATAGAACCTTATTCTTCTCTTTTCCTTCACACCAAAAATATTATCAAAAGAGAAAGAAAAGAAAGAAAGAGAGAAGAGAGTCCTAGTGCTTGGAGGCCACTGCTAGGAGGAGACAAAGTTAGGAGTCTTTGGAGCTAGGAGTGGTGACCACTTTCTTTCATTTGTTCAACCTTCAAACTTGAGGTGGGTGGTTCGTTGCCTTCTAGAATAGAACATGCATGCTAAATTAGTTTAAAAAGTAAGATGAGTTGAATAAGATGTTTGTAGAGTCCATGCTAGTAGAATATAATGAATTTGTTGAAAGTAGTGAACAAACTAATACCATGCTAATTAATACCTATGAATCATGTTAGATTGTTTGCAAGTCTTGGTTGTCAAAACTATGGTAAGTATGGATAATGATTATAGGATATCTTTGTAGATTAATATTTAAAAAGAAGAGAAAGATAAATTTTCGTTTTGTGAGTTTTTGACTCGTCGACATTGGTAAACACATTAATTTTCGCATAAGAAATACTTGAAATATCCATGGTTGAACTAAAGATATATTTGGTCCTTTGTACAAAATTTTAATTTCCATGAAAGTAGTGAAGAAACTTCTTGATAAATAAATCGAAGAAAATAAAGTTGTCGTTTTGGAACAAAATTAGACTTTTTATGCTAAAGAGAACAAATGTAATATTTGTGAGTCGTTTTATTTTTCTAAAATATAATCCACAAGGCAGTAAGTTTCTAATATAAAACCTCCGTCTTTATAAGTCTAATTTCAACCGAATAAAAGAGTAGATCAAAACTAGAAGAATCGATCTTTGGTGAATTAATGAAACAGTATGAAATTGGAACAAAACCCTTTCGGGTTGATCTCGAGTCCGTGGGCGCAGTTTGGCCTAGTGGTTTGATCGTGCGCTGGTTTGCTGTTTGGCTCGGGTTCGAAGCCTGGCAAGCCCAAAACTTTTAACTTTTTTGTTTTATAAAACCCAAAAACCCGAGAACCTATTCATAAGATAAACGAGAGGAAATTAAGACATCGAGCCCACTTGGGGTAGTGGCTGTCGGTGGGGGCTGTGAGCCTTGCCTGCGACGTCATGGGTTCGAAACCCAGTATAGGTTCTTATTTTTTAAAATGCTTGAGTTAAATTAAATGAGTATTTTTTATAGTAAATTAAAATTTGGGAAAAGTACTATTATTTCTATGAAATGGTTTAGAACTTACTAAAATTAGCGTCAAGATTTTTCATGTATAATTGAGACTCTAAAAAGGAAAATTTGAAATAGAAAGTAAGTAAATATTTATGTTTTATTATTAAGAAGAGTAGGACCCTATTTTAGAAGATATATGGTATGCAAATGTTAATGCTACTTGAATAGATTGCATTTGATTCTTAGAGTTATTCCATAAATTTTAAATTACAAATGAGATTTATTGGTAGAATGAGAATAAATTATTCATGTGAATGAATTTATCTTGATGTGATTATTCACTTATGCAAATTAAGAGTATTTGGTATATGTTGAAATGTGAATTGGTTATTTGCACTTAGGTTATTAAAGAGATTGTTGTTGAATGAAGTTTGTTCATGAAAAAGACTTGTTATTATTAAAGAATCATGAATAGTACTAAAATGAGGCATTGCTTAAGTTGTGAAATGAATTAAAATGATGAACTGATCTAGGTATTAAGACATGACTATTAAAGGGTATGTGTACCCATAATTCTTATGCATGAATGGTTGAGTTTTGAGTTAGTAAAATCTTGTTACCGGCAAATGTTGAAATAAAAGAGTTGAGATATAAATTTGAGATATGGTTGTGGACCTATCTCGGTAGTGGTGATTAAGACCAGTAGGAGATAAGACTAATTCTAGGCTTGGAAATCTATTTGTGTCTTGGACTAAAATAATTAGGCACTTAGGTGAAGATGTAGTAAACCTGGACAAACATAAGTGGGGTGCTCTATATAGTCGGCGGTGGACTCTGAGGCTATAGACCCAATTGGTGGACTGAGATTGCTCCGTGGGATACGAGCTTTTTATTTAAATTCGGGACTATGAGGACGGGTCAGCAGTGGACTCCGGGATCATGAGTAGTCGGACGGATAGTTTTGTTTGCCGTTTCCAATGTATATACGTATACCGAGCTAGAGGGTCACTTACGGGATGATTCGCACAATATGGGATCTGTTATAATAGTCAGCGGTGGACTCTGAGGCTGGGATTCAAATTCGTGGAATGATCTGAACCTTGTTTTATTACCGGGTAGTTATCATGGCGAGGGATCGAGCCCTTTATTGTTGAGTACGTAGGCGCTTGCCCTCGGACCTATGTAGTATGGGATGCATAGAATCCGAACAAGTGTGCATTAGTGTCATCCTAGTATAAATTATGTGCATTAGGCATTGAGGCATGACATGCACTTACATATTTAGTGTAGTCACATTAACACTGTATTATTCATTCAACTGTTATGTTTTTATTAAAGCAATGAGATCGTTATACTACTCCCGGCATAGAGAGGATAGCCGAGTATAACATTTTCGTCAGTTGTAAGTGACTAACATGCCCACAGATTGACATGCAGGTAATGGACTATTCATGAAGGAGTATGGATGTTATGATGCAAATGATGTTAAAGTTATACAAGTTGTATTTGATTTCAATGTTGTAATCTTTTATTTTTCGCTGTGTAAAGAAAGTGTACTGTAACTCTGATGTATTGTTGTTGGAAAAAGTTTTAAATTTCTTGTAAAATTGTATGAAGTGAAGTAAAGATCCTGTGGAATCTCGAATTCGTCCTTATTTGGAATTCGGGGTGTTATAGATGGTATCAGAGCTTGCTTCACAAGTAGTACAAATTTACGAGGAACGACGTCCTAGAGTGGACACTAGCGTGTGAGTTTCAACTCGTAGAGATTTAAACTTATGTTTGTGTTGCTCTATGAGATGACATTTTTTCCTCTTTTCCCTATAAGATGGCCAGCCAGTATGATCACCAGAATGAGGTTCCTTGGTTTGTTCACCCCGCGGATGAGGAGGAAGAACCAATGGAAGAACAAGAAAAGGACCCTGAAGAAGAAGAGGAAGAAGAACCAATTGAGATAGAAGAGGAAGAGTTTTCCGAATCCCGGGAGATTACTCCACCACCGCCTGATCTTCCCGAAGACTCCCTAGATGAAGAACTCGTCCCAAATAACCCAAATGACCTTGTTACCTCTCTTCGATGAGAATTGGACGCACAGAAGTAGAGATTTAACCACTTTGGAGTTATAACTGGCACAAGACAAAGAGCGCATCCAGGAGCTGAACTATCAAGTGTGCGAGCTCGAGAAGGTCCGACTCATAAATGATCGATATTTGGCCAAGTTGGACAGCATCACTCACTGGGACAAGGAAGAGCGACTGTATAAATTTGAAAACATGAGAAAGGAAATCCAAGACCTATGGAAAGAGCTCAGAGAAGCCAAGAGAAATCGTAGAATCTAGGATGTCTTTTATTCAAGCAATGTAATGGGTGTATTGGAACAAAAAGTTTTATTTCTGAATAAAGAGTTTGAATTCTGGAAATGAATAAAATCTTGTTGTTTGTGTTATTTGTGATGATTAATGATAAATTTTATGACTCAGAAATGGCACGAAAAATCAGAAACGGCGAAGGGTATAGCGGGGAAAATGGGTTAGACCTTGAAACAAAACTAGCTCATGTGTACCAAACCCTAAATGCTCTCGCTGCCAATATTCCCGAGAATAGAGGACTAGGACCAGCCATGCACGTACCCGAAGCCATCAAGCTGGTCGAGTCATTCAAAAGAATGAAGCCACCGGTATTTGAGGGACGAACTAATCCCGATGTTGTGGATGACTGGATTCAGCAAATCGAGACAGTCTTCGAGGTACTGGAAACCCCAGAAGCAAGCAAGGTGAAATTGGTGACCATTCAACTGGAAAAGAATGCAAGTGTGTGGTGGCAATCTTTGAAGAGGAACTTGGGCAACGTACAACTCACATGGAAAGAATTCCTTGAAGAATTCAGGAGCCATTATTTTTTCCTGGATGTCCAAGAAAAGAAGGCCATGGAATTGCTGAGCTTGCAGCAGGGCAATATGTCAATGCGGGAGTACGAAACCAAGTTCAACCAGCTATCCAGGTATGCACCTGAGATGATACAAGATGAGTCCAAGAAGGCACGCAAGTTTGAATAGGGACTGAGGCCCAGTCTGAGGTCAAGGATGATACCTCTGGGCATTCGGAGGTTTGAGAAACTGGTCAGAAGGGCTGCTGCGACCGAATCTGATATGAACCAATTCTAAACTATGCAAGTCAAGCGGAGCAGTTGGAGCTTGGGCAAAAGTCCTGCAGGACCAAGCAACTTCATAAGTCAGCCCCCAGCACAGCGCTTCAAGCCAATAGGCGCAAATGCTATTGCAGTGGCAGGAAGAGGATGTGCATAAAACGGCTTTTCGAACCAGGCATGGTCACTATGATTTCTTAGTCATGCCATTTGGAGTCACAAATGCACCGGCTATTTTTATGGACATGATGAACAGAGTTTTACGGTCTTTCATCGATTCTTTTGTCGTGGTATTCATTGATAACATAATGGTACACTCCAAGTTAGAGGAAGAGCACGCCAAGCACTTAACAGAGGTTCTGAAGAAGCTTCAGGAGCACCAGCTGTATGGGAAGTTGTCTAAATGTGACTTCTGGAAAACTGCAGTTGCCTTCCTGGGTCACATCCTTTCTAAGGATGGAGTAGCTACTGACCCGCAGAAGGTTGAAGCAGTGAAAGACTGGCCAAGACCGACCATAGTGAAGGAGATTAGAAGCTTTTTGGGTTTAACCGGATATTACAGAAGATTTATTCAAGGTTACTCTCAGATAGCTATGCCACTCACCGGACTCACAAAGAAGAATGTCAACTTCAAATGGTTGAAGCAGTGTGAAGTAAGTTTCCAGGCATTGAAGGAGAAGTTGACTACAACCCCCATTTTAGCGTTGCCCAGAACAGGAGTTGAGTATGATATCTACAATGATGCTTCACATCGTGGACTGGGTTGTGTACTGATGCAGGAAGGGAAGGTGATTGCTTATGGGTCTAGGTAACTAAGACCGCATAAAAAGAATTACCCGACCCATGATTTGGAACTGGCAGCAATCATCTATGCTTTGAAGCAATGGAGGCATTATGTGTACAGGGAAAAGGTCAATATGTACTCCGATCACAAGAGCTTGAAGTACATTTATCAATAGGACTTGAACTTGAGGCAGAGGAGATGGTTGGAGGTGTTGGAGGATGTCCGACCTGAGATCAAATATCATCCAGGCAAGGCAAATGTGGTAGAAGATGCGCTTAGCAGGAAGGTCAGTTTGTCTCGGTTGATCACAACCCAGGAGAAGTTAGCAGATGAGCTAGATCGAGCAGGGATTGAAGTGGTTCTGCAGAGTTTGGGAGCTTCCTTAGCTCAGTTGAGGATTCAGCCTACTCTAAGAGACAGAATCATTGACAGTCAGAAGACAGATCCAGAGACCTGAGGGATGATAGAACAGGTTGGCTTGGGCAGATTGGCAGAATTTCAAGTGAAGGATACAGTACTTTGGTATGGGGAGAGGCTATGTGTGCCAGATGTTGCAGAACTGAAGGAAAGTATTCTTCAAGAAGCACATGCTACTTTGTTATCTGTACATTCTGGGAGTACCAAAATATACAAGGATATAAAACTACACTTCTGGTGGTCAAGTATGAAACGAGATGTGGCGGAGTTTGTGGCCAAGTGTGCGGTTTGTCAGCGGGTCAAGGCAGAGAATCAGAAGCCTGGTGGTTTGTTGCAACCATTACCTATCCTAGAATGGAAGTGAGATTGTATCAGTATAGATTTTATCACGGGTTACCCAGGAGTTCCAAGGGAAATGATACCATTTGGGTAATAGTGGACCGACTCACCAAATCGGCTCACTTTTTTGGCAGTGAAGCTCACCTGGTCGATGGAGAAGCTGGCAGGGTTGTACATGGATGAGATTGTGAAGCTGCATGGAGCTCTGATGTCAATAGTATCCGACAGAGATGCGCATTTCACTTCACATTTCTGGAGGAGTCTACAAGCAGCTATGGGGACAAGGACTGATTTAAGTACAACCTTTCATCCTCAGACAGATGGGCAAACTGAAGGGGTCAACAGAGTACTGGAGGATATGCTCAGGTGTTGTGTACTGGATTTTGGTGGTAGCTGGGAGAAACACTTAGCTCTGGTAGAATTTGCATACAACAACAGTTTTCAGGCAAGCATTGGGATGGTGCCATATGAAGCTTTATATGGAAGGAAGTGTCGAACGCCAGTTTGTTGATATGAAGTGGGAGAAAGGCAGCTGTATGGACCAGAGATTGTGTAACAGACCTCAGAGAAGATTGAGTTGATCAGGAAGAGGTTGATCGATGCACAAAGCCGTCAGAAAAGCTATGCCGATAATCAGAGGAGAGACTTGGAGTTCGAGGAAGGAGACTTTGTTTTCGTGAAAGTATCTCCAACTAAGGGAGTGATTCGGTTAGGTCGGGGAGGAAAATTAGCCCCGAGGTATATCAGACCCTACAAGATCTTGAAAATGATTGGAAAGAAAGCCTATAGGTTAGAATTACCTTAGGAATTGGTCCAAGTGCACAATGTCTTTCACGTATCTATGTTGCGGGGATATATTCCAGATTCGGGCCAGAGGTGCCATAAGGATTGTAGTTAGATCTGAGCAATGCTGAGCTTCCTATTGAGATTGTGGATGGTCGAGAAAAAATCTTGAGAAACAAGACGATACCCATGGTAAAGGTTATTTGGAGAAATCAGTTTGTTGAGGAGGCCACTTGGAAATCAGAGGAAAAGATGAGGAAGGATCACCCTGAACTTTTTGGCTGAGATTTTTGTAAACTTTTCTTTTTCTTCTATGCATTTTTCTCGCTCTTAAGCGTAGTTCCGGGGACGGAACAATTCTAAGGAGGGAGTGGTTTAACACCCCACTTTTATTTTTTTTATTAAAAATGCATTTTTTTTATTATTGCACGTATGATGTACGTGCAAATTTTTATTCTCATTTGTTTATTCTCATTTTACTTTCTTTAACATGCATTAGTTTTAATTAGTCTTTTCTTGATCCATAGACCTATAGGATAAAATCTAGCCCATTAGGGGGGGAGCCCACTAGATAATTAAATGAATTAATTAGTAACAAGCCCATGTAGCAAGTCCACCTTTAAAACCACATTTTTTGTTATGCATGCACTAATACATGACAAGTTACAAATATTAGTATACATTTGGAGTTATAGAAATGTATGCATATTTGTTTATGCATGTGTGCATGCATACATCTATGAACTTGGACTAGAATGTGGCCAAGGGGGGGCTGGATTCATGCTTGAAAGAGAGAGAGAAAGGAGAGTTAAGGCTTGGAGAGTTTAAGGGAGGGGTTATGAAAAAGAAGGATTTAATGTGATAAATGGAGAGTTATTAGGGTGAAAAATTATGCAAAAAAAACCCTCCCAAAAACCTATCAATAGAACCATATTCTTCTCTTTTCCTTCACACCAAAAATATTATCAAAAGAGAAAGAAAAGAAAAAAAGAGAGAAGAGAGTCCTAGTGCTTGGAGGCCATTGCTAGGAGGAGACGAAGCTAGGAGTCTTTGGAGCTAGGAGTGGTGACCACTTTCTTTCATTTGTTCAACCTTCAAACTTGAGGTGGGTGGTTTCGTTGCTTTCTAGAATAGAACATGCATGCTAAATTAGTTTAAAAAGTAAGATGAGTTGAATAAGATATTTGTAGAGTCCATGCTAGTAGAATATAATGAATTTGTTGAAAGTAGTGAACAAACTAATAACATGCTAATTAATACCTATGAATCATGTTAGATTGTTTGCAAGTCTTGGTTGTCAAAACTATGGTAAGTATGGATAATGATTAAAGGATATCTTTGTAGATTAATACTTAAAAAGAAGAGAAAGATAAATTTTCGTTTTGTGAGTTTTTGACTCGTCGACATTGGTAAACACATTAATTTTTGCATAAGAAATACTTGAAATATCCATGGTTGAACCAAAGTTATATTTGGTCCTTTGTACAAAATTTTAATTTACATGAAAGTAGTGAAGAAACTTCTTGATAAATAAATCGAAGAAAATAAAGTTGTAGTTTTGGAACAAAATTAGACTTTTTATGCTAAAGAGAACAAATGTAATATTTGTGAGTCGTTTTATTTTTCTAAAATATAGTCCACAAGACAGTAAGTTACTGATATAAAACCTCAGTCTCTACAAGTCTAATTTCAACTAAATAAAAGAGTAGATCAAAACTAGAAGAATCAAGCTTTGGTGAATTAATGAAACAGTATGAAATTGGAACAAAACCCTTTCGGGTTGATCTCGAGTCGGTGGGCGCAGTTTGGCCTAGTGGTTTGATCGTGCGCTGGTTTGCTGTTTGGCTCGGGTTCGAAGCCTGGCAAGCCCAAAACTTTTAACTTTTTTTTTTTATAAAACCCAAAAACCCGAGAGCCTATTCATAAGATAAACGAGAGGGAATTAAGACACCGAGCCCACTTGGGCTAGTGGCTGTCGGTGGGGGCTGTGAGCCTTGCCTACGACTTCATGGGTTCGAAACCCAGTATGGGTTCTTATTTTTTAAAATGCTTGAGTTAAATTAAATGCGTTTTTTTTATAGTAAATTAAATTTTTGGAAAAATACTATTATTTCTATGAAATGATTTAGAACTTACTAAAATTAGTGTCAAAATTTTTCATGTATAATTGAGACTCTAAAATGGAAAACTTGAAATAGAAAGTAAGTAAAGATTTATGTTTTATTATTAAGAAGAGTAGGACCCTATTTTAGAAGATATATGCTATGCAAATTTTAATGCCTCTTGAATAGATTGCATTTGATTCTTAGAGTTATTCCATGAATTTTAAATTACATATGAGATTTATTGGTAGAATGAGAATAAATTATTCATGTGAATGAATTTATCTTGATGTGATTATTCACTAATGGAAATTAAGAGTATTTGGTATATGTTGAAATGTGAATTGGTTATTTGCACTTAGGTTATTAAAGAGATTGTTGTTGAATGAAGTTTGTTCATGAAAAAAAACTTGTTATTATTAAAGAACATGAATAGTGCTAAAATGAGACATTTCTTAAGTTGTGAAATGAATTAAAATGATGAACTGATCTAGGTATTAAGACATGACTATTAAAGGGTATGTGTGCCCATAATTCTTATGCATGAATGGTTGAGTTTTGAGTTAGTAAAATCTTGTTACCGGCAAATGTTGAAATAAAAAAGTTGAGATATAAATTTGAGATATGGTTGTGGACTTATCTCGGTAGTAGTGATTATGACCGGTAGGAGATAAGACTAATTCTAGGTTTGGAAATCTATTCGTGTCTTGGACTAAAATAATTAGGCACTTAGGTGAAGATGTAGTAAACCTGGGCAAACGTAAGTGGGGTACTCTATGTAGTCAGCGATGGACTCCGAGACTATAAACCCAGTTGGTGGACTGAGGTTGCTCCGTGGGAGACGAGCTTTTTATTTAAATCAGGGACTCTGAGGACGGGTCAGCGGTGGACTTCGGGATCTTGAGTAGTCGGACAGATAGTTTTGTTTGCCGTCTCCAGTGTATATACGTATACCGGGCTAGAGGTTCACTTACGGGATGATTCGCACGATGTGGGATTTGTTATAACAGTCAGCGGTGGACTCCGGGACTGGGATTCAAATTCGTGGAATGATCTGAACCTTATTTTATTACCAGATAGTTATCATGGTGAGCGATCAAACCCTTTATTATGGAGTACGTAGGTGCCTGCCCTCGGACCTATGTAGTATGAGATGCATAGAATCCGAACAAGTATGCATTAGTGTCATCCTACTATAAATTGTGTGCATTAGGCTTTAAGGCATGATATACACTTACATGTTTAGCGTAGTCACATTAACACTATATTATTCATTCAACTGTTATGTTTTTATTAAAGCAGTGAGATCGTTATACTACTCCCGGCATAGAGAGGATAGCCGAGTATAACATTTTTGTCAGTTGTAAGTGACTGACATGCCCACAGATTGACATACAGGTAATGGACTATTCATGAAAGAGTATGGATGTTGTGATGCAAATGATGTTAAAGTTATACAAGTTTTATTTTTTTTCAATGTTGTAATCGTTTATTTTCCACTGTGTAAACAAAGTGTACTGTAACTCGGATGTATTGTTGTTGGAAAAAGTTTTAAATTCCTTGTAAAATTGTACAAAGTGAAGTAAAGATCCTGTGAAATCACGAATTCGTTCTTATTTGAAATTTGAGGTGTTACAATAAGAGAAGGAGAGTGAAAGAGGTCAAGTAAAGAAGGTGTTCTAGAGCTCTTAGAGAAGGAAATTGGAGGAGGAAGCCAATGCCAATCTCATCTTCTCAAGCCACAACCAAGGGTGGGGGGTTCTTTTAACATTATTATTGTTTCTCTTGTTGATTTCTTGCATGAATCTAGTAGTAATAGCTTTGAGAATGATTGATTGGGAGTAGTTTGTTAGAATCTGGAAATCGAAATAGAAAACATAATCTGCATGCTATATTCCTGAATTTCTAGATAGCAAAATAAATGGACTTTGAACTTGAAATTTATACACAATGTTCTCACGTATGTCTAGAAGCTACATGATTTATTTCGGATTTTTTTGATGTTATTTAATATTTTAATAAAATTAATTTTGATGACTGAGTCGTAAGGCAGAGACTTGTTCTGTCTATTGTAGAACTTGAACTTGTGGGAATTCTTGGAAATAATTGATACATGATATACTTCTGAAATTTTTACCATGTTTCATGCATGATTCTAGACTATACAGAAAAATATGGAAATTATTTGGACGACTATGGATGCATGTTCAAAATTAATTAAGTATAAGTATTCATGGCAGTCACTGAAGAACAGTAAACTTTTATGCATGTTTATAATAGGTAGAACTCATTGAATACTTGGAATCTGGATGTGATCTTTTTTTCATGTTATACATGATGATGTCTAGTTGTTGTAAATGCAAATTTGATGACAATTGGTTATGCATGTGATTTATTATGAATATTTAAGTAAGCACTGTGCATAATTCAGCCAGTATTGACATCTTGGTAAGATGGTACCTTTATAGCTCTGTATGAGCAGAATTTGAGGAAGTGTACAACTAGGAAGTTGTGGTAGACACCATGAGATTTCTAAAAAAAACCCTATTTCAAGAAATTCCTCTAAATAGAATAATAGATATGATTTTTGCAAGTTGGGACAGAACCCAGATTTTGAGCTATAGGCTCTGTTTGTATAGTGCAATATGTGTGGTTATGTATACCTGAGAGAGATGACTGTTTTACAGTATTCAAATGAAACAATTTGGATTGATAATCAACTAGAAAGTTGTAGAGGACATTCACATCTTTTCATAGAACCTGGATTTATATCATTTCGATGAGCGAGTAGATTTTTATGCTATCGGTAAGGTGTAGTCAGTGTACATGAAGTACACAGGCTAAGGTTTGTGAGGCTGTTTTGAGTAATGAGATGATTGAATCTGAGGTGATGATCAACTAGAGCGTTGTAGCCTAGGTTCTTAGCTTTCCAGATTGGACTAGAACACCCAAATCTGAGTTGTATTATGGGAGTTATGACATTTTTAAGTTTCAGGCAGAAACACCATTGTTTGGTTTAGTCATGGTTTTTGACTAAGTGTTGGGAGAACCTTTCCCCTCTTGCAAATAAGAGTTTATAACTTGTTATTTGGGATTATTGAGGTTATTTTACTGGTCTTGTTGGTGTTTGACTCCTGTTGAGGATGTTGTGACTCGAGTTAGTCACAAGGGTAGGGTGATACCCTACGTCTATCGACCCTAAGATTTGAACTTCCACCGAGGCGTTGGACGTCCGAATTGGTGCTGTCGAGTTGTATTCATGCCGGTTAAGGATGAACGCGGGCAATGGTGAGGGTCGAATTCCAAGCTATGGGAAGTGGCGAGCAGGACATTGTGTCACCGGGGCTGCGAGTCGATAGGCAGGATTGTGGGAGGAACCCTTTATGTTACCTAAATGATTAGAATGAGTCTTGCATTAGACTGATTGTGTTAGATATGAACATTGCATTAGTACTAGTAGACCATAGTCGGGTGTTGTACTTTTCCTGTAGTAGGGATACGGATTTGGTTCTCAGGTATTGAGTTCACGGGTCCCGTATCTCGATCTGTTAATTCCCAAAGAGCCGGAGTAAGGAACGGAAAGAGTAACTCCTGTCGGATATGGGGATTTGACCCTCGAGTCCTTCGTGTTCCTATGCGCGTAGGTGCTATTTTTATATTATCTTGATGCCATGGGTACATGATTTTGTACCGGAAGGTTTTTCACGGCTTTTGAGTGAGGTCCGTGCGTGGGTACTAAGTGGCAAACGCGACCACCACTTTAGGGACTGCAGTAAGGGACTAGACCGAATGAATGCAACCTCCTCAGACACATAAATCTATTGGGAACAGGATGAGTACAAGAGTAGGATGGATGGCGAGGGTTCGAATCCCTAAAAGTGGAGAAAGACGGCTAGATTTGGGAGCGTATGTAGTATGGGATGCATGCGTTCTCCAAAGTCTTGCTTGCATTAGAAGTAGGCATGTGATTGATGCATCTAGTTGTAGAATCATGGCATACAACAACACTATAACCCGAATCCATTAACCCCTAGTTTTCACATCACTTTTCTCTTTTGCATAAATTATGGTTGTGATTGCTAGTTTGGAGATCGCTGTTATTATCAGCCTTACGTAGGTCAAAGTACTGACGTTCCCCACCTTGTAGGTATCCGGAGCAGATTCACAAGTATAGCAGAGCTCAAGTCCGTCCAAGCATCCAAGCGACATATTCAAGTGTTATTAAATTAATTGTAAATCTTGTAATTTTTATTTGGATATTGTAACACTTGTAAATATAACAATTATATGGAGTAAAAGTTTTTAATTTTCCTGTACTTTTGTGTGATTGTGACTATTTTGAAGTTCGACTCCTGGAATAGTGTCTCAGATTTCCTGTATACGAATTTGGGGCGTTACAATTACATTTTATGAGTCCAAACCTAGCTCATTGTTAATCGTACATAAATTTATAAGCCTAAATCCGTATTCAAGATAACTTAGTCGAGTTGGGCCTGATGTCAACTCTTCATAACACATTTACAATTTTTTTTTTTGTGGAGAAGCACTTATATAATTATGTAAATCAATAACAATAAAGTAGAGAAATGAGAAAATGTTTTATTTCCGACAAACTCATCGTTAAATTTGGGTTAAGGAACTCAATGGAGTTACGTTCTTATAAAACAAAACTGGGTTAAGAGGTTATGAAACAAAGTTGAGAGCATAATTAACCATGAACAGGAAAATAGAGGAAAAGAGAAGAAAACGCTCACCTTGGTGTTCCTCAGGACGATCTAAGAGTAGGGAACATTCAATTGAACAAACTAGTTTAGAATTGAGGATAAATAAATATTGGAAACAGACTATAAATTAAATATTTGTTTTATGATGTAACTAGTATTGAGAAGGGGAAGAGTCTTATTGAGAAGAAAAAAATTCTTCGAAGAATATAAGTCGTATTGACTACTTGTCAATGGATTGTAGAAAGTAATAAGAATAATGAAAAAAGAAGAGCTGTGTTGAAACTGATTAATAGATTAGAAACAACTAGGAAAGTGAATGTAATTGACAAATTGTAGAAACAACTTTAAAGGTTGTTAACTGGCAGTTCAAAAGAAAAATTTATGTTTATATGTGTAAAAAATTTAATAAATATAATTGATATGGGAAAAATTGCAGGCTATCTCCATCGTTGATTCTGGCACGAATCGCGAAGCAATTAACTGGGCCCAAGCTAAACAGATCCAGAGACTTTCTGCAAGCCCATTAGCATGCCTCGGTGAGTCACATGTTGTTCATGGTGGGCGCCCCATCGGGTATGTCGTAACTACACCCCCCCTAAAATTATGGGTGTAACCAATCACAGATCCGAGATCAAAGGGATTTTTTCACAGACCTATAATTACAACGGCTACTGTACAGCTGCAGGTAACGACTCATTCTCCATAGAATTCTTACCACAAAATAACTGCTTTCTAACTTAAGCATTAGAGGGTCTGTCGTTGGGAACACTCCCAGTGTTTCAGGCTTTATTTTGCAGGTTTGTGGAGCGGCCATCGATCGTCCGACTCATCCAATATCCACCTGGGTCCGGAGTGAAGGATAGGATTATCGCGGTTTCCTTAAAACTAAGAACTCACATTATCTGTTGCTCCCACATGACCAAGAAAAAGAATGCAAAAGATTGATAATATGAGGAAAATTGTAAGTGATCTCCACAGTTGATTCTAGCACGAATCACGAAGCAATTAACTGGGCCCAGGCCAAACAGATCCAAAGGCTTTCATCAAGCCCATTCGCACGCCTCGGTGAGTCACCTGCCGTTTGCGCAGGGCGCTCCATCGGTTACGTCATAACTGCACCCCCCTAAAATTACGGGGCTAATCAATCACAGATCTGGGATCAAAGGAATTTCTCCCTGAACCTATAACTATAGCGGCTACTAGATAGCTGCAAGCTTTATTTCACAGGTTTGTGGAGCGGCCATCGATCGTCCGACTCATCCAATATCCACTCGGGTCCGGAGCAAAGGATATAATTATCGTTGTTTCCTTAAAACTAAGAACTCACATTATCTGTTGTCCCCACCCCCCAAGAGAAAGATCACAACAGATTGGCACCGTCTGTGGAAAACCGCAGATCAGTCTTACCTTTGACCCAAGTCTCAATCCAAAGTCACTCGCTCCCATGGCTCCACAAACTAAGAAGTCCACTGCGACAGGACCTTCAGTCCCTCCTCCCCCACCGGTCTGAAGCCTCTTCAACACCCAAGGGTTGCGGAGACAGTGGGCTGAGAATCCCCAGAGACCGGCTCCGAGGGCATCCCGCTCAACCAGAGGACCGCTCGATCAACTTATGGTGGGCGACCTCCGGGACATCATCATCAATCGGTCCAAACAAGGGGACCTCCAAAACCAACTCAATCGATCAAGGGGTGAAGCCATTCCCTCGAACCATGCTCTGAGTCACAGCGTCCAGCGGTCTCGAGGCCAACGAGGTAGCCGTTTACCAAGGGATCGCCAACATCCTAATGACCACGACAGAGACAGTCACATCACCTATGCCAAGTTCTAAGAGTTCCAGGTCGAAGTCCTGCGAGCACTCTGTGGAGGAGTCCGAGACGGACGACGCCCAGGTGAAGAACAAGTCGAAGACTCTAGAGAAGAAGAATCCCACAGTTGGACCAGATCTGAAAATCGGCAAGAAGACATCCGAAGACGGCTCCAAGAGATGGAGGACCGTCTTGCTCGGATACGTGAGAATGGGGCACAACACGGTCGGGGTCACTAACCGTTCCGACCCACTTTTTCGGTCTGAATCCTCGAAGCCCCCATTCCAAAAAACTTCAAACCTCCACAGTTCGAGATATACAACGAAGAGACAGATTCAGCTGATCACATAGAGGGGTTCAAGACCCTCATGACGATTCATAGTGCCTCTGTAGCACCCCGGATCCCAGTTACCGGACATTCGTGACACAACTAGAATCTTTGCCTTCAAATGCATCTCAAAACAGTAATAACACAGAAATTTAAAAACTTTTTATTTCTAAATAAAATTATTACATCATCAATTACAATCATCATCTTTTCCTGAACAAGGAATACAAATTATATTAAAGTATTACAAATACTACTCAAATATTCACCTACCCTTCAGATTGGTAGTTAACTGATCTTCCACTGGAACTCCTCTGAGTGATCAATTTGCTTCCTTGAGATGCGCCTTGTAGCTCGAATCTTCTGCTGTGCTATTCTGATATTCCTGCACCTGCTCAAATAGTAGATAGGTACACTGCTACTCCACTTAGATGCCCTGCTTGTCTTGAGTCCTCCTGCACTTGCGACTCAGTTTCCCGCACCTAATTGAGTGGGCACGTCAGTACATATACTGATGCAATGCTGATAAGAAAACATCGATCTACAACTAGCAATCACAAACAGTCTTTAGTGAAAATAGAAATGTGCATCATAATTTCCTAGTGTCAGTGTATGCCATGACCTGAAGTCTAATGTATAGTACACAATGTACAGAAAACATATGCACTTAGTCTAATGTCATCAAGACTTTGGACACGGATGCATCCCATACTACATACCCTCCAAATTAAGTCATCTTCTCCAGTTTCAGGGTTTCGAACCCTCGCCATGCAATACATTCTACTATTGCACACTTCCTGTTCCTGATAGATACAACGTGGCTGGTGAATCCTATAGTTATTACTGCTAAACACAGTGGTGTTCCTGTTTGCCACTAGTGCCCCAACCCGTTCGGGATCTCACCAAATGTCGTGACGATCTTACAGATACACAACCGCATATCTATGGTGCCAAAGATCCTTGGGACAGCAACCTTATGGTCCGTTTGTGTCTACTCAACATAAGAACATAACGGCCTCGAGGGTCTAATCCCCTTATCCGACATGAACCCTCCCATTTTTACCTTGGTTCTTTAGGAATCAACAGAGCGAGATATGCACCGCAGCACGTATCCCTAATGACAAGAAGAGACAACCCTGGTTATTACCGCCTAATGCTAGCCCTTATAACAAGTTGGATTATAGGGAAATCACCCCTAACATCAACTTGGTCTTCAAGTGAAAAGTAAAGAAATACAATCTGAAATAGCTTTGGTTGCTAAAACATGCGAGTTTGTCAAATCATGCCTAGTGTCTAACGAATGATTGAGACCAAATGGTTCTGTCAAAAATAACCAATCACGGCGAACCGACATTCATCGATTGCCAACACCTTAGTAGGTCTTCGACCTAATGTCCCCAGCCTGCAATCCTCAGCGAGCAGTACAACGACGCCCATGGGAGTGCCTCATACCCTGCAGTAGGGGTGAAACAAACACAATCTACAATATCCATTCATTGACAGACCTAGGCATCAACACATTCTAGACAAGATAGATAACCTAGCCTATCAACCCCAAACACCGGCGATCCGATCTCCATCGGTCGCCACCACCTCCGTCTCGGATCTCATCCAGTATCCCGGTCCGCGGTCAACCTTCTCTCGGTAAACGATCCAACGGTGCACAGGAAATTCACTATCTCTCGAGGTGGAAATAAATCAATCACAATACTTGCCGACTGGGTTGAGAGTCCCAGGGTATCACAACCTAGACTAGCTCCAAGCTATACTAGCTACGAGATCCACATATAACAAATCGACCATCCCAACTTACTCATGTGTCTACCATGATTACTAAGCACAAGAATATTATCTAAGTCCCAAGTGAAGTGCTTAATAGGGATAATTATTCAGCATCTTATGAACTCAAATCAACTCCTAGTCATAATCTTGGCATGTAGAAAATTCCATAATTTATACTACACTTATCGGAATCCAACAAAATTAGACTTTTTAGAAAGGTGGGAACCTCTACTTTCTAGTTGACAACTCTCTCAAATTCCTTATAGAACTCAAGTTTTCTGATTTCAAACACATGCTTGAAATCGAACAAAAACAGAAGGTTGCTGAAACTTGTAACATTCATAACTTTCAAAATACAAATTGAAATTGCATGATCTTACCCATTCTGAAAAGCTAAGACTCTATACTACAAGTCTATAGTTAACCATTTCTTCAGATTCAACCATCTAGAAGCTATAAAATCTCTATATGTTCTTAGCTGTACATTCTTCCATATAATTGTTGCATCTTACTATTAGCAAAAAAACTTGATCACTTATTGGATTTACGCAATTTTGGATTCTATGAAAATTTAGGAGCGTCTACTACAACTTCCTAGTGGATCACTTCCTCAAATTCATTCATTAAAGCACTCTAAAATTGAAATTTCTATCAGGGTACACACAGAAAAATGAGTTCCTCTACAAAAAATCAAGTCATTCAATTAAGACCGGTTCTGCCCCAATTTAGAAAAATCATAACTTCTGTTATACAAAATAGAATTTCATGATTCAAGATGTTTTAGAAAGCTACGACTCTCTACTACAAATTTCTAGTTAATCATTCTTCCAAATTCTCAACAAATAATTCCAGAATTTCACAAATTCACAGCCAACTAACTCAGAGCCGAAACTGAATATAGTCCAATCAAAATTCAATATCAATTCAACCATAAGTCCAATACTTATGAAATTTTAGATCAGTAACTAAACATATACAAGTCTAACATATTCAATAATTGCATTCAGATTCATAACACGCAGAGAGTTATAGTCCTTTGAATTTAATGAAAAACATTTTTCAGCTCTCAGCAGTGTATAAAACTCCTGGTTAAAAATTAATTTTGAAACCCCATCAAATGTTGTTTATCAATTTTGAAATTTTAGAAACATGACCTAGACTCATACCACATACTACAGTAAAATTTTCATTGCACGATTTCGCACCAATAAGTAGTTATGAATTAATGAACTTCAATTCCAAAACAGGGCAGATTCAGCTTTTGATCCTGGACCAGTTGTGAACTTATATTTTTTTGAAGTATCAAACGAACTCAGAAAAATGTGAAATTTGAAACTATAGTTTTTGACACATTCAAGAGCATCCAGTAAAAATTTGGGCTTAAAATACTCTACCAATTATGAGTTATGATTTTTTTGGAAAAGCACACAAATTTTCAGACACATCAGTTCAAACTGCTCACTGTTTTGAAAAGAAACCCCTTGTTGAGCCATCAAGTACAATCTAAAAATTATGAAATAAATTGAGTACACTCAAGATTCATAGTAGAACATGCCACAAAAATATTAATGCTAAATTCAAAGCCGTTTGCAAACTAGAAATTTTCCTAACCTCTCAATCTACACAATAAGCACTACTAGCATACAAATTTGTGTTTTGATATAATTTCCAAGCATACACACATGCTAACAAGCTACTATTAACTATTAGCATTCCACAAAACATCATAATAAAAAAAATAACAACATTAGAGTTTTGAGAACACCCACCCATTGAAGAATCTCCATGCCTTTGTTAGCTAGCTCTTCTCCTCCTTTCAATTTCTTCTTCACCTTCAAAACTCCAAGAACCCATAAGCAAACCAAAAACCTTCTTCACTCTTTCCTTTCTCTTCTCATGAATATAGTAATAAAAGAGGATGGAGGATAGAAGAAGTAGACGAAGATGGAGGTGATGATTTTTTGGGTGAAAAATTGAGATTGGAGATGGGGAATTTGGATTTCGGCCATGGAAGAGGTGGAGGATTTCGGCTGCTCAAAATGAGCATGGGGGAAAAAAGGCAGGTCGATGGTGTAGCGCCCCGAATTTCTAATATAATAACTTAGAAAATACGTGGCACATTCCCAGCGATCCACTTCAATATAATATTAAACACAACCAACACCACTAAATTTTTCAACCTTGACTAAAACAAACTTTTACAAAGCACAGCGGAATTCAAACAAACTCAACTCGTAATTTCTTTTATTTACAACACAAATTTATCTCAAAACTGCTATTACAATTTTACACAAAACTCTTATTAAATCACTTTTTCTCAAAATCCAACTCTAGCATCCAACCTCCAATTCTAAGCAACAACCTGCAACATATGAGGCTAGAGATGATCCCTAACCCCCAAACTAAAGGGGTCAGCCATAAATGGTGTGAGTGATATAAAAACAAATAACATAATTTAATCGTAAAACATAAGGTCATCAACAACATGTATTAACCACAATGATAAATGAATGAGAAATAGCAAAGATGTAAAGCATGAAAACGTCATAGAATGAAAACAACAAGTGCATCTAGACTAAGTGTCAAGGGTGGGAAAACTGGAAAACACATGCACGAGACCAAGTTAAGACAACACAAAGTCTATATGCGGACTCTCTAATGCATACTTGTCGAAGTCTATGCATCCCATTCTACATAGGTTCGGTGCAAGCCCTTAACGTCTTCACTTCATAGGGTTCAATCCCCCGCTATGCAACTAATCCTATCATGATGACTACTACGAGATAAAGATAAACTGTGAGAATTAGCCCATGCCTGATAATTCCGAAGATGGATCCCATATCTCAGGTATTTTACCTGGATAATTCCGGAGATCATCCCACATCTAGACATAGACACATCATCACATGAATACCCCATGTGCGTCGCCTCGACTTTGATAATTCCGGAGATCAATCCCACATCTCAAGCAAACCACTTGGATAATTCCGGAGATATATCTCACATCTCAGGTAATTTACCTGGATAATTCCGGAGATAAATCCTACATCTCAAGATAGTTACTTGGATAATTCTGGAGATTAAATCTCACATCTAAAGCCATACTGAGGTGCATAACCCATGTTCCCGTTCATCATATCACCACTAGTGCCTGTCCTTAACATTTGGGTTATTTAATTACTCAACGAATCTCCTAGAGTGGTGTACCCTACCGGCCTAAATTTAAACTGAATAACTAAAATGCCTCAATGGGCCTCAACAAAATAACTCAACACCGGTATACTAGGGTCACACACTTCTAGAGACTCAAACTCAAAAGTCTTAAACAACTTTCCACTAAACAAAATTAGCTCAACTGAATATCTCAAATCAAAAGCTTAACTGAAGACAAAGTATAGACTGAATTATCTGAAAACCAATCATTCGAAATAACACTCAAGTTTACAAAGATCCTTCAGTACCAGTCGACTTATACTGTGGTAAGTCGACTGTCCAGAAGACAATTATCCAAAGTTTTACAAAAATAAACTAAGTCATAACAGTCGACTTACCCGAGGTAAATTCCAATAAATTTCACAAAAATATTCTAAGTATATAAGTCGACTTAAAGGAGGTATAGGTCGACTGTCCAGACAAGAAACTGACATAATTTTACACAGTAAGTGCTAAGTACACCAGTCGACTGACAAGGGTCTCAGTCGGCTGTCTAGATCGAATTCAGAAGGCTAATGATACGACAGTAGGGTCTTACCAGTCGACTGATAGGTAGACCAGTCGGCTGTTGGCTAACAGTTTTCATAACTTAGGTCTGAATACAATAATTAAAACTGGAGTTTTCTAAAGATTCATTGTTTATGAAAATAGTTCATATTCAGGTAAAATGACAAATCTCAAAGAATCTTCATTAAGGGTATATTACTCAAAACATCAAATATGTCAAAACTCAAGTTCTCATGTTCTAGATCACTAATTCTTTCATTAGGGTTTCTCAAGACTAAATTCTTTCACAACTCTAAATCAAAATCTGATTTTCAATATGTAAGATCCAGGTGTTCATCATCCGATCATAACCACACTCAAATCTTAATAATACGGTTTTATAAACAAAGATCTACTAATCATTCTTAGATTTCACCACATGGTATAAACAACAATCATTATTCACATGAATCATACCAAGTTTCAAGATCTATATCATTCACAACATCAAATCTAACATCATTACCACTCGCATACATAGATCAACAACAAGATAAATTTATGCCATTCACAAACAAAACAAAACACGCAATGTCACTCACCTTTGAATTGAGAAAATCCACGAAAAGCCTTCCTTTTTGCGAGATCCAAAAATTCTCCTCTTGATCACCAAGAAATTAATAATATAATAAATCTGGAGTTGTGCAGTGAGTGAAGGCTGCACACCTTCTTTTATACAGGCCGGGATTGAAAGGAATTAGTGTTTTGAAGTACTTTTGCAAAATAGTCCTTTTTCAATTTATTACTTCACCTATATAACCTTCCTTAGTTAAAATAAGTCAAATAAATCAAAACTAAATAAAACCCTTTTACCTCTAAGTTTTCCAACAACCCAGCACGGCCTAGAGATAAGAAAATCCCGGATTTACACTCAGGGTGGCGATTTTGCACAGAAACCCTCCCTTTTGTAATATTTGCAATTACATCATAAAATATTTATAAAAATCCAGAAAAATCAGAAATATTATCTAGTAATACATATTCTATTTTCCAATCAAAATATTTGACCTTTACTTTCCAGAAAAACATTTGCACAAGATTCTACATAAATTTCATATTTGCAAAAACACCCTTTTGTTTAAATCTTCACCAAATCGACTTTAAATAAAATCTAAATATATTTAAATTCAAATTATGACCATGGAGAACCAAAATATCAGTAAAAATGAATTTTTATAGTTTATTTAAGATCCAAACAACTTTTTACATAAAAGCCCCTCTCTTTCGAGATATTTGTAAAAATAGTTTTTTTATTCAGAAAAATCCCAAAATTTAGAATACACTCCATAATAAGTATGAGAACTTACTAAAAATATCAAATTGTATATTTACACCAAAATTATTTGCACGTGTTTCGCACGTGTAAAAAGATAAATCTTTTAGAAAATATTTATTAAATTTCCAGTAAATCATCTTAATTCATTTTCAAATATTAAAATAATATTTGAAAATACGGGGTTCTACAGATGGAGATGAGGAGAAGGAAATGGGGTGGGGTTGAGGGTTTTCATTTGATGTGGTGTGAGTCTCTTATACATCATACCATAGCATATATACCTACATACATTTACTCCAATGTATACATATTTACAATTCACTTCAACACAATTCAATTACATATGTATATATACAAATATATATACATATGTACATATACATATACATGTAAAATGCATACAAGTATCCATACATATATATCTATACAATTCAGTCAAAATATACATACATACATACATATATATATATATATATATATATATATATATATATACATGCTTACAAATAAAAATATTTATTTGTAGAATATAAGAATACTAGGTATGCCCGTGTGCAAGTGCCTACGACACGTATTCGGAACGATACAACATATGAAAAATCATATAAACAGTAAGGGATGATTTATATAGATGTTTATTTACTAGTAGACGTTAACGTATTGATGTACTCTGAAGTAGGATTATTGAGTGACCTTGATGTTTATTGGTTTTTATATTGCAGGATCATTTCTCAGCAGCTTGGGATTCAAAAATAATACTGTAAATCTACAAAAGTAGTGGATCAGAAATTCCTTGATGTGTGTGACTTAAGCGAAAAATCATGTAAACAGTAAGGGATGATTTATATAGATGTTTATTTACTAGTAGACGTTGATGTATTGATGTACTCTAAAGTAGGATTACAGAGTGACCTTAATGTTTATTGGTTTGTATATTGCGGGATTATTTGTCAGCAGCTCGGGATTCAAAAATAGTATTGTGAATCTACAAAAGTAGTGGATCGGAAATTCCTTGCTATGTGTGACTTGAGCGAAAAATCATGTAATTTATAGTACCCCGTATTTTTAAATATTACTTTAAAGGTTTATAATGAATTAAAATGATTTTTTGGAGATTTAATAAATATTTTCCTGAAAATTTATCTTTTTACACGTGCGAAACACGTGCACATATTTTCTTGAGAAGTTCAAAAGCTAAAATTTCTTCATGGAAAATCATTATTTATTATTTGGGATTTATTTGTAATTTTTCCAGATTTTTCTGACATTTATTGGATCTATTTGCAAATTTTATGAAAAAGAATGATCTTTTTGCAAAATTGTCATTTGAGGGGTGAAAGTGCAAAAACTATTTTCTGGACTTTTCAATAGTTCCGGTTGGAGTTAAGGAGTCTATTTTGCTTTTAAATCTCAATTTATCGAGTTTCCAAATATAGAGATCTATTTATGTAAAGTTGTATTTTCAAGGGGTTATTTTGCAAAAGTGTCTAGAAACCCTAAAACTTCTTTTCCGGGTATTTAAAAAGAAACGCAGCCGTCTTCGCTACACAACATTGAGTTTTCTTATTTTTGGAGGATTTGGGAGAAGATTTTGGATTTCGCGAAGGAAAGGCTTCTTATCAAGAAATTTCTTCATTTAATGTGAGTGATATAATTGTTTTGTTTGTTCTTTGAATGTTGTATGTGAGTGATGTAATTGTTTTGTTTGTTCTTTGTGTATGTTGTATGTGAGTAATTGATTGGTTGATTGTTTATTTATGTGAGTGGTAAAATTGGTTGTTGATCTATGAATGTTTAATGGATCTTGGAAATTTAACTTTATTGCTAGAAAGCATGATTAGGGTTTGAGTATGACTATGAAAATAATGGATTGGATGGATGAACGATTTGATCTTGAGAAACCCTAGTGGTATGTGATTACAAATTTGATTATGGTTATGAGTTGTGGTAGAAAATCAGTTTTTTGAGAAATTTGAATGGAAGAGTTATGAATCAAGAGATCATGTCATGAAAAATTGAAATTTGAGAAATTAGTTGAGTTGAGGAGATATACCCAAATTGGGAATTCTTTGAGATTTTGATATTTGTATGGTTTGGATCTGAATACGAACTATTTCAGTGAACAAGGAATTTTGTAAGAAACTCTAATTTTTATTATATGCACAATCCATGTATTAATTGAAAGAATCAACAAAATCTCTATTTTCATGAATTCAAGCAATTGATTTAGTTTTATGGACTATTATATGTCCTACCAGTTGAATTTGGTTATATAAGAAATAAGTTTTTTTTATCGAAATCGTTTTCATAAAGTAAAACTATGTATCGGTTGAATTGTGCACAACCAAAATACTGCAGGCTGAAGGCCGACAGTCAATTGTCGTGAATTCTCAGTCGACTGATACGACCCGGCTACTATGTTCTTTGGTTTTCTCGAAATTTCCTTCTGGACAGTCGACCTATACCTTTTACAGTCGACTGGTACACTTAGAATTATATTTTTTTAAAGTCATTGTAAATTTCTTTCTGGACAGTCGACCTATTCCCTTTTCAGTCGACTGCTATACTTAGAATAATTTCTTAAAGATTATTGGATTTTTTCTCTGGACAGTCAACCTATGACTTTTACAAGTCGACTTATAAGACTTAGTTTATTTTTCTTAAGACCATGAAATTCTCTTTCTGGACAGTCGACTTACTCTTGTTATTAGTCGACTGATACTGATGTATTCTTATAATTTTGAATGATCTTTCAACGATCTATTCATTAAATGTTTTGATCTATAACGTATTATTCTATACTTTATCTTCTATTGCGCATATGTTTCAAGATGTTAAGTTGAGCAATTTATGTTGGAAGGTTGGTTTGGATATTTCAGTTTGAGTCTCTAGAGGGTGTGTGTGACCCTAGTATACCTGCGGATGAGTTATTTATGTTTGGGCCTGTTGAGGCATTTTAGTTGTTCCGATGTTTGAGTTAAGTCCGGTAGGGTACACCAACTCTAAGAGATTCGTTAAGTAATTAAATAACCTAAATGATAAGGACATGCACTAGTGGTGATATGATGAACGAGAACATGGGTTATGGACCTCAGTATGGCTTGCGGTATGAGATAATCCCCGGAATTATCCAGGTGTGAGTGAAATAGTCTCCGGAATTACCTGTGGTGTGGGATTGATCTCCGGAATTATCAGAGTCGAGGCGACGCACATGTGGTATTCGTGTGATGAGGTGTCATTGCTTGCGGTGTGGGGTATTCTCGAAGATTCCCAGGTGTGAGTGAAATAGTCTCCGGAATTATCTGTGGATAGAGTTTGACCTCCGGAATTATCGGGGCATGGGCTAATACTCACAGTTTATCCTTATCTCGTAGTAGTCATCGTGATAGGATTAGTTGCATAGCGGGGATTGAACCCTATAATGTGGAGACTTTAAGGGCTTGCACCGGACCTATGTAGAGTGGGATGCATACACTCCGACAAGTACGCATTAGAGAGTCAGCATATAGACTTGTCTTTTATTGATTTTGTTTCACGCATGTGGTTTTCCTGCTTTCTACACTTGACACTTAGCTTAGTTTCACTTGATGCTTACATGTTTTCTTGCTACGTCATATTTTATGTATTCTTATTTATTACATGTCGTTCATGAAACCATGCTTAATGTTTATTTATAATGTTTGTTTTTATGTCACTCACACCTTTATGGCTGACCCCTTTAGTTTTGGGGGTTAGGGTTATCTCTAGCCTCATATTTTACAGGTGATTTCTTATAGCTCGAATTTGGATGCTTGAGTTTAAGTGATGTAATGACGTATGTAATTGTAAAGAAAGTGTTGTAAAGAAAAGAGAATTATGATTTGAGATGTATTGTATTCCGCTGTGCTATGTAATTAATTATTGCAATGAAAGTTGGAAAAATTTTATTGGTGTTAAATTGTGTTTAATATTACATTGAAGTTGATGCTGGGAATTGTGCCACGTATTTTCTAAGATATCATATTAGAAATTTGGGGTGCTACATAAATAGTAAGAGATGATTTATATAGATGTTTATTTGTTAGTAGACGTAGATGTATTGATGTACTCTGAAGTAGGATTACGAAGTGACCTTGATGTTTATTGGTTTGTTTATTGCAGGATCATTTGTCAGCAACTCAGGATTCAAAAATAGTACTGTGAATCTACAAAAGTAGTGGATCAGAAATTCCTTGCGATGTGTGACTTGAGCATAAGAGATTTCTTTTTTGATTTAGAGTCTGATATAAGTAGCAATTCATTTTCTAATACGGTTGACACCTCAAACTGCATGAGTTAGTTCTTCCTTGTTTGTTTTTTATGTAGTTAACCATGTATGAATTTAAAGAAATTTTTTTTTTGTAATATATATGTGAAGTGAAATTGCAGCAAAGCAGATCAAGATACAATTTTGCAGTAACTAAAACCCGAAATATAGGGATTAAGCATGGATTTGTCCATAAAAATACAATCAAGCGAGTCAACCAAACAATTTGCAGCGATCTTTAAAAGCAGCAAATGCCCAAATATTTAAAAAAAAACATAATCCGAAATTGCATAATAAAAAAAATATTCTAATCAAAATTAACTCAGTGAAGCATTCTAATCTAAAAGAATTGCTAAGTGAAGTATTCTACAATCAGATCAAATATGGTAATTCAAAAACAATTAAATGGAAGTGAATGTTATTGAGTTACGAAAGCATAATCCAAAAAAAAACTCATAATTAAAAATTTGAAAAAAAAGCATAATCCGAAATTACATAACCAAAATAAACGTTCACTGTTTTTTTTGTTATTGACATATCTGGGTAAAAAAAGAGAAGAAAGAGAGAGAATTATGAAAAATGAGTAAAGAGGGGGAAGAGAGAAAGGGAGTAATAAATGAATGAGTTGTTTTGTTTGGGGGGGGGGGGGGGGGGGGGGGGGGAGGGGGGGGAGGGGGGGATGTCTTTTGTGAGGTTAGATTTGGACCATTGATTTACTTCCAAATGAATGAGAGCCACTTGATAGGTTTCTTTGTGTTTTATTATACATATATTTTATAAAAATACTATTTATCCCAAAATTTGTCTCGTTAGAACAATCGGGCAATACATATAATTTAATTGAGGAGATACCCCGAATATATCTCATCGGGTTCAGAATATATAATATATCTGAAATTCCTCAATTAAAAATCAATTATTATTAGAAAAATACGTAATCGCGTGCAATTCTCAACTGTTCACGGATTACGATATAAAATAGCTATATGCTATTTTGCGGGGTAATATAGCCTCAGATCCTCTCCTATTTCTACAAATAAAAATGATCATTATAACAAACTTAACAATAAAAATAGTATAAAATAATTACAAAAACATCTGTATTAGGAATACAAATCTACGTAGTTGTAATACCGATATTCATAAGGAAACACGTAGTGGTCATTTACATATCAAAATATTGAAGAAAAATTATCCAATATTAAACACTTGATTCTTTAACAAAGAATCTAATTAAATTCAGCTCAGTTAACTTATGAAAGTTCTCTTAATAGTATTTCAAAAAGATAAGCTTTCTCCATAATATATGTTCATAATCAAGACGGATATGTTCAAAAAGGAAAGCAAAACGACACGATCCATACAAACCACTAAGGCAATACTATATCTGTCATGCCCCACTTCCCAAAAATACGGAACACAAGTACGTGACATGGACACAGCGAATGATTTTCGTCATCCATAAGCTGTTTACCCATTCAACTCAACAATATAATCAATACAAAACAATTGCGCAAGCAATAATAATAACCACATGAACAATAATATTTGGAATAAACAATATGAAATATCCAAATACAATAATCCAACATCTGGAAACAAATAATAAAGTCCGGGTCATAAGACCAATACGATAAAAAATCTAATCACAATAATAATAAGTCTCAATACAATAAGTTCAATAAAATAATAACCAACTAGAAATCAATAAATCTTTAGAAAGCTTGTTCTCCAATTTCTGCAGGTAATTCTCCTTCAACACCTATGAACTCTTCATCTTAAAAGAGGACAAAAATTGTTCTTAGAACAAGTCATGGACAGTAAGTAGAGAAAGTAAGGAAACAATAAAAAAACGATATAACAATGAATTCAATGGATCAATAGGAATCAATACCATGGGACGACAGCAATAATCAATATCATGATAATCGATGCAGTGGTTATAAATAACGATTCAATATTAGATAACAATATTCAATAGTCGATGTCAATAACACTTAGACAATATTCAATAGCAATAGGAACAATGATATACAATATGCATTGTCGATGTAGTGTCAATTCTTAAGTCTATTAATCATTTTAATTCTAATTAATGCACGTACTACTGCATCTCATTCTACAGTTTTGATGCATACAATTAATTTTGTTTAGACTCAAGTGAAAGATTCTATAGATCATGTACACGGCACGATAACATTATTTGCAGCATTGGTGCAGACTGGTCGGCACAATAACAATAAAACAATACACGATGAACTGGGATACTGTAGTCAATAATCCAACAATAAATCGAAATAATAACACTAGCCGACACACATTATTTTGGAAAACATGGCCCACACTTTCGAGTAAAGTCACTATATTATCAACTACTCCAGTCAATCCCTTAAACACCAGCTTGTTAATTATTTTACCAATGCAACAATACATTGGAGAATTTAGAGACATTAAATGAACGATAGAAATAATAGATGAATAATAGGATGATAACTTTGGATGAAACGAATAGAATGATGACATTAGCACATTAGGATCATGCAATGCAACATGTACACTTCAATTCATGCAATACAATGACATATATATAATTATATTAAGAAAATCTGGAAAACGAATTTCTGGACAGTAAGAGGTCAATGTACAAAAATCAATTTTCCCGCCGCTACAGAAATTAAAAACTGAAACTGTCAGAAATTCTAAAAACTGGACTTCCACACGATTCCAAAGCATATTTAAAATATAAAATTCGATAACAGTAGCTAGGTCAAACACGACATTCTTTACAGGTTATATGTTCAGACAGAAAATCGACATCAAGTTGTTATATCTTTAGAATAAGCGAAAACTCAATTATAAAATTATCAAAAATTTTCTTTAGACTCCCAAACATGTTAACTAACATTCTGGGTGGCAGACGGTAATCGTTACATTGTAGTATCAGTAACAAGTTAATGTAATTTGTATTCCTTATTAAAGAACAAGATAAGGGTTGTAATTATTGATGTAATGATCTTATTTGGCAATAAAAGTTCTTAAATTTTTGTGTTATTTACTGTATTGAGATGTATTTGAAGGCAAAGATCCTGGCTGTGTCACGGATGTCCGGAAATGGAGATCCAGGGCGCTGTAAAAGTGGTATCAGAGCTGACTTCAAATTGCAGTCTAACACAGTAGAAAATTAAAACTTAAAATGTCAGACCAGCTGCAGGGAAAGAATCTCTTACTTCTTGTATAGGGTTACGTTCAGATAATAAGAGTAATCGATATATATCTGCGATTCCTCTCTAACCAGAACTAAACTCGTCTATGTTTTACAGGATGGTATTGTATTTTGGGAAAAGTTTTGATGCGCTACTTCCTGGATGAATGACTTTTTCCTTATAATTGTGATACAACTGGACATTAGAAGGGCAAGTTTGCAACCAAGTATCTAGCAGATAGCTTGCAGCCAGATAACTTGAGTTTTGTATGGCAGATATGATGATCGTAAATCATATGGTAGTGCTTTCCAACTTATGATTATGATCTTCCCTATATCTGAACCAGTCTCAGTGTACTTCGTTCACTAATAAGCTTGGTGCAGTCGTGTTCAATGGCGGCTAGTCTGTAACTAGACATCAATGGAGGCAAACTTGCAACTGGATATCGGAAGGCAAATCTGCAACCGATTGTCCAGAAGGCAAACCTGCAACTGGATATCGGAAGGCAAGTTTGCAATCGAATGTCCAGAAGGCAAATCTGCAACCGGATGTCGAAAAAGCCAATTCGTATTCTGATGTGCAGGTAACAAGTTTGCAGTCGAACGACAATTGAGGGCGAATGGTAGCACAAAAGTTGAGAAAGAATGATAAGGCCACACCGACAAGCTCAATACTGGGACTAGAATTCGCAACATACCAAGGAAAGCATTGGTAGAAATTAGCATAAACCAGACGCCATCACCAGGAACTAATCAAGACTGGGCTCGAGAAAGGATCTGTCAACGATCAACTCAATCATTCTCAAAAGCGGCAGAGTTCTCCAAGATCAGCTTATGATTAAGCAACCACCAGGAGCACGCCAAGGAGGAAATCTTGCCCAGACAGAGAGAAATCATGTTAACAATTCAGCAAGGTCACCAAGAGAAGCTTCTCAGGGGCTGAAGCAGTAATTTGTGACTTCGTCCTTTCTAAGGAGGGAGTGGTCACCAACCAACAGAAGTCGTAATCAAGGAGTAAATCAACATCACTTGTAGACAAGAATAAAGTAAGGTAATACAGCCATTGTCTACTCCAGAGCAGGAACAGAAGAACGTCAGCATCAAATTCAAGGTGGGTCTGTCCAGAAGACTAAAGAACAGCAGTTCAACTTGGTAGAAGACCAGTTTGTCGAGAATATCACTCGAGGAACTGGAGATGGTTTAAGAAAATGTCTCGTGAACCATTGATGTTTGTATTTTGTTTCCTCTCCACTAGCAGCGTTCTGAGGACAGAACGATTCTAAGGAGGGAGTGATGTAATACCCCGAAAAATAGCATATGGCAATTTTGCATTGTAATCGGCGCACAGTTGAGAATTGCACGCGATTATGTATTTTTCTAATAACAATTAATTTTAATTGGAAAATTTCAAATATATTAGTTATTCTGAACCCGATGAGGTATATTCGGGATATCTTCTCAATTAAATTGTGTTTATTGTTCTGATTGTTCTGACGAGACAATCTTTGGGACAAATAGTATTTTTACAAAATATATTCTTTTATTCTACAAATAAGTATTTTATTTGTAATATATATATATATATATATATATATATATATATATATATATATATATACTAGATTTGCCCGTGGGCATGTGCCTACGGCACGTCTTCGGAACGATACATGTAAACAGTAAAACAATAATTATGTAGCTCAAGTTTGAAGTATGACAATAATTAGTTATAAATAAAAGTCTATGTTTCCATTAGTATATGTTGAAAAATAATTATAAATGGGGGTATAAAATCTAACTTCTTAGAACTTTAAGTGTGAAAAATAATGAAATTTAATTGTTGAAGAGATATTTGCTATTTTCAATATAACATGTGCAATAGAAAAACATAAAAATTCTAAAAATTTACAAAACCGAAATCTTAAAATCTAAATTTCTAAGTAAATAAAGAAAGAATGGGAGAAAGAGAGATAGAGATAGAGAGAGAAAGAGAGAAATATGAAAAAATAAAGAGAGAAGAAAGAGATAGTAATAAAGTAATGAGTTTTTTAGGGAGGAAAATTTGGTTTTGGGGTTTGAAATTTTGGAGGGAAAATGTGTTTTGTGAGGTTTGATATGGGCCTTTGATTTTGGGGGGAATTGATTGTGAACCACTTGATAGCTTTCTTTGTAATTTATTATATATATATATATATATATATATATATATATATATATATATATATGTATATTTTAACAGAATCAAATATAATATATAGGTATGGATACTTGTCTGCATTGTACATGTATATGTGTATGTATATATTTATATGTATATATATTTGTATGTATACATATGTGATTGAATTGTATTGAAGTGGATTGTACATATACATAAATATGTATAATTGGAGTGTGTATATATATATTGTAATGTAGAGGTGTATACGAGACTCACACCAAGTCCAATAAAAATCATCCACTTCACTTATTTCTCCCCATTTTCATTTCCACCGACCTTTCCCCATCCTCCTCTTTGGGGCTGCCGAAACCCATCCCCACCTAAATCCCCATGGCTGAAATTCATATTCCCTCCATCTCCATCTCATTTTCTAAGCCATCTTCTTCTACTTCTTCATGGTTCAACAACAAAGGAAGCAAGTGAGAAGAAAAGAAAGAGAGAAAGAGCGAGTTTTCATTTTTGTAGGTTCATGGTGATTCTTGGAAGAGAAGGAGAAGAATTGATTGGAGAAGGAGCAAGCAATTAAGGAGTTGCTTTTAGGAGATTTCTTCTAAGTGGGTGTTTTCTAAACTCCTTCTTATTATTGTGTTTATTTAAATTGTGCAATTAAGGTTCTTGTTTGAATGCTTGTTAGTAGTAGACATGGAGTAGAAATGGTTGTGCTTGAAATTTTTGGCTTGAATGTGAAGTTGTGGTAGAATTGCAATTTTGAGCTGAAGAACTTGGTTATGTTTGGGAATTTGTAACTTGTTGAAACATTAGAATTTTGATTCCAAATTTTTATTGGATGATCTTGAACATGTATAGAGCAAGCTTAATTTATTTCGGAATTTTCTGATTTTGTTTGAAGGGTTTACAAGTTGCAATTTCCGAAATCAGTAATATAGAAAATTCTGCAGTTTGGGGTATGTAGCGATTCGAGTTCAAAAATTCGTAACTCAATATCTATAAGGATTTCTGAGTTGGAACCTGAAAGGAAAAGTTAGATGTATATATTAACAACATGTATTCCAAATTTTACAATATTTGGAATTTATTTGCTATTTTTAATATATTTGTTTGCTCGACTGGTTGAGTAGGGAAAACTGCAGCTAAGTAGATGGAATGTGAACTTTGAAAAATTGTATCTCTCAATTGGTATGGAATTTTGTGATGAAATTTGGAATGTGGAATCTTGTATATGTCTACTATTAGTTTACCAAATTTAATAATTTTTAAAGAAGTTTTAATACCCTATTTGATCGTTACAAAATAGCGCAACATGAAGGAGAGCTGCTGTCTCTGTGTTGTGACGGCTAATTTTGATCCGTGTTCAAAATTGCATAACTCCTAGTATATTGTGAGTTAGGAGCTAAAATTTTGGGGTATTGCTCTTGTATATATCTAGTTATTGAATATATAATTTTATAAGCATTGGACTTTTTGTTGAATCGATATTGATTTTTGAGTACGGTATGTTCAGTTCAGTCCAATTTTGAGTAATCAGTAAATTCGCGTAATTCTGGATTTATGTGTTGAGAATTTCGAAGAATGATCAACTAGAGATTTGTAGTAGGGAGTCGTAGCTTTCCAAAACATCTGTAATTATGTAATTCCAGTTTATGGTTTGGAAGTTATGATTTTCCTAAAACTCGGGTAGATCCAGTCTAGATTGAGACCTTGTTGTTGAATGAATCAATTTTGGTTTGTCTGTGCACCTGATAGAAATTAATGTTTTTAAGGACTCTAATGATTGAATCTGATAATGTGTTCAACTAGGAAGTTGTAGTAGACACTCCCACCTTTCCATAGAATCCGGAATCGAGTAATTCTGATGAATGAGCAAATTTTTGTACAATTGGAAAAGTGCAACAAGTGCAGGAAGGAACGTACAGCTGAGAGTGTATTGTTTTTTTATAGTATCAAGATGATTGAATTTGAGAAAATGATTAACTAGAAAGTTATAGCCTAGGGTCTTAGCTTTCCAGAATCGGTGCTATCAAGCAATTCCGAATTATATCTTGGAAGATATGGGTGTTGCATGTTCGGCAACCTGTTGCCTTGATCGACTTCAAGCATTGTTAACTCGGGAGACTTGAGTTCCATGGGAAATTTAAGGATATTGTCTAGTAAGGGATTGCAGTAGAGTCTACTATCCTTCTAGAAAACCAAATTTTGTTGGATTTCGATGAGTGCAACTTGAGTCGCTATAGTGGCTTATGATTGAAGGATTGATAAGGAATTTCTCTGCATAACGCAGTAGGGTGACCTTGAGCTATTGAATTTAAGATATTTTAAGCACTTCATGGAACTTAGATAAGTTTCCTGTGCTTAGCCCTCATGGTGGACATGGGTGAGTTGAGAGTATGGTTATATGGTCGATCTTGTGATGTGGTGTCTTGATGCCGGAGTCTGTCAATGGTCAGAGGATTGGTGTTTGTGTATGTTACCTTCATTCACAATTTTTATGTATCTTTGGGGTGCAGATGGACTACTCGGTGAGAGTCACGGACCGGGTTTATGGTCGATGACCTGTGAAGGTATTGGGAATCGATGAGTGTGATTCCCGTGATTATTGTTATTTTGACAGACTAGTCAAGCTCGACATTGTTAATCAACACCGTGTATGATTTTTGAAGTGCTGGATAGATTCAGCCACCTTTAGAAGTGGTCCCTTTGCATGTGTATGACTTGTCCTCAACTCTCAAGTATTGAATTGAGAGTTGGGGGGGGGGGGGTATTTCTATACCCCAATACTTGTTATTTTGGTGTCTTAGGTTGTTAAGACAGGGGTAGTGACTTGAACGACATTTGAGTCGTCAGCCTTGTCTAAGTTAATTGCCTACACTTATCAACCATTAGGCCAACGTGGGGACTTCTGCCTTAATGATAGAAATTGACTAACTCGGGCGTCGACGACATTATGGGAGATGATCACGGGCCGAGTTTGAGGACGAGACTAAAAGGGGGAAGTGGCGAGCAGGTGACCGCGTCGTCGGAGCCGCAGGTTGATATACAGGAACGAGGGTTTCTAGTAGGAAAACCGCTTGAGGCTAGGCATAACTTAGACTAGGAATCAGTTGGTGACCCTGCCCTTGTAACATGTCTAGGTTGACTTAATGTCAGTTAGATTTTGCCGTCACCTATAAGCTGTATTAGTTTCTAGCAACTAGTAGTCGGGCGTTGTACTCTCCTGTCATTAGGGATACGTGCTGCGGTGCGTATCTTGCACTGTTGATTCCTGAAGTACCGTGGTAAGAACGGGATGGGATTTCCTGGCGGATATGGGGAATTAGACCTTCGAGGCCATCAAGGTCTATGCTGGTGGACACGAACAGGTCACATGGGCTGCGGTCCTGTGAATCTTTGGCACCATAGGTATGCTACGGTGAATCTTTGTCCATCTTGTCTTGCCTAGTTTAGAGATAGTTGTTTTCTTATCAGCATTGCGTCAGTAGAATTACTGACGTGCTCACTCAATTAGGTACTAGATACTTGGTTGCGGGTGCAGGAGAACTCAAGACCAGCAGGGCATCCAAGTGGAATGGCATGGTACTTGCCTACCATTCGAGCAAATGCCGGAACATCAGAGTAGTGCAGCGGGAGGTCCGAGCTACAGGGCGCATCTCAGGGAAGCAGCATGACCGCTCGGTGGAGCTTCCATTAGAAAGTTGTTGGTTACCTTTCTGGGTGGTAGACGGTAATCGTTACATTGTAGTATCTGTAACAAGTTAATGTAATTTGTATTCCTTGTTCAAGAACAAGATAAGGGTTGTAATTATTGATGTAATGATCTTATTTGGCCATAAAAGTTCTTAAATTTCCGTGCCATTTACTGTGTTAAGATGCATTTGAAGGCAAAGATTCTGGCTGTGTCACGGATGTCTAAAAACGGGAATCCGGGGCGCTACATGAACAACCCTATTATCAATACTACATGAATGCATGAAAGCTTCAATTTTTGGAGTCAACGATGGCACGAAGTTGAGAATATTTGGGTTAGCTCGTGTAAACCCTTAATATTTTCAGCGAAAGAGAACAATATACGATACAATGAACATTTGGATCTACTTTCAAGAATTTCAATATAAACTTCAATTTGATACAAGATTCAATTCAAGAGAAAAAGTGACTTGTCTTATAGACGATAAATTTGAATACCAAAGAATAACGGGATGAGAATTTCGGAGCAACGAACGCATGAGAAAATACATGCAAATTACATGCACAAAGAAACTCCAGCAACAACAGCAAAAGAGACAGCAGCAGAAACAGTAACGGCGACCTCAGCCTTGGACTTCGACGGCGACATCGTTGACTGATGTCGGCGACGGGACTGGGGGAGGACAGCAGCGGTGACTGGTCTGCTGTCGTTGATGGGAAAGGGAGCAGCAGTGGGTGGTCAGGGTTGGGGGTTGCTGTCGTTGAGAGAAAGCAAAGGAGCGACAAGGGAAGGGAGTGATGGGTCTGGGCGATGGCATTGACGGGATGGGCAGTGTCGGAGATGAGTCTGGGGAAGGTGAACAGGGTTTGGGCGGGAAACGAGGTAGACAACGGCTGACAGAGATAGAGAGAGGAGAGAGAGCGACGACTAGGTTTAGGATTTGTATTTTGTGTTTTTAGGGTTTGCTATAGGATTGTATTTATAGAGTACAATTAGGTTGTTGGGTTAATGGGTTAGGATCCAATAATAATAGATTTGGGTTTAGAAATAATTGCAATTGGGATTTGGGTTCAATAAGAGATGGATTTGAGGACAATAGGGTTCAAATAAAATGCTCACAATAAAATAGAAATAGGATCAACAAGAAGAACAAGAGCAATTCATGAACAAAATCAATTAAGATGATCAAGAAAAATAGAGTATTTTATTCAATGCAAATAAAATATTAAAATAAAAGGAAAAAATGAAAAGAACGAAAAACAGTAGTTACAATCCTACCCACGTTAAAAAAAAAAATTCGTCCACGAAATTTAAGCAAGTGGTAGTAAAGTAACCCCGAGAAAAGAAAAGAACTACACAAAAAGATGAGGAAATTTCTTCTGAATCTCTTCCTCAAGCTCCCAAGTCGACTCACCCGGCAAGTGAGGATTCCAAGCAACACGAACCAATTTGATAACCTTATTCTTCTAAATCTTCTCCCGTCTGTCCACAATCGAAACCGGACGGATCTCACAGGACAAATATGGTCGAAGAGACAATTCCGAGTAGTCAATCACATGACTATCATCCGTGACTACTTCCTGAGTTGAGAAACATGGAAGATGTCATGCACTCCAGAAAGGGCTGGCGGCAATGACAGTCTATAGGCCACCTTGCCTACTCGCTCCACCACATCAAACAGACCAACGAATCTAGGGCTTAGCTTGCCCCTCCTCCAAAATGGATAACACCTCTCCATGGTGATACCTTGAGTAATACATGATCCCCCACTTCTAATTCCAACGGTCTCCTACGAATGTCTGCCCATTTCCTCTGTCTGTCCTGAGCTGCCTAAAGATACTTCATGATCTGAGCCATTGCATCAACAATCCTCGTGATCAATTCTGGCCCCAAAAGCTTCCTCTTACCAATGTCATCCCAGCACACTAGTGATCTACACTTCCGACCATACAAAGCTTCATACGGAGCTGCCTTAAGACTTGCTTGGTAGCTATTGTTGTATGAAAACTCTACCAAGTGTAGATGATTTTCCCAAGATCCTCCAAACTAAAGAACACAGGACCTCACCATATCCTCTAATATTTGAATAGTCCTATCCGATTGTCTATATGTCTCCGAATGGAATGCAATACTGAATCTCAGCTTACTGCCAAGACTGTTCTAAAGACTCTCCCAAAATTGAGATCTGAATCTAGTATCTCTGTTGATATAATGCTGACAGGGACACCATGCAATCTCACAATCTCCTGCATACACTTCTTGCAAGGCTCTCTGCAGACTAATCCACTCTGAAGGGAATTAAATAAGCACTCTTCGTCAAGCGATCCAAAATATCCCAAATGGCATTGTGACCCTTGGGACTTCTAGGCAAAGCAGTCACAAAATCCATGGCAATGTTCTTCCACTTCCACTCCGGAATAAGAAGCGGTTGAAGAAGTCCAGCAGTCCTCTGATGTTCTGCTTTCACTTGCTAATAGATCAGGCACTGCGAAACAAATCTTGCAACATCTCCCTTCATACCATACCACCAGAAATGCAACTTCAAATCCTGATACATCTTTGTACCACCGGGATGAATAGAATACGACGAACGGTGAGCTTCTTCGAGTAACTTGTGCCTGACTTCCCCATTCAGAACACATAGATGGGTCCCAAAGCGAAGAGATCCATCTTCATGAATCACCACATCAATCCTTGAACCTGCTTCGACTTCAGCTCGAAACTTCTACAACTGCACATCACCAAACCGTGCCTCCTTAATATGTTCCATCAAAGATGACTGCAACTGAAGCGCCATACAACTCTGCTCGGAACCAGGCATAACCACTTTCCAAATCTAACCTCTTCGTAGCTTCCACAAGCTCATCCTACTCAGTCAGAACCATAGCACTCGGTCTTCTGCTCAAAGCATCAGGCACCAAATTAATTTTGCCCGAGTGATACTACAAACTGATATCATAATCCACCATCAATTCTAACCATCGTCTTTGCCTCATATTCAACTCCTTCTGAGTGACATACTTGAGACTTTTGTGGTAAGTGAAGATTTCTACTCGGACTCCAAGTAAATAATGCTTCCAAAGCTTTAAGGTAAAGATCACAGCTGCAAGCTCCAAATCATTTGTAGGATAATTCTTCTCATGTGGCCTCAATTGTCTAGATGTGTATGAGACAATCTTGCCTCGTTGGATCAAAACAACACCCAAACCTCTTCCTGAAGCATCACAGTAAATTATGAAACCTTATGATCCATCAGGTATATATTGTCAACGTAGGTGCTGATGTCAACCGATTTTTAAATTCAGCGAAGGCTTCATCACAAGACTCATCCCACACAAACTTCTAATCCTTCCCAGTCAACTTGGTCAATGGCCCAGCAATTTTCGAGAAATCCCGAACAAACTTTCTGTAGTACCCAAAGCATCGTTACACTCTAAGCGAGCTCTAAACATTCCCGAGAACGTCGATAAATTGTATGATCCATTAAAAATGGGTGAACTACTCCTCAAAGACTGTGAAACTCAGTCTTCGAGAGAACTACTCCTCAAAGGCTTGTGATAAGGCTAAAAATAGAAGTAAATCGGGACCATTCAAATCAGGAGCGAATCTCAAAGCTCTCAGGGGTAAAGCGATAATTTCCACTACAAACGGGTCCCAAAATAGGAACTGGGTCTTTTCCAAGCCTAATAACCCAAAAACGGGTTTGTCTTACTGGGTCAGGATAACAGCCCATTATGAACAAACCTAGGACATTTAAAAAGTAATTTAAATTCATGATTATCTCTAAGAGAAGGTTTAAACAAAATCTCTTATTATGAAACGATTTAAACTCTGTTTCTTCTCCAAAAGCAGCAGGAAGTATAGATAAATGATTATCTCGAAACTGTTTCCAAAGGTAACTATAAATACCCTTATACCCCCATCATAAAAAAAGGTAAATAGTATTTTCTCCTCAAAAGCTCTTTGATAATCTTCTTGATTACTGACTTGAGCGTCGGAGGGTTCGTTGCCGGGAATAATCCCGGTGTTTCAAATTTTTTTGCAAGTCAGCGACAACATCAAGAAACGGTTAACACTGTCAAAAAGTCAGCAGGTTTGCTTTTATTGTTTCTAGAAGAATTCACATATCATCTGTTTGTTCTCACACCAAAATTAGCAGCAACAATGAGTTTTGAGAAATATCTCCACAATGATCCACAATGAACACAGTGGTTCGGTAAGGTTCGGCACCCCTTTCCTACATTCACTACCTAGGGGCCTAGAGAGTCCTGCCTGAGGATTTCCCAATCCACTAAAATCAATTCTCTTCAACTGAGTCGAACAAACCCTCTTACAAGCCCAATCTCTTTCCTCGAAGAGATCCTCTTTCAAGTACGAAAATATTCTCGATGCATAGAACAAGACACAACTCACAAATCACAAAAGAAAAGAAAAATTACAAAGTCTTTGTCAAATGAAACTTAAATGTTACAAGAAAGTTGTCTCAAAGATAATGAAAGTTAGCCCGCAAGTGTTTTGGTGATGGGGAGGATGCGGCAGCCGGTGTTCACTTGCAAGTTCAGTTGTCGCAATTCCGGCTATTGGAATATAAGAAAAAAGTGATATTTTATTTTCAAGAAGTGTTTGTTATGTCTTAGATCTGTTAGTTTTGTGAGTGAATTGGGTTTGTGTGAGTTTAATTAGAATGTAGGTTTAAAATTCATCTAGATACGTTCTTAAATTAATCTCATCTACTTTCTCATTCAACACTTTAGGTAAAAACTTCATGCAAACGGGTGGCTTCACCTTTGCTAAGGTCAACACAGACCGAGGCATAGTCTGAATCCCCTCCCCGCAAATCAATCCTGAAATGACTGCAAGCCTGAATGCATCCACCTCTTTCATGTTCGCCTTCTCCCAAATGAAGAGAATGAGGCTCCATACACACGTCTATGGCGAAGTAGCAGTCTAAATAGAAATGAATGGCCATTGCCATAGGGAGAGGGATGTAGGAGGCTGCTTTTTGGCCGACGATATCTAGGATGAGGTTGACAACTATGGCAAAAGCGAAGAAGGCCTAACAGAAGGTAAGGCAGTGGAAAGAGAGGGAGGAGATGCTGTCAATGCCGAGTATGGAGGCAACATGAATTTGAACATCTTGGTGGCTGTGGTGTGGTGATTAAGTTGAGACATATATTTGGAAGTCTTACTATCCTTTATGTAGGGCAAGAAGCTTTATTATGTACATTAAATTGTGGTACTAGACGATTACAAACTGTAAGTTCTGATGGATGCTTCCATAGAAAAGTATTTTTCAAAAAGTGGATGACCTGTACAGTTTCATCTTACTTGCTTCATTTTTATTATTTATTTTAATTTTTAGTTTCAATAAGATCTTTAGTGATTCTAGGAGATGGGTTGCACAAATGGAAGAAGTTGATTTGTTATTGATTCTAGAAAAGCTATAACTACATTTGTCGAAATAAGCTACAATTGTATTTGTATTAGTTGATAGTCTTCCTGAATTGGGTATTTTCTCTATCTTTCAAAATTTCCAAATGCTTCAATAGCCATAATGGAGCTTACAACTTAGTACTAGACTTGTTTGATGACTTCAGTTCTCAATAAGTATTTTGCTCTGGTGATTCTACTGCTTTTGAGAAGATTTTGTTTAGATTATGGGATATTAAATTAGTCAATTTTTGTCGACTAAGGAAAGAGATGGCATGAATAATTCATCTTGTTTTTTCTTCACTATGAATAATGTGGTTTTTCGGATGGTATGCTTATTTTTTTTCAATACAGTTTCCCTTTGATCTCTGAGTTAAATAAACTAATGTTTTATTGAGTGCTTTTGTTCTGAGCAGCGTGCTCTGGGTATATATTGATCTAACAGTGGAGGATATGAGGGAATTTCTGAAAAACCATGGGGAACGAAGGGTGTGTCCAATACACAGCAAAACACAATTAAAAGGGTATTGCGAATTTGTGATGATGAATCTATTATGTGGAATTTAATATATAAAATGTAGTTTGGCTGAATTTAGTATATAAAAAGTAGTTTGGCTGATTTTCAGTCCGTAACTTATATGCAACAAGAACATAACTAACATTGTTCATGCACAACGGGAAAAAAAAACTCGTATCGAACAGAACTTATTTTGGGCTGTAACTATGATTAAACAAAACATGGCTAAATTAAATGACCACTCAAAATCAAAGCTTCACATGACAATGTCAAAGGTCCATCTTACAAACACCAAAATTAGTCAACAGAAATTTCCAGATATTCTTATCATACACTTTCCAAATTGTTGTAACAAATATTTAAATATTTCGAATTAATTTGAAGTTGGAAAAGGTGATCTTTGCAGTCAACAAATTTAATCGTATGCATATGAAATTCCATACTTCTTAGATGGGTTGATCCAAAATGTTGTCATAAATTAAGAATACATTCTTTTGTGCAATAATAAGGTTAATGCTTAAATATCTTATCTCATGAAAATTAACTATGCCTTTTATGAAAGTCCTGTTGAATTCTAACTGCGGAATAAACTCAACAACGACGACGAGATGCAAGAACCATAGAATCAAAACAAGAGAAGAAAGAACAACCAAAAGCAACACACAAGAACACACGAGATTTTTTCGAGGTTCACCCAAAACAATAGCTACTTTCACGCGCAGAGGCACTCTTGCGATTTCCACTAGAAATATGATGATTAGGTTTACAAATCTCTCAAGAACTCCCCCTAAGGTGTAGGATTTCTCTCTATCTCCCTCTCTCTTAATGACGGCTGTTAGATCTCTATTTTCTTTTTACTTAACCCTAAAATCGTACACAATACAATATATATAAGATTCCACAACTTTAATCTCAGCCGCTCATCAATCAGCGTCGGGACAGTCGACCGCAACATCATGACGGTCCACCGGTTCTTTCCTTCAATTGCACGAAGTCCTACAGAGAGCAGGTCGGTCGACTGCGCGGTCGATCGGTCGCCTCTTCAAGTTACAGAATTGAATCAGAGAGCGGGACGGTCGACTGTGCGGTCGACCGTACGCTTGCCTGGAGCGTGGTCAGGGGGTGCGGCCGACCGCAACTCTGCCTATAGCTTCAAACCACTTCTGACCTGTTGCTCCCACTTCGACTCTCCTTCTCAACTGACTTCTCCAATCCCATTATTGTGTATTGGATCTACAAACCCCAACAATCTCCCACTTGGAGACATATACACGAAGTCTCTAACCTATTTTTCATTCTTCCATGGGCCTAGTCTAGGCCTGTGCCTCTGCGAGTCTCCTCAACAATTAACCTGGAGACAATCCGAAAGCGGTATAGAAAAACTGATGTTTCCTGTTATCCACCACCTTAGTGAGCATGTCCGCCGGATTCTTAGTGCCAAGGATCTTAGTTAGCTTCAACCATTTCTTCTCAACCGCCATTCTGATAAAATGATACCTCATTTGAATGTGCCAAGTTCTAGACGGATATGTCGAGTTTTTTGCCAAGAAAACTGCACTTTGACTGTTACACCATAGTTCACCTATGGTTTGCTTCCTGCCCAACTATTTCATAAGCTCTGAAATCCACAACATGTCTTTCATCGCTTCAGTAAGTGCTATATAGTCTGACTCCATGGTTGACTGTGCTACAACCTTTTATAACTATGAAGCCCAACTAATAGTTGTTCCTCCAACTGTAAATACATACCCTGTGGTACTTCTACAACCATCACGATCGCCCAAAAAATCTGCATCCACATAACCATATATATGCAAAGAATCTCCCCAAAAACAAAGAGAGTGATCTGAAGTACCCGCTAGATATCTAAGAATCCACCTTACTGCATCCCAATGCTGTTTACCTGGATTCTTCATGTAACGGCTGACACCTCCCACTGCTTGTGTGATATCTGGTCTTATAGACACCATCGCATACATCAAACTCCCAACGGCTGAGGCATAAGGAATAGCAGCCATTTCCTTCATCTCTGCCTCTGTCTTAGGACACAAGTCCATTGATAACTTGAAGTGAGCAGCCAAGGGACAAGTGACTGGCCTTGCACCATCCATATTGAATCTCTTCATCACCTTCACATAGTCCGCTTGTGATAACCAAATCTTCTTGCTACTCCTGTCTCTACTAATCTTCATGCTGAGGATTTGCTTTGCTTCACCCAAGTCCTTCATTAAAAACTCTGAAGCTAGTGCCTTTTTCACTTTCTTGATCTTCTCTATACATGAACCTGCTAACAACATGCCGTCCACATACAACGCCAAGGTAACTATATCATTGTCTTCATATCTACGAACATACACACAATGATCTGTTTTGCATCAATCGAAACTTTTTCCTCTTATGAAGCAATCAAACTTCAAGTTCCATTGCCGCGGTGCTTGTTTGAGCCCATAAAGATTCTTCTTCAATCAACACACCATGTCTTCCTTTCCTTTTGCTTCAAAACCTGTGGGTTATCTCATGTACAGCTCTTCTTCCACATCACCATGGAGAAATGCTATCTTCAAATCCAACTAATCTAAGTGCAAGTCTTCAACTACCACAATACTAAGCAGAACCCTAATTGAAGCCACCTTCACAACCGGCGCAAAGATCTCACTATAATCAACACCTTCTCTTTGAGAGAATCCTTTCACAACAAGCCTTGCCTTGTACCTCTTACTGCCATCTGCCTCATCTTTAACTCTGAAAATCGATTTGTTCTTAAGAGCGCGCTTCCCTTCATGTAACTTGGTCAACTCTCAAGTTTGGTTCTGTTCCAAGGAGTTTATCTCGTCCTTCATGGCTAACTCCCACTGAATTCGAGCCTCATCCCTCAAAGCCTCCTCATGAGTCTCTGGCTCTCCTAAATCTGTGTACAAAACTTGCTTGTGAACAACACTAGCTGATGGATCAAATATCTTTGTTGGCCTCCTCTTTCGTGTCGATCTCGTCAATATGGGTACCGGTTCACCGACCGATTCAGGTTCTCCGAACTGTTCTGGCTGTACATGTTCGTCTTGGATAACCTGCTCATTCCCAATAGGCTCACCATGTGCCTCCTATGTTGCATGTGTGTAACTCATGTTTTTCATTTTATGTATTTTGGAGTATATTTTTCATTTATGTGTATTTTTATCTCCCTTGTATTTTTCTGAACCGTATATTGAATTTGTTTTCAATATATATTTAATTTATTTCATTTTGAGCTCCTTGTGTTGTTTGATCGTCGCTTTTGTTCATTTTTTTTCGTCATTTTGATTCTTTTCCTCATTTTTGGACTCGTTATCTTTATTTTATTTTCCATGGAGTTGTGGTGGTGTTTTGGTTGCATTTTCCCAAACCTATGATTTTTGATCCCTAATAAGATTTTTCAAGAGCTATAGAATTCACTCCTAAATTGTATTCCCATTGGTTATTGATCCAATATCCATTACCTATTTGTACACCTATTACTACATACCAATACCCACAACCTATTAACCCACTTTTACACCCTATATATATACCCTAACATCCTAAAACCCTAACCCTAACCCTATTTCTCTCTCCTTCTTCAATCCCAGCCCTCTCTCTCCCCTCCTTGTTTTCGGCTGCACCCAACCCGACCACAAAACCCCTCTTCCCGGCCTCCTACTCCAGGCCGACCACCTCCCCTACAGGCCGAGCCCCCTAGCTATCAGAGGTTGGATGTCGGAAGCTCCTGGATCTCGCCATGGATGAACTCAAGAGCTAGGGTTAAGAGAGAGAAGAAGAATTTTGGGGAAGAAGAATGAGATTTTTATTCATTGATTCTAAACAGCATTACAATCCAATTTTTATAGGCGTCGGAGTGAGCGGTTGAGTTACAGGGACCACAACAAAGCACATGCACAGCACGCTCACCTCTCCCGCTCACTTCCTGCCCAAACTCCCCTTGAAATTTATGTGCACAACGCACGTACAAAAACAGATACAGACTCTTTTTTTAAAAAAACATATACAGACTCTAAAAAAAATAGATACAAACTTGAGCACTTAAATCCATCGTCCTCTACCATCCTTCCCAACCGCAGCTCTCTTCCATGGTGTTACTGAACTCCATGATGCTGTTGAGCTCTGGAAATACCCGACGAACTTGACAACTCCTCCCCCTTAAGAACGAACTCGCCCCGAGTTCGAAGTCTGGAAATCTGCTTTGTATCTCATCAATGTCAATCCAGGAGGCATTTTCAGAACTTAAATTCTTCCATTTAATCAGTAGTTCTATCCCCACCTGATTTTGCTTCTTGAACACCCTACAATCAAGAACCTCTTCAGGAATCTCATCTTAGTTATCCTCTACCCACCAAGCAGGAATGTCTGATGTCAGATTGGGTTGATGACTTCCGTGACACTTCTTCAACTTTGATACGTGGAAGACGGGATGAATTAATGCTCCTTCTGGTAATTGAAGCCTGTATGCAATTGTTCCGACTTTCTCAATAACTCTGTATGGTCCAAAGAACTTGGAGGAGAGTTTCTGTGGAGTTGAACTCCGTAGTGAGACTTGTTTATAAGGTTGGGTCTTCAAGAATACCAAATCGCCAACTTCAAAAATCCTCTCAGTGCGCTTCTTATCCGCAAAGTATTTCATACGCCCCTGGGCTTGAGCAATGTTATCTTTTAATAGCTTCAAGATGGCGTCCCTGGTCATTAATTCATCTTCAAGAGCTGGCATACCCGTTGTCCCTCCCACATACTGCAGCACTGAGGGTGGTGATCTGCCATATACACCTTCAAAAGGAGTAACACCCGTTGAGGAGTGCCAGTTTGTGTTAAACCAGAATTCTGCCCACGACAACCACTTCATCCATTCGGAGGGTGTTTGGCTACAAAAACATCTCAAATAAAGCTCTAGCGCTTTGTTCACAATCTCTGTTTGCCCATCGCTTTGAGGATGGTAAGCCGTGGAGTGCTGAAGCTTGCAGTTTTGTAGTCGAAACATTTTCCTCCAAAATCGACTAACAAAAATAGGGTCGCGATCACTAATTATACTCCTTGGCATCCCATGGAGCTTATAGATATTATCCATGAACACTTGGGCTATCGAATGAGCAGTGTAAGGGTGAGAAATCCCGATGAAATGAGAGTATTTAGTAAGTCGATCGACCACCACCATTACGACAATCTTTCCCTGGCTTTTGGGCAATCCTTCGACAAAGCCCATCGATATGTCTTCCCACACCCGATCTGGAATTGGAAGAGGATTGAGTAACCCCGCAGGGTGGACCGTTTCACTTTTACTCTTCTGGCAGACTAGGCATTCACGCACCAACTGTTTGACATCTCTCGTCATTCCTTCCCACTTGAAATCTCTTCTTAGACGTTGTAGGGTCTTGTGGAAGCCAGAGTGTCCCCCTACACTTGAGGAATGATTGTCGAAGAATATTAGTTGTCTCATGTTTGAGTGTGGGCTAACTAGGATTTTACCTTTGTAATACCATATTCCTCCGACCAATTTGTACCAATCTGGGTTGATTGACCCCTTCTGCAACCTCTCTTCCACCTTAGAGAAGTAAGAGTCCTCCCTAACCATCTTCTTAATCTCTTCCAACCATTCCGGAACCACAAATGTAATCTCAAAGCAAGTTTCAATCTCACCTTCTCTTCTCGACAACCCATCAGCAGCGGGATTATCTACTCCTCGTTTATACTCCACAGTATAGTTATATCCCAAGAGCTTCCACAACCACTTTTCTTGAATGTCAGTGTTGATCATTTGATCTAGTATGTATTTTATACTTTTTTGATCTGTTCTTATAACGAACTCACTTCCCATAAGGTATTGTCTCCATTGCTTTACCGCGTGGAGGATCGCGAAGACCTCTTTCTCATAAGTGGAAAGAACAAGCAATCTTGCTTTTAACCCTTTGCTCATATATGCAATAGGTTGCGATTTCTGCATCAAAACAGCCCCAATACCCGTTTGCGAAGCATCTGTTTCCAGTACAAATTGCTTGGAGAAATCTGGTGCTCTCAACACCGGTGTTGTGGTCATGGCTTCCTTAAGAGTGGTGAAAGCTTCCTTCGCCGCAGTACTCCACTGGAAGGAGTTCTTCTTCAACAGCTGGGTGAGGGGAAAGCTATTCCACCATAGTTTTTTACAAATTTTCGATAGTATCCTGTCAAGCCCAAGAACCCTCTAAGTTCCTTGATCGTTTTTGGTTCTGGCCACTCCATCACAGCTTGAATCTTCTTTGGATCAACGGCAACTCCCTCCTCGCTGATTATATAGCCTAAGAACCCCACCGACCTTTGGCCAAAAATGCATTTACTCTCCTTCGTAACAAGCTTGTTCTTGCTTAACACTGCTAATGCCATGTCGATTTGCAAGAGATGATTCTCCCAGGATGAGCTATAGATCATAATGTCGACGAAGAATACCAATAAAAACTTGCGAAGATTCTCCTTGAATATCTCATTCATGAGGCATTGAAAAGTGGCCGGCGCATTGGTGAGCCCAAATGGCATAACTACAAACTCAAAGTGTCAGTGATGGGTGCAAAAAGCTGTCTTTGTAATGTCAGACTCTTTCACTCTAATCTGGTGGTACCCCGACTTCAAATCAATCTTGGAGAAGAATCTCGCACCATTCAATTCATCTAGGAGTTCATCGATTAATGGGATTGGAAATTTGGCCTTGATGGTCTGTTTATTGAGTGCTCTGTAATCAACGCAAAGTCGCCAGTTTCCATCTGACTTCTTCATCAATATCACAGGTGAGGCGTATGAGCTGCTGCTGGGTCGGATAAAACTAGATAAGAGCATTTCAGCAATTTGTTTCTCAATCTCATTCTTGTGATAGTGGGGGTGTCAATATGGTCTAAGACACACTGGTTGGGATCCTGGGATGGTAGGAATATGATGATCAATCTCTTTATTGGGAGGAAGTGTGAGGTTCTCATCAAACACTCCAGGGTATTTGCACAGGGTTCTTTGGATCTCATTCATCTCGTTATGCACTTGATATAGATGTGATGCTGCTTTCCCTTTCTCCTCTTCATTCTCAGAATCCTGGATGTGTATCATATAAGCTTGGCAGGAGTACATGTCCATTTTAGAAAGTTCTTGTGCCTCCATCATTTGCATTTGTGTAGTGACAACCCCTTGTAGCTTTCTCTTCTTCCCCTCTCTATCGAATTCCAGTGTCATGAGTGAAAAATCTAGGGTCACCGGACCCAACGATCTGAGCCAATGGACCCCCAGAACCATCTGCGTAGGCCCCAATGGAAGTAACAACAGATCAGCCCTTAGCTCTACACCTTGGACCACAAAATCCACTCCAGTGGCCTTCCCTTCACTATACATGCACTCACCATTAGCCACAGTGACTTTATACCGGGGTTCCTTCTCGATAGATAGGTTAGCTCTAATGGCAGTTCGTGGGTCTAAGTAGTTATGGGTAGAGCCAAAGTCTATGAGAATGAACACTTCCTTCCCATTCACTCTCCCTTGGACTCTCATCATGTGTGGGTAGATTTGGTTGCCAACCAAAGCATGGAATGAAATTTTAGGGTACGGCAAGTCGGGTGAAGGATCATGTGGGTGTCTTGCGGAAGTATCCTCACCTTGCCTCACTTCAAAATCAGCCAATTCCTCCATTTCCTCCTCCAAATTTTCTAGGTAGTAAAATTTTTGTGTTTTACACAGATGGCCGGGAGTGTATTTTTCATCGCAATTGAAACACAATCCCCCTGATCTTCTCTCCCTCATTTCCTGTAGATTCAACCTCCTAGGAACAAAGCTAGATGCAGATGACGGGTTAATAGCATTATGGTTACTGGAGCTCTGAGAATTAGGTGAAGTGATAAATGAATGAGGAGTGTTATGGAAAGAGTTGGGTTGGAAATTTGGTTTAGATGTTGGATTTGAAGACCTGGTAGGAAACACACTCTTATAGCTCCGCCTCAAACATGAAATCTTCTCCTCGTATCCCCTTGCCAACCCCATTGCTTCGTTAACATTCTTAGGACGTTGCGACTTCACATCCCAACGAATCTCGTCCCTCAACCCACAGATGAAAGTGCTCAAATAGTGTGTCTCCGTCCATCCTTCTACGAAATTTGAGATTCGATCAAATTCCTGAATATAAGTTTCGATATCACCACGTTGTTGCAATTTGGACAACACCCCTTCATAATCTTGAAACTCCGTCGGCCCGAACCTGGTTAGCAATTCTTCAAGAAAATTCGACCAGGTGATCTCATGAATTCTTGGCTTTAAATGTCTTCTAAACCATTGCGACGCCTTACCCCTCAGATTGAGAGTAGCGTATTTCAGCTTCTGATTTGCTGGAATCTCATAAAAATCTAAGAACTGTTCTACGCCGCAGATCCACTCCGTTGGATCTCCTTCATGAAACATCGGAAACTCTATCTTGAACGGCATCCTAAACACCATTCCACCATCGCTATGAGTTATAGATTGGATGTGATTAGAGTTAGAAGTGACTACCTCCCTTTGGAGCGGCGGCTGTGGTGGATTTGGAAGCAGAGGGGGTTGCAGATTCCTCGATTGGTTTTGCTGTACCATCGTCACCAATGAATCAAGCCTGGATTCAATGGTCGAAAATCTATCACCAATACTCGTGGCTATGGCTTCAACTCTCTCCGAAAGGTAGTTGGTCTGGAGCTCTCCCGCTATCAGCCCACTCCTCAAATCAGCCACTTCTCCTTCGAGCGCGGTCCTTCCTTCATCGCCTCCGTCATCGTCATGAATCTCCTGCTCTGATACCAGATTATCAGAGGTTGGATGTCGGAAGCTCCTGGATCTTGCCATGGATGAACTCAAGAGCTAGGGTTAAGGGAGAGGAAGAATTTTGGGGAAGAAGAATGAGATTTTTATTCATTGATTCTAAATAGCATTACAATCCAGTTTTTATAGGCGTTAGAGTGAGCGGTTGAGTTACAGGGACCACAACAATGCACGTGCACAGCACGCTCACTTCCTGCCTAAACTCCCCTTGAAATTTATGTGCACAACGCACGTACAAAAATAGATACAGACTCTTTTTTTAAAAAAACAGATACAGACTCTAAAAAAAAACAGATACAAACATGAGCACTTAAACCCATCGTCCTCTACCATCCTTCCCAACCGCAGCTCTCTTCCATGGTGTTACTGAACTCCATGATGCTGTTGAGCTCTGGAAATACCCGATGAACCTGACACTAGCTCTGGCCATCCCCCACTCCGACAACACCTCCACTTCGGCCACCATACAAAAACCCAACCACCTTCATCCTCTTGTTGCCTAGGTGATTACCACCACAACCATCATCAATCCCTTCTCTTGTGGTGTTCTCAAAGTGGGTGTTTGCCACTTTGATCGTCGTTGCTTCAAGGAGATTGTTCGTGGGTGGATTTCGTTCGTTGCGCTTGGATTCGTTGCTTGTAGCGGATTTCGTTCGTGGTTTTTGCTTCTCTTTGTGTTTGCATCGTTCTTCATCCCCAAATTAAGGTAAGTAACTTGTACTCCAATTCATTTGTTTGATACAAGTCAAAAAGTTCACCTATAGTGTAGTTGGGTCTAGAGACAACCTTAGATTGTGTTTTCCTTAATGGGTTTTGTCTCTATTGTGATAATTTGGCCATAGATGACTCATGACACAAATCTTGATATGTGATAACCTAGGAATAGCCCAATTCTTGATTTTAATCATGTATGTGAATATTTGTGTGAATTTGTGTTTAGTTGATACCCATGTGAAATAATAGGTGTGGACATGTTAATTACCGTAAATCATGATGTTTAGACATTTGGTAGGTTGTATTTCAAGTTTGGATGTGTTTGGATCAATATTCTTGAAGGTATGATGTTCTTTTACAGAATGTTCTGTTTTGATTGCTATTTTTGTCTATGCTACAGCCAGTATCTTGATCCCAGTATAAAATATGAGTTTTATATAATTTTGTTTATTTTCAAACCCCACTGGTTTTGCTTGATTTGGATTTCTTATGACTGAGTTATGACTGTTTTAGTACAGAGGTGTCGATCTATTCCATATTCTGTTTTGGGTTAATTTTGTTAACAAACTATTTTCAAAAACTATTCTATACATATTATCTTGATCCAATATTTTGGTCAGTGTTCCTTTATGAGGTTAGGGATTATCCAGAATTTTGATGAATTTTATTGATAAGTTTTATGTGGTGTTTCTTGCTCGTTTCTAAAATCTATACATGCTGTATTTTGCTTGCTGTTCTATAAGGAATCCTATTTTCACTATGATTCCTCATATTGTATGAAAAATATTTGTGAAATGTGAAAGTTATTAAATTCTATCTATTTTCATATCTCTTTGGCGGAATTGGATTTCGATTCACTGATTGCGAGATATCTTAGTTTTCGTACAGCAGTGTTGAGATTTCCAAATTCGTTAAACTATGTTTTCTTGATCCTTTGGTATTTTTGATGACTGATCTATTCATACTAGAATATTATGAAACTTTATATTTTGATTCTAGACATATAGAGGAATACCCCAGATTTTTCCTGAATTTAATTGATGAGTTCTGATGCTGTTTTTCTGACTGAGAATTCATTTTTCTGATTTCTGACTGAACATGTTTTCTGTCTTCGAATCTGTTTTGAGTTAAGATGTTGTGAAGTACTATGTGACTAATTTATATGCTTTGGATTCGTGTGGATTTCTAGTTTCCAGATCCTTTGATGGATCTAGGTTTGCATTTCTGTAGCGACAGGATTCACTGTTTTAGTACTGATCAGTTATGCTGTCCTAATTATGAACATACACCATTTTGCTCGTTTATGTGACTGTATATCATCTATGCATGTTTATTTGTTTCCCTAAACCTAATACCGATTATACCATGTTAGTTTGACACTATTCCGTACACATTCATGTCTGTTTGATAACCATAATAAAAGTAACCAAGCCGGGGTTTATGGAAAAGATCTAGTAGTGGGAAAGCATAGAAATGTGTACTTAGAAGGGGGCCCGTATTTCCCATATGATTATCTGTTATCTGAACCTGTCTACATTACTTCTTACATGAAGGTGTAGAGGAGAAGAGAACCACTAGGTTCTATCTGTCTGTCTGAATCTGTTATCTGACCCTATCTACATTACTTCGTATAGGAAGGTGTAGAGAAGAAGAGAACCACTAGGTTCTATCTGTCTGATTATCTGTTATCTGTCTGAACCCTAAGTACACTGTCCGATATGATCCCCTACGAAATCTAAAGCAAAATTGTTTGTTGTAGCAACCATGTGTTATGTTTTTGGGACGCATGAAATGCTACCTAGATAGTAATCACACTGGACTTATAAGAACTAACATCTGTATCTATATCTGAAATCTGAGTCTGAATCTAATATTTGTATCTGACTATCTGTTATCTGATTATCTGATTATCTGTTATCTGTCTGACGCTACCATGTGACACTATTACTTGACACTATCTGTATATCTGTTTGCATATTATCTGAAACTTGACACTTAACACTTGACATATGTTAGTATACCCTGCTAGTTGATTCTGCCATACCATGCTAGGTCTGTTCTACTATTAATTAGATCTGTTAGTTTTTCCCGTGTGCTTGTATCCTACATTATTTGTGATCCGCGACTTGCAATTGACGGGTACTTACTTTCTTCTTTTCTCCTTCTCCTGCAAATTTACTAATTGCAGATCAGGATGGTCAACTGCCAGAAGGTATTGGCGAGATGATGTATTAGTGCCAGAGTTTTTGCTTTATTATTATTATTATTAATTATTGCTTGAACATTGAATAAAAGTGTATTTGGTTTATTGGATATTATTTGTTTTTGGGCGATGTGACCCAGGATATTTGTTTCTGTCCAGACTCTGATTTATCTGAGAACATTGTATTTGGTTTCAAGTAAATTTCTGTTAGTGTTTTGTTTCAATTATGCATGTTGGTTGATACTTTTGCTTCCGACTCTGATTATTACTGTGATGTGTTGTAAAGATTCTTGAACAGCTTATGGATGATGAAAATCATTCGCTGGGCTTTTGTTACATATCTGTATTCCGTATTCCTTTTTGGGAAGCGGGGTGTGACAGGGTTTTTAGTGGTATCAGAGCACCAGGTTTGGCTAATGCATTAGTTGCCTAATATATTAGACAAGCATGACTCGAACTGGGATCTGCACAACATTTCACCAACCATGCATACATAAATGAAATATATACCAACTCAGATTCTGGATACTAGTCTTGTTCCCTCCATTTTGATCCCTTCTTGTTCAATCCCTTGATTTCTTGTTTGCTTCTCTCTATCCCTTGATTGTCTATTCTTTCTCCTTGTCTTTGATTCCTTTTAGGTATCATCCTTGTTTGCTCTTTTTCTGCCTATGTTCTTTTTTATTCTGAGGAAACCCATTCTTTTGTCTCCTCTCGATTTGTCGCTCGCCATCAGTTAGAATGCAGCAACATGTCAGAGGCTTGGAATATCATGACCGGTGGTGGAGTTGTTAGTTGTTCTCGTGAGCGCAGACAATGTCCCGTTGTTATTGGGGACGCAGATTTCAAAGCCAACCTGATTATAATTGGAAATTCAGGATTTGACGTTATTCTGGGTATGGATTGGTTGGGTGAAGCCCATGCCGTTATTGATTGCCGTGCCAAGAAAGTTGTTTTCAGAATTCCAGATCGAGCAGAATTTGAGTTCCATACCGAAGAGTCTTCTCTTGGTCGAGCAAAGACTGCAGTTGAACAGGTGGATTGTGAGATGGAGTTGCCACTCAGGCTGTGAGGCTGTGCCTCTAGTAGTTCGGGATTTCTTGAATATTTTTCCAGATGAGTTACCTGGCTTACCCCCTGATAGGAAAGTGGAATTCGGTATTAATGTTCAACCTGGAACAGAACCGATATCGAAGAGTCCCTACAGGATGGCACCGGTTGAGCTGGCAGAGCTTAAGGTACAGATTCAGTAGTTGCTTGATTTGGGTTTCATCAGACCTAGTGTTTCGCCTTGGGATGCTCCGGTCCTTTTTGTTGACAAGAAGGATGGTAGTCGTCGACTGTGCATGGATTATCGAGAACTGAACAAAGTTACTGTGAAGAATCGGTACTCGTTGCCCAGGATCGATGATTTGTTTGACCAGATGAGTGGGGCTGCTATTTTCTCGAAGTTAGATCTTCGTTCTGGTTATCACCAAGTCAAGGTGAAGGCTGCAGATATACAGAAGACTGCTTTCAGGACTAGATACGAGCACTATGAGTATTGTGATGCCGTTCGGGGTCACGAACACGTCGGCTGTATTCATGAGTCTTATGAACCGAGTTTTCTCTCAGTTCTTAGACAAATTCGTGGTGGTCTTTATTGATGATATTTTGGTGTATTCTCAGAATCGGGAAGATCATGCTGAGTATCTTAGAGTGGTTCTGCAGACTTTGAGAGAGAATCAGCTCTATGGGAAACTTAGCAAGTGCGAGTTTTGGCTTGACAGGATTTCTTTCTTGGGGCACATTGTTTCTGGCGATGGTATTTCTATGGATCCTGCCAAGATTGAGGTTGTGAAGGATTGGCCTATTCCTAAGTCAGTTTCAGAAGTCAGGAGTTTTCTTAATTTGGCTGGCTATTATCGGAAGTTCGTCCAGAATTTTTCGAAGATAGCAGGAACTTTGACTAAATTGACTGGGAAGGATCAGAAGTTTTGTTGGTCTGATGAGTGCAATGAGGCTTTTGTTAAGTTGAAGAACAGGTTGAGGTCAGTGCCTGTGTTGACTATTCCCGATGGTTCAGGCAGATTTGTAGTTCACTGTGATGCTTCTGGTAAGGGTCTTGGAGCAGTTCTTATGCAGAAGGACCGTGTTGTTGCGTATGCATCGAGGCAGTTGAGGCCGCATGAGAAGAACTATCCTACTCATGACTTGGAGTTAGCGGTAGTGATCTTTGCTTTGAAGCTGTGGAGACATTATTTACTGGGAGACCGAGTGGAGATCTTTACAGACCACAAAAGTCTCAAGTACGTCTTCACCTAGAAGGAGTTGAACATAAGGCAAAGGCGTTGGTCGGAACTTATGGCCAATTATGACATCAGTTTGCAATACCATCCTGGTAAAGTAAACTTGGTGCCAGATGCTTTAAGCAGGAGACCAGCAGTTATGTTTCTTACTCAGCAGAGTGATCTCATTGAGCAGATAAGGAGGTTAGATTTGGATATTGTGTTGCCGAGTTCTGATCGGAGTTGTTTGGCGCTCCAGCTGCAGTCGTCTCTTGTTAAGCAGATTAAAGAGGCACAGGCTGGTGATGGGCAGTTGCAGGGATTTCGAGCTGATGTTGAGTCTGGGTCCAGGACGGACATGGTTGTTCATGCAGATGGTTCGCTTCGTTTTGGTTCCCGGTTATGTGTCCCTAAGGGTGAAGTTCGTCAGAGGTTGCTTGAAGAAGCTCATCAGTCTTCGTATTCTATCCATCCCGGCAGTACTAAGATGTATCGGGATTTGAAGCTTCATTTCTGGTGGCATGGTATGAAGAGAGTTGTTGCTCGGTTTCTTTCTCAGTGTTTGGTCTGTCAGCAGGTTAAGGCAGAGCATCAGAGAACCGCTGGACTTCTTCAACCGCTTCCTATTTTAGAGTGGAAGTGGGAACATATCACTATGGATTTTGTAACCGTCCTGCCGAGGAGTCCTAAGAGTCATAATGCTATTTGGGTGATTGTAGACTGTTTGACGAAGAGTGCTCACTTCATTCCTTTTCGTGTGGGTCAGTCTACTAAGAGCCTAGCTGAGAGGTATATGCAAGAGATTGTTAAACTTCATGGGGTTCTAGTCAGTATTATATCCGGTAGGGATACGAGATTCAGATCTCAGTTCTGGGAGTCTTCAGAACAGTTTGGGGAGTAAATTAAAGTACAGTACAGCTTTTCTTTCCCAGACTGATGGACAGTTAGAGCGGACTATTCAGATTCTTGGGGACATGTTGAGGTCCTGCATGCTTCAGTTTGGTGGGTCTTGGGAGGATCATTTGCATCTCGTAGAGTTCTCGTACAATAACAGCTTTCAAGCTAGTATTAAAGTTGCTCCGTTCGAGGCACTCTATGGGCAGAAGTGTAGATCGCCAGTGTGCTGGGATGATATTGGTGAGAGGAAGTTGTTGGGTCCAGAGTTGATCACCAAGACAGTGGATGTTGTGGTTCAGATTAGGAAGCACTTGCAGGCAGCTCAGGACAGGCAGAAGCGATGGGCTGATGTTCATCGGAGGGCTTTGGAGTTTGTTGTTGGTGACCATGTTTTCCTTAAGGTATCGCCGTGGCACGGTGTCATTCGGTTCGGTGGCAGGGGCAAGCTAAGCCAGAGGTTTATTGGACCGTTTGAGATTTTGGAGCGAGTAGGCAAGGTGGCCTATCGTCTCGCATTACCGCCAGCTTTATCAGGAGTGCACGATGTTTTTCATGTCTCACAACTCAGGAGATATATCCGAGATGAGAGCCACGTGATTGACTACTCTGAGTTGACCGTTCGTCGGGATTTGACTTGTGAGATTCTGCAAGTTGCTATTGTGGATCGGCGGGAGAAAGTGCCTAAGAACAAGGTCATCAAGCTGGTTCGTGTCGCTTGGAATCCTCACTCGCCTGGTGAGTCGACTTGGGAGTTGGAGGAGGAAATTTAGCAGAAGTTTCCTCATTTGTTTTAGTAGTTGCTTTGGGTTGATTTGTTTTGTCTTTTTTTCTTTGTTTTGGGGTTTCCCTATGTATCTTTCTTTTGAATTTCGAGGACGAAATTTTTCTGTTAGATGGGTAGGATTCTAACACCTGTTTTTTATTTTATGTATTTTGGAGTGTATTTTTCATTTTTGTGTATTTTTATCTCCCTTGTATTTTTCTGAACCGTATATTGGATTTGTTTTCAATATATATTCATTTTATTTCATTTTGAGCTCCTTGTGTTGTTTGATCGTCGCTTCTGTTCATTTTTTTTGTCATTTTGATTCTTTTCCTCATTTTTGGACTCGTTATCTTTATTTTATTTTTCCATGGAGTTGTGGTGGTGTTTTGGTTGCATTTTCCCAAACTTATGATTTTGATCCCTAATAAGATTTTTCAAGAGCCAGAGAATTCACTCCTAAATTGTAATCCCAATGGTTATTGACCCAATATCCATTACCCATTTGTATACCAATTACTACATACCAATACCCACAACCCATTAACCCACTTTTACACCCTATATATATACCCTAACATCCTAAAACCCTAACCTAACCCTATTTCTCTCTCCCTCTTCAATCCCGGCCCTCTCCCTCTCCTCCTTGTTTCCGGCTGCACCCAACTCGACCACAAAACCCCTCTTCCCGGCCTCCCACTCCAGGCCGACCACCTCCCCTACAGGCCGAGCCCCCTAGCTCCGGCCATCCCCCATTCCGACAACACCTCCACTTCGGCCACCATACAAAAACCCGACCACCTTCATCCCCTTGTTGCCTAGCCGATTACCACCACAACCATCATCAATCCCTTCTCTTGTGGTGTTCTCAAAGTGGGTGTTTGCCACTTTGATCGTCGTTGCTTCAAGGAGATCGTCGTTGCTTCAAGAAGATTGTTTGTGGGTGGATTTCGTTCGTTGCGCTTGGATTCGTTGCTTGTAGCGGATTTCATTCGTGGGTTTTGCTTCTCTTTGTGTTTGCATCGTTCTTCATCCCCAAATTAAGGTAAGTAACTTGTACTCCAATTCATTTGTTTGATACAAGTCAAAAAGTTCACCTATAGTGTAGTTGGGTCTAGAGACAACCTTAGATTGTGTTTTCCTTGATGGGTTTTGTCTCTATTGTGATAATTTGGCCATAGATGACTCATGACACAAATCTTGATATGTGATAACCTAGGAATTGCCCAATTCTTGATTTTAATCATGTATGTGAATATTTGTGTGAATTTGTGTTTGGTTGATACCCATGTGAAATAATAGGTGTGGACATGTTAATAACCCTAAATGATGATGTTTAGACATTTGGTAGGTTGTATTTCAAGTTTGGATGTGTTTAGATCAATATTCTTGAAGTTATGATGTTCTTGTTTTGAAGTGTGAAATCGGTAAATTCTGGATGTTCTGTTTTGATTGCTGTTTTTATCTATGCTACAGCCAGTATCTTGATTCCAGTATAAAATATGAGTTTTAGATAATTTTGTCTATTTTCAAACCCCACTAGTTTTGCTTGATTTGGATTTCGTATGACTGAGTTATGACTGTTTTAGTACAGAGGTGTCGATCTATTCCAGATTCTGTTTTGGGTTAACTTTGTTAACAAACTATTTACAATAACTATTCTATACATATTATCTTGATCCAATATTTTGGTCAGTGTTTCTTTATGAGGTTAGGGATTACCCAGAATTTTGATGAATTTCATTGATAAGTTTTATGTGGTGTTTCATGCTCGTTTCTAAAATCTATACATGATGTATTTTGCTTGCTGTTCTATAAAGAATCTTATTTTCACTATGATTCCTTAAACTGTATAAAAAATATTTGTGAAATGTAAAATTTAGTAAATTCTATCTATTTTCATATCCCTTTGGCGGAATTGGATTTCGATTCACTGATTGCGAGATATCTTAGTTTTCGTACAACAGTGTTGAGATTTCCAGATTCGTTAAACTATGTTTTCTTGATCCTTTGGTATTTTTGATGACTGATCTATTCATACTGGAATATTATGAAACTTTATATTTTGATTCTAGACATATAGAGGAATACCACAGATTTTTCCTGAATTTAATGATGAGTTCTGATGCTGTTTTTCTGACTGAGAATTCATTTTCTTGATTTCTGACTGAACATGTTTTCTGTCTTCGAACCTGTTTTGAGTTAAGATGTTGTGAAGTACTATGTGACTTATTTATATGCGTTGGATTCGTGTGGATGTCTAGTTTCCAGATCCTTAGATGGATCTAGGTTTTCATTTTTGTAACGACGTAATTCACTATTTTAGTACTGATCTGTCATTCTGTCCTGATTATGAACATACACTGTTTTGCTCGTTTATGTGACTGTATATCATCTATGCATATTTATTTATTTCCCTGAACATAATACCGATTATACCATGTTAGTTTGACACTATTCCATACACATTCATGTCTGTTTGATAACCATAATAAAAGTAACCAAGCCGGGGTTAATAGAAAAGATCTAGTAGTGGGAAAGCATAGAAATGTGTACTTAGAAGGGGGCCCGTGTTTCCCATATGATTATCTATTATCTGACCCTGTCTACATTACTTCTTATATGTAGGTGTAGAGGAGAAGAGAACCACTAGGTTCTATCTGTCTGTCTGAATCTGTTATCTGACCCTGTCTACATTACTTCTTATAGGAAGGTGTAGAGAAGAAGAGAACCACTAGGTTCTATCTGTCTGATTATCTGTTATCTGTCTGAATCCTGAGTACACGGTCCTATATGATCCTCTACGAAATCTAAAGCGAAATTGTTTGTTGTAGAAACCATGTGTTATGTTTTTGGGGCGCATGAAGTGCTACCTAGATAGTAATCATACTAGACTTATAAGAACATGACATCTGTATCTGTATCTGAAATCTGAGTCTGAATCTGATATCTGTATCTGACTATCTGTTATATGATTATCTGAATATTTGTTATCTGTCTGACGCTACTATGTGATACATTACTTGACACTATCTGTATATCTGTTTGTATACTATCTGACCCTTGACACTTTACACTTGACATATGTTAGTATACCATGCTAGTTGATTCTGCCATACCATGCTAGGTCTGTTCTACTATTAATTAGATATTTTAGTTTTTCCCATGTGCTTGTATCCTACATTATTTGTGACCCGCGACTTGCAATTGACGAGTACTTGTTTTCTTCTTTTCTCCTTCTCCTGCAAATTGCAGATCAGGATGGTCAGCTGCCATAAGGTATTGGCGAGATGATGTATTAGTGCTGGAGTTTTTGCTTTATTATTATTATTTATTGTTGCTTGAACATTGAATAAAAGTGTATTTGGTTTATTGGATATTATTTGTTTTTGGGCGATGTGACCCAGGATATTTGTTTCTGTCCAGACTCTGATTTATTTGAGAACATTGTATTTGGTTTCAAGTAAATTTCTGTTGGTGTTTTGTTTCAATTATGCATGTTGGTTGATACTTTTGCTTCTGACTCTGATTGTTACTATGATGTGTTGTAAAGATTCTTGAACAGCTTATGGATGATGAAAATCATTCGCTTGGCTTTTGTTACGTATCTGTATTCCGTATTCCTTTTTAGGAAGCGGGGCGTGATAATGTGGTACCTGTACCTGCTGCTGCACTGTAAGGCCCCCACCACTAGAGCCGCCTTCAGAATCTGAATTTGAGTCTGAGTCTGAACCCCAATCTGATTCTGAACCGGTTGTACTGTCTTGACCTGTGTGCTTGGTGATGTGAATATTTGCAATTGTACAAAATCGCAACAAGTAATATAGTTAAGTGAATAGATTGTCGAACCCACAAGGACTAGATATTTTATTAAGTACTGATATAACTAGATGAATCACTATTTGGAAGATCAAATTTATAAATGATAAAACAACTAAATTAAAATAATCTAATTAAAGATAACTAAATTAGTGAAGAGGGAGAGGGCTGTGAAACAATGAAGCTCTTGTACTTTGTTGCTTACAAAATTAGTTCTAGGGCTCTTGACTTTACCTAGTTTATCACACACACAAATTATAACTCCTTATGAATAAAAATATTATTTTTCCAAGTTGTAGACCAAAATCCTAAAAATATTAACTACTCTATCCACGTAGTATTAAAATTATTCTCAACTAATTATTTGCCTATTCATCAAATTATTAATTGAAAATTTATGGATTTCTTAACGGTCACGTCCTCCAATAACGGTATTTAATTTTTATTAATCACAAATCACCAGTTTGGTCTCTTCATGATTTAAAAGATCATACAAATGTCTATCCACCAATTGTACGCATTAAGAATAAAAATTAACACACAACCATGAAAAAACAGAATAATAATAAGTAATTAAAATTGTGTTCTACAAAACTAGGCTACATCTTAGCCTCTAGAAAAATAAATTTAGTTCACATTAATTTGCAACTAACAAAAACTGTTTGGGATTGCATCGTAAAAATTTAGAGAAGAAGAGATACAAAAAATACAAAAATAATGCAAACCGAACTCCTAGAACCAAGTCCAAGCCGTTCTTTCTCTTCTGTCTCAAAAATTGCACCCAAAAGCTGTCAACTCGGCTGTCACGTCAGTCGAAATCAACCTCGAACTCAGCACCGGTCAGATCAATGCACAGGACCTGTCACGTCCTTGTCGCTGTCGAGGTCTGAACCGCAGCTTCTGATCGCCACGTCAGCTACTGGGTCGCCACATCAAAGAAGACAGCGCCAGGAGAAAGGAACCCGCCACGTCACGCCGTCTGGGTCCCGCCTGTCAGTGCCTGGGTTGCGCCAGGTCAGCACCCCGGGTCACACTTTGGATCTCTTCACTTGGGTTGATGTCGCTGTCACCTCTGATGAATGATCAGTCTCTTCTCTCTCTTAAAGTTTCTCTTTTTTTTTTATTGTTCAGCCGTCACCTCTTCGTTTTTGTGCATGTGCCCTTGGTATGTATTTATAGGGAACGGAAAGATGAATTAGGGTTAGCTCTTTTGCAGAAAAATCCTCTCTTTTCATTTATTTTCTTCCTTCTTTAACCTGATATTTATTTCTTTCTCCTTTCTTCTTCTCTTTCCTTTTCTTGCCAACATGTGCTGCATACACAAAAGATAATACCAGAAATTAGGATTTTTTAAATAAAATAAAATTAATTAGTTTAAAATTAATTAAACTAACTAAAAATCATGTTAGTTCATTTAAATCCCTTTAAATTTATTTATCGCACTTTTAACTCAACAAAACAATTACTACATCCTTAGTTTTGCTTTGTTTGTTGATTTTTTCCACAAATCTTCACTTTTTGCATCAAAAATCTTATTCCTTCAAAAATAATTAATTAATTGAAATCTTATAGAAATAAGAGGAATTATAAACAATAAAAATGAAAACAAGCAATTTTAATGGGTAAATGAGTACAAATATTTGTATAAAAATTAGACACATCACCTGGCCTTGTATAGGACCTCTTCATTGAACACTACATTCCTGCTGCGAATGACTTTGTTATCCACAAAATCCCAAAGCCTGTAACCATACTCATCGCCACCGTAGCCAATGAACACACACCTCATAGACTTAGAGTCCAACTTCTTTCTTTCTTCCCTGTCAATTAGTGCACATGTCATACAACCATAAATTTTCAAATGCGAATAATTAACAATTTTACCTGACCATAGTTCTTCTGGAATGGCCCCATCAAGGGCACTAGACGAGCAACAGTTAATCAAGTACACTGTCGTATCAACTGTAGCGGCCCAAAGATGGATCGGAAGACCTGCATGAAGTCTCAAGCATCTCGCCCTTTCGAGTATCGTGCGGTTCATTCTTTCTGCTACACCATTCTCCTGTGGAGTCTTAAGAACTGTCTTGATTTCTCTGATACATTCCCTTGCCAAATACTTAACAAACTCTTTGCTTGTGTACTCACCTCCGTTATCTGACTTTATTGCCTTCACCTTGCAACCCGTCTTATTCTCAACCGTGGCCTTCAAAGCTCTGAATGCCTCAAACACTTCTGATTTCTCGCGAATTGTATAAACCCAAACCTTTCTTGTAGCATCATCGATGAATGTGACGAAGTATCTCTTACTACCATAAGAGAATTCCTGAGCAGGACCCCACACATCTATAGGTACCAACTCTAGCTTCCCAAGCTTCTTCTTACGCCCACCCAACTGAAACCTAACTGTCTTCTGTTAGCCCATCACACAATTCTCACAAAAATCCATCTCAACCTTCTTCAGCCCCAGCAAAAGATCCCTAGAACAAAGCTGCTTGACACCCTTTTCACCAAGGTGCCCCAACTTGACATGCCATAGAATTGAAGAGGAACTACCTGCTGATGTTGTAGCAATGATATCACCTGAATCACCTCTCCTGAGTAAGTACAACGTGTCACCATGCTTTCCTTTTGCCACCAACCTGGCACCTGTAGTCACCTTCCATTCTCCATGCCCAAAAGTTGTTGTAAACTCTTCTTTGTCTAGTTTGCTAGTTGAGATCAAGTTTTTCTTCAGGCTCGGAATATGTCTTGTATCATACAAGATCAATTGCCCACCGTTGCGAGGCTTCACTCTCACAGTGCCCCTACCTACAACTGGACATATCTACCAATTACCAACTGAAACTGCACCAAAATTACCTGTCCTATTATCCTCAAAAATATCCCTCATGGGGGTACAATGATAAGAAGGACCTCAGTCTATACACCAATTATCTTGCAAAATATTAAATCCAGCAGATAAACACAATTCATCTAGACGGGGTTCAATACTTACCACTTTGACTACCTGTGACCCTGCTTGTGCTTTCTTATACTCTTCGCATTGGTCTCTCCTGTATCCTGGCTTCTTGTAGTACCAACACTCACCTTTGCGATGTCTGGTTCTTGACTTGGACCTGTGATTTCTGCTCCGTGACCTCCCTCTGTTGTTACTTCAACCACGGTTATCAATTGACAGCGCGATATTGCTAGGATATGACACTGAAGTCTCTCCATGTCTTTTTCTCCTTGCATCCTCATTCATAATGCTGCTTATAACATCCTTTAGGGTTGTCATATCAGTCATGGTGCTAGTAATAGTCTACCTTACTGTGCCGTAACTATCGAAAAGACTGGATAGCAACAACAACGATTGTGCCCTCTCTTCAAACTTTAAATCCGACGATTCCATATGATTGCAAACCATGTAGAAATTGTTGATGTGCTCAGCAACCGAACCCCTTTCTGACAACTTCAAGTTAACCAACTTCTTTAGGTGTAAGATTTGATTTGATGCATTCGGCTTCTCAAATATGTCTGTTAATATCTCCATTGCCTCCTTTGCGATTCTTGCCTTCTCAATGTGAAATAGCGCCTTCCTGCTCAGTGACAACTGAATCTGCCCAAGCTCTTTCTGATTCAATCTATTCCAGGCCGCCAATGCAACCGAATCGACCTCTGCGCCTTCTGGCTTCACACCAAACAACGGATCATCTAGATCATTCTGTCAGAGATATGCAATCATTTGGATCTTCCACATTGTGAAATCCGTTCCATCGAATTCCATGACTCTACTCTTGTCCCCCATCTCAATCAATACTACCAACGTGTAGCTCTGATACCACTTTGTTGAATTCTAACTACAGAATAAACTCAACCATGACGACGAGATTGAAGAATTATAGAATCAAAACAAGAGAAGAAAGAACAACCAAAAGAAACACACAAGAACATACAAGATTTTTTCGAGGTTCACCCAAAATAATTGCTACTTCCCCATGCAGAGGTACTCCTACGATTTCTACTAGAAATATGAAGATTAGGTTTACAAATTTCTCAAGAACTCACCACCAAGGTATAGGATTTCTCTCTATCTCCCTTTCTCTTAATGACGGCTGGTAGATCTCTATTTTTTTCACTTAACCCTAAAATCGTACACAATACAATATATATAGGATTCCACAACTTTAATCTCAGCCGCTCATCAATCAGCGTCGGGACGGTCGACCGCAACATCATGACGGTCGACCGGTTCTTTCCTTCGACTGCACGAAGTCCAACAGAGAGCAGGTCGGTCGACTGCGCGGTCGACCAATTGCCTCTTCAAGTTACAGAATTGAATCAGATAGCGGGACGGTAAATGCAACCTCTCTCCAAAAACTTGAAGGCAATCCAGTAGTCAATAACATAGAATTCAACATTTCTGTGAATGTTCGATTCTTTATTTCGGCTATACCGTTTGACTGTAGTGAGTAGGGTGCTGTTGTTTCAGAGATAATGCCATGTGAAGTGCAAAACTATTTAAAACCTATTGATACATATTCCCCACCTCTATCATTAGTATATAAACACCTCTGTCATTGATAATGCCATGTGAAGTGCAATAGCACTTAACTGGTTTTTGACACGGTTTTTAAATTCTTTGAATTTATTAAGTACTTCATCCTTTGTTTTTAACAGATAAATATGAAAAAGTCTAGAATAATCATCTATAAAAGTGATCAAATACTTCCGACCTCCTTGCGTCACAAAATTTTTTAAGTTGCATATGTCAGAATGAATTAGTTCAAGAAGTTGTGTACTCCTAGAAATAGAACTAAAGGGTTTTCTAGTGATCTTTGTCTGAGTACACACTTCACATTTGTCATATCTTAAGGATGTATCAATTGGCAGATTAAAAGTCTTACCAACATCAAGTAATTTAATATAGTTCACATGTCCCAATCTGTTGTGCCAAGTATAAGGGCTACACAGTTTTGAGCTAACAACATTAATACTTCATTTTCTAAACTAAGTCTATACATACCATTGACTAAGTAAGCACAACCAAAGTAGTATGAGTTACAGATAAAATAGCTCTACCACTTATCATAGAAACTACCACGCCAGCATTGTTCAGTAAGCTAATAGAAATTAAATTCTTTGCTAAAGCAGGAACAAATTTAAGATCACGCAAAATTAAATTTTTACCTTATGAAAGACTGAGATTTGCAGTTCCAGGCTGGAGCACCTTGACTGATTCTCCATTCGCCATAGAGAGAAACTCGTTTGCATCTTTGAGATCAATTAGCAGGTTCTTATTGTTGCAAGCATGGCATGTCACCCCCGACTCCAACAACCAACTAGTAGAGGCACTGACTTTATCGTCACCAACAACACACAGAAAGTTGGTGGGTTCAGTGTTGCCCTCTAACAAGTTCACTATTTCATTGTTAGGTTGTTCTCTTTTGGGTAGCTTACATTCGGTAGCATGGTGACCCCACTTTCTACAGTTGTAGCGATTCCCTTTCCTTTTAACAATCTTTTTAGTGGCTTCCAACTTGGACGGTTCACCCTTAACTTTATTAATCTTGTTCTTCTTAAACTTAGGAACATATTTGGTATTTGTTAGCACATTAGCATGAGAAAGTTGTTTCTTAGCCAACTCCAAATTGATCCTAGTTCTAGTCTCATCCTCTACTTTAATACATTGTTTGAGTTGTGCAAGCTTAATTTGTTCTGGTAGTTTATACATTTCAGTCTTAAATATAAGCCACGATGCAGGTAATTTAAAGATTATTGCTCCAGTAAGAAAAGCATCACACACAATGATATCTTCAGTTTTCAATTTAGCTACTAAGTTTTCAAGATCAGTTACCTGAGGAAGAATGGCTTTCTCCTATCTGAATTCAAAACTCATGAACTTATCAACCAAGTGAGTCTTGGAGACCTTCTCCTCCTTTTTGAATTCATCCAGCAGATTATCCTCTATTCCTTAGCTATTCCGTACTTCATGTAAACATCTGCTAACCAATCTGAAATACTGTTTAACAGAAACTCCCTACACACTTCCTCATCTCTGATCCAAGTGGCATCATCCACATCTTCAGTACACTCATCATAAGTCGTTTGACAGGTATAGAATATCTTCATGAATTTCATTCCATATTGTGCTTTCCTTTTCCAGCTATTGAATTCAGAACTACTAAACATCTCTAGTTTAAGAACCTCATACGGTCGATCATGTTTTTCCATCTTCAGAAATAAACGATGAGTTCCTAAAGTTTGAGAGTATGTTGTGAATTATTACGACACAAGTAATTTAGATAAAAAAGATGATTTATCTGTAAATCTGCCAACTAATAACAGAATAAATAGATTAGATAAATTGCACGGATCTAAAAGTTAGATGAGTACCCAGATCTGATGAAGAACACAGTCGATTAATTTTGGGTTCGGACCCGATAACACAAGAACAGATCTTGCAAGTGTCAACTGAAGATCAAAAGTCAAAATGAATTTGGGTTTAGTCTTCGGGTTCAGATCTACATAGCAGAACGAACATGAGGATGAAGAAGATGAGGCACGGCGACTGAGGGAGGTGTGGCGCCATCGATCAACGACTAGTCACGACGATGACGAAGGCGGCTCAGTCGATGTCACACGAGATCAGGATCGTCTTCTCTGGTCGACGCCTCGACTGAAGGTCGGCGAGCGTTGGTGGGAGCAACGACGACTGGCCAACAGAGCCCCTTCGACGACTGGCGGCAAGCATCTGTGGGAGCAACGACGCCGATAATGATGGCGATCATCGGCAACGATGACCGCGACGGCTTCGAGGGTTTCAACGGGATCCGACGAGAACGACGGGATCCAACAGAGCTCCTTTTACCCTCTTAATTAATCTCACAATTGATTAATATAATATCTCAAGATTGTTAAGTTTTGTGAGAAATTAACAATTGGAAATTAGGGTTAATATCTAGATCTAAGTTGCTTGAGATATTCACCCTAGGTATCAAAATTGGAATACCAAGACTGTTATCACAAGCCAGTATTTATTCCTAAATACTGGTTTGGGTATCGGGTTATAAGCCCACAAATCCGCGTTCCAATATCTAATCAATTATACGTTTAATACACGTGTTACACATATGCACATGCAATATTTATATAGAGAGAATATACCAATATATCCAACAGAAAGAACAACCAAAAGCAACACACAAGAACACACGAGATTTTTCGAGGTTCACCCAAAACAATGGCTACTTTCCTGCGCAGAGGCACTCCTGCGATTTCCACCAGAAATATGAAGATTAGGTTCACAAATCTCTCAAGAACTCACCACCAAGGTGTAGGGTTTCTCTCTATCTTCCCCTCTCTTAATGACGGCTGGTAGATCTCTATTTTCTTTTCACTTAACCCTAAAATCGTACACAATACAATATATAGAATTCTACAACTTTAATCTCAGTCGCTCATCAATCAGCGTCGGGATGGTTGACCACAACATCATGACGGTCGACCGGTTCTTTCCTTCGACTGCACGAAGTCCAATAGAGAGCAGGTCAGTCGACTGCGTGATCGACCGGTCGCCTCTTCAAGTTACAGAATTGAATCAGAGAGCGGGACGGTCGACTGCGTGGTCGACCGTACACTTGCCTGGAGCGCGGTCAGGGGGTGCGGCTGACCGCAACTCTGCCTTTAGCTTCAAACCACTTCTGACAACTTGCTCCCACTTCGACTCTCCTTCTCATCTGACTTCTCCAACCCCATTATCGTGTATTGGATCCACAAATCCCAACAAGTCCATGAAGCAAGTTATAATGACATTCTATCAAATTCTTTTCCAAGTAGCAAATGATTTCTTTTGTTTATTCTCTTAATAATTCAATGTGTTGTTTAAGTAGTATCATTCCACTTGTAATGAGACAAGTAGATAAAACATTAGATGTGTATGAAAAATGTCAAATAAACATGAATAATTGAGCGAATCTAGTACCAATAGACAACTGGATTGACAGTATGAATATGGAAGCTACAAAAGGTTTCAACCTTTGTCGCTGTTCGACCTCCTAAATAAACACGTCTCCTATCCTTGAGCCATGTGCTAGAGCCTGCAACACAAGAACAATCTTGTCAAATACGTTTTGAATGTCCTCTAAAAGCATTTGAATAGCCCTGATAATGAAATAAGGTATTACATCAGGCCAAAACCAAATAAACCAATAAGTTTGTTACCACTAACCACCTTATAATATCTATCATCTGTAGGATATTCATATTTTCAACTGACAAATGTTGTCAACCTAATTAAATTCAAGCATTCAGAGAAAATAAAATTTATTACTGTTGAATATCATTGCTTATGGAGCTGTATGTTAAGTTATTTATTGATTACCCTTAAAGTTGATGTTTTGATGTTTCATGAAAAAATATAGTAGAACCATGAAAATCTAAGAACTACTTTACATATTATGCTTACCCAGCCAATGGACAAACTCAGACTATTGGATAGTCACAAGTATTGACCATTAAAATTCGTATTAAGTTGAATTTAGGTATCTTGTAAAGAGTCAGTTAGCATTCGTAACCTTTCTTAATTCAGAGTCCTCTTTACCACTTCATGCCTTCTCCATCCTGATATAATTTTTAGATTATAAATTTTCCAAATATATATCTCTAATAACTCTTAACCTATTGTTACATTCCTTAGGTTGTTGGGAGAGGGTGTTGAGGTGTATAATGAAGCTCCTCTGAGAAGGTCTTTTAAAGCATCGTATGAGCGATTTTCTAAACACTACAAATCACAAAGGCAATAACGGCATTTTTAACGTATAACAGCGTTTTAAAACACCGCTATAGGTCATAGCGACGTTTCAGCCAACGCCGCGCGAAACGGCGCTAGATCGAGCATCGGGACAAGTGAAGGGTCTATGTCGGCATTTTTATCAGGTGCCATTATAGACGATAGACTTATGCCGGCGGTTACAAAATGCCTGTATGTCTCTTCTCGAATTGGGTATTCCAAAAAATTTGAACTATCCCGCGATTTCGAAACGTCGGGATAGTTATTTTATTTTTTAAACTGACATAATCTATGGCGGCGTTGTATACAAAGCACCGGGATAGACTCATTTGGATGATGCATACTTTAGCCTATAGCGACAAAGAATCTGTTTTTGCCTCTTTCTGGATGGCGTTTCGAAACGCCGTAATAGGTGAAATTAGATTAACTTAGGTTATATCTATCCTGGTGTTTTTAGGAAAAAACGCCGGGACAGGTACAGTCTGTTTTTGCCAATTCCAATTAAATTTTCAAATAAAAAATACAGATAATTAATCACATATTTGAAATACCTGTAATCACATCAAAATTGAATTCTCAAATATTCAAATCAATACTAACAACATAACAAACACATATATCAACTGATCACAAAGAGTACATATAAACTGATCACAAAGAGTACACAAACAGTACACAAAGAGTACTAAAGCAAAGACTAGAACTACTAGTTCATACGAGACCAGATTATATATGGAAGGTTTACAGAGTTTTTGCTATATAAATGTAGCAAGAAGTGAAGGGAAGAAAGTTAAATGCATCATGCCACGATAATGAAATTTGACACACCTCCTGGATCTTCATCTGTATTCAATAAAGAAGAATATAAGTGCATGACCGATAGAGTAATTCATAAAATTTACTGAGAAGTGATTCATCGGCTAGATGCAACGTGTCTGTATAATATTATTTATCGGAATATGCTTAAAAGAATATATAATGCACAATATTGGCTAGGTGCTGCTTCCATTCCCATTAGTTGCATGCACATGACTAGAAATCGAAGGTATTCGTTGTCCCTGTATAATGCACAATATTGGCAAGAAATGAATTATGTAGCAAAAAATAAATTTGGGATACAATGGGAAACAACAAGAAGTAGTTAAGGTTACAAAAAGATCAAAGAAGCAATCATATATTTTACAAAAAAAATTTGGGATACAATGGGAAATTCCATTTTTACAAAAAAAATTGCAGATTAATTACTGTTCCAGATGTTGGATTCTCAGCAATTTTATTTTGTTGGGAGATCAAAGAAGCAATCATATCTTTCAGGCCTTGAATCTCTGCCTACATCTTGAACATGTCGGGATAGGGTGGATGACCAGAGTTAGATGCACGACAACCAGATACCTATGATCCAACACATATCCGATATACATTAATCCCATCTTCCACTCACAATCAAAAGTCACGCTAATTCAAATTCAAATGTCAATTCTAACTTACCTTTGAGGGTGTTGGCCCCAATCACATTCCCTGCACACGACCGGGTCGCTCTCTCCCCCTCACAACAGAGATAGCTTCACGCTGAATCGTTAATGGGTCTACTGAAGAAGATGACGACCTCTCCGCAATCAGGGCTCTAGCGTCCTTCTGTAAAAGAGAGAAAAAGTCAACATTAATATTAATAAATTACTTCTATACTTAAATACCAAATTAAAATTAGTTTGAAAGTTTCATATTTACCACTATATCGGTTGCAAGCTGATCCCGGAATGTCCCATCCTTGCTTGTGTGGGTAGTTTCAAAAAAATCTACCTCTCCTATACTCTCTCCATCGGTTGACGCTTCCTATATATAAGATTGATGCAGTAGTTAAATCATATAAAGGCAGAAATTACCCAAAAACTGTTTAAAACCATTTTAAAAATGCTTCCTATAAAATGAAATTTTCATTACCAGCTCATCCCGCACAACGGCAAAGCTGCCGCTCCCCGTAGTTTGCTTCACCTTCATCTGCCTTCTGTTGCTCAGACCAATTTCAGCTTTCCTCTATACAATTTTGATAATCTGAATATATGTTTATATTTACCAAAATCAATGAAATATATAAACAATGAAATAAAATTACCTTTCCATTATCCGATTTCCAAAAGTGGACAAGAAATTGTCAATCTTGTGCAGTAACGCATTTGGGAATAGACCTTGTGTTTTCGGCCTCGATCTTCTCCTCGTCACAGTACATCCCTTTTAAAAAGCTCTTGTGATCCCTCGGTCTTCTCCTCGTCATAGTACCTCCCTTTTAAAAAGCTCTTGTGATCCCTCCACTTCTTCGATATCGATTTGTTGACCCTTCCAGCAAGAGCATCAGGGATTGCAAACTTTTGCTGCAAAATGATATTAATTGAAGATATATATAGTACTATCACTTAAAAAACATTCAGGGATACGAGGATTTCGCCATATTTACTCAATTAAAGAAAATAGCATAAATATTTGAAGGAATGACTTGGAACAGATCAGTGAAGGAGAATATATGGCAGTTGGTAACTTAAAGTAGGAGGTGACCAATAAAAGAGCTGAATGTAGGAAAATAATTTGATACTTTTCATATTCATATCTCCCTTGTGTGTAATTAACTAACAACAAAGTTCTCTCATCATATACAAACAATCACATAACAAGCAGAAAAAGAATCGAAGACTTTCCATCACTCAGCAACTGACCATAACTAATTGCTCATGGTCGTATTGTAATGAGTAAGTAGCCACAGGTGCATGTGTCAATCACATGTTAGTATGCCAAGTGTGTGTAGCCACATACGTGGGATAACTGGATCTAGTTATCATCAAAATTACATGTTGAAAGAGTCAAAAAAGATATATTAAGTATATATTTAACCTAAGTACATACATCCTTTTCTTTGAGATGCCAAAATTCATGTATACACCATATTGGTTCATGAATGCATCTTTCTCAACCATGAGCCCCACGAATTAAATTTCAAGAAGCTTCAAACTAAATTTCCTTTTTGTATTAAGGCATGTAATGACTATTTGTATTTGCATGTTATATAATACAACAGGTGTTAAGAGAACTACAACTACAAACTGAAGAAAGTGGTCGATGATTGCAAGAGTTTCTGGAAAATCAAAATAAAACGCGAGAAAAAATGACAATAACCAAAATTTCTGAAGAAGTGCGATCTAAGCTATTATGTCACGGACTAATAGATGAAGACCATTATTATTCTCTTAGTTCTCGCAATGTTGATCAGTCAACCTGAGCCGATCAGTTATCTTATCCTTTGTAACTCATCTAGTCAGGCTGAATAATTTTCCTGCTTCCTCCTTCCTTTCACAACTATGGAAAGAATGCCATCAGTGGTTCAAATCAGATGGACAGTATTATGTATTAGATGGGGTGTTTGATGTATACTTCAAAATTATTATTGTACTGTTTGATCTTTCTGTGCAAAACCCGCATCAAATGTGATGATATCTTATTTATAGATAAGGCCACTCTGAATTTTCTATTTAACCCCAAAAAGGATGTCACTTTCATTTTAAATGGCGATAAGCCATAGTTTGGTTGTTACAGTGGCACAATAAAAGATTATATCTTTTTTATCTTGTCCTCTTTTCAGTTTTTCGCCTCCCTATCTAATTTATCTTTGTTTTGATTCGTACCTTTGGATTTAATTGATTGCATAGGGAGTAATGACTCGTTTTTTGAAGAAAAGGTGGAGTCTGCTCACCCTGCTTCATTAATAAGGGATTAATAAAATAAACTCAGAGTACTGAGTCTACTACAAAGTCCGAGTAATGACTCGTTGTTAGTCCAGTTTCAGTTCTAACTTCAATACTGCACTTTTTGAGTGCCTACATAGGTTAATGCTTTCCTTGTTACTGATTTGCTAGCACTGTCTCAAAGAATTACAGTACTCTAAATTATCTGATTAATTTGCTTCAGTTTGTTGCCACTATACCAATTAATTTTCTTCTGTTATCTAACTTTTGTATAAAATGCTTTCCAGCACATACAGTTGCCACAAAGCAAAATGGAACAGACTTATAAGACAGACGCCAATAGATCATATAAAATAGTTTTAGGTGAATGTCATTTTTTGATTGATATATAGATGGATGGTATTAGTATGTTTTTCAAGTATCATCAGAGAAAGTATGATTAAATTAATTAGACTGTGAGGACGATCCTGGATGAACCTGATAGGATATGGAAGGACTCCATAAAATGAATGACATTAAAGAGCTCTAATAGATTACACAATTTAACAAGTTTTTTCAAAATAGTTCTATCATCAATACTGTTATATCATTAAATATGAGAGATTAAATATGAATATACCTTAATCGCATCGAAGGCCATCATTTTGGTTGTGTTGGTACTTTCGACCAACTCTCATAGCATAGCGGAAGGATAAGAGGAAATCTGGCTACTACACCACAAAATTTTCCGAGCTTACTCCCGGCCTCTCCAATTGGTTGATGGACATTGTTCATATTGTTGGAAATTGGTTCCATCGTATTCCACTCATCAAGACGTATAAAATGATGTACTCATATGTCCAAAATGGATTTCAAATGAATGAAATATTCGCCTCCGAAGTTAGCTTATTAAAATGAAGAATTGGACTTTTGCTTGATATGTGACATTGAAAGTTAGGCCCATGTCGAAAAGGAGCAAAAAGCAAATGAAGTTATAAGTTAAAAACTGAGCCAAAGGGGTGTGCCCCTAGGGGTACGAATATTTTCTCGGCCGGGCCTGGGCCTAGGCTTGGGCTTGGGCTTAAAACAGTAAACTTTTTTTTTTTTTTGCAAATTCCGGTTCTGAGTTGATACTAGCTGGATACGGGCTGTTGCAACTGTCATGACAGTTTTTGTCTGAACAGTTGCGAAAACCGCCAAGGGCCTAGGGCTATAAATAGGACTGATTTCTGATCAAATCCGAGTTCAATTTGCATCTTCCCTACCATCTTGTATCCTTGTATTAGTGTAGACATATCACACAAACGCTGTCATATCCTTTTTCGACCGATTCTCCATTATTCTACTGTAAGTTATTGAAGTTTTGACTGTTGTATCTTGGGAGACGTCTGCTGAATAAAAACTGTATACACCGTCGCATTGGCAGAATTAAACGTCTTAAGCACATTATTTCAACAAGCCTCAGTCTTCCTATATTTTCTTCACCATATTCAAGGTCGGAATTGAAGATAATATATCTTCTTTCTGTGCTTTGTGTACAGTTTTATACGCTGTTTGCGAAATAATTCCTTAATTCACAATTATCTATGTTCGAATTGAAGATATATTATCTTCCTTTTGTTCTTTGTTGATAGTGAAGTCTACTGTTGTTGTAACAGTATAATTGTTATTAAATTCAAGTAGGAATTTAATTAGTTTCTTTTATTAATTTTAATTACAAAATTAATTTTGCCTACTTAAGGAATAACAACTTAAAACGTTTATTGTTTTTCTTTTGTAGACAACAATATGACTACCAAAACAGAACTCCCGAAAATGGTTAATAATATGCACAACACGCCCGAGAATTTCAAAGGGGCTGACTTCAAGACTTGGTAGAGCAAAATGCTCTTCTATCTCACAACCCTTGGGTTGGATAGGTTCCTCGAGGAGGAGGAACCTAAGCCCGCTGAGGGGCAGACTCCAGAAACTCATAAGGAGACGGTTGCAGCAATGGATGCATGGAGGCATTCGGACTTTCTTTGCAAGAACTACATCCTTAACTATCTGGATGAAGTTTTGTACAAGATATACAGTCCACTTACTATTGCAAAGACCTTATGGACTGCTCTAGCCAACAAATACATGACTGAGAGTGCCAGCTTAAAGAAATTTATCATGGATAAATTTATGGACTACAAAATGGTGGACTCTAAGTCCGTCACTGTCCAGATGCAGGAGCTTCAGATCATTATTCATGAGATTGAAGCCGAAGGCCATAAGGTTGGCGAATCCTTTCTAGTGGAAGTAATCATTGGAAAGTTGTCACCATCTTAGAAAGACTTCAGGTATTACCTCAAGCAAAAAAAGAAGGAAATATCCTTGGAAGATCTTGTTGTCAGGTTGAAGATGGAAGCAGACAACCGAGGAACAATCAAGTTCAAAAGCGAGGAGGCTAAAGTACATGTTGTGGAAAGCTCCAACAAGAAGAAGGGCAGCTCCAACAACAACAAGAAGAATTCCAAGAAGAGGCCAGATCAAGGATCCAGAGACAAGAAGCCCAACAAGAAGTTCAATAAAAGTTGTTGGATTTGTGGGAAGCCTGGTCACTCTGCCAGAGACTGTCCTTTCAAGAAAACTGGTGGCACTTCAGAAGCAAATGTCACTGAGAACATCACTTCAAGCATCGATGACCTAAACTTGTTTGTTGTTGTTTCTGAATGTAACCTAGTACAACATCCCGGACAATGGTGGGTAGACACAGGTGCTACTCGGCACATATGTTTCGATAAGTCACTGTTCTCGACTTATCAGAAACTGGATCACGAAGAAAAACTTTATATGGGCAATTCTGCTATGTTGTTGGTCGAAGGCTGTGGACAGGTCATCCTGAAGTTCATGTCTGGCAAGAACGTCACGCTGAATGATCTGATTCACGTGCCAGACATCCGTAAGAACCTTATTTCTGGATCTGTGCTCTCCAAGAAAGGCTTTCGGATTGTGATTGAGTCAGACAAGTTGGTGCTGACCAAGGCTGGGGTTTATGTTGGGAGGGGATATCTGTGTGATGGATTATTCAAAGCTAATGTAGCCGTAATCGGCAAAAACCAAATGTACTCTAATTCTATGATTAATAAAAATTCAGTTTCTTATTTGCTTGAGTCTGAAATAATTTTATGGCATGATAGATTAGGGCACATAAATTTTCGAAAGATGAAAAAACTTACAAATTTAGGTTTGATTCCAAAATTTAAATTTGATAAAAATCACAAGTGTGAGACTTGTGTAGAAGGAAAAATGGTCAAGAAACCATTCAACATAGTAGACAGGAGTACTGAGCCGTTATGCTTAATTCATACTGATTTATGTGATTTCAAATCCTTACCCACGAGAGGTGGGAAAAAGTATTTTATCACATTTATTGATGATTGCACTCGGTATTGCTATGTCTTATTTACTAAATAGTAAAGAAGCAATTGCAACATTCACAAAATACAAGGCTGAAGTAGAAAATCAGCTTTACAAAAATATCAAAGTATTGTGGTCTGATCGAGGTGGAGAATATGAGTCTCCATTTGCAAAGTTGTGTGAAGAGTATGGAATTATCCACCAAACAACAGCCCCATACTCACCTCAGCAAAATGGAATTGCATAAAGAAAGAACAGAACATTGGAAGATATGATTAATGTCATGCTTATAACTTCTGGTCTACCTACAAACTTGTGGGGGAAAGCCTTATATATGTCGAATCACATATTAAATAGAGTCTCACACATGAAAACTAATTCTATTCCATATAAGCTATGGAAATGGCATATGCCTAATTACAAATACCTCAAAGTGTGGGGGTGTTTGGCTAAGGTGTCGGTTCCTTTTCCCAAGAGAACCAAACTTGGACAAAATACTGTAGATTGCTATTTTCTAGGCCATGCCGAAAATAGTAGTGCATACAGATTCTTAGTCTTCAAGTCTGAAGTATGAGACATCAGTGTAAACACAATCATTGAGTCAAGAGATTTCATATTCTTTGAAGATGTGTTTCCACACAAAAGAAATAATTGCTCAGTAGCCGTGACATCCAGCTCGACCGACCACTATAGGTCCTCCACTTTCACATCAAAGGCAAACCCCTCGATTTTAAGACTTGGATACCTTATCTTCATGTGAGTAAGGGTCGTGTCGTACCCCACATCCTGGGTGTCGAGCACCTGTAGTAAGGTCTCATCCAACTCCTTTTTATCCTTATTCGACCACTGAGCCGCCTCATCCAGCTCGCCTCGCAGTCTTTTCTCCTCAGCTTGCCAGACTAGCCGCTCCTAGGCCTATTTCTCCTTTTTGTCCAGCAACTCCTACCGAGGCTTTTATCTTTCTTCAACTCATTCTTAATCTCCTTGGTAGCCCGCCAAAGCTCCTGATGTTTGGTGCACCAACTTCCTACACTTCTCCTTGGATTCCATGGCCTGTGCGAGCATTGTGCCGAGTTTCTGCTTCAACTCGGCCCCAGTGACGGCAACCTGCAGAAAGGAAATATTAGAGGAAATGAAAACCAAGGAAGGATGCCGGCGACAAGTAAGATATCCTTACCACGATTGAAGCTTAAGCACAATGAGTGTAAACCTCGTCCTGGGCCTCCCTCCGTAGAGCCACCAGTTCTCTAAGACTAGCCATGTTTTTGACCACCTGGGCTGAATTCACACAGTCTGTCATAAGGTCCGCCCCCATGATAGTCCAGGAGAGAATCCACGCATTCGCCGATGAAGGCGGCCTCAGTGTCGTCCCACCACCTGGTCGTAGAGTCTCCTTGCAATGGCTAATGACCCCGTAATGTCCGGGGGGTCAATACCCTTGCCCTTCTTCTTCTTTTTCGGAGGCACAACCAAAGAAGGGGAGTGGGGGGCATTTTGAAGATCCCTCATTTGTCTTCTTCCCGTCAGGACCCTCGACCATCACAATCCCCTCTTTGTCTGACCTGGCCTTCCCCTGGACCGCTTTCTTCTCTACCTCTGCCTTGATCTTTGCCCCTACCTCGACTCGAGGGTTAGCCTTGGCCTTAGCCTCTGCCTCAGCTCTGGCCCTAGCTTCGGCCTCAGTCCTGGCTTGATCCTCGGTTGTCTCCCTATCAGCCTTCGTGGCTAGGCGCCTTTCCATCAAGAGTGCGTCGGAAACCATGATTGAAAGAAAAATAAAGTTGATAAGGGCGTAACGAAGGCACTGAAGAAAAATCATGAAGAGAGGGTAGGCAGAAGAAACCAATATATAGGCATGAAAGGGATGTCGGATACTATGCACTGACATGTCAAGCTTGGAACATGTGGGCCCTCAGACCGTTGGTCTCCCTGTCAGCGAGACCCTTTGATTTACCACTCCGAGCTTTTGTTACTTTGAAATTCGGAGTCCGACACGGTCTCAATCACGAACATGACCCAAGTCTCCAATGCTTCCGCCCAGGACAACAATTTGACCCCGAAGGACCATCCTAAAAATTCAAAGTTCACAACAGAATAAAGGAAAAAGTATTATTATTTCATTAGAAATAACCAGGTACATTTGGTGGTGGCTAGTCCGTGTTCAACAAAATACAACTAAAATGAAAGTTAAGGTAAAGGGGGCTCCTCCCCTGAAACCAGATGAGCATCGACCCCTCCTGCTATCTCGAGAATAAATCTATCATCTGATCCCAACTCCAAAAGGAATCTTGGTGGGGGTCATGGTCGAAACCTCCAGTGAGGGCAGATGAATGCAGCCATCACTTACATCTTCGAAAGCCCGTCAGTAGGGTTGACGTCAACTCCCGGGTCAAAAAGAATTGCGCAAGGAGTCACAGTAGGAGAAACAAATTCCGGATCATACTCAAGATGGCCAAGACTGGGATGGGGGTATTCCCGTCGAATGCGCTCGACGGCTTGTTTGAAACCACACTCCTCGCCATCGACAATCTCTTATGCACCAACCACTAACTCCGACCAGACTTTAGCCAATTGGCGCTCCAGCGCATCTTTCTCATCCTACAATGCCATATGGGCAGACCGTTCCTCACCCAGGTCATCCTCTGTTCCCGCCAACCTTTTCTCCATTTCCTTCACTTTCTTTTCCAAGGCCTCAACATGCTCACACTCCTCCTGGCATCTCCTCTTATACCGTTCCACCTTCTGCTCCGCAAGGTTGAGCGAGTGCTCATACTGACTCTTCATCTCGACACCATAGATGACACCCTACAGGAAAAACCTGAAAAGTTAGCATGGAACAGTCACACATGTAATGCAAAACACTTGCACGCTTACCTGTACGTCCCCTTGAGAAAAGCAAAGGAAACACGAGTTTGTGTTCTCTTGAGCAAGAGCCTCCCGGTCCCTCGGACGAGCAAGATCCTCCACTACTTTCCGAGCCAGCACCGACTCCATGATGGAGTCGATCTCCCTCGTCGACCGGCCTGGTCTGGGGACCCCCACAGCCTTATCATTGGCCCTTAATAATCTTTTGCCCGGTCGACTGCTCGGAGCCTCCTTCGAGCCATCAACCTTCAAAGCCTTGGGTTTTTTTGGCAAATGCTCTAAGGTGGGCATCTCGATCTTCCTATTTCCCTTACGGTCAACTAGCGATGCCTCCCGAGATTCCGACGCTAGAGTAACCGTCACACCAACTCCTGCAGAGAAAATCATATATCAAATAAGGAAATATACCAATATACTAAGCCGAAAGCAAAGGTATTTACACAAGCCAACGAAACTTAGACCATCGTCAATGAATCTCTCTTCCGACATTTGTGGCCAATCGACACTAGCGACCTTCTCGAAAAGTCTTCGAAACTCAGCATTCTCCTCCGAGCTCAGATCTTGGGACGTCGGGGCATCCTTCTTCGGCGGGCCCTCTTACAACTATTTGGTGGGAATGACCCACGACTTTGTATCTCGAACGATAAAGTACTTCTTCTTCCACCCCTTGATGGAATCTGGATGACCGTGCACAACTTGGTACCCTCGACGTGGCGAGATATACTAGCGATGGGGGTGACTTGGCAGCGCCTTAAAGCCTAAACAGGCCTAGAAATATTTGAGGTGGAGAGGAACCCTTCCCTCGCGACAGACCACAATGAAGCTTGACAACTGTTTCCATGAGTTCTACGCATACTGCATGGGGCTCAGGCCTGCCCAGTTCAACACCTCCTTTATAAAAGGATGGAGAGGAAGGTGCAGGCCGGACTGGAACATGTTGTCGTTCATTATACACAGCAACCCCGGAAGGTTGGCATTTTGACAAAGGTCGGAATGCGGAAGCATCAACTCGAATTGGGGAGGAATAGGATAAACCGCCTGAAGCGATCAAAGTTCATTAGTAGTCAAGACGCTCTTCGACTTATCCACATCTGCTATCGGCCTATTCGACAAAGGTAGAACACCGAAGCCAGCCTCACCCCTCAAATCTTCATGATATCTTCGGATAGACTCTGTCCGCAAGAGCGTCTGGTCAGGGGGCTAAATACCCTACAGCCTCGACGATCCTGGTCTACAGGAAGCCACCACTGATAGGATCTCAACTTTTGGCACTGCCTTTTCGAGATCACCCACAGGCCTCTCCACGCCCAGAAACCTTGGTCTCATCGACTCTAGACACGATCTGGACATCTGGCTCCGCTTCTCTGAGATCGCCCATAGGTCTCTCCTCTCCCAGACTAGCCTTGGTCTCATCGGCCCTAATCTCTTTCTTGACTCTGCTATGATCCTCTCCCTCAGAATCAGAGATTCCTTCAATATCCACATCTGGCTCCGGCGAGATCACGTGTGTGGACCCCGAGTTCAGAGGCTCACTTCTCTGTGAAGAGGGCCGACTGTACGAACTCACGGATGACCCACCTCGTGAAAAGCTGGCGTCTGACCCACTACCATCACCAGAAGAGGATGAACTACCGATTTATACGGCTGACATATCCAGAATTACAATCATGAATAGAGAAATTCTAGATGTGGAGAAAGTAACCACTCACAGTGGTGGGAGGGAGCAATTTTTTAGAGCCTGACTACTTTCGGAACTGTCAGGACGTGCCGTCCCCTCGAATTCTGTGAACGAAAGACCTTCGAATGATCATTATCACGTGTCGACTCCTCAAGATCCACGAAATTAGACGTGGCAAGAAGCCATGTGGGCAGAAGATTTAATGCCTCCCGTTCCATCTGATCAATACAAGACTTCAGCTGGAAGCAACTGACACCCTGGTTCGAGCCTTGGCACCATACTTTGAGAATGGTGCCCCGATTACGAGCTTTTCGCAGTTCTCGCCATCCATAAAGTTCACCTCGGACCTATACCTCGATAGGACATGCTTATTCTAAATTCCCGTAATCTGATGTGGCCGTCATGCTAATGTTTTTCCCATGGGTTATCTACTCATCGAAAACGACCAACTGCTCACTCCCGGGAGTGGGGGCTCCTAATATGGGTAAAAGTCGTGGTTGATCTTCGCCCAACGATTCTAGCATGAATCGCAAAGCAACAGACTGGGCTTTACGCCAAACTTCTCTATTGGTCCGGGCCAAATAACTCCGCGGGCCTTTCGCAGGCCCTCTCGCACACTCAGATGGGCCACCCGCCATGCGCGCCAGGCACTCCGTCGATTACGCCAAAACCGCGCCCCTACAATCAATGATCTGATCAATTCCAGATCCAGGATCAAGGAGATTTCCGTATCGGCCGGTGATCTCTTACTAACGAACTTCTCCCCAGACCTATAAATATAACATCCATTGTACTGTTACCAGGTAATTACTTTTTTGACTACATAACCCTTTCCACTAAATCGATGTCTTCTGACTTAAGTATCGGAGGGTCTGTCGCCGGGAATACTCCCAGTGTTTCAAACTTCTTTTGTAGGTTGGCGAGTCGGCTTTCTCCCAACCAATCTATTCTACATCCATCGGATCCGAAGCTCGACGCCCGGATCACTGACCTTTCTCTGAATATAAGAACGATCACATAATCTATCGCACCGACACCCAAAAAACAGCTGCAACACGTATATACAATTAGGGGTGGGCTCGGTACGGTACCGGACTTTTTGATATTGTACCATTACCATACCAAACTAGTTCGGTTTGAAAATATGCAAACCGTTACCAACCAAAAAGTTCGGTATACCGAAACTTTTGGTATACCGACTACTTCGGTTGGTACAGTTCGGTATTGGTGTTATACCAAATATGACCCAACGAATACCTTAGTTGTAAATGTATGCATATCTCGCTATTTGCTAAAATTAGTTGGATATATTATTAAGACATGATCAGTTGATCACATAATAAAACTTAACTCTTCTTAATAAGAATTTTTTTTTATAGTAACCTTTATAGATTATTTTTATTGATTCACCATTTAACATGCTTTTTCGGGTAACATTCTCTCAGATGAGCATGAAATGGGGTATAGTTTTCAATCCTGAGGCCCTGGAGTTGTTTGTTATGAACAAGGCCGTTATTGTCTACTCTTTGTTGAAGCAGCAAAAGGTTCCAAAGCCAAAAATGAAGACAAAAGACATGGCTAAGATGCTTGGATTTGGCTTGGGAGACGAATTGTTTTACTTGATTGAAAAAACAACCTCATGATCTTTCATAATTTTATAAAGAACGAGGGATTAAAGTGAATTTGTAAATGACATCCAAATTACTTGTGGCATTTGGGCTTTGATGGATTTCAGTTTGGGTTTACACGAATTTGCAACAACAAAAAAGGGATGATGAAGAATCTAGCTCATTACTGCTATGTTTTTCATACATCGGTACGGTACGGTAAAATACTGACTGAACCTTATTTATACCGAAACCGAACCGAATTTTAGAACTCGGTACGGTTGTACCGTACCATATTTTTGATAACCGAATTTTTCGATATCGAATCGATTGGTTCCGTTGGAAAACCGGTCGGTTGGCTCATTTCGATATGATCGGCCACCTGTATACAATTATAGTTCATCTACTTCCTTTAATAACTTGTAGATCTACTTGACTCACTGCCATTGGCTTAAACAACAACATAATAATTTACGCTTCTTGCCATTCTTCCTTCTCGGATCTCCACAGTTGAATTCGCTATAAGGAAAAAATGGATTACCAATCACTTCTTCCTCCCTTGATCCTCATCTTTCTCCTCACTATCCTATACTACTACTACTTGTTCATTCGCAAACCATCACCACCCTCCAATTCGCTCACGAGATACCCCATTATCGGAACCGCCCATCACCTCATCAAGAACAGCGACCGCCTTGTCGACTGGGCTGCCGAGCTTCTCCTTGCAGGTCCAACAGACACGGTCGTCGTCTTCCCTATCGTCTTCACTATAAACCCTTCTAACATCGAACACATCACCAAGTCAAACTTCGACAACTATCCCAAATGTGCGCCCCTCTCCGCGGCCTTCCACGACTACCTCGGGGACGGAATTGTCAACTTGGGTGGCGGGGAGCAGTGGAGGCAGCAGCGCAAGTCGGCTGGGCACGTGTTCAGCACAGGCTCGTCCCGTAGCTTTGTGATGGAGAACCTGCGGCACATGATCCAAGAAAGATTGGTTCCTTTGCTGGCTGATGCCAGCAAGGCCCCGGGCCGTGTTCTTGATCTTCAGGATGTGCTTGAGAGATTGACTTTTGATAACATTTGTCGAGTTGTGTTTAATTACGATCCGAACTGCCTGCACAAGAAAGAGGAGGAGGAAGGTGAGAGGCTTTTTCGTGCATTTGAGGATGCGGGCTACCTAGTTGTTGAGAGGGCGAAATCCCCTTTCTCGGCAGTTTGGAAGTTGAAGAAGCTGTTGAATATCGGATCGGAGAAGAGACTAAGAGAAGCAATTGAGACTATCAACAAATTTGTCGAAAGATCCATCCAATCCAAGCAGACAATTAGCAGAGAAAACAGAAATTTTCTGTCTCAATTCCAGCAGTCTGAGGATCTACGAGACATGCTTATCAACATCGTATTGGCTGGCGGCGGCACTACACCTTCTGCTCTCACCTGGTTCTTTTGGCTCTTATCTTCCAGACCAGAAGTAGTTAACAAAATACGAGAAGAAATTAGACTAATCAGATCAAGTCATCAACAATTCGACAAGTCTTTCACAATATTAGACTCGCTACGCGATATGGAGTACCTACATGCAGCACTAACGGAGTCGATGAGGCTGTACCCTCCCGTATCGATGCTTGCAAGGGAGTGCAAGTCAGATGACACATTACCCGATGGCACGGTGATAAAAAAAGGGTGGATGGTGATGTATAATAATTTGGCGATGGGCCGAGCTAAGAGGATTTGGGGGGAGGACTGTTTGGAGTTCAAGCCAGAGAGGTGGTTGGTGGATGGGGTTTTTCGAGCGAAGAATCAGTTCGAGTATCCAGTGTTTTTTGCAGGACCGAGGGTGTGTTTAGGAAAGGACATTGCTTACGTGCAGATGAAGGCGGTAGCTGCGAGCATTTTGGAGAGTTTCGTGGTGGAGGTTGTGGAGGAGAGAGGGAAGCATCAAGTTTCCATGACATTGAGGATGGAAGGAGGACTGCCTGTGAGGATTAAAGAAATGAACAGAGGGCATAGATGTGATTGAATGCTTTTGTAGTGATGCATCATTTGATTTGTAGCATCTTTTAATTTTGTTCAAGTTTCTGTTACAGGCAAATTTCTAGTGAAGAAGACAATTGAATGCTTACTTACTTTTGGGGGATGTTCATGGATAGATAAAATTCATGAGTAATTGTATATGTGTAATCTCCGTTTCCGTAAATATGCATTTTCTAAATATTTTCGGTATTTCGATTTTGTGCTAAACTGGTTTCAGATCTTTTACTAAGTGTTTTATAATCGACAATTATATTCACTTTGAATAACGATGTATTTTCTATTTTTAATTGATCAACTATTTATATTTTATATTAATCATATTTGGATTTTAATGAACTTGTCAATCCCAAATTCTATTTTGATACATATTATTATTATTATTATTATTATGAGTATTATTGTTATTAATATTATTATTATCGGTAATACTATTATTACTATTATTACTATTATTTTTTAGTATTTTCATTGTTATTATTTTTATTAATATTGTTGTTATTGTTATTAGTATTATTATTATTGTTATTCTTATTATTGATGTTACCATTATTATTATTAGTATTTTTATTGTCATGATTCTTATTATTATTATTTTTGTAAAGCCCAATGTCATTACTATTATTATTATTGTTAAAGCCCATCGATTTTGACCTATATTGTATTATTTAATTATTTAATTTGAAGTCCGATCCAAGCCCATCTCCTATTAGATTCTAACCCAAATTCTAGTCTATCCTAAACCCATTAACCCAAATAATCATCAACAACCAAATCCCCACATTCTCTCATATTCACTGCCTAATAACTATTCCACTATCTCTTTGACCCTAATAATCAGCCTATTGATTCCCCCATATCTCGTTAATTGATTCCGTAACCCCCACATCCCACTAACTCCCTCTTTTATTATAATATTATAATATATATTATATTAAACCCTGCACTCTCTCTCCCGTCTCTTTCTCTCTCCCAACCTTCCTTCCTCTTCGTCTGTTCGAAATGAAAACAGAGTCTCCCCCATTCGTCTTCCTCCTTCGTCGACAAGCACCTCGTCGCTTCGAGCCGTCAACCTCCATCATCGTCGCCCCCTCGATCCCGTCCTTGTCGCCAGCCCACCGACCACTCTCGCCATTGCCAGAGGCCACCCCGCTCACCCCTGCCATCGTCTTCATCCCCCCATCACTCATCCTCTTCCTCCTCGAACCTACCGCTCGAACCCACCGTCGACTGCCCCTTGCCGAGCGCCCCCGCCCCCTGTCCTCGACTGCACCACCACTGTCCAGTCGCCTTGCTTCACTCCATCGAAGACCCCCGAGCTCGACCTTCCGCCATTGCCATCACCTCGGCTTCCTATCCTCTTCGTCTCCTGAACCATCGACTGCTCTACCACAGTCATCGCCCCATCGTCTTCTTCATTGAGTCACTCCGCCACGCCAGCACCCATCGCCATCTTCATCACCTCGACTGTCCTGTCCCCCGAGCTTCCCCCGGTTGCTGCATCGCACCGCCCTCGCCATCGCTTCCTCAGTCGCGACCGCTGCAGCCTCCTATGGTCACCACCACAGCCGCCTTCCACCGTCGAAGCCGCTCCCGCCATTGCCGCTACTGCTCTATTACCGTTTGCAGTGGTGGAGTGCATCTTCGATATGGACCCTTGATCGTGATCATGATTCTTGATCTTTTGATCTTGGCCCTTGATCATGTGGAGATGCTGGATCTCGGCCGTCAATCGCTTTGATCGTCTTGATCTCGATCGCTTGGTCTTAAATCTTGATCTCGATATTTGATCTCAGTTGTTGGTTGCTTGATCTTGAACTTGATCGTCGATCGTCATCAAAATCCGTACCAGATCGTGATCATCACATCGATGTTTGCTTGGTTTGCCATCGTCGCCGTTGCCGTCGGGATTCTCATCCCGTTATTCTAATATTTTTGGATCTAACGTCCTTGTTAAGGGCAAGTTATTTTCCCTCGAATTGTTATTGTATCGTATTCGAGACGTTTATTGAATTCTGCGAGTAGATCTATATTGATTATCATATATCGTCTATTGTTATCTATCGTTGGGATACTATGGATTTATACGAGCGAATCCAAGTAGTAGTCTTGACTTCGTGCCGTCTTTTTGCCTTCGATTTATAGAGATCTTGCATGCATTCAAGTAGTTAATTATTGAATATATGAATAGGGATTGTTATTGTAATTCATATTATGACATTACACGACTATTGTAGATGGTATGATAGTGTTGAATGTTATATGATTGATGTTGGTGTTTTGGTTGATTGTGATTAGTAAGATTATGGACATTATATATCTTAATACCATGATCACATAGATGTAACTTGATGTGATTTATTTTTTCAACCCCTTACTCATCGTTCATAACATCTTAATTATTTAATTCATGAAAAATATATTGAGACCCTGAAATTTACTGTCAACCTGAACATTATCATGCTGTTTCGACCTAGATAATGCCATCAAAATCAATAACTTTCTGAATATGAAATGTAGCCCCATATTTCTAGTTTCCAAAACATCCAGAATTTTTGAATTTCGACTTAGATTGCATGAGTTATGTCCATTTTACTACTGCTGCGTTTTATTTCCAGATTTATGCATATACCATGTAAATATGATTAAATAGATGAATTAATGATCAAATATTAGCATGATAATTTTCAGATTGATAGTCAACATGTTTAGGGTAATGAAAATTATTTTTACTGCTTTTTAAAATGAATATTTAATGCTTTTACAACTGAAACTAGTTAACATTAATAACCAGCCAAAACCTGTAACCTGTAAAGAACACTATAATTCACCTAGATACTGTTGTCGGAATTTGGACTTTAAATATGCATTAGAACAGGGCAGGAGTCTAGTTTCTGGAACTTCTGACGGATCCACTTTTTCTATTCTGTAGCAACAGAAATTCTGATTTTGGTGCAGCAACCTACTGCTGTCCAGAATTGGATTTCGATGTTTGATAATATATAATTGAATCTATACTGTTATATTTGGTGCATTTAATTGTATAGAGTACATTACATGATCTTAGGGATGTGTTGTCATCATTCTAGTGTCCCTTATTAATTGCCTTATCGTTTTTCCATTATTATTCTGTCCATATTGTTCCCTATTAGTATTGCATGTTGATTTAATAAAGAATGTTAATCAAGTAGGGGTTAGGGGTTAAGGGTTGACTAGAGTCGTTGATAATGTAGTGACTGTACTTGGAAATGTGAGCCTCGTTCCCAAAATATCTTTATCGTCAATGTGCAAGAAATTGCATCAATGGCCAGTGTTATCGTTATTATTATCGTTTATTGTCATCGTTATCAATCATCGTTATTGCACATTGCATCGTTATCATTTTGCTATTGTTCATTACCATCGACTCTATTGTTTATTGAATTCATTGTTATACCGTAAATGTCATTGTTTCTCTGTTTCTCTACTTGCTGTCCATGACTTGCTCTAAGGACAATTTTTTTTCTCTCTTTTAGATAAACAACTTACAGGTGATCAAGGAAAATTTCTTGATGGATTAGGAGAACACCAATGGTGAAAGAATTGAATTTGCATCACCGCATAAATAATTATTGTTTTGTGTTGCCGCTGGTTTCAGTGTGGGGGCAAGCAGATGAATTTGTGGGTTCGTGAGAAATCAAATGGGTCAAACCTGACCTCTTCCACTGTAGTTTGGCTGGCTTCTCACTGTTCCCGTTGACCTGCAAAATGTTCGAAACACCGGAGTTGATCCTGACGACGAACCCTCTGACGCTCTTGTCAGTACTCAGAAAGGAATATGAAAGAGCATTAGGTTGGCAAAGAGAGATCACCTTATAACAGTATGAGGTAGGGGGTATTTATAGTCGTCGTGGGGATATGCTTCGAGATAAGAATAAATCTCTACTCCCCAATGCGGATGGACAGAAGTGGTTAGAACCACCTCCTAGAGATAAGGACGAGCCAGGATTTCTCCATATCCTTTTGAACTGGTCCTCAACGTGTTGGGACCCACACCCAGTTGAACGGATCCGTTCATGGGTTACTGGGCTCTGGAGGAGAGACCCAGTTCCCATTTCGGACCCGTTTGTAGGTGAAAATTTAACATTTTGCCCCTGTAAACTTTAAGATTCGTGCTCGATTTGAACGATCCCGATTTAATCCTATTTTTAGCCAAATCACAAGCCCCCCACTCCTAAATACTATTAGCTACAGCCTTTGGAGAGTAGTTTTGCTATTTTAATGGCATACAAGATTTTATCGGAATTCGTAAAGGGAGTTCGAATCCTTCGGGGAGTAACGGTGTTTTTCTGAGCCGGCGACATGCCCAAGATCGTTCTTAGGCTCTTCTAGACTTTTGGTGATTTTTCCTGATTTTTTAATTATTTTTTGAATCCTTTATTCAACTTTGCAAAGCGATGATTTATTTTTCGAGAGTACTAATTAATCATTTTAGCCAACAATTATTAACTCAGAAGCTTAAAAAATATTTTCCCGAATTTATAATTATTGTTTAGAATTTTTAATGAATTTTCTTAAATTTTTAATCATTTCTGCAATTTTAAATAAATAATTTGAATTATAATTAAAATAAAAAGGATTTAATCAAAGAATTATGAGGTGGCACGATCTGGGACGTGCATCGCTCATTAGCACGAATTGCTGAACAATCCGAGGTCGGATCAGCGCGTCGTTGTCGTGGCTAGATCTGGTGCCTCGATCAAACTATGATGCGAATTTTGAGGTGATCTGACGGCATGCGTGGGCTTCCAGCTCCCCCCCTTTTCGTTCGGGACCACGTTTGTTCAACGAGCGGCGGCGAACGCGTCGAACGAGACGTCAAACGTGGTGAACAATAGGGGAGTGATACGTGTCACTGGGGCCATTGACTGGTCAATGTCTTTCGCTCACAATACGTTCGAGAATACGTCTGTTCGACGACCAGTGGCGAACGAGTCATCGAACATGGCGAACGACTGGGGAACGACACGTGGCACTGGCAGCACTGACTGGTCAACGCGTTTTGCACCTTTTACGTTAGGAATCACGTCTGTTCGATGGCCAGCAGCGAACGTGTCGAACGAGTCGTCAAACATGGCAAACGACTGGGGGACGACATGTGGCACGAGCAGCATTGACTAGTCAACGCATTTTGCACCTTTTACGTTCGGAATCACGTCTGTTTGATGGCCAGCAGCGAACGTGTCGAACGAGTCGTCAAACATGGAAAACGACTGAGAGAAGACATGTGGCACGGGCAGCATTGACTAGTCAACGTGTTTTGCTCCTTTTACGTTCAGAGTCACGTCTCTTTGACGGCCAGCGGCGAACGTGTCGAACGAGTTATCGAACGTCGCGAATGACTGGGGGACGACACATGGCACTGGCAGCGTTGACTGGTCATTTTGCTCCTTTTACGTTCGGAATCATGTCTGTTCGACGACCAGCGGCAAACGAGTCGAACGACTGGAGGACGACACGTGGCATTGGCAGCATTGACTAGTCAACACATTTTGCTCCTTTTACGTTCGGAATCACATCTGTTTGATGACCAAAAGCGAACATGTCGAACGAGTCGTCGAACATGGAGAATGACTGGGGGACGACACGTGTCGAACGAGTCGTCGAACGTGGCGAACGACTGGGGGATGACACGTGGCACTGGCAGCATTGGCTGGTCAACACGTTTTACTCCTTTTAAGTTCAGGCAGTGAAGAACGTGTCGAACGAGTCGTCGAACGTGGTGAACGATTGGGGGACGACACGTGGCACTGGAAGCATTGACTGGTGTCACACCTCACTTTCCAAAAAAGAAATGCGGAATACGGATACGTGACTAAGCCCAGGGAATGATTTTCATCATCCATAAGCTTTTCAGAATCTTTACAACATCTCACAGAAATAATCAGAGTCAGAAGCAGCAGAGTCAACCAAGTATGCATAATCGAATCAAATATACCAACAGAAATTTACTTGAAACCAAAATATAATTTAATCTCAAATAAATCAGATCTGAATAAGTCAATATCCTGGGTTATATTGCCCAAATACAAAATAAATCCAAGTACAAGATACATAATTCAAAATAAGCAACAAGGAAAGAAGTTGATATAGAAAAAATCTCCAGGAACTAGTATCTCATCTCGCCTATCCCATTTGGCAGCTGATCTCTAAAATCTGCAATTTAACAAATTGCAGGAAAAAGGAAAAGAGAAAAAAAAACTCCCGTCAATGTAAGTTACGGGCCGCTTGTAGTGCAGGATACAAGTACATGAGAAAAATAACAAATATAAAATAACAGTAGAACTAACATAACATGGTATAAGTGTGTCATCAAAATAAAACATCTAACATGAATCAAGAAAACAGAGTCAAGTAAAATGATATACTAACAGGTACAAGTAACATGTATCAAGTGTCAAGTATCATGCAAGCAGGTAAATAAGTAACAGGTGTCAGGTAGCATGTACAGGTAAACTGGTAACAGATAAACAAGTATGCAGGTAACATGTATCAGGCAAGAATGTCACAGGTATCATGTAACAGGTGAGCATGTATCAGGTATTCATGTATCAGATATTATGTCATGTCAAGTCTTGTATTTATTAAAATCTAGGTAGCACTTCATGCATCCCATACTACATGGTTGCTACATTCAAACAGTTTCATTTAGATTTCATAGTGGATTTCATAGGGCCGTGTACTCAGGGATCAGGAAAACAGAAAATAGAAAACAGGTTCATGAATCAAACAGGTACACGAATCATCCGATTCATGTAGCAACAGGTTCACGAATCAACAGGTAACAGGTACATGAACCAACAGGTCCATGCAGCAACAGGTAACAGGTACACGCACCAACAGATCCATGCCGCAATAGGTAACAGGTACATGAACCAACAGGTCCATGCAGCAATAGGTAACAAGTACATGAACCAATAGGTCCATGCAGCAACAGGTTCATGTATCAACATGAATCAAAATGGAAAACACGGGCCCCCTTCTAAGTACACATTTTTATATTTTTCACTACTAGATCTTTCCCTTAACCCCGACTTGGTTATTTTGTTATCATTATCAAACAGGCATTTATGTGTCACAAATAGGGCAAGCATAACATAGTATAAACAAGTAACAGGTACAAGATGAGGAATAAACATGTTCAGGTGAAAGATAACTCATAACAGGATATAACAACGAAATTTCTAGTTCAGGACAGCAAGACAGTACTGCACTAAAAAAAGGATTCCCGTTGCTACAAAAATGCAAATCTGAATTCGTCAAAGAATCTGGAAAATAGACTCCCTTCCAAATCCAGCAAATATATATAAGTCATATAGTATTTCAAAAAATCATAACTCAAAATAGGTTTGAATCCGGAAAACACGTTCAGTCAGTAATCAAAATGTTGTATTCAAAGTCAGGAAAACAGCATGAAAACTCTTTAATTAAATCCACAAAAATCTGGGGTATTCCCCTATATGTGTAGTATCAGAATATAAAGTTTTAGAATTTTTCAATATAAATAGTTTAGTCAACAAAAATCAGAAAACATCAAGATGTAGTAGTTTTGTAAATTTGAAATCACAAATGCTGCAGTACAAAAACAGCAATATCTCACAAACCATAAATCGAAATCCGAATCCGCCAAAAGGGTGATAAAATATATAAAGCAGGCTAACTTTCATATTCAGAAATATTTTACAATCAGCAAGTAGAATTAGGTCGAAAATCAGGTTCTTTACTGAACAGTAGTAAAATTCTGCAGTAAAATTTTTATTTGTGAGGATGAAAAGGTTTGTAAAACATCTCAAATAAATCCACCAAAGTTCTGGGTAAACTCCAATCAAGTCAAGAAATACTCAGAAAAATTTCAGACCAAAATAATAATTTTAACACCAGAATAAAAATATATTACTTTTCAAAATTCATAGAAAACAAAATTTGGAAATCTTTCGACACTATCGTAGTAAAATCGACATAACTCACAAACCGTAAATCGAAACTGAGATCCGTTAAAAGGGTTAGAAATTAGACAGAATTCTCTACAAATTATGTTCACAAAATATTTTCAAATACTGACATTAATAGGTTCTAAAATACTGATCAACATTAGGGAAACTGAAAACACAGATTTGTTCTTCATACACGAATCAACATAGATCACACGAAATTCATCCAAATCAACCCAAACATGAAATATGGTGTATTAGATGTCCAAACAATATGGTAAAGGGTATTTCACAAGTATTCGACAGGTATAACACGAATAACACATCAAGCACGGATATCTCAAAATAACATGAACATACACATTAAAAGTGGTCAACCCTAGGTTAATTCATGTCATATGTGTCGTGAGGCAACTATGGTCAAATCATCACTATAGGGACAATATCAACAAGGAGATTCATACACACATTGTCTCTAGAACCCAACTACACTACAGGCGGTATTTTGTACTTGTATTTGCAAAGAAATTTAATACAAGTTACTTGCCTGAAAGATGACGACTGGAACGGAACAAGAGCAAGAATAACGGGAATGGATTCCCGATCACGAACAAAATAATCACGAACTACGAACCAATCACGAACAAACGATCACAAAAAAATCACGAACACAGCATGGATCTCGATGATCGAGATGATCAAAATCGATCGGACGGCTGAGATCAAGAGATCAAGATCAAGATGATCAAATCATATTGGACGGCCAGATCTCCTTAATGATGAAGATGATGATGATGACCAAGATCGATCGATCGAACGGCTGTGATCAAAGGAATCTTGATGATCATCATGATCGTGATGATCAGGAGGAAATCGGACGGCGCACATCCAATCAAGCATGATGATCATGATCATGATGATCGAAGGCCTACGTTCGAAGATGATCACACCTTGATCAACGGTACACCCATTAAGAAGAACAGCCGGGGGGAGGGGGGGCGAACACGGGACAACGATGTCAGATCGTGCTGTAGCTCTGGCTTTGCTGTTCGCTGCAGTCGGGAGAGAAGCACTGGGACACCAGAGCATTGGTGCTGCATCGGAGAGAACCAACGGTGCCAAGGGGGGTTGCCTGATCCTGAGCGTCGGTAGAGGGAGAGCTGCAGGTTGCCGTGACTAGGGGCTACAGGAGTCGCAGCGACGAGATGCTGCTACAGCGATGGCCGAGAGGAGCACAGGGGGTGTTGCTGTTGGTCACAGCAAGGAAGGGGAGGTCAGAAAGGGGACTGGTGTTGCAGCGAGGAGGGCTGCCGACGTCGAAGTGCACGAGGAGGTGCAGGAGGGATGGACGGGAGAGAGAGACAGGAGGCGGATGGGTTATCAGGGGTAGATGAAGAAGCAGGGAAAGATGGGTTAGGTTTAAATACTGGGTATAAAAAAATGTGCTAGGGTTTTTTGAATGGGACGACGGCTGAAGTGGGTTTCAGGTTGGGGTAAATTAGAACGGGTAGGGTTTAGGGCTTAACGGATCTGGGTAGTTTTGTAGCGCCCCGAATTTCTAACTTAGGAACTCGTGACACTCTCCAGGATCTTTCTTCAAATGAGTCACAATACATCAAAAATTACAGGAAATTAAAAACTTTTATTACATCAAATTGTTATTACAATATCCAATGATTACAACAATTACAATTAATTGTTACAACAAGGATGTACAATAAAGTTTGGACAGTAACTTTCACTTGGATGCTTTTCCCTGCTAGACCTTTTCCGCGATCCCAAGTCGGCAATCCTGCACTGATAACTGTGGGCACATCAGTTGATTACAACTGATAAAATACTACATTCGGCTATCCTCTCTACGCCATAATATAGCGATTCCAACCTCAACAAAACACAAAATAATATTTGATGCAAAAAAAAGGTGATGTCAAGCAAGTGTCGGTGTATGCCATGACCTAATCTAATGCACACTATGAACACATGCTCCTAAAGCTAATGCATGCTTGGTGGAAAGATGTGCATCCCATACTACACCCCCCCCCCCCCCAACTAAACGACGTTCTTCAATTTAATGGGGCTCGATCCCCCGCTATGCATCCTAACCTTATGCTCTCTCCTATTTCTAATTCCAGTGATGGTGAGGCTGCAGGCCCCTGGTGTGACTCTAGTCACTGTTGTCAATAGTGGTGTCCAATCCTCTTTGTTTTAACCACTATGTCCGGGATCCCAGTCGCAGGCTTACCCTGCGTAAGTGTAATTAAATCGGCTTACCGAATATGTTGTTGTACCTGCGTCTCCCCGGACCTCACCAAAAGTCGATATATGGGCACAAGGGCTCCATTACCGAGTGATTAGAGCAACTCCTGATAGATTCTAGCTCTCCGGGACATCGTCTAATCCGTCTGTCCACATTGATCGACAAAGGACCTGACGGATATTGGGTTTTCCCAACTCTGCTACACTCTCCTTACACTAGAATAGAACTTGCAGTCGACACGATGTCAACACTCCAAACCTCCTCAAAGGTTGTTACGGATCATAAAGACATTTCTGTCGAGAAAGCGGAGCTCCCAACAGAGTGTCACCGCTCCCAGAGCAGCTCGGGGTTCCTGTCCGCATTAAAAGAACCTAGGATTCGGTCGGGAGCGATGACGCCATGCGTCCCCCTGACAGGCGAACACCCCCGCTAGTGTTTGTCCTTACATTCAAACAAGGCTCGATCTAGTCCTACCAAAGTATCAAGGCTACCCCACTCTAAGATTAAAGGTTAAGGTTGGATTCAAGAATTGTTTTATCGACCGACTACTCGAACCATCACTCTAGCCAACTCTAATTCTTTTAGTTAGGCGATCTATCTACCACTTCCAAATCCATAACTCGATAATCAACTTTCTTGCCATGATCAACTGGTTCAATTCCATTAGTAGACTCTCCCTACCTAGTTACTTTTATCAAAATATATCTCAACCCATTTCACACTAGGACTCAACTAGCCCTCTAGTCCATCCCAAGAGTTGACCCGCCTCGGCCCACACTTGGCACGAACCCCTGACGAATCGTCCCCATCGATTGCCGTAACCGCATCGACGCTTGGAGTTCGATTGCAACCTCGGCCCGACCAACAAGTAGCTCCCACTAAACATAACGCTCCACGGTCCTCGACAAGTGGCAGCTCCAAATACAAACCCATAGAACCCATCCATGTACGGTAAGTACGTCGGTGCACGAGTCATCTCCTCCAACGCGTTCGATGTACATCTGCCCATCTAGATTTGTCAACAAGACTAAATCTTAGGGTCTCAACTTAACCAATATATCCCAACAAGGAACACTACACTAGGAGTAAATCCTAACTCACGAATACCCAAAAAAGGGATTCTAAGAGTCCTAAAAACAAGAATTCAAGTTTCCAAACAGCAAGCACACACTTGGCGTTCATGCCAAGACAGAGTTATTCCCAGTCCCATTTCCTTGAGGAATTGCGATCGGTCGCTCCCCATGCTTCTACTCAAAGTAGACAGCAAGTACAAGCACACAATGGGCATGAATCTCATCCCAAAGTGGTCTCCAATAATACCGCAACGTCCAAACAATTTTAACTTCAAACATTGAACACCATTGCCTATATTGGGGTCTACAAGCAACTATGGGCTACTCTTAGTAAGAAATTTTAGATCACTTAAGTTCTAACTCATACTCACATCCATGACATGTTTCTTAACCTCAAACAACAACTCTAAGCTAGTGAAGTACAAGTTCAAACCCATTTCTATGAACATGGTGCAAACCAGTGAGCTCTATGTTTCACTGTGTTTCTATCATCACTTGCAAAAATCATATAAAATCGAATACTTGTCTAAATCAGGATTTATTGGTCATTCCAGAAAGGTCTATGTATGTACTAAAAGTGCCTAGTTATAAGGCTCTTCAGATAAGGTCGTTTAGACACTCTTGCGGGTCCATCTTTGACAAGTATATAGAGTTCCAGAACAACAGATCAGATCAACACAGTCATGGGATAAAATCCATTTAAAGTAGAATATGGTGTCAGATCTTCATGAAATTTTAGAAACAAGTTCCTGACACATGATGTTACAACAATCCCAAAAATCATGTAATTCTACCAAGTAGATTTCTAATTATGTCCATTTGAATGTCATCTAGAAACAGGGTAGTAATAACAGCAGTTCTGTTTACTAAAATATCTAGCTCAGTTTGCATGATTTTATTGACATAGCTATAGTGGTCCAAATCTCATGAAATTTGAAATGTAGATCGTAGATACACTTAAAAATGACATACTAAAATTTTAGGCCATTCCCATAAGCATGCAGAAAGATACAAGTCATTATTTCCACAATAGTAACAATAAAAACTGCTTCTTTATATTCTGACCAGCATGCAAGTTCGTAATTCATTTTAATAGTAGAAAAAATCACAAAAATCTGTAAAAATTACTGAAGGTGTACGACACCTATATGATCATCCTATAAAAGTTTCAGATCAAAAATTCCAAGTGGTGTTCATGCAATGAGCTACGGACTGACAACAAAAATTTAGTATTGAACAGGATTTTCTGGTTTGGATTACTTAACACAAAACGAGATATTTGTTGATTCTTGATTTTGATGATTACAACACAATGCAACATGTATCTGTGCTACACTGTATATAATTGCAGGTTGTATATACAAAGGCCTCATTTCTCTAAAGCTGAACAAATGAACAAGCACAGCTCTGGATAAAGACAATAGCTTCACTCAAGACTCAAGTCAAGACCTATGTTTCAATGTCATTTATTTTTTTTGTGTCTTGTAAAGAAATGTAATATTCTTCTTTATTGAGTCTTAGAATGATGTACAGCCTTGTCACACACACATACACTCACATATAAACTTTTTACAACTGTGTATTTTCAAATCCAAAGGTCAAAACTGCTTGAACTAGATCAGCTGTTAAGTACCAGTCGACTGCCACTTATACCAGTCGACTGAGTCTGTACAAAACTGTCTGATCTTATTCAAACTCTGACCAGTCGACTCATTATGGCAACCCAGTCGACTGTTCAAGTGCTTTTGATAGTTTTCTGTTTTAAACTCGTTTTTTCAAATTCAAATTTTTTATTCCGTTGGTTGACAGTTGGAACAACTGTTTCCCAACGTCCAGTGTTTCTAACTCTATAAATAGAGAATAGCATTCACTGTGAAAAGATACATACAACACTCCAAGCAATTTTTGAAGAACAACTTTAAGTGTGGTGCTTTCCAGTGATAAAAGCTTTCAAACTTCACTAAGACTTGATTCTCTGTCTTCAGTCAAGTATAACATTGAATTTCGTTTTGGACTGGATTTGGAAGTCAACCAATTAGCCACGTACTATATCACAATCACAACAAGGCTATAGGTTGATTGTAAACAATTTTCATTGTTTTTTTTCCTCTCGGTTGGAGAGTAGGACTCTAGGGTGTAGAGTCAGGTTTTTCACTCTTGGTGAAAGAATGAGTTGCTTTCTCTGGTTGAGAGAAAGGACTACGGGTTGGACAAGGTTATTGTCTGAATGCCGTAGGGTATTCTTGTAATCTTTTTCAAGAATAGTGGAAATCTCAAGTGGGTTGTTTGGGGACTGGATGTAGGTCGGAAGGACCGAACCAGGATACATCGTGTGCACTCTGTAGTTGTATCTCTCTAATTGCATTTCTATTTTCTCAGTTTATTGTTTTTACTGTGAAACTTGTCTGGATAGTCGACTGTGTACTCATATAATTCAACTGGTCAGACTCGTACTACTCTGAAATAATTTGTGTCTAGTCGACTGTCTCATATCTAAGTCGACTTAACAGACTTCTTTAAAATACTTCTTTTTATGGTGTCAGTCCACTGATCTATCTCTCAAGTCGGCTGAACAGAAGAAATTCTCAATTCCGCATTTTAAATTTTTTATAAAACACTATTCACCCCCCCCCTCCAGTGTTTCTTGTATTGCCTACAGGATCCAACACTTGGTATCAAAGCAAGGTTAAGTGCAATGGCAACTACTTCAAATGCAAATCAGTACCATGAAGGCCAATCTACACAAAGGCCACCTCTCTTCGATGGAACAAATTATAATTATTGGAAGTGTAGAATGAAGATCGACCTACAATCCATCAACTATGAAATATGGAACATGATGGAAACAGAATACACCGCTCCTACCATTCCATATGCACAACAGAATGACGACATGAAGAACCAAACAATGAACAATGCAAAAGCAATGAATGCATTATTCTGTGCTCTCACAAAGAAGGAGTTCAACCGTGTGTCAAATGCAACAACCGCACATCAAATCTGGCACACACTCGAGATAACTCATGAAGGAACAAACAAAGTGAAAGAATATCTGTTCTTGTTCACAGGTTTGAAATGTTCCGCATGAAGGAAAATGAAAGTGTGTCAGAGATGATTACCAGATTTACAGACATTACAAACTCACTTGTGGCACTTTGGAAGATATACACTCAAGCAGAGATGGTAAGAAAAGTACTTCCTGAACTTACCTCTGAATGGAAAAAGAAGACCACTGCCATAGAAGAGGCCAATGATTTATCACAACTTTCTCTTAAGAATCTTGTGGAAAATCTAATGGCTTATGAGGTACAAATTGAAGAACGCAAGAAGGATTCCGAACCACAACAGTCAAAGATGAAATCATTAGCATTCAAAGCCATGACAGACTCCGAAGATGAAGTAGAAGATGAGGAGGAGATTGCTATGTTCACAAGGAGATTCAAAAAATTTCTAAGGAAAGGTAAATTCAATTCGAAATTTAAAGATTCTAATGATCCTCCAACTTGTTTCAGGTGTAACAAAACTGGCTATATGAAGAAGGATTGTCCACTAGAGAACACAAAGTCTAAGGGAAAGACATCCAACTTCAAGAAGGATAAGTACACTAAGAACAAGTTCGCCAAAAACAAAAAGGCATATCAAGCAACTTGGGATGACAGCGATTCTTCTTCAGAAGAAAAAATTGATGAAACCAACGAGGTTGCAAACATGTGTTTCATGGCATCAAAGAATCAAGTACCAAAGAAAGATCGTTGGATACTTGACAGCGGATGTTCTAAGCATATGACTGGTCATGCCAACTTCCTATCTACCATACAAAGCATTAATGAATGAACAGTTACTTTTGGTGATAACAATAAAGGAAAAATCATAGGAATCGGCATGGTCGGCAAAGACACCAACCCTTCTACAGAAAATGATTTATTAGTTAGTGGACTTAAGCATAACCTGTTAAGTATTAGTAAACTATGTGATAAAGGTTATAAAATTGTGTTTGAAAAAGATGCTTGCTTAATCTTTGATTCCACTATGCAAAACATTATTTTTCAAGGTTTTCGAAAAAACAATATTTATGAATTATGTTTGAATACAAATGAGTTTTCAAATGATTTTTGCTTAATAGCTTCTAATAATGATTCTTGGCTTTGGCATAGACGATTTGGTCATGTGAATATGAAAAATCTCTCTAAAGTATTTCAGTATAACCTAGTTAAAGGGCTGCCAAGACTATCCTTTAAAAAGGATAAGTTATGTGATGCATGTCAACATGGTAAACAAATCAAATCTACTTTTAAAACAAAAGAAATAATTTCTACTAGTAAGCCGCTCGAATTAATTCATATGGATTTATTTGGCCCTACTAGAGTTGCTTCTTTAAATAAAAACAGATATGTATTTGTTTTAGTAGATGATTTTTCACGATTTACTTGGACCTTCTTCTTAAAACATAAAAATGATGCTTTTGATGAATTTGCAAATTTTTGTAAACGAATTCAGAACCAAAGGTCTCTAACCATAGTCACTATTAGAAGTGATCATGATGGAGAATTTGAAAATGAAACATTTGCAGAATATTGCAACAAGAATGGTATAACACATTCATTTGCATTTCCTAGGGCTTCACCACAAAATGGAGTGGTTGAAAGGAAAAATAGGAATTTGCAAGAATGTGCACGTACCATGCTTGCTGAAAGCAATTTACCTAAGTAATTTTGGACTGAAGCTGTTGCTACAACTTGTTATGTTTTAAACAGGATTTTAATAAGACCTAAGCTAAAGAAGACCTGTTAGGAGTTATTTTTTAACAAAATTCCTAAAGTCTCTTACTTTAAGACATTTGGTTGTAAGTGTTTTATTCTGAACACTAAAGATAATTTAGATAAATTTGATCCTAGATCTAATGAGGGTATCTTTATAGGATACTCAAATAGGAGTAAAGCATATAGAATCTTCAACAAGTCAACAATGACTATTGAAGAATCAATGCATGTTACATTTGATGAATCTCTGTATTCATCAACTTTAATTAAAGATGATGAAACTGATTCATCACCTTTAAATAAAGTAATTACATCTTTAGAACAAACTAGTCTCGCAGATAAGTCGACCGATAAGGACATCAAGTCGACTGATGTAAAACAGTCGACTAAGGAACCTATCAAGTCGACTGATCCTGTTGTGATATCTCGAACTTTACCAAAATCTTTTGTTGAAGTAAGAGATCATCCTCATGACTTAATAATTGGTGACATCTCGCATGGTATTCAGACAAGATCACATATCAATATGATATCTCACACAGCTTTCTTGTCAGATTTTGAAACGAAAAATATACAAGAAGCATGTGAGAATGAATTTTGGATGAATGCCATGCAAGATGAACTAAACCAATTCATAAGGAATGATGTATGTGATTTAGTTCCATGACCTCCTGATCATACTATTATTGGTAATAAATGGGTATTCAAAAATAAGTTAGATGAATCAGGACAAGTTGTTAGGAACAAAGCTAGACTAGTTGCTCAAGGATATAATCAAGAAGAAGACATAGATTTTGATGAAATATTTGCTCCTGTTGCTAGATTAGAATCAATTCGTATTTTATTATCTTTTGCCTGTTTTATGAATTTTATACTTTATCAAATGGATGTTAAAAGTGTATTTCTTAATGGGTTTATAAAAGAGGATGTTTATGTTAAACAACCACCAGGTTTTGAACATGAACAAATCCCAAACCATATTTTTAAATTGAAAAAGGCTTTATACGGTCTTAAACAAGCACCACGTGCTTGGTATGATTGACTGAAAACTTTTATTTTAGAAACAGGTTTTGAGATAGGTAAAGTAGATACTACTTTGTTTATTAAGAGAATTAAGAATGATATTTTAATCATACAAATATATGTTGATGATATAATTTTTGGCTCTACTAATATTAATCTATGTCAAGAGTTTGCTAAAAACATGAAAAATAAGTTTGAGATAAGTCACATGGGTGTACTCAATTATTTCCTTGGACTACAAATTAAGCAGTCTCCAAATGGCATATTTATTAATCAAGGAAAATATGCAAAGAAATTACTCAAACGGTTTAACATGGATAGCACAAGTAGTAAATCCACACCTATGGCTACTACCACTACCCTTGACAAAGATATATTAGGTAGGAGTGTCGATCAGAAACTCTATCGAGGTATGATTGGCTCACTCTTATATATAACTTCTAGTAGACCAGATATTATGTTCAGTGTATGTTTGTATGCTAGATATCAGTCTAGTCCTAAAGAATCCCATTTGAAAGCTGTGAAACGAATTTTAAGATATATTAAAGGCACATCTGATTATGGTTTATTTTATCCACGCACCGATAACTTTGAACTTTTGTCATATAGTGATGCTGATTTTGCTGGCAGTAAAACTGATCGCAAGAGCACTATTGGGACATGTCATTTTTTGGGACATTCACTAGTTTCTTGGTGCAGTAAGAAGCAAAATTCAGTATTCCTATCTTCTGCAGAAGCTGAATATATCGCTGCAAGTTTGGCTTGTGCACAAATTTTATGGATGAAACAAACCCTATTCGATTATGGTATTTCCTTTGAAAGACCTTCAATAATGTGTGATAATACCAGTGCAATTAACTTATCTAAAAATCCGGTTCAACATTCACGTATGAAACATATTGATATTCGACATCATTTTCTACGTGGTCATGTTTTAAAAGGAGACATCTCTTTAGACTTTATCTCTACTGATAAACAAGTAGCTGATATCTTTACCAAATCCCTTAAAGAAGACACATTTATTACTTTAAGAAGAGAACTAGGGATATGTGATTTTATTGATATTTGTTGAAATTAATTTTTGTAAGTCAACTTGCATATGATGTTCAGTCGACTTCCACATATGTTTTTACTTATTTTCTTTTCTGAACAGTCGACTGAGACGTTCAACAAGTCGACTGGTCAGTTGTGATAATTATTTATTTTTCTCTCGATTGAGTCGACTACACCTTAATTTTAGTCGACTGTCGCGAATCAGTCTTCAACTTCGAATCGTCGCACCGATTTTTAGATAACTTTTCATCTTTTGACTCGTTCTTGACCATTTTTGGCTGTTGATCTTATTTCTCATTCGATCTCAGCCATTCCCATCAGTTAAAAACCCTAAAATCACTGCCTCCCTCCTTTCACTTTTACCCAATCCATTTTTTACCAGATCTGGAAATCTTGAAGAGAAAGAGAAGAATAGAGAAGAAGTCGACTGAAGAGCTGCTGTCTGGAAGTTGATTTCTTGCCCCTTTGCTGTTTGATTCCTTGTTTTTGTTGGTAAAATCTTTTTCTTTTCACTCTTATTATGGCACCAAAAAGATCAAAAACTTCTCATGTAGATGATAGTTCTACCTCTAAGGACTACTCACAATATCTTAGACGTCCTGATCTCTTGGAAAAATGGTATATTATTTGTACCATTCTTATTTTTCCTGGTAGATTTGTCAATTTTAATGATCTTGATAGGTTTAACCTTGTGTCTCTCTTTCAAAATTGTAGCCTTTATGATTTTTTATCCTTAGAAAATCAACCCCATTATTACCCTCAACTCATTTATCTATTCTATACCAATATGAGAGTAGTTCAATCGGATGATGGAGAAGTTATAATTTATTCTTCTGTGAAAAATAAGAAAATCAAACTCAGATCCGAGCGAATTAATCTGATTATGGGTATCGATGATGAAGGACTTGATTTAGGAGAAATCATAATGGATGATGCTTCTATCTTGTCTAAAATCTTTTTGCCCAACCATGGACCCCCTATGTCAAATAAATCCATTACACCTATTGCAAAACTTGTTGCACGGATACTGTCCTATAATATTATTCCTAAAATAGGGAGTTATGATCAGTATTCCATGGAATTGCAACAAGCAGTATATGCAATCTTTGGTAAAATCAATGTTAATTGGGGTCGTGTCATTTTTCCTAGAATTCACAAATCTCATTCCCACTTTCTACCCTTTGGTGCTCTCCTTACTCGTGTTTTCTGTGCTTATGATATTGATCTCGGCTCCGAGACAAATGCTGTTAAACACTATGAATGTTTCGATCGTGCAAGTTTAGCACGCATGAAGCTTCTTGATCCTCCACCTAGCTCAACCACTAGGACTTCTCCCCGCAGCCAAGTTCCTTTAGCCACTTCTGCTAGACCATCTTCAGCCTCTAGCTCTTCTCGTCCCCGTGCTGATTTTGATGATCTACGTAGTCTCTATAATGCTGTTAACTACCTCATGGATCGTCAAGATATCCTTGAATCCCAAATTTCCCATCTGACGCATCTGTTCACCTCTCAATTTCCACCTCCATCTCAAGATGTCGAAGATGACGATGACGAAGACGAAGACTAATGATTTTATTTTTATTTATTTACTATGTATTTTCCTTGCTGCATTTTCTTATTTTGGTATTTTGTAATACTCAGTTATTTTGTTAGACTCAGTTGTTAAATTTTTTTTTTATCTCAATGACTTATTTCTTCTTCCCATTTGTGTCTTTTTCTTGATGACAAAGGGGGAGAAAAACACTGATAGATAATACTATACTCTCTCTTAGTTTTTTTTTTGATCAAGTCGACTGACTCTTTGTGATAAGTTGACTGCATACATTGTGTATTATGATGTTAATTTTTGTGATAATTTTTGCATGATGTATTATTGATAGGGGGAGCATATCAATGCTTGTATTATTTTTTTTATTATCAGCTATTGTGTTGTCATCATCAAAAAGGGGGAGAATGCTGATTCTTGATTTTGATAATTACAACACAATGCAACATGTATCTATGCTATACTGTATATAATTGCAGGTTGTATACACAAAAGCCTCATTTCTCTAAAGCTGAACAAATGAACAAACACAGCTCTGGATAAGGACAATGGCTTCACTCAAGACTCTAGTCAAGACCTATGTTTCAATGTCATTTATTTTTTTTGTATCTTGTAAACAAATGTAATATTTTTCTTTATTGAGTCTTAGAATGATGTACAGCCTTGTCACACACACATACACTCACATATAAACTTTTTATAACTGTGTGTTTTCAAATCCAAAGGTCAAAACAGCTTGAACTAGATCAGCTGTTAAGTACTAGTCGACTGCAACTTATACCGGTCGACTGAGTCTATACAAAACTGCCTGATCTTATTCAAACTCTGACCAGTCGACTCATTATGGCAACCCAGTCGACTGTTCAAGTGCTTTTGATTGTTTTCTGTTTTAAACTCATTTTTTCAAATTCAAATCTTTTATTCCATTGGTTGACAGCTGGAACAACTGTTTCCCAACGTCCAGTGTTTCTAACTCTATAAATAGAGAATAGCATTCAATGTGAAAAGATACATACAACACTCCAAGCAATTTTTGAAGAACAACTTTAAGTTTTGTGCTTTCCAGTGATAAAAGCTTTCAAACTTCACTAAGACTTGGTTCTATGTCTTCAGTCCAGTATAACATTGAATTTCATTTTGGACTGGATTTGGAAGTCAACCAATTAGCCACGTACTATATCATAATCACAACAAGGCTATAGGTTGATTGTAAACAATTTTCATTGTTTTTCTTTTCCTCTCGGTTGGAGAGTAGGACTCTAGGGTGTAGAGTCAGGTTTGTCACTCTTGCTGGAAGAGTGTGTTGCTTTCTCTGGTTGAGAGAAAGGACTACGGGTTGGACAAGGTTGTTGTCTGAACGCCATAGGATATTTTTGTAATCTTTTTCAAGAATAGTGGAAATCTCAAGTGGGTTGCTTGGGGACTGGATGTAGGTCGGAAGGACCGAACCAGGATACATTGTGTGCACTCTGTGGTTGTATCTCTCTACTTGCATTTCTATTTTCTCATTTTATTGTTTTTACTGTGAAACTTGTCTGGACAGTCGACTATGTACTCATATAAGTCGACTGGTCAGACTCATACTACTCTGAAATAATTTGTGTGTCTAGTCGACCGTCTCATATCTAAGTCGACTTAACAGACTTCTTTAAAATACTTCTTTTTATGGTGTCAGTCGACTGATCTATCTCTCAAGTCGACTGAACAGAAGAAATTCTCAATTCTGCATTTTAAATTTTTTGTAAAATACTATTCACCCCCCCTCTAGTGTTTCTTGCATTGCCTACAGGATCCAACAATATTCAAGTTCATTCTTAGTGCATGCATGTCATTTTTCAGTCATCACAAACATGATTCAAGCATAAAAACAACCATAAGGTCAAAAACACCCACCTTGATGAGTTTGATAGAAAAGAGAGATCCTACAAGCTCCTAGCTCCTTGATTTGCCTTCTTGCTCCATAATTCCTCCTCCTTGTCTTCTCTTCTTCTCCTTGGCTTCTCTCCTTCCAAATCAGTAGTAAGGGTGTAGAGAGTAAGGTTTAGAGGTGTAGAAGATGGCTTAATTGTAGGGAAAGATGAGAAATGGAGCTAGGATGAGATGAGGATGTTTTAATAGAGGATAGGGAATGAATGTGGATGGATTTTTGAAAGAGGGGGGAGGGAGAAAGTGAGAGGGCTGCATTGGGGGAGAATGGAAGTGGAGTGTAGGAGTGGAAAAGAACTCATCATGAGTCAAATTGAGTTCAAAAAAACCCTAACCCTAGTTCTCTTTTCCCTCTCAAAACTTGGCCGGATTTGGGCTTGTGCATGTGTACAAGTCTGTTTTTTATGTTACATGCCATGGTACACTACAAGTATTAAGTTAAACTAGGGTTAACTCGGGTTCAATCGGGTCTAGTTGAAGCTTAAGAGTCAAATCCATACTAAAAGCTTCAAAAAGAAAAATAAATAAATAACTATAGTATTTTAGTGTCATACAAATCAAATATATATTCATATGAAAATCCAGGTTGTTACAAGTTTAATAGTAGGTTTAATGGGTTTAGGGGTTTAATAAAATCCAATAGGGAAAATAGGGTTTTAAAAACTAATAGAAAAATAATTATAAGATGATTAGGTAAAATAGAGTATGTTCAGGCTAAAAATAAAGTAATAAAAATGATAATTTTAACAATAAAAATAATAATAATGCAAATAATAACACTAGCAAAATAATACAGATAGATAATAATGAGAAAAACGATAAAAATAATAGTATTAATAATAATAGTAATAGTAATAATAAAAGTAATAATAATAAAAAATAAGAATTGTATTACAATATAAAAATCATAGAAAATAGTTACAAATGAAATTATAGATCTAAAATAGATTTTAATAGGACATCCAATAATACAATTTGACAACAGAATTTGAAAACCGAAAAAAATAATTTGCGAAAATTTTAAATACAGAAAATACACAAAAAATACATTTTTTGGGAAAACAAGGTTACAACTGGTCAATGCGTTTTGTCCTTTTACGTTCGGAATCATGTCTGTTCGACTAGTCAATGCGTTTTGACTCACGTAGTAGATGGGGCGTTGAGTCTTCTCCTCCTCTCTTACCAAGACGCCACTAAGGGTCTGCTCCGAAGTGGTCAGGTATATGTAAAGGGTTTCTCCAGGCTTCGGCATGCTCAAGAGTGGGGGGTTTACCAGGTAAGCCTTCAGTTGATCGAAGGACTCTTGCTGTTATTGTCCCCACTCAAAGCCTTTCGCTCCCCTCAGAGCTTTGAAGAATGGGAGGCATTTCTTCCCTGACTTGGAGAGAAAATGCCCTATAGCTGCGAGGCGATCCGTGAGCCTCTGCACTTCTTTGACATTAGAGAGAGGGGCCATATTGAGTATAGCTTTGATCTTCTCAGGATTGGCTTCTATGCCCCTCTGGCTCACCATGAATCCGAAGAATTTGCAAGACGAGACGCCAAAGGTGCACTTGCTCGGATTCAACCTCATGTTGTGCCTTCCCAACACCCCGAAGGCTTCCTGAAGGCCAAGGAGATGCTTCTGCCCCCGAATGCTCTTGACCAACATGTCGTCCATATAGACTTCCATGTTATGGCCAATCTGGTCTCGGAAGACCTTGTTGACTAGGTGCTGGTATGTAGCTCCCACATTCTTCAGCCCAAAGGACATGACCCAATAGCAGTACAGGCCTTGATCAGTCACGAACGAGGTCTTCGGAATGTCAGGAGGGAACATCCGGATCTGGTTAAACCCCGAGAAGGCGTCCATGAAGCTGAGGACCTCGTTGCTGGAGGTTGCATCGATCAGAGCATCGATGCTCGGAAAGGGGAATGGATCCTTTGGGAATGCCTTGTTGAGGTCGGTAAAATCGATGCATATTCTCCAGTTCCCATTGACCTTTTTAACCATTATCACATTGGATAGCCATTCGGGGTAGTTCACCTCTTGGATGAATCGGGCGTTCAGGAGTTTCTCGACCTCTTTCTTGATTGCTTGTTAGCGCTCGGGAGAGAATTTATGTCGCTTCTGCTGGCTTGACTCCCGGGGCAATGCTGAGGTGGTGCATCAAGAACTCTTCTGAGATCCCAGGCATATCTGCCGCGGTCTAGGCAAAAAGATTGCGGTTCTCCCTTATGCATTGGGAGATGTCTTCTTTGATGGAGGGAGAAAGGACCTTGCTGATCTAGAAAGTCTTGGTGTCATCTTCTTCTGAGAAGGCCACTTCTTCCAGCTCGTCCACTGGCTCAGAGATGGTCTGGTTACTTTCTCGTGGGAGTTCGGGGGCTTCAAGGGAGAGGATTGGGCCTCCCATCGAGGTCATGTAACACTTGCGAGCCTCCTCCTGGCTCCCTCTTACTTCTCCCACTCCTGCGGGGGTGGGGAACTTCATTTTCATGTGATAGGCTGATGGGATGGCCTGGAGAACAGCCAGACCTGGTCGACCCATAATAACATTATAGGCAGCTTTCACATCTACCACCATGAAGTCCGTCGGCTCTGTGCGGGTGACCGGGGTTTTTCCAGGTGGTCAAGTCGAGGGTTATAACTCCTTCGATTATCACCGGCACCTCGGTGAATCCATGAGGAGTGTAGTCCGCTGGCTTGAGCCGATCTCTTGACAGCTGGAGGCCCTTGAACACCTCCAAGAAAAAAATATTGACTGAACTGCCATTGTCCACTAGGATTCGGCACACATCAAAATTGGCCATCCGGAGATTTATAACAAGAGTATCACAATGGGGAGTCCGGATGCCCTCCAAGTCCCTATCAGAGAACATAACAGGAACTCCTAGACCCTTGGAAGGAGGATGGTTATGCACGGCATTCACTTCCCGAACGAAGGCTTTTTGGGAGGAGTTGGAATCTCCTTCCATTGGGCCTCCGTGTATGAGGTGCAGGACGGCCTCTGCTTTGACATCCGGGGTCTCTGCGCATTGTTCGGTTTGCCTATTAGCCCCCTTGGAGGATGGAGGTGGGTTGGCCCTATCCCTCCTTACGAACCTAGCAAGCTGCCCTCTCCGAATGAGGGCCTAGATCACATCCTTCAGGGCCCGACAGTCATTTGTGTCGTGGCCATGGTCCCTGTGGAAGCGGCACCACTTATCCTGGTTTCTCTTCTTTCTGCGGGTGTTCATCTTTAGAAGCGGTGGTAGGAGACCCTCGTTCCCAATTTCCATCAAGATGGCAGAGACACTCGCATTGAGCAGAGTGAACTTTTCAAAGCGGGGAGGAGGGCGACGTTGACCTTCGTTGTCTTTTTGGAGCTTCTTAGCTCCTTCTTCTTCAGCAGTCTTCCGTTTGTTCCCAGAAGATGACCCCTCAAGAGTGGGGTAGTTGAGAGCTTCTTTAGCTCAGATGCACTTCTCGCTCCTGAGAAGGAGCTCTGAGAAGTCTCGAGGAGGCTTCATGGCCCCTGAGGTCAGGATTAGTGATATTAGACTGAAAAGCTGCCGAGGCCACGGACTAGTCCAGAGAGGCAATAGATCTGGCCTCCGCCATGAACCGCTTTACATAGTTCCTCAGCCGTTCGCCGTTCTTTTGACTGAGGAAGAGCAAAGAGGTGCTAGTCTTCTCGGAGCGATGGCTGCTCACGACGTGGGTGAGGAAGAGAACTTCGAATTGGTCGAAGGAGAAAATGGAGGCCGAAGCAAGTCTGGAAAACCACTCCCGAGCGGGCCCCTTGAGTGTGGCTGGGAAGGTTTTGCAGAGAAGGGCATCAGAGGCATGGTGGATCATCATGAGAGTTTTGAAACTCTCAATGTGATCAGTGGGGTCCAACTCCCCGGTATAAGACTCAGAATGTGGAGGCTTGAAGTTCTCTGGGACAGGAGCCTCCATGATAGTGCAAGAGAATGGGGGTCGCTCGGGCAGAGGTTCTTCGCCCATTATTCTTCATCTCTATCGAGTTAGCCGAGGCGCCTCTCCATCTCGTGGAGAAGGCGGTAGACCGAGTCCTCCCTTCGTTCATGCCTCCCCGAGCCCCGAGACTCATCTTCATGTAGAAGAGGGCTGGGGCTGCGGCGGCAGTAGCTTGGAGTTGGTCGTGGACTGGGGGTGTGATGGCGATGGCTCAGAGCCGGCCGAGGACTGGGAGAACGATGGCAATGACTTGGAGTCGGTCGAGGACTAGGAGAGCGGTGGCGATGGTCGTTGTTGGGGGCAACATTGAGCGCCAAAAGGACTGCCTCCTGGAACTATTGAAATTCTGCCCTCGTGACGGGGGCCTCCTGCTCCTGATGAGCTCGAGGAGCAGGACGGCCAGCTGGGGAGCGACTTCTTCTCTGATGGTGCTGAGGTGACTCTCTCTGCCTCCTGGGAGAGTTGGACCTGCTGCGATCTGCCCTGCGGGGCGAACGGTCCATCTGAGGCTCCTGGCGGGGGTTCCCATCATGGGTTTGCCTGTCGTCCAAGCGAATCCGAAGATCTGGCTCGTTCTGCCGGTTTTTGAGAATATCTCACAGATCTTTCGATGTTGGAGGGCTATAGGAGGCCATAAAGTCGGAGGAAGGGTTGTGTACGGAGATATGGACCTAGTGAAGGGGTTGCTTCTGGCGACTTCGACGAGAGGGATCTCCAACAGCCACTTGAGGCCCTTGAGGCTGCTGAACGGATTGAGGGATCGGTTGTTCGAGTTGCTGGGCCGGTTGGACGGGCGGAGGGAGATCCCCTGGAGGCGGAGGAGGGATGGAAATAGTTCTACGGTTAGAGGCCACAGACTTCCCCTTCTTCGGAGGTATAGCTAGGAGTGGCTTTTGTAGATGGAGTAGGGTCGGATTGCTATTCGAGTTCCCACAGACAATGCCAATCTGTTGCCGCTGATTTCGGTGTGGGGGCAAGAAGATGAATTTGTGGGTTCGTGAGAAATCAAATGGGTCAAACATGACATCTTCCACTGTAGTTTGGCAGGCTTCTCGCTGCCCCCATTGACCTGCAAAACGTTCAAAACACCGGGGTTGATCCTGGCGACGAACCCTCCAACGCTCTTGTTAGTACTCAGAAAGGAATATGAAAGAGCTTTAGGTTGGCAAAGAGAGATCACCTTGTAACGGTAGGAGGTAGGAGGTATTTATAGTCGTCGGGGGGATCTGCTTCGAGATAAGAACAAATCTCTACTCTCCGGTGCGGATGGATAGAAGTGGTTAGAACCACCTCATAGAGATAAGGACGAGCTAGGATTTCTCCATATCCTTCTGAACTGGTCCTTAACGGGTCGGGACCCGCACCTAGTTGAACGGATCCGTTCATGGGTTACTGGGCTCAGGAGGAGAGACCCAGTTCCCATTTCGGACCCGTTTGTAGGTAAAATTACCATTTTGCCCCTGTAAACTTTAAGATTCGTGCCCGATTTGAACGGTCCCGATTTAATCCTATTTTCAGCCATATAAGTTTTGAAGACTTAAACAAATTGAACATTGTTATTTCTTGTATTGTGGGCTTTTGACCCGAATATTATTGTTGTTGATTCCAGATGTTGGATTGTTATTATGTTTGGTTATTTTATGCTTAAATTCTAAGTATTGTTATTCATGTGATTAGTCCTTTAATGCATGCGTGGTTGTATTACTTTCTATTTATATTGTTGACTTGAATCAATAACAGCTGATGGATGACGCAAGTCATTCGCTGGGACATGTCACGTGCTTGCATTCCAGATTTTTGGGAAGCGGGGCGTGACAATATGCATGAGACTGATAATTTAGAGGCTTTGATATACTTCATAGCAGTGCTAGCTAGGAAGTTGAGCAGCCAATTTTGAAGCAGTCACACACCAATGCGATTAAGGAGACCTCAATATTCCATATGAAAACGACATTCAATAATTATATTGCTGGAAGTCCAACCCTTATGATCTAACTAGTCAATTTTCAATTCAAATGCAAGCTTCCTTCCTCGCACATATCGTGATAGAGGGCTGAAAAATGTATGATAATTGATTAGTAGAGTTGTTGTGGTCTTTTTCTTGGGTGTGTGAGACCAACAGATAATGTGAGTTCTTAATTTTGAGGAAACTGCGATAATCCTATCCTTCACTCCAGACCCGGATGGATACCAAACCAGTGGGACGATCGACTACCGCTCCATAGACCTGCAAAATAAAGCTTGAAACACCGGGAGTATTCCCAGCGACAGACCCTTCCATACTTAAGTTAGGAAGCAACTATTTTGTGGTAGAGATTCTGTGGAGAAGGAGTTGTTACCTGCAGCTGTACAGTAGTTGCTATAGTTATAGGTTTGGGGGGGAGGAAATCCCTTTGATCCCAGATTTGTGATTGATTAGCCTCGCAATTTTAAGGGGGTGTGGTTACGGCATAACCGACGACGTGTCCTGCGCGAACGGCAAGTGACTCACCGGGGTGTCCGAATAGGCTTGCGGAAAGCTCATGGATCTATTTGGCCTGGGTCCAAATGATTGCTTTGCGATTCGTGCCAGAAGCAATGGTGGAGATCACTTACAATTTTCCCTCTGTCATAAGTCCCCCACTCTCGAGAATGCGCTGGTTGTCGTTTTCGAGGAGTAAATGACTCATGGGAAAAAGTGTCGGTGTGACGGTAGCGTTAGATTGCTGAGTCGCAGTGGATGCATTGCTTCGAGGGAAAAGTCGAAATGATGTTCGACATGAGTCCGAGCTGTGAACTCGGCGGGAAACTCAGGGCCAATCTGAGTTGGGATGTCAGAACGACTTCTGACAGGACTTGCTGTCAACATGACCTTCCTTCCTGTCAGATCTTCAGTAATAACCTGAATTTTTATTAAATGAGAAATTGTTGATTTTACGTGTTGTGCACGTACAAATTTTTGTATATATGATTTCTTACAAAATTATCTTTTATAATATGGCCAAATAATTGTTTCCTCTCTTTCTCTTTATTTTCTAAAAGCCTATTTTAAAAGCCGAAGCTTGTTTTTCTAATTTAAGCCCAACCTAATTAATTAAATATTTTATTTTGACCCATGAGTCTAAAATCCCACTATTTTGAACCTCACAAATTAATTACCCTCTTTTTTGTCATAACTTGTGGTGTAGACACAATTAGTAGACAATAAATAAATTAATAATGTACAACTTATTAATGGGGGACACTAGTTGGGGCATGTGCATGCACACCCTAGGGGGTGGCCGGATTATAGCTAGAGAAGAGAGGGAGAGTGGAGTTGAGTTGAGGGGTGGTTATGAGAGCATGGAAGTTACTACAACTTCCCATTTCATCTTGATCCTTGATCTCTAACTCCTTGATTAAATCCTAACCATCTATTCTCATCCTAAAAGTGTATAAATACACCTAGTTTTCTTCTCATTAGTACACTAAACAATTTATTAAGAGAAGAAAAGACTAAGTGAGCAAAAGATTGAGAAGTATTAGTGAGTAAAAGATTAGAGTGTGCATTGTGTGTGTGTGTTCCTTCAAGTAGAGGCCGGCCATCATCAAAGGAACAAAGGAGAGGCTCGGGTTCCAATCAAGCACTAGGAGGAGACGTTTTGGCGACACAGTCTAGGAGGAGAAGACCACTTTCTTGCATTCTAGGAGATTTTAGGAGCTTTCATTTCATTTTCTCCAATAGGTGGGTGTTTCTCATGCTTCTAAATCTAGATATCATGCTTGGAATGATTTGATAAAATTACTAAGGAACAACTAAGTCAAATTGGACTCATGTTTGTTTAATTAGAGATGAAATGGTAATTTAGAGAATGATTGATAAAATGATTGCTAGTTGATAAATTGTGAACTAAAGTGCTGGAATCTTTCATGTTGTCATGCTATGTGTTTGTGAATTATGCTTTATGAAAAAATTTATGTTTACGAGACAAATTGTGATTAAATGCACCATGGAAATGTTGATTTCTTAAATTAGAGTAACACTGAAGGAAATTTGAGTATAAAAATATTGTAGATTGTTAATAAGTGAGAGAATAAAGAAATAAAGTATTTTCGTAGAAATCTAGATTGTAAATCGTGTACAAATGTGATTTGTTCTCAATGTCGAAATTATGGACATAGAACATAAAATAAGATAAAAAATGCATGTTTTATAAGCAAATAATGATTATAAAAATAATGGTTCACTGTAATTTCATATAGATTAAAATCTAGAAAGTTTCGATTCAAAAATAGAAGAAAAAGAACCAAAAACGTTTTGGGAATTTTGAAAACTAGAAATGAACAGAGAATGGGATCAAAACCAATCCAATATTCTTTGGAACAATCTGGCCTCTTAGACCAAGTGGTCGCGGTTGCTTTGGGTGCTACTGTAGCGTGTGGGTGACTATAGTGGTCTCGGGTTCGAAACCTAGGCTTTGCCTTTTATTTTCATTTTTGAATAAAACCCAAAACACTATTAAATCCTTTCACTTACAGCATGTGCACCTTGGCTCAGTTGGCTTTCGGTGGCTGTCGGTTAGTCCCAGGTCGCAGGTTTGAATCCTGGCTTCGGCAGGTTTGAATTATTGATTTTTTTGAGTTTTTAAATGGAATTCTTGGCTTTTTAAAAATCCAAAAAAAATCTACAATTATTCTAAAAATGTGTAGATCCTATGAAAAATATTTGTGTACTATTTGACTAAAATAAAAGTGAGTTAGAAGTGAAATTTGTGTAGAATGCTATAGAAATTTACTTTTGGAGAATTATAAAAGTGATCTATTTGTATGAGAAAATTATGCTAAGTGATAAAGGATAATTTTTGAATGAAAGAAAATTTAAATGTGCTATCTATGGACTCTCATTGTTAAATTGAGTATTGTTTATGAATGAAAATACGACTTGTGACATTGTGAATTAAATAATTGAAATGAACATTAGTATGAGAATCAAATGAAATTAGTATTGATTAAAATAATATTAAGAGAATTATGTGAAAAGAATAAACTATTGAATATGACAAGTTGAATTTATTTGTTTATTATTGTACATGAAATTGAAATTGAATGACTTGATGAATTATGAAATAATATGAATATACAAATGCTATGAACATGAAATGAAAATTACTGTTAATCATGAAAAAGACTTTATGAGTATGAAAACCAAGATGTTGTGATTATGGGTTGAAATTAAGAACTAGGGTGTAGCTAAGCCTCATACCGGCAATAAAAGAAATGTTGAGATGATATTTGAAATAAAAAGACCAAGATTTTGGTCATGTGAAATGAATAAATAAGACTGGTATAGTGGGCGTGCTGACCCTAAGGGATTGATTTTGTTCATGATTCAATTAAATTAAGGACTAGATACATAATGAAGATGTGATGAAAGTAAGAGAAAAGCATGAGTATGAGGGCTATTAGATTGGCGGCGTGAGAGTATTCACAGGATGTCCCATGATGAGTCGTGAGTAGGACGTGGATACTGCTCCAGAATACCGTCCCGGTGGCGGCGCTTATGGAGTGTTTGGTGACTGCGGGTGGTGTCATGTCTATGGAAGGAGATGAATTACCACAGGATGCCTACATGATGAGTCATGTGTCAGTGCGTTGGGATTCTCTCCAGGGCGCCTAGATGTGATTTCGTAGCTCATAGAATATCTAGGATACTTACCGTAGTTACAGTAGTAGATTAAGTCTTGGCGAGGGATTGAACCCTACAAGATGAAGAGCGGTTAAGGGCTTGCCCTCGGACCTATGTAGTATGGGCTGCATAGACTCTGAACAAGTGCGTGTTAGTGTCATATAATAAATAATTGCATTAAGGACTAAGTGCACATTCGCAACACGACATCAGTAGGATATTCCCCTTAGCTTTGTTTTGTGATCAAGTTTGTGGTTTGTTTAAGTGTTTGAGAATCATTATACTGTTCCGGTATAGAGAGGATGGCCGTGTATAATATTTTGTCAGTTGAATAAACTGACGTGCCCACAGTTTCTATGCAGGATAAAGTACATGAAAAAGACTAAGGAGGATTTGATGCTTAAAGATTATTCAAGTGTTGTTGTATTTCATTCATTGTTGTAAAATTGCTTCCGCTGTATAAGTGTTAATGTAAATGTAACTCTGATGTAAAGTAAAGTTTTATTTTCCTTATAAAATTGTACGAAGTGAAGTGAAAAGATCCTGTGGAACTCGAATTCAGTCTTATTTAGAATTCGGGGTATTACAGAGTGGTATCAAAGCACGCTTCACAAGTAGTACAAATTTATAAGGAACGACACCCTAGAAGTGGAGACTAGTGTGTTAAGTATAGAGATTTAAATGTAAGTCACTTACATTTGTGTTGCTCTATGACTGAAATTTCTTCTCCTCTACCCCTTTTCTAAGATGGCGGACCACTTTGACCCAGTTAGAGATGACAACTGGCGCATTAACGAGGAGGATTACTACCCTGGACAAGCAGACTCCGATGAAGAAGACCCTGTGGAATATGAGGAGGAATGGCCTGAATCCTGAGAGATCACTCCACCTCCTGATTCATCTGATGATTCCTTGGACGAGGAAGAGCCAGTTCAGAGCAGTCTCATTGCATCTCTTCAGAGGCAAGTAGAGACTCAGCGGGAGAGAGCCGAGCTACTGCAGTCTCGGTATGCAAAGTGCAAGGAGGATATTACAACTCTTAGTCATCGTGTTTGGGACCTCGAGAAGAGGAAGAACATGTACGATGTACTGAAGCAAGAAATGGCAGAACTACGGGAAGAGCTTCAAGAAGCCAAGAGGAACCATAGGAACTAGACTGTTGTATCTCTTACTGCTTTTTGATGTCAGTAATTGTTTTAAATTCAAATGTACAAAGTTTGAAATTCAATGAAATGAAGAGTTGATTTAAAATTTATGTTTTCTACTTCGAATTTAATGGATCTATTGCATCATAACATGGCTAAATGAAGAGCTAGAAGCGGTGAGGGACTTGACTTGGAAACGAAACTAGCGAGAGTCTATCAGACACTCAATGCCGTTGCCATGAATAAGAACCAGAGGGCGATGCCTAGAAATCTAGTTCCTACAACAATCAAACTCGTGGAATCATTCAAGCAGATGAAACCACCAGTATTTGAAGGAAAGTCAGACCCAGATGCGACTGATAATTGGATCTGGCAGGTAGAGACTATCTTCAAAGTTTTGGAAACTCCGAAGGGCAGCAAGGTGAAGTTGGCTGCACTGCAGTTCAAGAAGGATGAAGCTGTTTGGTGGCAGTCAATGAAGAGGATGATGGGAGATGTTGTTCTTGGCTGGAAGGAATTCTTGGACGAGTTCCATAGTCATTATTTTCCATCAGACGTCCAGAAGAAGAAGGTCATGGAATTTCTAGCGTTGCAGCAGGGCAACATATCGGTTAGGGAGTATGAGACAAGGTTCACCCAACTCTCAAGGTATGCACCCAAATTGGTGATGGACGAGGCGAAGAAAGCTCGAAAGTTCGAGCACAGTCTAAGGCAAAGTCTGAGATCCAAGATGATACCCCTTGGTATCAGGATGTTTGATAAGTTGGTCAAGCGAGCTGCAGCTACGGAAGAAGATATGGAGCAGTTCCATGCCGATCAGAATCGGAAGAACAATTGGCATGTTGGGAAGAGGCCTGCAGTCTCTAGAAATTTCAGGGGACAGCCACCGGCATAAAGGTTCAAACCGACAGGGGCGAACACTGTTAATGTGGCTGGAAGACCTGGAAATAGTTTTGTGAGACCTCCTGTGGTGACTTGCTTCAACTGTGGTGAGATGGGACATTATAAATCTCAATGCCCCAAACTGCAGAGTGTTAACCGCAGTGGACCAACGCAGCAAGTTGGGAAGAAGCTGTACCAGCAAGGGCGAGTATTTGCCTTGACTGAAGCTGATGCCGATAAAGTGGATCATGTCATCACTAGTACGAGGGCGAATGTTTAGAAGTTTTCTGTTGTTCTTTTTCCCGTTTATTTAGTAAACTGTTATGTAACGAGTGTGTGTTATGTAACAGGAGAACTTTATTTGAATGGAACGAAAGTTGTTGTGTTGTTCGATACTGGATCCTCTCATACTTTTGTATCTCCTAAATTTGCTAAAGTCTTGGGAGTTGAACCAAAATTCTTTTCAGGCAAGGTCTTAGCAGTAGCTACTCCATCAGAGGAGACTTTAACCACTAATCGGTACTATGCGAACTGTGAGATCGAGATTGGGAACAGAATTTTCAGGACTAATCTGATCGAGCTGACTATCTTAGGGTCGATGTTATCATTGGCATTGATTGGATGTCGGTGTACAGTGCAAGCATCGAGTGTAAGACCAAGGAAGTAACAGTGAAGGCTCCAGGTGGACCTGAAGTCATTTTCCAAGGGAAGAAGAAGTGTTCCAGGTTGGTTGCAGCCATCTGCAAGAAGGAGATTCCTGTAGAAGTGCAGGAGATTCCTGTGGTTCGAGATTATTCGACTGTGTTCTTGGATGATTTGCCTGGGTTACCTCTACAGCATGATGTAGAGCTCAGCATCACTATTCAACCAGGGAGTGCACCCATTTCTAAGGCACCGTATAGGATGGCTCCGGTGGAGCAGGATGAAGTGAAATGGCAGATTAAGGAACTTTTGGAGAAAGGCTTTATTCAACCAAGTGCGTCACCTTGGACAGCACCCGTGCTGTTGGTAAAGAGGAAGGATGGATCGATGAGAATGTGTATCGATTACCGAGAGCTGAATAAGGTCACTGTTCAGAATAAGTATCATATTCCACGAATTGATGACTTGTTCGATCGTCTACAAGGAGCAGCTATTTTTTCCAAAATAGATCTTCGATCAGGATACCATCAAGTTCGAGTGAAAGCTGAAGATGTGCACAAGACTGCATTTAGAACTCAACATGGGCATTATGAATTCTTAGTTATGCCATTTGGAGTGACGAATACACCTACAATCTTCATGGATATGATGAACAGAGTTCTGAGGCCATTCATTGATTCTATCGTTGTGCTGTTTATCGAAGATATTCTTGTGTACTCCAAGTCGAAGGAGGAGCACACGGAGCATCTGGCAGCAGTTTTGAAGAGGCTAGAAGAGTAGGAGTTGTATGCCAAGTTATCCAAGTGTGATTTCTGGAAATCTGAAGTGGCATTCCTAGGTCACATCCTTTCTAAGGAGGGAGTGGCAACTGATCCTCAGAAGATAGAGGCAGTGAAAGATTGGGCAAGGCCTACTACAGTGAAGGAAATCAGGAGTTTCCATGGATTGACGGGATACTACAGGAGATTCATTCAGGGTTATAATCAGATATTTGTGCTGCTCACTGGTTTGACCAAGAAGAATGTAAATTTCAAGTGGACCGAACAGTGCGAGGCAAGCTTTCAGGAGTTGAAAGAGAAGCTGACTACTGCACCCATTTTGGCATTGCCTAGAGCAGGTGTTGAGTATGATGTCTACAGCGATGCTTCACATCTTGGGCTTGGTTGTGTCTTAATGCAAGAGGGAAAAGTGATCGCTTATGGGTCGAGGCAACTACGATCGCATAAGAAGAATTATCTGACTCATGATCTAGAGTTGGCTGCGATTATCTTCGCCTTGAAGCAATGGAGACATCAGGTGTATGGTGAGAAATTGAACATGTACACGAACCACAAAAACTTGGAATACATATATCAGCAGAAGGATCTGAATCTAAGGCAGCGAAGATGGTTGGAAGTGCTGAATCAGAAACCCGGAGGTCTATTGCAACCGTTACCTATTCCAGAATGGAAGTGGGATAACATTAGTATGGATTTCATCACGGGCTTGCCTAAGAGTTCAAAGGGCAATGATGCAATTTGGGTCATAGTCGATCGATTAATCAAGTCCACTCACTTCTTGGCGATGAAACTCACTGCTTCGATGGACAAGTTAGCTGAGTTATATGTTGAGGAGATCGTCAGGATTCATGGTGTTCTGTTAACTATTGTGTCTGATCGAGATGCGTAGTTTACTTCGCATTTCTGGAGGAGTCTTCAGATAGCTTTGGGTACCAAGACGGATTTCAGCACTGCTTTTCATCCTTAGACCGATGGACAGACCGAGAGAGTCAATCGTATTCTTGAGAATATGCTTCGGTGTTGTGTGCTCGACTTTGGAGGCAGTTGGGAAAGGCATCTATCCTTGGTGGAGTTTTCCTACAACAACAGTTTTCATACTAGTATTGGTATGGCACCGTACGAAGCTTTGTATGGCAGGAAGTGCAGAACATCTGTTTGTTGATTTGAAGTGGGGGAGCGGCAGATGTTTGGACCTGAGATTGTGCAGCAGACCTCTGAAAAGATTGATCTAATCAGGAAGAGGTTGGTGGATGCTCAGAGTAGGCAGAAGAGCTTTGCAAATCACCGAAGAAGGGACCTTGAATTTGAAGAAGGTGACTTTGTCTTTCTGAAGGTATCACCCAGTAAAGGCGTGATCCGATTTGGCAAGGGCGGGAAGTTAGCCCTGAGGTTCATAGGCCCGTATAACATATTGAAAAGGATCGGAAAAACTGCTTACCGGCTGGAGTTACCGGAAGAGTTATCTCAGGTGCACAATGTCTTTCATGTGTCTATGCTGAGAGGTTACATTCCAGATCCCAGTCATCATTTGCTCGAAGTGCCGGAAGGTTTGCAATTGGATCTGAGTTACATTGAGCTCCCAGTTGAGATTGTGGATTATCGGGAGAAAGCATTGAGGAATAAGACGATACCGATGATCAAGGTAGTCTGGAGAAACCATTTGGTTGAAGAGGCTACTTAGGAATCTGAGGAGATGATGTTGAAGGATCATCCTGAGCTCTTTGTTTGATTTGTATTTTCTTTTCTTTCTTCATATTGTGTTTTGTTTTCTCACCCTTTATTTGTAGTTTCAGGGACGGAACTATTCTAAGGTGGGAGTGCTGTAATACCCTGAATTTTTATTAAATGAGAAATTATTGATTTTACGTGTTGTGCACGTACAAATTTTTGTATATATGTTTTCTTATAAAATTATCTTTTATAATATGAACAAATAATTTTTTTCTCTCTTTCTCTTTATTTTCTAGAAGCCTGTTTTAAAAGCCTAAGCTTGTTTTTCTAATTTAAGCCCAACCTAATTAATTAAATATTTAATTTTGACCCATGAGTCTAAAAGCCCACTATTTTAAAGCCCACAAATTAATTACCCTTTTTATTGTCATAACTTGTGGTGTAGACACAATTAGTAGACAATAAATAAATTAATAATGTACAACTTATTAATGGGGGACACTAGTTGGGGAATATGCATGCACTAGTGTGTGCATTGCACACCTTAAGGGGTGGCCGGATTATGGCTAGAGAAGAGAGGGGGAGTGGAGTTGAGTTGAGGGGTGGTTATGAGAGCATGGAAGTTACTACAATTTCCCATTTCATCTTGATCCTTGATCTCTAACTCCTTGATTAAATCCTAACCATCTTTTCTCATCCTAAAAGTGTATAAATACGCCTAGTTTTCTTCTCATTAGTACACTAAACAATTTATTAAGAGAAGAAAAGACTAAGTGAGCAAAAGATTGAGAAGTATTAGTGAGTAAAATACTAGAATGTGCATTGTGTGTGTGTGTTCCTTCAAGTAGAGGCCGGCCACCATCAAAGGAGCAAAGGAGAGGCTCAGGTTCCAATCAAGCACTAGGAGGAGACGTTTTGGCGACACAATCTAGGAGGAGAATGCCACTTTCTTGCATTCTAGGAGATTCTAGGAGCTTTCATTTTATTTTCTCCAATAGGTGGGTGTTTCTCATGCTTCTAAATCTAGATACCATGCTAGGAATGATTTGATAAAATTACTAAGGAACAACTAAGTCAAATTGGACTCATGTTTTCTTAATTAGAGATGAAATGGTAATTTAGAGAATGATTGATAAAATGATTGCTAGTTGACAAATTATGAACTAAAGTGCTAGAATCTTTCATGTTGTTATGCTATGTGTTTGTGAATTATGCTTTATGGAGAAATTTATGTTTATGAGACAAATTGTGATTAAATGCATCATGGAAATGTTAATTTCTTAAATTAGAGTTACACTATTGTAGAAAAGATGGAAATTTGTGTTCTAAAATATTGTAGATTGTTAATAAGTGGGAGAATAAAGAAATAAAGTATTTTCATAGAAATCTAGATTGTAAATCGTGTACAAATGTGATTTGTTCTCAATGTCGAAATTATGGACATAGAACATAAAATAAGATAAAAAATGCATGTTTTATAAGCAAATAATGATTATAAAAATACTGGTTCACTGTAATTTCATATAGATTAAAATCTGGAAAGTTTCGATTCAAAAAGAGAAGAAAAAGAACTAAAAACGTTTTGGGAATTTTGAAAACTAGAAATGAACATAAAATGGGATCAAAACCAATCCAATATTCTTTGGAACAATCTGGCCCCTTAGACCAAGTGGTCGCGGTTGCTTTGGACGCTACTGTAGCGTGTGGGTGACTCTAGTGGCCTCGGGTACGAAACCTAGGCTCTGCCTTTTATTTCCATTTTTGAATAAAACCCAAAACCCAAAACCCAAAACACTTACCTATTAAATCCTTTCACTTACTGCAAGTGCACCTTGGCTCAGTTGGCTTTCGGTGGCTGTTAGTTAGTCCCAGGTTTCAGGTTCGAAACCTGGCTTCAGCAGGTTTGAATTATTTGATATTTTGGAGTTTTTAAATGGAATTTTTGGCTTTTTAAAAATCCAAAAAAATTACTACAATTATTCTAAAAATGTGTAGATAAAAACATTTGTGTACTATTTGACTAAAATAAAAGTGAGTTAGAAGTGAAATTTGTGTAGAATGCTATAGAAATTTACTTTTAGAGAATTATAAAAGTGATCTATTTGTATGAGAAAATTATGCTAAGTGATAAAGGAGAATTTTTGAATGAAAGAAAATTTAAATGTGCTATCTATGGACTCTCATTGTTAAATTGAGTATTGTTTATGAATGAAAATACGACTTTGTGACCTTTTGAATTAAATAAATGAAATGAACATTAGTATGAGAATCAAATGAAATTAGTATTGATTAAAATAAGATTAAGAGAATTATGTGGAAAGAATAAACTATTGAATATGACAAGTTGAATTTATTTGTTTATGCATGATATTGTACATGAAATTGAAATTGAATGCCTTGATGAATTATGAAAGAATATGAATATACAAATGCTATGAACATGAAATGAAAATTATTGTTAATCATGAAAAAGACTTTATGAGTATGAAAAACTCGATGTTGTAATTATGAGTTGAAATTAAGAACTAGGGTGTGGCTAAGCCTCATACCGGCAATGAAAGAAATATTGAGATGATATTTGAAATGAAAAGACCAAAATTTGGGTCGTGTGAAATGAATGAATAAGACCGGTATAGTGGGAGTGCTGACCCTAGGGGATTGATTTTGTTCATGATTCAATTAAATTAAGGACTAGATACATAGTGAAGATTTGGGTCATAGGGATTATAAGGTATCACCCCTAACACCAACTCTCACCCTTCGGCAATTCATAGATAAAAATGGTTAAGTAACAGTTACTACCCTAATGATGTCACTAACCCTAACCAATCAAATGGGGCCGTACGAGCTACAAGGTACTCTAAACCTGAAGTCGTAATCTCAACTTGCCATGAAACAGAACCAATAGATTTAAACAAGCAAGACATGCCACTGGGCTTCCAACTTATCATGAAAAAGCACTGCACGTGTCCCTCTTCAAGAGAGTGTAACAATTGTTAACACAATCTACCAAGTCTTAACCGAGACTTCACAAGATCTCCTCGAATCCACTCATCTCCTATATATTCAAGATAATTACTCCATACGAGCCCAATGAGCTATGCATGAACGAACAACTACATACGAGCTAGTTGAGCTACGTATGGGACGGACCAATACTTACGGGTCAAATAAGCTACATACGAGACAGATGAATCACATAGAAGCAACATAAAGTCTTCTAAAAACCTAGAAGCAAAGTAACATGCTCACTAGTAAAAATTGATCTTTTATAATTAGAAGTAACTGAAGAATCTTCTAACAGCCTAATATAAGCATACTACTAATGAGTACACAAAAGCGACATAAAAAGCCTTCTAACAACCTAAAAGAAAACAGTGCTGCGCTTAACCGAATTCGACTAAACTAGACTTTTTAAAAAGGTGAGAACATCTACTACAACTCTTTAGTTGAACACTTTTTCAGATTCGGTAAGGAACTCAAAATCCGGTCCGTTAAACACAATTTCAAACAATAACAGTAAAGCCAAAAGCTGAAACTTTCCATGCTCATAAATTTTGCAATACGTGTTCGAATTTAATGAAATAGGATATTTTGAAAAGGTGAGAACATCTACTATAACTTCCTAGTTGATCACTTTTTCAAATTCCATAAGGAACTCAAAATTTGGTCCTTTGAACACAATACAAAACAACAAAAGACAGCTCAAAGTTACAGCAAAGCTCAAACTTCTAAAGCTTGTAACTTTTGCACTACTTATTGGAATCTAACAAAACTGGACATTTTAAAAAGGTGAGAATCTCTACTACAACTCTCTAGTTGAACACTTTTTCAGATTCAGTAAGTAAGAGGTACAAAAATATCAAACAATCTAACAGGGAGCTTTCAGCCAAAAGCTGGCTGCTGTGATTTGTAAAAGCCATAACTCCTACTCCGCTTATCGGAATCTAATCAAATAGGACATTTTGGAAAGGTGAGAATCTCTAATACAACTCTCTAGTTGAACACTTTCCCAAATTCAGTAAGTAATAGGTCTAAAACTTCGAACAATCCAAACAACGAGCTTTCAGCCAAAAGGCCAGCTACTGTAATTTTGGAAAGGACATAACTCTCGCTCCGCTTATCGGAATCTAACCAAATAGGATATTTTGGAAAGGTGAGAGACTCTACTAAAACCCTCTAGTTGAACACTTTTCCAAATTAAGTAAGTAAGAGGTCTAAAACTTCGAACAATACAAACAGCAAGCATTCAGCTAAAAGGCCAGCTGCTGTAATTTTGTAAGGGTCATAACTCTTGCTCTACTTATAAGAATCTAACCAAATAGGATATTTTGGAAAGGTGAGGGACTCTATTATAACTCTCTAGTTTAACACTTTTTCAAATTCAGTATGTAAGAGGTACAAAAACATCAAACAATCTAAACAGCGAGCTTTCAGCTAAAAGCTTGCTGCTGTGAATTGTAAAAGCTATAACTCCTACTTCTCTTATCGAAATCTAACCAAAAGGGAAATTTTAGAAAGGGGAGGACATCTACTACAACTTTCTAGTTGAACACTTTTTTCAGATTTCGCATGGAACTCAAAATCCAGTCCTTTAAACGCAAGTCGAATCAACCAAAACAACAGTTTTGTTGCAAAACTCGCTATTTTGGGAAAACGATGTGTTTATCCCATCAAATTAACCCAGAAAATTCTATAAAATTAGAACATGATAGAAACACATACACGAACCTCTCTAATTAATTTGGACTCAAGATTTCAACTTTAGCATACATAATTTATTCTAACCATCAAGACTACAAGATTGATCATTAGGGTTTTGTTTCAGTTCTACTACTTCAATCTTTATGTGCCATTTTATTCTAGTCCATGATCCTCATATGCACATGAAATTAGTCCAAGATCTTCTACTTAATAACAATACTAACACTAACAACAACTAATAAATCAAGTTGAGAATCCCCCACCCAAACTTGTAGGAAGGACTAGCTTGCTCTCCTCCTCCTTGTTCTTGCTCCTTGTTCTAGCTCCCCATGAAAAGAGAACCCACTCTTTTCTTTTGATTAGATCTCTCTTTTCTTTCTTATTTTTCTAAATTTCTTTCTAAATAAGCAAGTTGTAGAAGAGAAGAAGAAATATGAGAAGATGAGAGGGGGTGAGATGAAATAAAGGAAAAACAAATGAAAAGGGGCTTCCCCTTTTGAAGTTGGCCGGCCAATTTGTAGGAGAGGGAGAGAGAGAGAGAGATGTGGTAGAGAGGGCCACTTTTCTCTCTCTATTTGTGGCTCAAAAGATTTTGAGTTTCATTTGAAAAAATAAATTGCAATCAAACCCTAATCCGTTCAATTTGCAAATTTAAATAGCAATCAAACCCTAATCTAATCCTAACCTTCTATTTGATCATGATTGATCAATAATAAGAGGTATTTTTTCCAAAATCACATACTACATAATTTCGTACAAACGTACGAAATCGATACGGTACTTATACGTACATATATCTATATTTACACATAATTTTTATTCGTTAAAACGAATAACCTCTACACAAAATATTTTAATTCAGAAATAATAATAAAAATAATTTTATTACCGGCTCGGAAGATTTCAGTACCAACTTGATACAATACAGATGTATACAGACTGGTATATATATATAATGTTTATTAACAAAACCGGGTAATATCCAAAAATATTTCAATTCTAAAAATAAAAATAAAATAAAATAAAATAAAATAATAATTTTTAATATCAACCCGAGATTTTACATACATTTTCTCAAAAAACGCATTTTACAGGATTTTGTACAAGTGCACAAAACCGATACAATTCATATATATACTTACTGGTATATATATACAAATAAGTTTTTATTAGTAAAACCAAGATATTTCCATAAAAATATTTTAATTTTTAAAAATAATAATAATCCAAATATAATACCCGACCGGGATATTACAATACTCCCTCCTTAGAATAGTTCTGTCCTCAGAACTACGTTTAATCAGGAGAAATGAAAACAGCAAATACAGAATAACACAGACATAGGGAATGTGATGATGTATTATTGAACAAACCGTAGCATGGATTCCACACACACACACACACACACACATACACACACACACACACACACACACACACATATATATATCCATTCGGTTACAAAAAGTGTTATATCATACATTACTTAAAGTCCAAAATAAAATTCAAAATACAACTTCAAACTTAGTTGTACCCCCTTCTTTGCACACCGGTGATGACTTTCTCGCCTTCATTAGCATCATCTTCTGTAAGTGCGAGCACTCATCCTTGGCGAAGCGGCTCCTTTCCTTTGTGGTTCATCTCTGGGGCTGATCTGCTGCTATTCTTCTGAAACTAGGGACAATCTAGTCCAATATGACCAATCTTCCCACATTTGTAACAGACACGGGTATCCATCTGAGGGTCATTCCTCGGGCACTGGCTCATGAAATGACCTTGCCCTCCACACAGAAAATAGTTTCCTGGCTTGGTGCCTCCGAGATTGCCGTCTGGTTTCTGAATTTTCTGCTTCTGACCTTGGTTCTCGAATCCTGATGCTGGTGTAGATCTCTTTCCTTTGTTCCACCCTCCAGCGTTCACTTGCGTTTCTGGTCCTCGGTTCATATCAAGCTCCGTTGTTGCCGCACGGCGGACCAACTTCTCGAACCTCCGATTGCACAAAGGTACCATCCTGGTTCTGAGTGCAGGTCTGAGCCCTTGCTTGAATCTCTTGGCCTTATTGACCTCATCTTCTACCATTTCTAGAGCATATCGGGACAGTTGCGTGAACTTGGTCCCGTACTCATGAACCGTCAGGCTTCTCTATTTCAGGTTGAAGAACTCCTTGGCCTTGTCTTCTTGCACACCCAAAGGAAAGTAGTGCTACCTGAACTCCCCGAAGAAGTCTTCCCAGGCAATGGGACCTTTGCCCATTCCCCTTTTCACCGACTGCCACCAGACCCTGGCGTCTTTCCCTAGTAGAATGCTTGCCAATCTGACCTTGTTGTCATCCGATGTCAGCATCACCTCAAACATTGTCTCGACTTGATGAATCTAGTAGACAGCTGCTATCGGGTCTGCTTGGCCCTCAAAAATAAGCGGCCTCATCCTTCGGAAAGATTCGACCATATTGATAGGGTCGGTAGCTGCTACTCCTCGGTTACCTACGAGTGCTCCTTGTTGCTGCACATTGTTTCTGTTTGCCTCTGCCAGGTCTCCAAATGCCTTAAACATATGGGTGAATTCTGTCCCTATATCCAGACCAACGCCATTGCCTCCACTACCCTCGCCCTCATTCGGGTCGTTCTTACCACTTCTGGTTCCGCGAGACATCTGGTAGAAAGCAATAAACATGGGTATTAACCCAGATATAAAAAAATTATAAAACATAAGTTGAAAATAACAACAACATGAATAATAATTGTCTACAACAAGCAAAAACCCGACTCGTATAAGGCATCCAAGTTTAATTTTCCTACTTTGTTGGACTGTAAATTGAAGTCGGCTCTGATACCACTCCGTGACGCCTCGATTTCTATATACTGGAAAACCGTGACATAAGCCATAATCTTTTCCTTCAATTAGCCACAATTCATAGAAAAACAGGAAAATTTAAAACTTTTTATCAACACAAATGTATTACGAGTCCGAATGTTATAAAATTGCAATGCATTACATCAGTATTACAATAATGCAATACAAGCCCAAGTGTTACAAACTTTCAATAAAAATTACATCAGAATACAATGAATAATATTCAACAATTGGTACTTTCACTTGGATGCTTCTCAACATAAATAAATTACAATAGATGTTACAATGGTAACCAACATATATTAAAATTGAAATAAATCAACACTTGCTTCTTTTGCCTTGAGTCCTCCTGAATCTTGTACCTGTAGCTTTGCTATCCAGTACGTGTAACTTTGCAATCCAGTACCTATTGAAGTAGGGATGTCAGTACATATACTGGCGCTTTAAGGCTGATGACTAGTAACGATTCTCAACTTTAAACAAACAGATTGATGAAAAGAGAAATGTGTATATATGATTGATGTATCAGTGTATGCTATGACTTAGAATCTAATGCAGGATTAACTAATGCAATGATGCACTTATTCTAATACAAGCAAGACTCTGGAACAGTATGCAGCCCATACTACATATGCCCCATATATAGGGATTTAAACCCGCGTCATGAATTCTACTCTCGTACCCTTCCTATTTCTGACAGATACAACGTGACTGGTGAGGTTGTAGATACGGTCTAGTTCTGCTACTACGGTACAATAGTGGTATCTTTATTTGCCACTATTTACCCAGCGAACCGGACCTCACTTAAAAGCCAACACGAACCCCAAGATACTAGACAACCTTTTGCCGTGCCCTCAACTCATCATGAGAAGGCATAGAACCTGACGGAATTAAAGGGACTATTTCCCTAGGAAAACCTCCCGTTCTTATCATGGCACTTCAGGAATTAACAGCCGAGATACGGCTCCCGTGCTCCCAACTAATTATGGAGAAGCACCGCCTGTATCCCTTTGACAAAGGGATACATCCCAATAACACCACCTTGTGTCGACCTATAAAAGAAGTCGGATTATAAGGTATCACCCCTAATACCAACTCTCACCCTTCAGCAATTCATAGATAAAAATGGTTAAGTAACAGTTACTACCCTAACGATGTCACTAACCCTAACCAATCAAATGGTGTCGTACGCGCTACAAGGTACTCTCAGCCTAGAGTCGTACTCTCAACTTGCCATGAGACGGCACCAACAGAATAAAACAAGAGAGACATGCCACTGTGCTTCCAACTTATCATGAAAAAGTACCGCACGTGTCATTCTTCAAGAGAGTGTAACAATTGTTGACTCAATCTACCAAGTCTTATCCTAGACTTCACAAGATCTCCTCGGATCCACTCATCGCCTATCAATTCAAGATAATTACTCCATACGAGCTCAATGAGCTATGCATAAACAAACAACTACATACGAGCTAGTTGATCTACATATGAGCCGGACCAATACTTACGAGTCAAATAAGCTACATACGAGACAGATGAATCACATAGAAGCAACAAAAAGTCTTCTAACAACCTAGAAGCAAACTGTAACGCCCCGAATCCCAAATACAACTGAATTCGAGATGTTCTACAGGATCTTTCCACTTCCTTTAGTACAATTTTACAAGAAAATTTGAACTTTTCACTTTACATCAGAGTTTACATAAAACTTTACACTTTACATTGCACAGCGGAAGTAAAATTTACAACAATTGAATAAATGTACAACAACATTGGATAATCTTTAAGCATCCTTTCCTCTTTAATCTTTATCATGTCATTTACCTGCATATAAGACTGTGGGTACGTCAGTTTATTCAACCGACGAACATTATACACGACCATCCTCTCTATGCCGGAAATAGTATAACTTATTTTCCATATTTAGCAAACACAAACTTGTCACATTTCAAACTAAAGGGACTGCCCTATTGATGTCGTGTTGTGATTGTGCACTTAGTCCTTAATGCAGTTATTTATGTTGCATGACACTAATGCACACTTGTTCGGATTCTATGCATCCCATACTACATAGGTCCGAGGGTAAGCCCTTAATCGTTCTTCATCTTTGTAGGGTTCAATCCCTCTCCATGACTTAATCTACTACTGTAATTACGGTAGGTATCTTAGATGACCTATGAGTGCAAGCACGTGTACAGAAAACCTGGAGGGAATCCCACGTCATGTCACGACGCATCGTGAAGACAGCCTGTGGCAATTCAGCCTCCTTCATGGCACATGATCCTCATGTAGTCACCAAACATCCCACAAGCGCCACCACCGGGACGGTACTCTGGAGCAGTATCCACGTCATGTCACGACGCATCGCGAAGACAGCCTGTGAAATACTCTCACGCCGCCAATCCGATGGCCCTCAACTCATGTTTTTCTCCTACTTTCATCACGTCTCCACTATGTACTAATCCTTAGTTTTTATCAAAATCATGAACAAAAATCAAAGCTCTAGAGTTAGCCTCTCCACTAAACCGGACTTATTCATTCATTCAAACATGACCAACCATGGTCTTTCTTTTCAATTTTCATTTCATTTATTTCCAAGTGCCGGGGGGAGACTTAGCTACTCTTTTTGTTTCAATTTTCAATTCACAATTTCCAATTTGAGCATTTCCATCTCATAAATTTCCATGTTGAGTTATCATACTCAAAAGTATTTCTCTTTTCCAATCATGATTTCTAATTCGTTCAAATAGTCCATAACTATACATGGAATTCAATTATTCATCATGTAACTCATGAAATGTTATTTTCACATAAAAGCCCACATCACTAATTATTCAATCAAAGGTGAACATTTACACTTCATAATTTCCACACTATTCTCAAATGAGAATAATTTGCATCACATCACACAATATAATTTTTTTTTGCCACATTAATTTTCTAATCCTTCATTTCAAGTCATTTTTGCAAGATATAATTTCACAAGGAATATCAATGTGGAACTATAGTTCTATTTAATCATTTAGCCACAAATCATACTTTATTTTATGTAAATAATTCCCAAATTATTTTTAATAAGTCCCATATATTTTTAGAAGAATAACCATATTTTTTTCATAATTTTTGGATCACCAAAACACCCAAAAAAATATTTTTTTTTCTAAGCTGCCGAAGCCAAGGATCGAACCCAGGACCACAGAGAACACAACCGAAGGCACAGGCCACTAGGCCACTTGCGCCAGCGGTATAAAAAGGCACTGAGAGTATTAAATACTCTCGGCCGCTGATTCTTATACTTTTAAAAATTTATGAAACAAAATGTGGTGCCACAGGGATTCGAACCGGCCACCACAGGGAACCTAACCGCATGTTCTGACCACTTAGCTACGTGCTCAGGTTGTCAAGGTACAACTTAAATTCTTTTTACTACAATTCTCTCTATTATTAAGACAATTCGATATTCAACAAGTCCTCATTTCATTTTGTTTTTATAAAAACTACTGTAAAATTCCAGATTGACTAACATTATCATAAGTTATATCCCAGTATAATAAAAATAATTTTTTCAATAATCAAAACACATTTTTCGTACACTTAATTGAAATGGTGGACTATCACTACCACACTTCTTCTTTTTCGACATTTCTCAACAACTAACGCCACTAATCTCTTTATTAGCAAACTACACATTCATTCTCTATTTTTAACCTTTTATCATACATACCAATCTATAACTTAATTCATTTATTTCAATATGACACAACGATCCATTTAATCACATGAAGTAGCATTGTCAATCTACTACCTTTGTGTATATAATTTGTGATGTAGAAACTGAAACTTTCTTCAACAATCCATGGTTATAATTACTCCATACAAACTTAGATTTTTACTAATCAAATCACATACAATTGTACACCCACATTCCAATTAATCCATAGGTCAATTTTTCAATTAAAAGCGTACTCTTATTAATATTTTTCATGCTTCATTCATTCAATTTAATCTAGCATGCATCCCTAATTAGAAATATAGAAAATTTACCCACCTTGTATGGAGAGAAAAAATACAACTAGCAACCTCCTAGACGAATGTCCTTGCGACGAATTGCTCCTCCTCCTAAATGCGCGCACACTAGAAAAAATCCGAGCACCTCCACAAGCCAACCGAGCACTCCAAGCCGGCCCCTCTTCTCCTTGATGTTGCAAGCACAAACCCACACACTCTCAATCTTTTAACTCACACAATCACTACTAGATAGAGTATTTTAGACTATAGATTTGTAGAAAGTAATAATCACAAGAATAACTAGCCATGGAGGGGGTATTTATACTAAAATCTTGATGGAATGGAGGGCTAGGATCAAGTAATTGGTTATAAGATGGAGGGCTAAGATGAAAGTAGGAGTTACATTAACTACCCACAACCAAGTAACCACCAAGCATGATCTCCACTCAAATTTTCTCATTCCCTCCAAAAAGAAGCAATCCGGCCTACAATAGGAAGTGCATATTGCACGTGTACGTGCAATACACGTGCATGCAACTAGGTCCAAAAATTGTACATTAAATTTTGTATAAAAATAATCTTTAAGTTGTATCCCACATTACAAGTTGTATTAAAAAAAATAATTAATTCATGGGCTTTAGTTTATGGGCCAAAATAATAATTTTAAAATAAAATAAATGAATTAAATTTTTGGGCTTTAAAAAAGAAAAGGCTTTTTGTTTAATTGAAAGAAGGCTTTGTGAAAATAATTTAAAAGCACATATTTAAAAATCCATACTCATCATAATGAAAATAATCATAACATATAATTCAACCAAAAATATTGCACGTGCACACTACGTGCAAAATAAAATAATTTTTTATTAAATGAAAAATTGGGGCATTACACAAAGTAACATGCTCACTAGTAAAAATTGATCTTTTATAATTAGAAGCAACATAAGAATCTTCTGACAGCCTAATATAAGCATACTACTAATGAGTACACAGAAGCGACATAAAAAGCCTTCTAACAACCTAAAAGCAAACAGTGCTGTGCTTAACAGAATTCGACTAAATTAGACATTTTAAAAAGGTGAGAACATCTACTACAACTCTCTAGTTGAACACTTTTTCAGATTCGGTAAGGAACTCAAAATCTCTTGGCCTTCTTGACCATATCTTCTACCATCTCTGGAACATATCAGGACAGTTGCGTGAACTTGGTCTCGTACTCATGAACCGTCAGGCTTCCCTGTTTCAGGTTGAAGAACTCCATGGCCTTGTCTTCTTGCACACCCAAAGGAAAGTAGCGCTGCCTGAACTCCCCTAAGAAGTCTTCCCAGGTAATGGGTCCTTCGTTCATGCCCTTCTTCACAAACTGCCACCAGACCGTGGTGTCTTTCTCTAGTAGAATGCTTGCTAATCTGACCTTACCATCATCCGGTGTCAGCATCACCTCAAACACTGTCTCGACTTGACGAATCCAGCAGTCAGCTGCTATCGGTTCTGCCTGGCCCTCAAAAACAGGCGGCCTCATCCTTCGGAAAGATTCGACCATCTTGACAGGGTCGGTAGCTGCTACTCCCCGGTTACTTGCGGGTGCTTTTTGTTGCTGCGCATTGTTTCGGCTTGCCTCTGTCAGGTCTCCGAATGCCTGGTACAAACGGACAAATTTTTCCCCTATATCCAGACCAGCGCCATTACCTCCACTACCCTTGCCCTCATTCGGGTCGTTCCTACCATTCCTTGTTCCGCGAGACATCTCATAGAAAGCAATAAACATGGGTATTAACCCAGATATAAATAAATTATAAAACATAAGTTGAAAGAAACAACAATATAAATTATAATTGTCTACAACTAGCTAAAATCTGACTCCTATAAGGCATCCAAGTTTAACTTTCCTACTGTGTTGGACTGTAAATTAAAGTCGGCTCTGATACCACTCTGTAACGCCCTGATTTCCATATACTGGAAAACCGTGACATAAGCCAGAATCTTTTCCTTCAATTAGCCACAATACACAGAAAACCAGGAAACTTTAAAACTTTTTATTCGACACAAATGTATTACATGTCCGAATGTTATAAAACTACAACACATTACATCAGTGTTACAATAATGCTATACAAGCCCAAGTGTTACAAACTTTCAACGAAAATTACATCAAAGTACAATGAATAATATACAACAATTGGTACTTTCATTTGGATGCTTCTCCACAAAAATAAATTACAATAGATGTTACAATGGTAACCAACATATATTACAATTGAAATAAATCAACACTTGCTTCTTTTGCCTTGAGTCCTCCTGAATCCTGTATCTGTAGCTTTGTAATCCAGTACGTGTAACTTTGCAATCCAGTACCTATTGAAGTGAGGACATTAGTACATATACTGATGCTTTAAGGCTGATGACTAGCAGTGATTCTCAACTTTAAACAAACAGATTGATGAAAAGAGAAACGTGTATATATAATTGATGTGTCAGTCTATGCTATGACTTAGAATCTAATGTAGGATTAACTAATGCAATAATGCACTTATTCTAATGCAAGCAAGACTCTGGAACAGTTTGCAGCCCATTCTACATATGCCCAATGTCAAGCCGTTTCTTCATATATAGGAATTTGAACACGCATCATGAATTCTACTCATACCCTTCCTGTTCCTGACAGATACAATGTGACTGGTGAGGTTGTAGATACGGTCTAGATCCGCTACTGTGGTACAATAGTGGTATCTATGTTTGCCACTATTTACCCGGCAAACCGAACCTCACTCAAAAGCCAACACAAACCCCAAGATACTAGACAACCTTGAGCTGTGCCCTCAACTCATCATGAGAAGGCATAGAACCTGACAGAATCATAGGGTTTATTTCCCTAGGAAAACCTCCCGTTCTTATCATAGCAATTTAGGAATTAATAGCCGAGATACGGTTCCTGTGCTCCCAACTAATCATAAAAAAACACCGCCCGTATCCCTTTGACAGGGGGATACATTCCAATAACACCACCTAATGTCGGCCTATAGGAGAATTCGGATTATAAGGTATCACCCCTAACACCAACTCTCACCCTTCGGCAATTCATAGATAAAAATGGTTAAGTAACAGTTACTACCCTAACGATGTTACTAACCCTAACCAATCAAATGGGGCCGTACGAGCTACAAGGTACTCTCAACCTGAAGTCGTAATCTCAACTTGCCATGAAACGAAACTAACAGATTCAAACAAGCGAGACATGCCACTGTGCTTCCAACTTATCATGAAAATGCACCGCATGTGTCCCTCTTCAGGAGAGTGTAACAATTGTTGACACAATCTACCAAGTCTTAACCTAGACTTTACAAGATTTCATCAGATCCACTCATCACCTATCTATTCAAGATAATTACTCCATACGAACCCAATGAGCTATGCCTGAATAAACAACTACATACGAGCTAGTTGAGCTGTGTATGCGACGGACTAATACTTACGAGTCAAATAAGCTACATACGAGACAGATGAATCACATAGAAGAAACATAAAGTCTTCTAACAACCTAGAAGCAAAATAACATGCACACTAGTAAAAATTGATTATTTATAATTAGAAGTAACAGAAGAATCTTCTAACAGCCTAATATAAGCATACTACTAATGAGTACACAAAAGCGACATAAAAAGCCTTCTAACAACCTAAAAGAAAACAGTGCTCTGCTTAACGGAATTCGACTAAATTAGACTTCTTAAAAAGGTGAGAACATCTACTACAACTCTCTAGTTGAACACTTTTTCAGATTCGGTAATGAACTCAAAATCCGGTCCGTTAAACACCATTTCAAACAATAATAGTATAGCAAAAAGCTGAAACTTTCCAGACTCATAACTTTTGCTATACATGTCGAAATTTAATGAAATAGGAAATTTTGAAAAGGTGAGAACATCTACTACCACTTCCGAATTGATCACCTTTTCAAATTCCGCAAGGAACTCAAAATTTGGTCATTTGAACACAATACAAAACAACAAAAGACAGCTCAAAGTTACAGCAAAGCTAAAACATCTAAAGCTTGTAACTTTTGCTCCACTTATCGGAATCTAAAAAAACTGGACATTTTAAAAAGGTGAGAATCTCTAATACAACTATCTAGTTGAACACTTTTTCAGATTCAGTAAGTAAGCGGTACAAAAACATCAAACAATCTAAACAGCGAGTTTTTAGCCAAAAGCTGGCTGCTGTGATTTGTAAAAGCCAGAACTCCTACTCTGCTTATCAGAATCTAATAAAATAGGACATTTTGGAAAGGTGAGAATTTCTACTATGACTCTCTAGTTGAACACTTTTCCAAATTCAGTTAGTAAGAGGTCTAATACTTGGAACAATCCAAACAGCGAGCTTTCAGCAAAAAGGCCAGCTTCTGTAATTTTGTAAGGGTCATAACTCTTGCTCTGCTTAACGGAATCTAACCAAATAGGACATTTTGGAAAGTTGAGAGACTCTACTAAAACTCTCTTGTTGAAAACATTTCCAAATTAAGTAAGTAAGAGGTCTAAAACGTCGAACAATCCAAACAGCGAGCTTTCAGCCAAAAGGCTAGCTGCTGTAATTTTGTAAGGGTCATAACTCTTGCTCTGCTTATCGGAATCTAACCAAATAGGACATTTTCGAAATTTGAAAAATTCTACTACAACTCTCTAGTTGAACACATTTTCAAATTTAGTAAGTAAGAGGTACAAAAACATCAAACAATCTAAACAGCGAGCTTTCAACCAAAAGCTGACTTCTGTGATCTGTAAAAGCCATAACTCTTACTTCTCTTATCGGAATCTAACCAGAAAGGACATTTTGGAAAGGGGAGAATACCTACTAAAAATTTCTAGTTGAACACTTGTATCCCTTATTTTTCATTTTGTGTATTTCTTTGACTGTATTTCGTTTTGGTGTTTTTTTCTGAACCGTATATTGGATTTGTTTTCAATATATATTCGTTTTTATTTCATTTTGAGCTCCTTGATTTGATTGATTGTCTTTTTTGTCTCGTTTTCATCGTTTTGATCTTTGCCTCATTTTTGGTCTGGTTATCTTTAATTTTATTTTTTCTTGGTGTTGTGGTGGTGTTTTGGTTGTTTTTCCCACTCCTATTATTTGATCCTTAATAAGATTTTTAAAGCCATAGAATTCCCTATCCTATTTGCATTCCTATTTCTATTTGACCCAAAATTCAAAACACATTTGTATACTTATTACTAACTACTAATACCCATACCCATTAGCCCACATCTAAACCCTACATATATATCCATACCCTCACAAACCCTAACCCTAACCCTAAAATTCTCTCCCTCTCACAACCGGCCCCCAATATCTCCCCCTCTTGCTTGCTCCCGGCTACACACCCAATCCGACAGCCCCCTACACCACCATCCCGGCCATCTACCCACCAGGCCGACCACCCTTGCTGGCCTACTCCCCAACTCCGGCCACCCTCTATACCTGAGCCCCCTTTCCTTTGCTTTGCCGACCACCTACACACACCACCATCATCCAATCTTGCACCATCAATCCCCTACTTCTCTTCGTGGTGTTTTCAAAGTGGTCGCTTGCCACTTTGATCATCGTCGCTAAGGAGGTTCGTTCATGTGGATTCGTGTTCGTGATTGCTTAGCTTCGCGGATTTAGCAAATTTCGTCGTGGATTTTGCTTCTAGGCTTGTTTGCATCGTTCTTCATCCCCAAATTAAGGCAAGTAACTTGTACTCCAATTCATTTGTTTGATATAAGTCCCAAAGTTCACCTATAGTGTAGTTGGGTCTAGAGACAACTCTTGATTGTATTTTTCTTGATGGGTTTTGTCTTTATTGTGAAAATATGACCATAGATGACCCACGACACAAATCTTGACATGATTTAACTTAGGATTCGCCCGTTCTTAAATTTGGATCATGTATGTGTGACTTTTGTGTGATTTTGTGTTTTGGTTAATACCCATGTGAAATTCTTGGCAAGAACATGTTAATAACCCTAATTCATGATGTTTAGACACTTGGTAGGCTTTATTTCAAGTTTGGATGTGTTTGGATCAATATTCTTGAATCTATGTTGATTTTGTTTTAAGGGAAAAAATATGTATTTTCGGCACTGTTCTGTTTTAGTGGCTGTTTTCGACTGTGTTCAAGTCAGTATCTTGATTTCGGTATAAAAACATGAATTTTAGATAATTTCATCTATTTTCAAATCCCTCTGACCTTGCTTGATTTTGATTTCATATGACTGATTTATGACTGTTTTAGTATAGCGGTGTCGATCTTTTTCCAGATTCTGTTTTTCGGTAATTTTGATAACAAATTATTTTCAAGAACCATGCTATACATGTTATTTTGATATGAAACTTTGGTCAATGTTTCTTTATTAAGTTAGGTATTACCCAGAATTTTGGTAAATTTTATTGATAAGTTTTATGTGATGTTTCATGCTAGTTTATAAAATTTATTCGTGCTGTATTTTGCTCGCTGTTCTGTAAAGAACCCTATTTTCACTATAATTCCTTTTACTGTATGAAAAATGTTTGTGAAATGTGAAAGTTAGTAAATTTTATCTATTTTCATATACCTTCGGCGGAATTGGATTTTGTTTCACTGGTTGCGAGATATCTTAGTTTTCGTACAGCAGTGTTGGGATTTCCAGATTGGCTAAACTATGTTTTCTTGAAGCTTTCTTATTTTTGATAACTAATCTACTTTTACTAGAAAATTCTGAAACTCTATATTTTGATTCTGGACATATAGGGGAATACCCCAGATTTTTTGTGAATTTATTTAATGTGTTTTCATGCTGTTTTCCTGTTCTTGAATTCATTTTCCTGATTTATGGCTGAACCTAATTTCTGTATTCAAATCAGTTTTGAGCTGTGTTTTTGTGAACTAATATATGACTTAATTATACTCGCTAGATTTTTGTGGAAGTCTATTTTCCAGATCCTTCGACGGATCTAGATTTGCTTGTTTGTAACTCTTGGAATCACTGTTTTACTACAGCATGGTCTTGCTGTCCTGAACTTGAGATGTGTTTATTTTATTCATTTATAAGATATCTTGCACTTGTACTTGTTTAGTTTGCAACTTGCACTTGTCACATGATCATGCCATGTTATTCTTGATATATTTTGCATATATACATGCTTGTTTGAAATTAATAATAAATAACCAAGTTGGGGTTTAAGGGACAGGTCTAATAGTGGATAATTCAGAAATGTGTACTCGAAAGGGGATCCACTGATCCTATGTGATTACTTGAGACATGATATTTGACACGTGATTACTTGATACTTGCACGCAAGACACGATACTTGCCACTTGCACAACTTAACACGTGATTACATGATACATGATAATTGGAGCTCAATTACTTGCCTGTCCCCGAGTATACTGCCCTTTATGGTCCACTATAAAATATAAAGCAAAACTATTTATCGTAGCAACCATGTAGTATGGGCTGCATGAAGTGTTACCTACATATTAATTTACTACAAGACTTGATACATGCTACTTGAACATGATACTTGAACATGATAGGTGAACATGATACATGCTTGCTTGATGCTTGACTACATGATACATGAGACTTGTTTACATGAGACTTGAAACTTGATACTTGATACATGAATATATGACACTTGACACTTGACACATATTTACATGATGCTCGATTACTTGACACTTGATTTATGCCATGTACACTTGATCACTTTTACCACGCTAGTTGTTTACTTTGACTCATACTTATACCATGTGCTAGCTAGTTTCCCCATGTTCTTGTATCCTATATTATAAGTGACCCGTGACTTGCAATTGATGGGTACTTGTGTTTTCTCTTTTCCTCTTTCCTGTATTCGTTGAATTACAGATTTTGGAGAACAAGTTCCAGAAGGTATCAGAGACTTGAAGTATTAGTGCTGCATTTATTATTATTATTTCTTGTATCTTGCTTGGACAATAATTGTATTCGTGAGACTTGGATTATTTTTGTATTTGGGCAATGTGACCCAAGACTTGTGTTTTATTCAGATCATGACTATTTGAGATTTATGTATTTGGTTTCAAGTATTCTTGTTGGTATTTTGACTCATTATGTGCATGTGGTTAATTAATTTGCTTCCGACTCTGATGTTTCTTGAGAATGTTGTTAGGATTTCTTGAACAGCTTATGGATGATAAAAATCATTCGCTAGGCAGGATGTTCTTCCACCCCGTCCAAGAACGATCACAGACTTTATGAGGTTGCATCCGATAGGTTCAGGCACTGAGACGCCTTGCGGGCTGAACAGTGGTTGATTCGGACAAAGAACCTGCTTTTGGCAGCTAGAGTTGCAGATGCAGATCGTGTGGATGTGGTTACCATCCAGTTGGTGGACTTGGCTCATATCTGGTGGAGGTCCGAGTCCGAAAGGCTCGAAAGACCGATTACTTGGGCCACTTTCACTAGGAGCTTCTTGGAGAAGTTCTTTCCTAGCAGCACCAGAGTTGAGATGGAGCAACAGTTCTTAGCCCTGAAACAGGTTGGTTGTTATTTCTAGTAATGAAATTTTGTTACATATTGTTCATGCAATGTTGTAACATAAAACTTTCTGAAACAGGGCTCCAGGTCTGTGGTCGAGTATGCAGCTGAGTTTACGAGACTTAGCCGCTTCGCAGCCGTTCTTGTGGCGAACGAAGAGGATAGGGCTCGTAGGTTCATCTTGGGGTTTGAGCGAGACATCAAGGTGCAGCTTGTCTCTCTGTGCTTGCGTACCTATGTTGAGGCTCATGAGGCAGCTAGGGCCCAGGAGCAGGCTCGTGGTGGTTCGACTCCTTCTCAGCGGACTATTCCGTACTCAGTTGCTAGGTCTTCTGGTGGGCCTATTCGGAGACCTGTTCCAACCCTTCCAGTTAGGGCAGCTCTTTACTCTTCTGCGGGTCCTCCGAGAGTTGGTTTCTACAACTTTTGCCATATTCCAGGGCATGAGCGCAAGGATTGCCGACGTACCAATTGTCGCTGTTTTGGATGTGGTGCTGCTGATCATTCGGTGCGGGATTGCCCACGGTTGGCTCCTCCAGCCAGGGGTCCTGTTCAGCTAGTTACCGCAGCTCGTGGTCCTGCTAGACCACCGCTTCCCCCGTAGCGTCAGATCGTCGGTCAGAGTACCGCTGTTCTGAGGAGATGTCAGGCTTTCAACCTGACTACTGCAGATGCTGAGTTAGCTGAGGGTGTGGTTGCAGGTATCTTTTGTTTTATTGTTTTATTGTTGGTTGCTCCTATTTGTTTTTCTTCATTTTCCTTTGCTTTATTTCTTTCTGTTGCCTTCTGCATTTTTTTTTCTTACCCCTGTTCAACCATTCTTTTCTCTGTCTCTTTTGCTTTTCTATCTTAGGTGTTGTGCTTGTGTGCTCTTTTCCTGCTCATGTTCTGTTTAATTCTGGGGTAACCCATTCTTTTGTCTCTTCTCGATTTGTCGCTCGCCATCAGTAGGAGTGCAGCAACATGTCTGAGGCTTAGAACATCGTGACAGGTGGTGGAGTTGTCATATGTTTCTGTGAGTGCAGGCAATATTTTGTTGTTATTGGGGACGCAGACTTCAAAGCCAATTTGATTGTAATTGAAAATTTGGGATTCGACGTTATTCTGGGTATGGATTGGTTGGGTGAAACCCATGCTATAATTGATTGCCATGTCAAGAAGGTTGTGTTCCAGATTTCAGATCGTACAGAGTTTGATTTCCATGCCGGGAAGTCTTCCTTTGGCCGAGCTGCAGTTGATCAGGAGATTTGTGCAATGGAGTTGCATTCAGGTTGTGAGGCCGCACCTCTAGTAGTTCGGGATTTCTTGGATGTTTTTCCAGATGAGTTGCCTAGCTTACCCCCTGATAGGGAAGTGGAATTCGGTATTGATGTTCAGCCTGGAACAGAGCCAATATCGAAGAGTCCCTACAGGATGGCACCGGTTGAGTTAGCAGAGCTTAAGGTGCAGAACCAACAGTTGCTTGATTTGGGTTTCATCAGACCTAGTGTTTTGCCTTGGGGTGCTCCGGTCCTTTTTGTTGACAAAAAGGATGGTAGTCGTCGACTGTGCATGGATTATCGAGAACTAAATAAAGTTACTGTGAAGAATCGATATCTGTTGCCCAGGATAGATAATTTGTTTGATTAGCTGAGTGGGGCTGCTGTTTTCTCGAAGTTGGATCTTCGTTCTGGATATCACCAAGTCAAGGTGAAGGCTACGATATACAAAAGACTGCTTTCAGGACTAAATACGGGCACTATGAGTTTCTTATGATGCCGTTCGGAGTTACGAATGCGCCAACGGTATTCATGAGTCTTATGAACCGGGTCTTCTCTCAGTTCTTGGATAGATTTGTGGTGGTCGTCATTGATGATATTTTGGTGTATTCTCGAAATCGGGAAGATCATGCTGAGCATCTTAGAGTGGTTTTGCAGACTTTGATAGAGAATCAGCTCTATGGGAAACTTAGCAAGTGCGAGTTTTGGCTCGACATAATTTCTTTCTTGGGGCATATTGTTTCTGGCGATGGTATATCTGTGGATCCTGCTAAGGTTGAGGCTGTAAAGGATTGGCCTATTCCCAAGTCAGTTTTAGAAGTCAGGAGTTTTCTCGGTTTGGCTTGCTATTATCAGAATTTTGTTCAAGATTTTTCGAAGATAGCAGGACCGTTGACTAAATTGACTAGGAAGGATCAGAAGTTTTGTTGGTCTGATGAGTGTGATGAGGCTTTTGTTGAGTTAAAGAACAGATTGACGTCAGCGCCTGTGCTGACTATTCCCGATGGTTCAGGCGGATTTGTAATTCACTGTGATGCTTCTGGTAAGGGTCTTGGAGCAGTTCTTATGCAGAAGGGCCGAGTCGTTGCATATGCATCGAGGCAGTTGAGGCTGCATGAGAAGAACTATGCTACTCATGACTTGGAGTTAGTGGCAGTAATTTTTGCTTTGAAGCTGTGGAGACATTATTTACTTGGGGACCGAGTGGAGATCTTTACAAACCACAAAATTCTCAAGTACGTCTTCACCCAGAAGGAGTTAAATATGAGGCAAAGGCATTGGTTGGAGCTTATGGCCGATTATGACATTAGTTTGCAATTCCATCCTAGTAAAGTAAACTTGGTGCCGGATGCTTTGAGCAGGAGACTGGCAGTTATGTTCTTGACTCTGCAGAGGGATTTGATAGAGCAGATAAGGAGGTTGGAATTGGAAGTTTTGTTGCCGAGTTCTGATCGGAGTTGTTTGGTGCTTCAGCTGCAGTCGTCTCTTGTTGATCAGATTAAAGAGGTGCAGGCTAGTGATGCACAGTTGTAGAGATTTCGAGCTGAGGTTAAGTCTGGGTCCAGGACGGATATGGTTATTCATTCGGATGGATCGCTTCGTTTTGGGTCCAGATTATGTGTCCCGGAAGGTGATGTTCGTCAGAGGTTGCTTGAGGAAGCCCATCAGTCTTCGTATTCTATCCATCCTGGCAGTACTAAGATGTATCGAGATTTGAAGCTTCATTTCTGGTGGTAGGGTATGAAAAGGGCTGTGGCTCAGTATGTTGCTCAGTGTTTAATCTGCCAGCAGGTTAAGGCAGAGCATCAGAGAACTGCTGGACTTCTTCAACTTCTTCCTATTTCAGAGTGGAAGTAGAAACATATCACTATGGATTTTGTGACTGCTCTGCCGAGGAGTCCTAAGGGTCATAATGCCATTTGGGTGATTGTCGACCGTTTGACGAAGAGTGCTCACTTCATTCCTTTTCGTGTCGGTCAGTCTACTGAGAGCCTAGTTGAGAGGTACATGCAAGAGATTGTTAGACTTCATGGGGTTCCAGTCAGTATTGTATCCGATAGGGATACGAGATTCAGATCTCAGTTCTAAAAGAGTCTTCAGAACAGTTTGGGGAGTAAATTAAAGTACAGTACAACTTTTCATCCCCAGAGTGATGGACAGTCAGAGCGAACTATTCAGATTCTTGAGGACATGTTGAGTTCCTGTATGCTTCAGTTTGGTGGGTATTGGGAGGATCATTTGCATCTCATGGAGTTCTCGTACAATAACAGCTTTCAAGCCAGTTAAAGCTGTTCCGTTCGAGGCACTCTATGGGCGGAAGTGCAGATCACCAGTGTGTTGGGATTACATTGGTGAGAGGAAGTTGTTGGGTCCGGAGTTGATCACCAAGACAGTTGATGCAGTGGTTCAGATCAAGAAGCACTTGCAGGCAACTCAGGACAGGCAGAAGCGATAGGCCGATGTCCATCGGAGAGCTTTGGAGTTTGGTGTTGGTGACCATGTTTTCCTTAAGGTATCACCGTGGCGCAGTGTCATTCGGTTCAGTGGTGGGGGCAAGCTTAGCCCTAGGTTTACTGGACCGTTTGAGATTTTGGAGCGAGTAGGTAAGGTGGCCTATCGACTTGCTTTGCCGTCAGTGTTATAAGGAATGCACAATATTTTCCATGTCTCACAACTCAGGAGATATATCCAAGATGAGAGCCACGTGATCGACTATTCAGAGTTGACCATTCGGTCGGATTTGACTTGTGAGATTCTGCCAGTTGCTATTGTAGATCGGCGGGAGAAAGTACTTAAGAACAAGTTCATCAAGTTGGTTTATGTTGCTTGGAATCCTCACTCGCCTGGTGAGTCGACTTGGGAGCTGGAGGAGGAGATTCAGCAGAAATTTCCTCATTTGTTTGGGTATTTTTTTGTTTTGTTCTTTTGGTTGTTTTGGGGTTACCCTATGTATCTTCTTTTTGAATTTCGAGGATGAAATTCTTCTTATTAGGTGGGTAGGATTGAAACTCCTGTTTTTCATTTCGTGTATTTCTTTGACTGTATTTCGTTTTGGTGTTTTTTCCTCTGTTGTATTTTTTCTGAACCATATATTGGATTTATTTTCAATATATATTTGTTTTTATTTCATTTTGAGCACCTTGAGTTGATTGATTGTCTCGTTTGTCTCGTTTTCATTGTTTTGATCTTTGCCTCATTTTTGGTCTCGTTATCTTTAATTTTATTTTTTCTTGGTGTTGTGGTGGTGTTTTGGTTGTTTTTCCCACTCCTATTATTTGATCCCTAATAAGATTTTTAAAGAAATAGAATTCCCTATCCTATTTGCATTCCTATTTCTATTTGACGCAAAATCCAAAACCCATTTGTATACCTATTACTAACTACTAATACCTATACCCATTAGCCCACATCTAAACCCTACATATATATCCATACCCTCACAAATCCTAACCCTAACCCTAAAATTCTCCCCCTCTCACAACCGGCCCCCAATCTCTCCCCCTCTTGCTTGCTCCCGGCTACACACCCAATCCGACAGCCCCCTACACCACCATCCCAGCCATCTACCCACCAGGCCGACCACCCTTGCTAGCCTACTCCCCAACTCCGGCCACCCTCTATACCTGAGCCCCCTTTCCTTTGCTTTGCTGACCACCTACACACACCACCATCATTCAATCTTGCACCATCAATCCCTACTTCTCTTCGTGGTGTTTTCAAAGTGGTCGCTTGCCACTTTGATCATCGTCGCTAAGGACGTTCGTTCGTGTGGATTCTTGTTCGTGATTTCTTAGATTTGCAGATTTAGCGGATTTCGTTTGGGGGTTTTGCTTCTAGGCTTGTTTGCATCGTTCTTCATTCCCAAATTAAGGCAAGTAACTTGTACTCCAATTCATATATTTGATACAAGTCCCAAAGTTCACCTATAGTGTAGTTGGGTCTAGAGACAACTCTTGATTGTGTTTTTCTTGATGGGTTTGTCTCTATTGTTAAAATATGACCATAGAAGACTCACGACACAAATCTTGGCATGATTTAACTTAGGATTCGCCCATTCTTGAATTTGGATCGTGTATGTGTGACTTTTGTGTGATTTTGTGTTTTGGTTGATACCCATGTGAAATTCTTGGCGAGGACATGTTAATAACCCCAATTCATGATGTTTAGACACTTGGTAGGCTTTATTTCAAGTTTGGATGTGTTTGGATCAATATTCTTAAATCTATGTTGATTTTGTTTTAAGGGAAAAAATCTATATTTTTGGCACTGTTCTGTTTTGGTTGTTGTTTTCGACTGTGTTCAAGTCAGTATCTTGATTTCGGTATAAAACATGAGTTTTAGATAATTTCATCTATTTTCAAATCCCTCTGACCTTGTTTGATTTTGATTTCGTATGACTGAGTTATGACTGTTTTAGTACAGAGGTATCGATCTTTTTCCAGATTCTGTTTTTCGGTAATTTTGGTAACAAACTATTTTCAAGAACCATGCTATACATAGTATTTTTGATTTGAAACTTTGTTCAGTGTTTCTTTATTAAGTTAGAGATTACCCAGAATTTTGGTGAATTTTATTGATAAGTTTTATGTGATGTTTCATGCTAGTTTATAAAATCTATTCGAGTTGTATTTTGCTCGCTGTTCTGTAAAGAACCCTATTTTCACTATGATTCCTTTTACTGTATGAAAAATGTTTGTGAAATGTGAAAGTTAGTAAATTTTATCTATTTTCATATTCCTTCGGCGGAATTGGATTTCATTTCACTGGTTGCGAGATATCTTAGTTTTTGTAATGCAGTGTTGGGATTTCCAGATGGGCTAAACTATGTTTTCTTGAGGCTTTCTTATTTTTGATAACTAATCTACTTTACTGGAAAATTCTGAAACTCTATATTTTGATTCTGGACATATAGGGGAATACCCCAGATTTTTTGTGAATTTATTTAATGTGTTTTCATGCTATTTTCCTGTTCTTGAATTCATTTTCCTGATTTATGGCTGAACCTAATTTCTGTATTCAAATCAATTTTGAGCTGTGTTTTTGTGAACTAATATATGACTTAATTATACTCGCTGGATTTGTGTGGAAGTATATTTTCTAGATCCTTCGACGGATCTAGATTTGGTGTTTTGTAACTCTTGGAATCACTGTTTTACTATAGCATGGTCTTGCTGTCCTGACCTTGAGATGTGTTTATTTTATTCGTTTATGAGATATCTTGCACTTGTACTTGTTTAGTTTGCAACTTGCACTTGTCACATGACCATGCCATGTTATTCTTGATATATTTTTCACGTATACATGTTTGTTTGAAATTAATAACAAATAACCAAGCCGGGGTATAAGGGACAGATCTAATAGTGGATGATTCAGAAATGTGTACTCGGAAGGGAATCCACTGATCCTACGTGATTACTCGAGACATGATACTTGACACGTGATTACTTAATACTTGCACGCAAGACACGATACTTGCCACTTACATAACTTGACACGTGATTACATGATACATGATACTTGGAGCTTGGAGCTCAATTACTTGCTTGTCCCCGAGTATACTGCCCTTTATGGTCCACTATAAAATATAAAGCAAAACAATTTGTTGTAGCAACCATGTAGTATGGGCTGCATGAAGTGTTACCTAGATAGTAATTCACTACAAGACTTGATACATGCTACTTGAACATGATACTTGAACATGATACGTGAACATGATATATGCTTGCTTGATGCTTGACTACATGATACATGAGACTTGTTTACATGAGACTTGAAACTTGATACTTGATACATGAATATCTGACACTTGACACTTGACACATGTTTACATGATGCTCGATTACTTGACACTTGATTTATGCCATGTACACTTGATCACTTTTACCATGCTAGTTGTTTACTTTGACTCATACTTATACCATGTGCTAGTTAGTTTCCCCATGTGCTTGTATCCTATATTATAAGTGACCCGTGAATTGCAATTGACGGGTACTTGTGTTTTCTCTTTTCCTCTTTCCTGCATTTGTTGAATTGCAGATTTTGGAGAACAGGTTCCAGAAGGTATCGGAGACTTGAAATATTAGTGTTGCATTTATTATTATTATTTCTTGTATCTTGCTTGGACAATAATTGTATTCGTGAGACTTGGATTATTCTTGTATTTGGGGAATGTGACCCAAGACTTGTGTTTTATTCAGATCATGACTATTTGAGATTTATGTATTTGGTTTCAAGTATTCTTGTTGGTATTTTGACTCATTATGTTAATGTGGTTGATTAATTCGCTTCCGACTCTGATGTTTCTTTAGAATGTTGTTAAGATTTCTTGAACAGCTTATGGATGATGAAAATTATTCGCTGGGCTTTTGTTACGTATCTGTATTCCGTATTCTTTTGGGAAGCGGGGCATGACAACACTTTTTTCAGATTCCGTATGGAACTCAAAATCCAGTCCTTAAACGCAAGTCGAATCAACGAAAACAGTAGTTTTGTTGCAAAACTCACTGTTTTGGGAAAACGATGTGTTTAACCCATCAAATTAACCCAGAAAGTTCTATAAAAATTAGAACATGATAATAACACATATAAGAACCTCTCTAATTAATTTGGGCTCACGATTTCAACTTTAGCATACGTAATTAATTCTAACCATCAAAACTACAAGATTGAATCTTTAGGGTTTTGTTTTAGTTCTACTACATCAATCTTTATGTGCCATTTTATTCTATTCCATGATCATCATATGCACATGAAATTAGTCCGAGATCTTCTATTTAATAACAATACTAACAATAACAACAACAAATAAATCAAGTTGAGAAACCCCGACCCAAACTTGTAGGAAGGACTAGCTTGCTCTTCTCCTCCTTGTTCTTGCTTCTTGTTCTAGCTCCCCATGAAAAGAGAACCCACTCTTTTCTTTTGATTTGATCTCTCTTTTCTTTTCTATTTTTCTCAATTTTTTTCTAAATAAACAAGTAATAGAAGAGAAGAAGAAATATGAGAAGATGAGAGGGGGTGAGATGAAATAAAGGAAAAAATAAATGAAAAGGGCCTTCCCCTTTTGAAGTTGGCTGGCCAATTTGTAGGAGAGGGAGAGAGAGATGTGGTAGAGAGAGAGCCACTTGTCTCTCTCTTTTTGTGGCTCAAAATATTTTGAGTTTCATTTGCGAAAATAAATTGCAATCAAACCCTAATCCGTTCAATTTGCAAATTTAAATTGCAATCAAACCCTAATCCAATCCTAACCTTGATACAATACAGATGTATACAGATTGGTATATATATATATATAGATAATGTTTATTAACAAAACCGGGTAATATCCAAAATTATTTCAATTCTGAAAATAAAAATCTATATAATAAAACACAAAGAAAGCTATCAAGTGGCTCACATTCAATTTCCCCCAAAATCAATGGCTAAGATCGTACCTCACAAAACATATTTTCCCGCCCAAAAATTCAAACCCCACAAATTCAAAACTACTCACACACTCTCTCTTTTCCAAATACCCCACGCTCTCTCTCTCTCTCACTATCTCCATCTCTGTCCCCCCCCCTCTCTCTCCCTCATCGATCCGGTCTCTCTCTCTCTCTTCTTCGACCCTCTCTCTCTCTCTTCTCTTCGACCCACCGAACCCATTTTCACCGTCTCTCTCTCTTCTTCGACCCACCGAACCCACAGAACCCATCCAACCACCGAATCCCTCACACGCCCTGAGTTGATCGAACCCACCTTCTCCGTTCACCGATTTCAACTCACCGTCACCGAACCCAGCCAACCACTGAACCCCTCACCGTCTCTACATCTCAGGTAGATAATTTGAGTGCTTTTTGTTTACAAATCTATCATCTCTTTCAGTCTTCAATTTAATGTTTTTCAATTTTTTGACCAGTGGCAATCCTCTTTGGACCGTCCATCTTCATCTCCGCCATCGTCGCTCGATGAAGAACCCAAATCGATTCCCTGAAGGTGTGAGACCTTTACTGTGGTTTTCTATAAAGTTAATGGCTTTGTTGGTTTTGGAGTTGGGTTTGTGTTTACAGTATTCTCAGGTAGATAATTTGAGTGCTTTTTGTTTACAAATCTATCATCTCTTTCAGTCTTCAATTTAATGTTTTTCAATTTTTTGACCAGTGGCAATCCTCTTTGGACCGTCCATCTTCATCTCCGCCATCGTCGCTCGATAAAGAACCCAAATCGATTCCCTGAAGGTGTGAGACCTTTACTGTGGTTTGCTATAAAGTTAATGGCTTTGTTGGTTTTGGAGTTGGGTTTGTGTTTACAGTATTTTGTCGCAGAACATGCTGCACAGTTTGGCGGGGCAGCATTCGGATGTGATGGAGACCCTCCCTCCCAAGATTAGGAAGCGCGTCGAGTTTCTCAACGTGATTCAGGTATGGTGATAAAGTTTTGGGCTTTAATTCAGCCTTTTCTGTTCGCCATTTGAGCTAATTGAGGTTTCTTTGATGCATAGTTGAAGGGCATTTAGCTTTGTCATGTTTGTTAATTAAAAGTAATTAGGTTTATTATCTGAATAATGTGGTCGAAATCTATAGGTGGATCACTAACATTTATGTTGATTTTGGAAAGTTTGAGGAAAACCCATTTATTACTATTGGATACTCGGGCGAAGATTAGTAGAGATTTGAGTCTCATTGTCAGTCTATTAACTTCTATATCATGGTAGATTTTGGAGTTGGTTTACTTCAAATAGATGTTTTGTCAATAAGATATAAGTTGTTACAAGGATATGGAGATGGTGATGATTCAATGTATCTGACAATATTTGAGATTAGTTGAGTCATTAGTAGTTTAGTAACTCTTGCTATGGTGGATTGCAAAGCTGATTTGATTCATATTGATGTTTTGACTGATAAGAGGATCTCTTGATGCAAGGGTTTACGAGGATGAGGAGATAGTACATGATTCTAGATGAAATTTCAAAGAAATATTTGTTTCGCTCACGTTCATTTATTTTGGTTTAATTTATGTAAATATATATTATTCAATCAGCATCAGTGTAGTTTGAATAATCGTGTGACTATTTTGAGTGGAGAAGTACTTAGGCGGATGTATTGTAACGAAAAGTTTTGCTCTCGGATAATGTGATTCCGAGGGAATGACATTATGGTTGTATTTTCTGGTGAACCAGTAAGATTTATGTTGGTTCTTGTGGGAGGTTACCCATTTTCATGTGTGGTTGAGGATTAGTCATCCTAGATTATAATTCTGATTTACTTCATATAAATGTTGGAGTGATAAGAGAATCTCTTGATATAGGTTGTACAAAGGATGTAGAGATAGGCATGATTCCAAGTATCTAACATAATTTCAAAGAAATATTGGATTAGCTAGCGTTTAAATTTAGGTGAATTTGTGTTCTTCATCTTAACATTAATTCAGTTTGAATCCTTCATTGATTATGAATCATTTCTGCTCGATAATTATTGACAATTCCAATTGATGGTATTGTTACAGACAATTCAGTTTGAATCCTTCATTGATTATGGGCATAGTTACATCTATATGATGGTTTGATGTAATTATACAAGAAGAACACTTATCCCAAAATTCCGATTTAGGTATTAGCATTGTGGAGTTTCGCCTTCTCATCTGTGTTTGATTGATACTGTTTTGCAGCTAATTTTAGGATTGATACTGTTTTGCAGCTCCGTCAACCCAACTTTCACCTCAGTGCAGATTGATTTTAGGATTGATGCAATTTTTTTCTCATGATTTTACATTTTTTGCTAAAATGCAAAAAAATCTACCCTAAAGTACCGAAACACTACAAGCTACTCTCAATTTTTTTTAGTGCAAAAAACATCTATAAAGTTTCTCTTTTCCATCAAAATTTATGTAGAAAAGATAGATATAATTTAGCTTACAAATTAGTGTAGTTTTTTTCGTCAAATTTTTTGAAGGTAATGACTAGAGTTGTTTGCATTTTAGCTTTTGCTTCTCAACTTTTAATAATAGAATGAATATAGTTTCAAAATTGGGTGTGTCAAACTTACAAAAACTGACATTAGTTCGACGGTATCTTGGTTATATTCTTAAGAAAAAGTAATACATATAAAAAGATTGACCATTTACTTTGTGAAAGCTTGAAATGTTATTTTTCTTTCATTTTGCATTTTCTCGAGTTTATATTCTATAGTTGAGTATATTTTCTCTAATTCCTACTTCTTTATTCCCTCTTAAGCAGGACTTCGATGGATTGTTGGTAAAAACCTCCTAATCTAAGTTTCGTCCGCTGATCAGGTATTTTGTACATTACGTTCTACCATTTTTTGCTTAAGCAAAAGTAATCTATATAAAAAAAATTGACCATTTACTTTGTGAAAACTTGATATGTTATTTTCTTTCATATTGCATTTTCTCGAGTTTATATTCTATAGTTGAGTATTTTCTCTAATTCCTACTTCTTTATTCCTCTTAAGCAGGAGTTCGATAGAGTGTTGGTAACAACCTCCTAATTCAATTTTTTGTACATTACCTTCTACCATTTTTTGTTAATATGCATGCTTATTTCGACATGTCAAGTACCCAATGCAATCTCGGGGTCAATCATTTGTTTGTTACCTATTACCTGAGCAAAGTAGGCCAAGGTTGAAATTTAGACTTCTGGACTATAGCTTCATTTACCTCCAACTTCACCTTTTGTTCTGGTTAAGATCACCAAAAAAAGGGTCAAGTTTGGAACATATGAGAATTAGCAAGTTATTCTACTTCTTTCTTTCCTTTGTATTTAATGTCAAAAATGGTACTCCATCATAATTTGGGTACAAGCACTTGGTACTCGAAATTGATATTGTTTTCCATCAAATTTATGCATCTAATTTTAGGATTGATTGTTTGTAATTGTTATTCGAAATTCAAGTTATTTTGCAACTTTTGGCTTAGCCTTCTCAATGTCATTGAGAAGTTATAATCACCAAATCATATTAATATATTGCTTAGAAGTGTGGAACTCATTATTGTTCCTCTGTAATTTCATTCCCCTGTTATCTAAGAAACTGATATGGACACATCGAGACGAGAATACGATGTGAATACAATATGCAAATAATTAACTTCCAAATTAAAAATGTAAAATAAGTTTATACTATGTTACTTGGATTGGTCTGAAATAGAAAGGATTGGTCTGAAATAGAAAGTTTATACTGCCAACAAATTTATTTTCAGGTATGCCCACTTTGGATTGGTCGGAAACCCCAATCGTCCTCTTTCACCATAGTTTGCAATCGATTGCCAAATTTTTTTGTTAGTTTTGAAGAAGGAATGTTAAGTTGGCGAAAAGTGAAAAATGATTTCTCATTGCCGTCAAATTAGAGGTAAAGGATCCTCTCTTTTCTTTCATTTTTGTTATAATTTTTTTAAGCTCGGATTTTGAAGCTCTTTCTTTATTATTTGATTTGATTTCAGGTATGAAGATAAAAAGAAGGGGCTGTTGGGACAAGTTTCTGGCGGAATTGAATTGGGAAAGAGAGGTATGTCTAAATATTGACTAGAAGTGGAGGAGGATTCTCCTTTCCTTAATTTTTATTTTTGCACATATTTTAAAAGCATTTTCTTTTGATTTCAGGTTTGATTTCGGCTTTTAGGGTAAGCTCTCTCTCTCTCTCTCATGAATGTTTTGTGAATGTGTTTGTGTATTAGGAAACTTGATAAAATTTGAATTGTGTATGGAGAATTTATTAGGCTCTTGGCTGTAGATGAATGGACTTGATATCTATATAATAAAGCTATCAAAGTGGCTCTCATTCAATCTCCCCCAAAATCAATGGGTACTATGTTTAAAATAGCACCCTAGAACTGAATTTTTGAATTGTTCTCAGAAAAGATAAAGGGTACTATGTTTATTGGATTTCTGCATATAAACAGGTAGGTTGTAAGCTTATGCAAATTATGATGCAAATTCAGTCAGTGCCATTCATTTTTGAATTCTTGATTTCTATAGCATAAGAAATGTAGGGAAAGAAAAACTAAAGAAAGATAATAGGATTTTTTTTTGTTTTAGTTTGTACTTTTATTTTTACAAAACAAAGTGATCTGGGTTTATGTGGCACATCAGAGTACTATGTTTCTGATGCTATGTATTTTGATACAGTTACTAACAATAAGCAGACTGTGAACTCATCGGCTTCCATCCTTTTCGGCTCTAAATGATTTGCATGAATTTGTTTTTGTGATTTTGTATTGATTTTTCACACAAAAAAAGAAAGAAAAAATAAGAAAGAAAGAAAAAGAAACCTATATTGTGCACTACAGTCATAAGTAAATGTGCTTAGCTTACCTTTCTGGCTTATTTTATGCCCAACATGAATAATGCATTTGCCTACTATAATACGTCACCAATCTCGCATGCATAGGGAAATTAGTTGCTTTTTATGTCCAGTCTCTCTCCAGTTGGTAGAGGGTAAAGCTTACTTAATTCCAAGTCAAGCAGAAAAAGCCATACCCCAAATGTCGGATTGAGTGAATAACAGAAGAGCTGGATTAAATTCAGTTGGCTATCTTAAGGTGTGCCTGTAATGAAGATTAGTACAGTTTTTTTAATATTGTAATTACAATAGTTTCCCTTTTTCAAACTAAAGATGAGCTTTAGTTGTTTGGGCTTATTCATTGGTATTGCGTTTGCCTTGCGAAACAACTGTAGCAATTCACAGTCTGGGAATTTGACGAAACTTGACAGGGCTGTTGATGGAATATTTGGGTTTGGACAGCACGAATTGTATGTTAACTTCATGTATTTCTTTTTTTGCATTCTTATCAAGTTGCTTATGTTCATTATTGTTTAATTTGATTTATATAAGAGGTGCTTTTTTAAAAAAGAATCGTTGTACTTTGATTACATGGATTTATGATTAGGTATCTTTCACTATTGTAGATATTTTATATCTACACACTTAAGATATAAATAAACATGGTGTGGAACTATTTGTAATATCTGAACTGATGCAATAACTGAATACAGTGGGTATATGATGGAGAACACATTGCAGAACACAAAGTTGAAGTCTATTTTGCAATATATTTTGTGAAACATAATCAATTAGCAAATTGATCCTAAAATATATGGTTATATGTTAAAGTGCAAGGTTATTAAGTTAATTTATTTTAAGCTATACCATATCTTTTGATGATGTGATTGACATTGCAGAAAGATTGGAGGGATGCCGGAATAGTGAGCCCCGTAAAAGGTCAGGGACACTGCGGCTCTTTCTGGACATTCAGGTAAATTCATCCTGAAAACATTTACTTGCTCTTATTTTGTATAGCACACTTATTTTGTAAGCTATACAAAAACAAGCCCGAATTGTATTGCTTGATCAGCATGTTATCTGCTAATATTTCTTTCAGTTAATTTTCTTATACCATAGTTCTCTTCAGAATTCAATTTGCATAGTTGATATTTTATCAGCTTAAATTACATTCCCTAAGCCTGATCACCGACCATCAGTAGTAGCATATTGAATGGATAATTTTCAACTTAAATTACATTCCCTAAGCCTGATCACCGACCGAATGATTTACCATGCCAGTTTCTTATTAAATAAAGTAACTAAGTAAGCACTCAAATCTGTTACGCCTAAGAAACCAGGGAAAAGAAGCCAAGCATAAACCAGATATTACACAAAACCCTGTCTTCTAAGTAGCAAATACTTACTATCTCATTTGTTTCCACATTTACTGCCCTATAGACATTCCCGCATGTTCCGTCTCCAATTTTCTTTACAAGTCTATACCTACACAAATTAGCCTGACCTACACAAATTCCAGATATCAGAGGATTAAATTACCACAATTAACTTCTCCATTGTTGGATTTGTAGAACACTACTTCTGCTTCATTTCACTGGACGACGAACAAACTTCTAACATGAACCTCCACACCAGCTATGCAGTGTCTTTTACTAACTTGGACGTAGTCAGATGAGAGGAAAGGAAGTACTAAATTGAGGAAAGTTGTACTCTCATGGCATGAGTGATTGGGCATCACTAAGAACATTATAAACATGCTTCTAATCCAACCTTCAAGTGCCAACTACAACTAATATCATCTATAGAAAACAAGATAATCAACTAGGGCGGTCCGAAAGCACCAACTGAAATTCATCTCCATTTACCAGCAATATACACAGTTATCATGAAAAGATTTAATTAGCTGCAAAAGATAAATGATCACAATTAGCATACTTTAAAGAAAAGAAATTTAAACAAACTAATATTAACATAATTAATTTATTATAACATAGAATAATACGGGATGATTAAAAAAGCTTCGCGAATAAGATCTATTTCCAATTTGAGTACAGAATTATCTACTAAACAAGAATTCTAATACTACCCGTTACTCCATTAGACAGATTCGAAAAACAATTCATAAGAGAAAACTGAATCAACCAACTTTAGGGTATATTTTGAAACAAACTTGATACAACCTATGGTTAGTTTATAAATAAATAAAAAAGTGCCCAAATCTCAACCCCCCAAAATTCAACATAACCACAAAACACAGAAATAAACAAAACCCATGAAAAAGGTTTCAATCTCGATTGAGGAATAATAAAAAAGATCAGTTTTTAAAAAAAAAAATTGAAGGCAAACTAACCACAAGCACATCAAAACTGCTATGTTTAACCCAAAACACAATCAATTTGAAAGAAAAAAACTGGTGATGAGCTTCATGGAAATTAGAGAATCATAGGCTGGTGTTGTTGGAAGTTTAAAAGGAAATTACAAGAACGAAGAGAGTGATATGTGATGCAGGCCTGAGAGAGAAAGGCAGAGATTTAGCGATGGAGTTGAGCAAGGATAGAGATAATGGTACAATTAATTTAGTCAACTGTATGAATTTTATGATAGTTGAGGTGAGTTTGGGCTGTAATTTTTTAGTGGTTTAGTTTAAACCCACTAACTAGACCTGGCCCACATTTTATAAAGTTGTGTCCTCTCAAGTATATAGATAATCTTATTAACTATATATTTCAGTATGCATGGCAACAATGATCTTAACAGTTATTATTTTGGGAGATGATGTATAACAATGATCGTAAAAGAAAAGTATATACATTAGTAGTTATTAAACAAATTCTTCAAATATGAATGACAATTAGTATCTTATCAGGCCTTTAGTATGATCATCTGTTTATCAATTCACACTTCACAGTTACACTATCAAGCCTTTAGTGTGATCATCTTTTTTTCAATACACACTTCACAGTTACATTACTCATATGTTTAAATCTGTAACAGATTAACTTCTTTACTTATTTCATAGAGATGGATATTAAATATAACTATGGTTATCTTAAACACAAGCATATATATATTGAATCTCTCTTTATTTTTCAACTATATAGCAATTGGAGTTGCAATAACAAACAATTATTTTAGCAAAAACAAGTATCACCCTTTCTATTATTTGATGGCAGCAAACTCTTCAAATCAATTAACTTATTAGTAATGAAATATTGACACCATCTATAAGAAGAAAAAATTAGAAAGAGGGTCATCTATTAACTTATTATTTTTTTCTTTAATGAAACAAGGCGACAAAATAAAAAAATTCCATTTATATATGATAGATTTACCTTACCAAAACTTATTTTCATTGTTGTTTTACTTTTGAACTTTAATAGAGTTGGGAAGCAGCTGACATGGACCTCAAATTTATAAATGCAACTACATTGATGAATTGGGGTTGCAATAAGGTAATTCATATTTACTACAACTACACCCTATGCTAACCGTTAATTGCTGCTAATTTAATGCTTCTTCTTTTTTTCCCAGATTGTTGTCCACACTCAAAACCGTCATGTACATATTGACAGTTTAACTTTTTGTAGGGTGATGAGGAACATGTTTGGTTGAAGCCATTGTTCTGTTTGAAAGATAATGGTTTCAAAACTATTACTATTGTTTTAATTGTTTATTGTAAACTCTTACTATTTGATTCAAAACTCTAACTGTTTTTTTAGGCTTACTGTTTGGTCCTATTTTTGAAGACTTCAACCATTGTGTTCTCCTACAACCATGTAATTTTTTTTTTTCATTCAGCTGGTTGGTGTTTAGTATGGTGAAGGATGTAATAGTTGTAATAATTGTAATATTTAGCATTTTGGGAGATGATGTAAGTAACTGTATATAATGATGATATAATATAGTTATGTTAATACCCGTACCCGCAATTTTGTGGAGTATTGGGTTCTGTGTTTGGTTTTTTGAAGGTTTTTCGAAGGTTTTTCAAAAAATTCATTACATTTTCAAATGAATTTTTGGTTTTTATTTTGTATCTTGCATTATATTCTGATTTTTTCCCCCAGAGCCTTATATATATGATGCCTGTGTGATGTTGCTCGGTTTCGCCTGGGGAGGATTGATATTTATTGCCTGTGATGTCATATATTTAATAGTTAGCAGAATTCCGTAAGGAATTTCTGTAAAAGGGCTAATATTTTAGGGGAGGTTCTGTCAAAATTTTTACTAAATTTTCTAAAATCTATTATGTTTTCAAATGATATCTTGGTTTTTATTTTGTATCTTAGTCATATAAAGATTTTTTCTTCCTAGAGCCCTATATATATAATGTCTGTGTGATGTTGCTTGGATTGGCCCGGGGAGGATTTATATTTCTTGACTGTGATGATAAATTTTTAATTGTGAGCAGAATTCCGTAAGGAATGCTGTAAAATGGCTAATATTTTAAAGGGAGGTTCTGTCGAAATTTTCAGAAAATTTCTAAAATCTATTATGATTCCAAATTATATCTTGGTCATTTGGCTAGCGACATGTAAAATGGCTAATATTTTTTTTTACAAATGAAGTGTCAAACAGAGACAGAGCATGAAGTGTCAAAGTTTATAAGCTCAGAACTAACACAAACAGATCATGAAGTATCAAATTTTGTAAGCTCAGAACAAACACAAACAGAGCATGTAGTGTCAAATTTTGTTAGCTCAGAACAAACAGAAACAGAGCATGAAGTGTAATTTTGTAAGCTCAAAATAACACAAACAAAGCCTGATGTATTAAATTTTGTAAGCTCATAACAAACAAAAACAGAGCATGTAGTATCAAATTTAGTAAACCCAGAACAAACAGAAACACATCATGAAGTATCCAATTTTGTTAACTCAGAACAAACAGAAAATGAACAGCAGAAACTGAACATGAAGTATCAAATTGTGTACGCTCAAGACAAACAGAAGCTGAACATGAAGTTTCAAATTTTGTAAGCTCAGAACAACAGACACTGAACATGTGGTTTAAAAAAAACCAGTAGGCTCAGAACACACTATTCATAACTAGAGCTGCATTGGGGTGACGCGCCAACTAGGATATGATAAATATATAATCAAGAATAAATACAACAAGCTTGAAATAATTATTCAGATCATATAGTGTTTTGCATCACTGCCTACACCAACACACCAAAGGAGAGAATCAACCACCAAAAGTCTTAAATGAGAATAAATAATATAATTTCAAAGGAGGCATGTATATAGTAGATGATTGTATTAGAAAGGTGGTTGTATTTGTTTACAATCAGTTTTTTTTTCCTGTCATGGTACATATTTTTAATTAATGTTCTCACATTTCTTTAAAAAAATCTAGCTTTTTGAAGAATTGGATAAGTCAATATTTAGATATTTAAGGGCAATAAAGAAAAATTCCTAAAAAACTGAAACAATTTAACGAATAATTGTTAAAGATGTATAAAGAGGTATAGTGAATGACTTTTGATCTTAGCATGTATAATGCATAAATTTATATGCAGTTCATCCAACCAAATAACTCCAAATAAATTTATATGTAGTTCCGAATACATGCCGTAGGCACGTGCCACGGGCATACCTAGTAAAATAATAATTTTTAATATCAGCCCGAGATTTTACAGACATTTTCTCAAAAACGCATTTTACAGGATTTTGTACAAGTGCACAAAACCGATACAATACATAAATATACTTACTAGTATATATATATATACAGATAAGTTTTTATTATTAAAACCAAGAAATTTCGATAAAAAAATTTTAATTTTTAAAAATAATAATAATACAAATATAATATCTGACCCGGATATTACATGGGATTTGTCCTACATCGGAAAATGCATATAGATAAAATAATAATAAATAATATATCCTATGATCAAGTGTCACCAATCCGGTTAACCACCTTTTGAGATGCAGCCTATGGTGGGCAGTTTTACTATACTATAAATAATTTTTCTTATAAATTGTACAAATTGTCTGAGCAAGGGTCAGGGGCCTTGCAGCTGCCGTAGTAGTAGTGTCCATTACCTTCTATTTTACCCACTATACCCGAAATTGAAGTCGTTCGGTTCACTCCTGTCGCTGCCCAAATAAATAGAGATGCGGTAATTCCGCCTTCCGGACCTCACCAAATGCTTATGTACAGATACTAGGGCCCTTTGCCGTAGGATGTAGAGCCTTTCCCGTACAAGCTCACTCACAGGGCCTTTCTTTAAGCCTCCTGCCAACATTGATCAACATTGGACCTGACGGATATAGGGTTTCCCCAACTCCGTTACCCTCGTCCTACACTAGACTAGAACTTGCAGTCGAGACGACATCGCCTTGCCAATCCTTATCAAAAGTTATTACGGGCTTATAGGCACACAAGCCGAGAGTCACGGAGCCTTACTCCATTCTGAAGAGTCTTGTTCAGTGCTCCCTGCCCGCGTTAAATGGAACTTACGACTTGGCCTGGCGTGACGACGCCATGCGTCCCCCTGATATTCGAACACAACCCTACTAGTGCCTGCCCTTATACACACTGTGACTCGATCTACCCTAAGTCATAGGTTGTACTAATATTATCTACAATTAGGGCCACGACTATAGAATTGGATTGAAGCTATCACTATTCTGAGTTGTCATCATTTATTATTGCTTTACTCGATTCTAATGGCTCTAAATAAAGTTCTAATCCACTTTATTAATCTATACATAGTAATATTATGTGATCTAGATTTATAACCACAACTCGACCTATCCTAGGTCACATTTGGGGTTGTTGATTTAAGGGTTTGACTTACGGACTAACCCTGTTCGAATTATCCAAATTACAGTTATTAACTTAATAGGCGATCTAGTTCTACCCGACTAATTAATTAGTTAGGCGATCCATCAACTAGTATCTCACCTAACTTAGGTGTCACAACTAGATGTTTTATAACCACTAATTAAGTTCTAGTTGCAGGTATCTTTTATTCAACCTAACTCATCTCTTCTTGAACTTAACCCAACCCACACGAGGGTCTAAACTTGGCTCTCAAGCCCGGCCCACAACATGGGCCCACAAAAACTGGTGAATCGACCACGTCGACCGCCACTGCCCGTCACGTTTGGAGTCGTAGGCACCTCGGCCTGAAACAAGTCGCTGCTCCCGCTAATCATCGTGTTCCATGTCCTTCCGAAAATTGGTAGCTCCTTCGAAGCCGGATTTCCTCCCTAGACGGCAAGCATGTCAGCGCCCGAGTCATCGCTCCAACACATTCGGGCCTAGTCCTAGGGTCTAGTCCTAGGGTCTCAATATTCTATCAAGATGACCCTAAAATTTATTCATAGGGTAAGTCCCAAATTGAGACATTGTGAATGGGAAAAATCTATCCCAATCCCAATAACAATCACACATCCACATATCCCAACTCTATTCTAGTCCATCACTAAGAACTAAGAAATAACCATAACATGGCTAAGATGACCTAAATCGGTATAAAATTATTTCACATCAGTACCCAAGCAAATTATGGCTTATAAATAACATCCACAACACCCAATTAGTCATACAAGGCCCAATCACATCATTGTCACTTCAAACAGTAAATTCATGTTCGGGTCTGACAGAACCAGTCTACAGTAAAAATCATATAAAGTAGCACATTGCACCAAATTTTACATTCTTAGGCTTTCTGGAAAGCTCTAGATGTGCTCTACAACTTCTTAGTGAAACATTTCGATAGTTAACATGCTTAGAATTTTGGTTCTTTAACATGCGGTAAAATCATTTCCAGAACAGAACACTTAGCGTACAGTGTTAAATAAAATTATCTTATATATATCAAATGATACTGGATTGACATGAAATTTAAACACATAACATGCATTCACAACACATACAAAAATCAGATAATTTTACCAAATGGATCTTGAGTTATGCCTCTTTGAACATTAGCTAAAAACAGAGCAATGACAGGAGTAGTTTTATTCTGTTCAAATAGTATGTTAAGTTTAATGATTTTATTTCTATATCTACACATATCCAAACACCATGAAATTTGAAACTTAATCTCTAGATAGACATTAGAACATCATAATTTAATTTTAAGTCATTATCATGAGTAGACAGTGAGATCAAAGTTCTACGACAGTAACATGCAGCCTGTTCCGTTCTGTTTCCAACTAGCATGTGTATTTTTATTAATTAACACAAATATCACAAAAATCTGGAAACATCAATAAAGGTGTACGACACATGTATGATCCTCTCATAAATATTTCAGGTCAATATAACACGTAGATTTCAAGTTATTAACTTCGTACTGACAGACAAATTTCAGCATTTTATCAGTGTTAATGGTTTGGCTTCTTTTAGCAAGAATCTAGCCATTAAACTTCTAATCTTTTGCATGCAATAAGTTTTAGACTTCATGAAAGAATTTAAACTAACATCCAACCATTTCACAGTAATAAAAACAATCACAAGGTCTAGAAACACCCACCTTGATTTTGTGATGAAAGTGATGTTCTGCAAGCTCCTAGCTTCAATCTTGACCCTCTTGCTCCAAGCACGTTGCCTTCTTGGCTCCTTGGCTCCTCTTCTTCCAAATCTGTAGCTATCAACAAAAGGTTCCTCTTTCTCTTTTTTTTTTCTTCTCTCTTGAATGGTGGAAGAAGTATGAAGTGAAAATGAGAAGTAGGGTTAGGGTGAGATGAGGGGGAGTTAAATGGAGAGTGGGGAATGGATGTGGCTGGGATTTCATGCAAGGGGGGAGGGAGAGGATGGAGCTTCATGCATTGGGTGAGAGTGGAGCTGGAGTGTAGGAGTGGAGAAGGTCTCTTGGGTTTTCACAATTCATTATGAGAATATTTTCAAATGAGCTCCAAAACCCTATCTTTTCCCTCCTTCTCTATGCATGGCCTACCAATCTCATGCGCCATTTCAATTTTTTTTTTTTTTGGATCAAATCCTATTGGGATTCTCAAGCCCAACTTAAAAACGTGTGTGTGAGTGTGTGAGTGTGTGTGTGTGTGTGTGTGTGTGTGTGTGTGTGTATATATATATATATATATATATATATATATATATATATATATATACACTAGGTATGCCCGTGGCACGTGCCTACGGCACGTATTCGGAACTACATATAAATTTATTTGGAGTTATTTGGTTGGATGAACTGCATATAAATTTATGCATTATACATGCTAAGATCAAAAGTCATTCACTATACCTCTTTATACATCTTTAACAATTATTCGTTAAATTGTTTCAGTTTTTTAGGAATTTTTCTTTATTGCCCTTAAATATCTAAATATTGACTTATCCAATTCTTCAAAAAGCTAGATTTTTTTAAAGAAATGTGAGAACATTAATTAAAAATATGTACCATGACAGGAAAAAAAAACTGATTGTAAACAAATACAACCACCTTTCTAATACAATCATCTACTATATACATGCCTCCTTTGAAATTATATTATTTATTCTCATTTAAGACTTTTGGTGGTTGATTCTCTCCTTTGGTGTGTTGGTGTAGGCAGTGATGCAAAACACTATATGATCTGAATAATTATTTCAAGCTTGTTGTATTTATTCTTGATTATATATTTATCATATCCTAGTTGGCGCGTCACCCCAATGCAGCTCTAGTTATGAATAGTGTGTTCTGAGCCTACTGGTTTTTTTTAAACCACATGTTCAGTGTCTGTTGTTCTGAGCTTACAAAATTTGAAACTTTATGTTCAGCTTCTGTTTGTCTTGAGCGTACACAATTTGATACTTCATGTTCAGTTTCTGCTGTTCATTTTCTGTTTGTTCTGAGTTAACAAAATTGGATACTTCATGATGTGTTTCTGTTTATTCTGGGTTTACTAAATTTGATACTACATGCTCTGTTTTTGTTTGTTATGAGCATACAAAATTTAATACATCAGGCTTTGTTTGTGTTATTTTGAGCTTACAAAATTACACTTCATGCTCTGTTTCTGTTTGTTCTGAGCTAACAAAATTTGACACTACATGCTCTGTTTGTGTTTGTTCTGAGCTTACAAAATTTGATACTTCATGATCTGTTTGTGTTAGTTCTGAGCTTACAAACTTTGACACTTCATGCTCTGTCTCTGTTTGACACTTCATTTGTAAAAAAAAATATTAGCCATTTTACATGTCGCTAGCCAAATGACCAAGATATAATTTGGAATCATAATAGATTTTAGAAATTTTCTGAAAATTTCGACAGAACCTCCCTTTAAAATATTAGTCATTTTACAGCATTCCTTACGGAATTCTGCTCACAATTAAAAATTTATCATCACAGTCAAGAAATATAAATCCTCCCCAGGCTAATCCAAGCAACATCACACAGACATTATATATATAGGGCTCTAGGAAGAAAAAATCTTCATATGACTAAGATACAAAATAAAAACCAAGATATCGTTTGAAAACATAATAGATTTTAGAAAATTTAGTAAAAATTTTGACAGAACCTCCCCTAAAATATTAGCCCTTTTACAGAAATTCCTTACGGAATTCTGCTAACAATTAAATATATGACATCACAGGCAATAAATATCAATCCTCCCCAGGCGAAACCGAGCAACATCACACAGGCATCATATATATAAGGCTCTGGGAGGAAAAATCAGAATATAATGCAAGATACAAAATAAAAACCAAAAATTCGTTTGAAAATGTAATGAATTTTTTGAAAAACCTTCGAAAAACCTTCAAAAAACAAAACACAAAACCCAATACTCCACAAAATTGCGGGTACGGGTATTAACATAACTATATTATATCATCATTATATACAGTTACTTACATCATCTCCCAAAATGCTAAATATTACAATTATTACAACTATTACATCCTTCACCATACTAAACACCAACCAACTGAATGAAAAAAAAAATTACATGGTTGTAGGAGAACACAATGGTTGAAGTCTTGAAAAATAGGACCAAACAGTGAGCCTAAAAAAACAGTTAGAGTTTTGAATCAAATAATAAGAGTTTACAATAAACAATTAAAACAATAGTAATAGTTTTGAAACCATTACCTTTCAAACAGAACAATGGCTTCAACCAAACATGTTCCTCATCACCCTACAAAAAGTTAAACTGTCAATATGTACATGACGGTTTTGAGTGTGGACAACAATATGGAAAAAAAAGAAGAAGCATTAAATTAGCAGCAATTAACGGTTAACATAGGGTGTAGTTGTAGTAAATATAAATTTACCTTATTGCAACCCCAATTCATCAATGTAGTTGCATTTATAAATTTGAGGTCCATGTCAGCTGCTTCCCAACTCTATTAAAGTTCAAAAGTAAAACAACAATGAAAATAAGTTTTGGTAAGGTAAATCTATCATATATAAATGGAATTTTTTTATTTTTTCGTCTTGTTTCATTAAAGAAAAAAATAATAAGTTAATAGACGACCCTCTTTCTAATTTTTTCTTCTTATAGATGGTGTCAATATTTCATTACTAATAAGTTAATTGATTTGAAGAGTTTGCTGCCATCAAATAATAGAAAGGGTGATACTTGTTTTTGCTAAAATAATTGTTTGTTATTGCAACTCCAATTGCTATATAGTTGAAAAATAAAGAGAGATTCAATATATATATGCTTGTGTTTAAGATAACCATAGTTATATTTAATATCCATCTCTATGAAATAAGTAAAGAAGTTAATCTGTTACAGATTTAAACATATGAGTAATGTAACTGTGAAGTGTGTATTGAAAAAAAGATGATCACACTAAAGGCTTGATAGTGTAACTATGAAGTGTGAATTGATAAACAGATGATCATACTAAAGGCCTGATAAGATACTAATTGTCATTCATATTTGAAGAATTTGTTTAATAACTACTAATGTATATACTTTTCTTTTACGATCATTGTTATACATCATCTCCCAAAATAATAACTGTTAAGATCATTGTTGCCATGCATACTGAAATATATAGTTAAGAAGATTATCTGTATACTTGAGAGGACACAACTTTATAAAATGTGGGCCAGGTCTAGTTAGTGGGTTTAAACTAAACCACTAAAAAATTACAGCCCAAACTCACCTCAACTATCATAAAATTCATACAGTTGACTAAATTAATTGTACCATTATCTATATCCTTGCTCAACTCCATCGCTAAATCTCTGCCTTTCTCTCTCAGGCCTGCATCACATATCACTCTCTTCGTTCTTGTAATTTCCTTTTAAACCTCCAACAACACCAGCCTATGATTCTCTAATTTCCATGAAGCTCATCACCAGTTTTTTTCTTTCAAATTGATTGTGTTTTGGGTTAAACATAGCAGTTTTGATGTGCTTGTGGTTAGTTTGCCTTCAATTTTTTTTTTAAAAACTGATCATTTTTATCATTCCTCAATCAAGATTGAAACCTTTTTCATGGGTTTTGTTTATTTCTGTGTTTTGTGGTTATGTTGAATTTTGGGGGGTTGAGATTTGGGCACTTTTTTATTTATTTATAAACTAACCATAGGTTGTATCAAGTTTGTTTCAAAATATACCCTAAAGTTGGTTGATTCAGTTTTCTCTTATGAATTGTTTTTCGAATCTGTCTAATGGAGTAACGGGTAGTATTAGAATTCTTGTTTAGTAGATAATTCTGTACTCAAATTGGAAATAGATCTTATTCGCGAAGCTTTTTTAATCATCCCATATTATTCAATGTTATAATAAATTAATTATGTTAATATTAGTTTGTTTAAATTTCTTTTCTTTAAAGTATGCTAATTGTGATCATTTATCTTTTGCAGCTAATTAAATCTTTTCATGATAACTGTGTATATTGCTGGTAAATGGAGATGAATTTCAGTTGGTGCTTTCGGACTGCCCTAGTTGATTATCTTGTTTTCTATAGATGATATTAGTTGTAGTTGGCACTTGAAGGTTGGATTAGAAGCATGTTTATAATGTTCTTAGTGATGCCCAATCACTCATGCCATGAGAGTACAACTTTCCTCAATTTAGTACTTCCTTTCCTCTCATCTGACTACGTCTAAGTTAGTAAAAGACACTGCATAGCTGGTGTGGAGGTTCATGTTAGAAGTTTGTTCGTCGTCCAGTGAAAGGAAGCAGAAGTAGTGTTCTACAAATCCAACAATGGAGAAGTTAATTGTGGTAATTTAATCCTCTGATATCTGGAATTTGTGTAGGTCAGGCTAATTTGTGTAGGTATAGACTTGTAAAGAAAATTGGAGACGGAACATGCGGGAATGTCTATAGGGCAGTAAATGTGGAAACAAATGAGATAGTAAGTATTTGCTACTTAGAAGACAGGGTTTTGTGTAATATTTGGTTTATGCTTGGCTTCTTTTCCCTGGTTTCTTAGGCGTAACAGATTTGAGTGCTTACTTAGTTACTTTATTTAATAAGAAACTGGCATGGTAAATCATTCGGTCGGTGATCAGGCTTAGGGAATGTAATTTAAGTTGAAAATTATCCATTCAATATGCTACTACTGATGGTCGGTGATCAGGCTTAGGGAATGTAATTTAAGCTGATAAAATCTCAACTATGCAAACTGAATTCTGAAGAGAACTATGGTATAAGAAAATTAACTGAAAGAAATATTAGCAGATAACATGCTGATCAAGCAATACAATTCGGGCTTGTTTTTGTATAGCTTACAAAATAAGTGTGCTATACAAAATAAGAGCAAGTAAATGTTTTCAGGATGAATTTACCTGAATGTCCAGAAAGAGCCGCAGTGTCCCTGACCTTTTACGGGGCTCACTATTCCGGCATCCCTCCAATCTTTCTGCAATGTCAAACACATCATCAAAAGATATGGTATAGCTTAAAATAAATTAACTTAATAACCTTGCACTTTAACATATAACCATATATTTTAGGATCAATTTGCTAATTGATTATGTTTCACAAAATATATTGCAAAATAGACTTCAACTTTGTGTTCTGCAATGTGTTCTCCATCATATACCCACTGTATTCAGTTATTGCATCAGTTCAGATATTACAAATAGTTCCACACCATGTTTATTTATATCTTAAGTGTGTAGATATAAAATATCTACAATAGTCAAAGATACCTAATCATTAATCCATGTAATCAAAGTACAACGATTCTTTTTTAAAAAAGCACCTCTTATATAAATCAAATTAAACAATAATGAACATAAGCAACTTGATAAGAATGCAAAAAAAGAAATACTTGAAGTTAACATACAATTCGTGCTGTCCAAACCCAAATATTCCATCAACAGCCCTGTCAAGTTTCGTCAAATTCCCAGACTGTGAATTGCTACAGTTGTTTCGCAAGGCAAACGCAATACCAATGAATAAGCCCAAACAACTAAAGCTCATCTTTAGTTTGAAAAAGGGAAACTATTGTAATTACAATATTAAAAAAACTGTACTAATCTTCATTACAGGCACACCTTAAGATAGCCAACTGAATTTAATCCAGCTCTTCTGTTATTCACTCAATCCGACATTTGGGGTATGGCTTTTTCTGCTTGACTTGGAATTAAGTAAGCTTTACCCTCTACCAACTGGAGAGAGACTGGACATAAAAAGCAACTAATTTCCCTATGCATGCGAGATTGGTGACGTAGTATAGTAGGCAAATGCATTATTCATGTTGGGCATAAAATAAGCCAGAAAGGTAAGCTAAGCACATTTACTTATGACTGTAGTGCACAATATAGGTTTCTTTTTCTTTCTTTCTTATTTTTTCTTTCTTTTTTTGTGTGAAAAATCAATACAAAATCACAAAAACAAATTCATGCAAATCATTTAGAGCCGAAATGGATGGAAGCCGATGAGTTCACAGTCTGCTCATTGTTAGTAACTGTATCAAAATACATAGCATCAGAAACATAGTACTCTGATGTGCCACATAAACCCAGATCACTTTGTTTTGTAAAAATAAAAGTACAAACTAAAACAAAAAAAAATCCTATTATCTTTCTTTAGTTTTTCTTTCCCTACATTTCTTATGCTATAGAAATCAAGAATTCAAAAATGAATGGCACTGACTGAATTTGCATCATAATTTGCATAAGCTTACAACCTATTTGTTTATATGCAGAAATCCAATAAACATAGTACCCTTTATCTTTTCTGAGAACAATTCAAAAATTCAGTTCTAGGGTGCTATTTTAAACATAGTACCCATTGATTTTGGGGGAGATTGAATGAGAGCCACTTTGATAGCTTTATTATATAGATATCAAGTCCATTCATCTACAGCCAAGAGCCTAATAAATTCTCCATACACAATTCAAATTTTATCAAGTTTCCTAATACACAAACACATTCACAAAACATTCATGAGAGAGAGAGAGAGAGAGAGAGCTTACCCTAAAAGCCGAAATCATACCTGAAATCAAACGAAAATGCTTTTAAAATATGTGCAAAAATAAAAATTAAGGGAAGGAGAATCCTCCTCCACTTCTAGTCAATATTTAGACATACCTCTCTTTCCCAATTCAATTCCGCCAGAAACTTGTCCCAACAGCCCCTTCTTTTTATCTTCATACCTGAAATCAAATCAAATAATAAAGAAAGAGCTTCAAAATCCGAGCTTAAAAAAATTATAACAAAAATGAAAGAAAAGAGAGGATCCTTTACCTCTAATTTGACGGCAATGAGAAATCATTTTTCACTTTTTGCCAACTTAACATTCCTTCTTCAAAACTAACAAAAAAATTTGGCAATCGATTGCAAACTATGGTGAAAGAGGACGATTGGGGTTTCCGACCAATCCAAAGTGGGCATACCTGAAAATAAATTTGTTGGCAGTATAAACTTTCTATTTCAGACCAATCCTTTCTATTTCAGACCAATCCAAGTAACATAGTATAAACTTATTTTACATTTTTAATTTGGAAGTTAATTATTTGCATATTGTATTCACATCGTATTCTCGTCTCGATGTGTCCATATCAGTTCCTTAGATAACAGGGGAATGAAATTACAGAGGAACAATAATGAGTTCCACACTTCTAAGCAATATATTAATATGATTTGGTGATTATAACTTCTCAATGACATTGAGAAGGCTAAGCCAAAAGTTGCAAAATAACTTGAATTTCGAATAACAATTACAAACAATCAATCCTAAAATTAGATGCATAAATTTGATGGAAAACAATATCAATTTCGAGTACCAAGTGCTTGTACCCAAATTATGATGGAGTACCATTTTTGACATTAAATACAAAGGAAAGAAAGAAGTAGAATAACTTGCTAATTCTCATATGTTCCAAACTTGACCCTTTTTTTGGTGATCTTAACCAGAACAAAAGGTGAAGTTGGAGGTAAATGAAGCTATAGTCCAGAAGTCTAAATTTCAACCTTGGCCTACTTTGCTCAGGTAATAGGTAACAAACAAATGATTGACCCCGAGATTGCATTAGGTACTTGACATGTCGAAATAAGCATGCATATTAACAAAAAATGGTAGAAGGTAATGTACAAAAAATTGAATTAGGAGGTTGTTACCAACACTCTATCGAACTCCTGCTTAAGAGGAATAAAGAAGTAGGAATTAGAGAAAATACTCAACTATAGAATATAAACTCGAGAAAATGCAATATGAAAGAAAAATAACATATCAAGTTTTCACAAAGTAAATGGTCAATTTTTTTATATAGATTACTTTTGCTTAAGCAAAAAATGGTAGAACGTAATGTACAAAATACCTGATCAGCGGACGAAACTTAGATTAGGAGGTTTTTACCAACAATCCATCGAAGTCCTGCTTAAGAGGGAATAAAGAAGTAGGAATTAGAGAAAATATACTCAACTATAGAATATAAACTCGAGAAAATGCAAAATGAAAGAAAAATAACATTTCAAGTTTTCACAAAGTAAATGGTCAATCTTTTTATATGTATTACTTTTTCTTAAGAATATAACCAAGATACCTTCGAACTAATGTCAGTTTTTGTAAGTTTGACACACCCAATTTTGAAACTATATTCATTCTATTATTAAAAGTTGAGAAGCAAAAGCTAAAATGCAAACAACTCTAGTCATTACCTTCAAAAAATTTGACGAAAAGAACTACACTAATTTGTAAGCTAAATTATATCTATGTTTTCTACATAAATTTTGATGGAAAAGAGAAACTTTATAGATGTTTTTTGCACTAAAAAAAATTGAGAGTAGCTTGTAGTGTTTCGGTACTTTAGGGTTGATTTTTTTGCATTTTAGCAAAAAATGTAAAATCATGAGAAAAAAATTGCATCAATCCTAAAATCAATCTGCGCTGAGGTGAAAGTTGGGTTGACGGAGCTGCAAAACAGTATCAATCCTAAATTTAGCTGCAAAACAGTATCAATCAAACACAGATGAGAAGGCGAAACTCCACAATGCTAATACCTAAATCGGAATTTTGGGATAAGTGTTCTTCTTGTATAATTACATCAAACCATCATATAGATGTAACTATGCCCATAATCAATGAAGGATTCAAACTGAATTGTCTGTAACAATACCATCAATTGGAATTGTCAATAATTATCGAGCAGAAATGATTCATAATCAATGAAGGATTCAAACTGAATTAATGTTAAGATGAAGAACACAAATTCACCTAAATTTAAACGCTAGCTAATCCAATATTTCTTTGAAATTATGTTAGATACTTGGAATCATGCCTATCTCTACATCCTTTGTACAACCTATATCAAGAGATTCTCTTATCACTCCAACATTTATATGATGTAAATCAGAATTATAATCTAGGATGACTAATCCTCAACCACACATGAAAATGGGTCTCCCTTAAACCTCCCACAAGAACCAACATAAATCTTACTGGTTCACCAGAAAATATAACCATAATGTCATTCCCTCGGAATCACATTATCCGAGAGCAAAACTTTTCGTTACAATACATCCGCCTAAGTACTTCTCCACTCAAAATAGTCACACGATTATTCAAACTACACTGATGCTGATTGAATAATATATATTTACATAAATTAAACCAAAATAAATGAACGTGAGCGAAACAAATATTTCTTTGAAATTTCATCTAAAATCATGTACTATCTCCTCATCCTCGTAAACCCTTGCATCAAGAGATCCTCTTATCAGTCAAAACATCAATATGAATCAAATCAGCTTTGCAATCCACCATAGCAAGAGTTACTAAACTACTAATGACTCAACTAATCTCAAATATTGTCAGATACATTGAATCATCACCATCTCCATATCCTTGTAACAACTTATATCTTATTGACAAAACATCTATTTGAAGTAAACCAACTCCAAAATCTACCATGATATAGAAGTTAATAGACTGACAATGAGACTCAAATCTCTACTAATCTTCGCCCGAGTATCCAATAGTAATAAATGGGTTTTCCTCAAACTTTCCAAAATCAACATAAATGTTAGTGATCCACCTATAGATTTCGACCACATTATTCAGATAATAAACCTAATTACTTTTAATTAACAAACATGACAAAGCTAAATGCCCTTCAACTATGCATCAAAGAAACCTCAATTAGCTCAAATGGCGAACAGAAAAGGCTGAATTAAAGCCCAAAACTTTATCACCATACCTGAATCACGTTGAGAAACTCGACGCGCTTCCTAATCTTGGGAGGGAGGGTCTCCATCACATCCGAATGCTGCCCCGCCAAACTGTGCAGCATGTTCTGCGACAAAATACTGTAAACACAAACCCAACTCCAAAACCAACAAAGCCATTAACTTTATAGCAAACCACAGTAAAGGTCTCACACCTTCAGGGAATCGATTTGGGTTCTTTATCGAGCGACGATGGCAGAGATGAAGATGGACGGTCCAAAGAGGATTGCCACTGGTCAAAAAATTGAAAAACATTAAATTGAAGACTGAAAGAGATGATAGATTTGTAAACAAAAAGCACTCAAATTATCTACCTGAGAATACTGTAAACACAAACCCAACTCCAAAACCAACAAAGCCATTAACTTTATAGCAAACCACAGTAAAGGTCTCATACCTTCAGGGAATCGATTTGGGTTCTTCATCGAGCGACGATGGCGGAGAAGAAGATGGACGGTCCAAAGAGGATTGCCACTGGTCAAAAAATTGAAAAACATTAAATTGAAGACTGAAAGAGATGATAGATTTGTAAACAAAAAGCACTCAAATTATCTACCTGAGATGTAGAGACGGTGAGGGGTTCAGTGGTTGGCTGGGTTCGGTGACGGTGAGTTGAAATCGGTGAACGGTGAAGGTGGGTTCGATCAACTCAGGGTGTGTGAGGGATTCGGTGGTTGGATGGGTTCTGTGGGTTCGGTGGGTCGAAGAAGAGAGAGAGACGGTGAAAATGGGTTCGGTGGGTCGAAGAGAAGAGAGAGAGAGAGGGTCGAAGAAGAGAGAGAGGGAGACCGGATCGATGAGGGAGAGAGAGAGGGGGGGGGGGGGACAGAGATGGAGATAGTGAGAGAGAGAGAGCGTGGGGTATTTGGAAAAGAGAGAGTGTGTGAGAAGTTTTGAATTTGTGGGGTTTGAATTTTTGGGTGGGAAAATATGTTTTGTGAGGTAAGAAGCCATTGATTTTGGGGGAGATTGAATGTGAGCCACTTGATAGCTTTCTTTGTGTTTTATTTTATATATATATATATATATATATATATATATATATATATATATATATATATACACACTAGGTATGCCCGTGGAACGTGCCTACGGCACGTATTCGGGACTGCATGTAAATTTAGTTAGATTTATTTGATTGGGTGAACTGCATATAAATTTCTAAAAAAATTAAAACATTTTAACGAATAAGTGGGTGTAAACAAAAAAGGTGGGTGTAAACAAATACACCCACCTTTCTAATACAATCAACTACTCCATACAGGCCTCCTCTGAAATTATATTGCTTCCTAATAGTTTTCTAATACGACGTCTTTAAAATGTTTCATACGGCACGTTATCGCGACGTCTTAACTTTCTTTAAAATGTTTAGTAAATATTTCGACAATTTTACTTAAAATTTTACAGGCATGATTGTAGTAAAAATTTCGATAGAATCTCTGATGAAATATTATTCCTTTGAGAGCAATTCCTTAACATCATAGACAGTGAAATTGAATCCTCTCTAGCCCAATCCAAGCCACATTACACAGTCATAATATATATTAGGCTCTGGGAAAAAAAAAACTTCATATGACTAAAGATATAGTTTGGAATCATAATAGATTTTAGGAAATTTTCTAAAAATTTTGACAGAACCTCCCTTAAAATATTAGCCATTTTACAACAGTTCCTTACGAAATTCTGCTCACAATTAAAAATTTATCATCACAGTCAAGAAATATAAATCCTCCCCAGGCCAATCCAAGCAACATCACATAGACATTATATATAGGGCTCTGGGAAGAAAAAATCTTCATATGACTAAGATACAAAATAAAAACCAAGATATCGTTTGAAAACATAATAGATTTTAGAAAATTTAGTAAAAATTTTGACAGAACCTCCCCTAAAATATTAGCCCTTTTAAAGAAATTCCTTACGGAATTCTGCTAACAATTAAATATATGACATCACAGGCAATAAATATCAATCCTCCCCAGGCTCAACCGAGCAACATCACACAGGCATCATATATATAAGGCTCTGGGGGAAAAAATTAGAATATAATGCAAGATACAAAATAAAAACCAAAAATTCGTTTGAAAATGTAATAAATTTTTTGAAAAACCTTCGAAAAACCTTTAAAAAACCAAACACAGAACCCAATACTCCACAAAATTGCGGGTACGGGTATTAACATAACTATATTATATCATCATTATATACAGTTACTTACATCATCTTCCAAAATGCTAAATATTACAATTATTACAACTATTACATCCTCCACCGTACTAAACACCAATCAACTGAATGAAAAAAAAATTACATGGTTGTAGGAGAACACAATGGTTGAAGTCTTAAAAAATAGGACCGAACAATAAGCCTAAAAAAACAGTTAGAGTTTTGAATCAAATAGTAAGAGTTTACAATAAACAATCAAAACAATAGTAATAGTTTTGAAACCATTACCTTTCAAACAGAACGATGGCTTCAACCAAACATGTTCCTCATAACCCTACAAAAAGTTAAACTGTCAAGTATTTTGCAAAAGTACTAAGATTTGAATATTTGAGACTATCATGTCATTCTCATGGTTCAACTTAGAAGCTTGTGAATGATTTGAAAGTTGAAACTATCATAGTAAGTTAGTAACTTAACCATTATTATACTTGGAGGTTACAATTTTTTATTCGTTTATGCTTCAGAACTTTTCAACTTTTATTCCAGTTGAAGTGTATGAAGGTATAAGGTATATTAATTGGCATGTTGCTTATACTTACTTTTTGTTACCACATGGTTTGATTTGTAGATTCATGAGTTGGCAATGAAAATTTCTGTGCTAAAGTCTCAAAATGCAGAGCTCAGGAATCAATTTGATGGTGAGGAATATGTTGGTTCCAGTTATTGTCAGTTACATAAATTCAATCTTGTTCCAAAATTTTGAAAATAAAATATGTACAGGGTGACTGTTTTATTGAATTTTATCTGATTGATATGCTAGATTGAATGCTGTAAGTTATTTTACCTTCTTAAAGTTGAAACCTACCATTTCATTATTTTGCTCTATATTTTTTTCTTTTCATGATTTTCCTGCTCTATGCAATTATATCCCCATTTCCCCCCACTCTCCTGAAACCAGCTTTTATGATTTTTGAACTGGGACTTCAAAAGATTTTTATTATTTGCTGTAGATGTTTCTGTGTAATTTGTCTCCATTCTCATTGTAATTAACATTGATTGAAAGAGTGCAGATTTATTTGCTGCAGATGTTTCTTTGGTACAATGTAGCATATGAAAAAATCCTATAAAGAGTAAAATATACGTCTTCATCAAGAGTTCATGAATGATGATTTATTTGCCGGTAGACCTTGACGTAATCTGAAGTAGGATTATAGAGTGACATGCATAATTCATTGTTTATTGTAGGTTTATATTGCCGGATCATTTGTCAGCAGCTCGGAATAAAAATATAGTATTGTGAATCTTCAACAGTATTGTGTGACTTCATCATTAGTAATTTCATATTTGACTTGGAGTAAGTAACAATCCATTTTCTAACGCAGTTAATGCCTCAAACTGTATGAGTTAGTTCCCCTTTGTCATATTTTTATGTAGTTAACAATGTATTGATTAAAAATAGGGGGAAATGAGAGAGAGAAAGAGAGAGAAAGTTTGTGGTGATGTATATGTTGTGAAGTATATGTGAAATGAATGGATTATTTTTGTTAATAATAGCTTTGTTTGGGAATTTCTTTATTCATAATGTGATCTTGATTGCATTGTAAGACCTTTTGTTACATGTGATGAAGCAAAATTTGAAAGACCTTTTGTTAAATGAGATATGATGAAGCAAAATTTGAAAGACCTTTTGTTAAATGAGATATTTTACATTTTTATCATCGGTATTTTCATCACCATTGTTTACATTTGTACTAAACACAAATTCATTGTAGTTGTACTAAAATTGTAATTGTAAACTGAGACTCATTTGTGCAATATTTGGGTGAATTGTAGTTTATAAACTACAACTATAGCTTGTTAGGTTAAGATGAACATTTTGTTTAATGCTTATGTGTCTCCTATGCATTTCTCAAATACCTTTCGGGGTTGTCGGAAGTAAAGAATCTATCTTTGAATCCGTGGAACATGCTGGTGAAAATTTTGCCCGGCTGGAGGACCATTTCCTTAAGGAAACAAAAAAGAGTTGAGTAAAATTAGCATAAATATCAATTAGAAGCATCCTAGACAATAACTTGGAACAAATCTCATAAAGACGCATAGTTAAATAAGTGGATTTAGATCATCCTAGTAGTACATCAATGCCAGGGGTTGGACTAAATCACTGTGCCAACTAAAGATACTTTTACTAAATCAATAACACCAAAGACTAATTGGTTCTGTCTCTAAATTTTTCAATCTATTATTTTAGTGGGTAAACTTCTTGCACTGTAGATAGCTGCTTATTATTTACTACTGAAGGATAATGAATGAGGCGATAGGGTTTAGAATATTGGCAGGCCATTGAGTGCTTGTTGGTTGTGTTTTGATTTTGAACTATTGTTAGGAGAAACTTTTGAACTGTGGATTTAGGTTCCTATGCCATGACTTAGGAGAAGAATTGCTACTCACTTGAAGGACTCCGAGAACACATTTGCTATGCTCACGACATTTAATGAAGTTGACATGTAAGCTATCTTTTCGTCTACATATTATAAATTTGCTTTAATAAGAAGCAAGTAGTTTTCCTTTTTTAATTTTAAACTTGCAGTCTCTTAGAATGTTTTTAATGAATTTGACATGTAATCTATCGTCTACATAGTATAAATTTATGTTAATATGAAGCATGTAGTTTTCCTTTTTTTAATTTTTAAACTTACCGTATGTTAGAATGTTTTTAAAAATAAGATCTGTAGTTTGTGCACATTTAATGAAGTTGACATGCAAAAACATAATATTAAGGTCAGTAGGGGATAAGCTGCTCTGGCTAAAAATAATGTTAACGTTGAAATAGCAAAATTCAAAAAAAATGAGTGCATAAAAGATAATAATTCAAAGTTGCAGGTCTAAGAAAATATTGCTTAATTTAAACTTCTTAATTTTAAACTTGCTTAATTTAAACTTTTAGCTATAATGAAGATCTCTCTTTGATGGCTTTCATTTTAAACTTATTTTCAGTAACTAATTGAGTTCTAAATAAATTGGTCACCGGAGTTATAAACACTGAATAGTTGTTTTAGATTTGTGAGGTGTAATTTCAGCTGTGTGCCGTCTTATTGTTTGGTTTGTTGTTCACCGGCATCCAACTTTTATGCCATAAGTTAATTATAAGTTCAAAAGTTTACAGGAAACCCAAGTATTACCTTCAGAATAAATTGTTTCAGTTAGACAGTTACTTGTATAAGTGTTTACTGTGTTTTCGAAAATGAAGCAGTGTTTAATAACTTGAGTTTTGTAAAGTTATCTCACATAACCTTAGATATCTAACGTTGGTCTGGTTGGGGACTTCAGTGGTGTTGAGATAATTGTTATATAAACTTTTGTTGGCCACCAAGTTTTAACCATAGTTCTCAATTCCATTACTATGTTTATCTAAACTATACTTATCCAACCACTTGCAAAATAACTCATCTTTTGAATGGAGGTAGAGGTTTGCTAACCAAAGTTTGCAAACCTCTTCTACCACTTGCAAAATTAACTTTAGTTGTCCTTTGTTGCCAAACAAATTCTCAAGATTTGTGAGGTGTTAACAGAAGTTAACTGGACACTGGTTTGACTTCGAGAAGCCAAAATGATGAACACAAAATGCATTTACACTCTGTTATATGCCATATGAATATGCTCTCTGGGCAGCTCTTTACCAACCTTTATTATGCAAATGCATCATATTTCCTATCTCACTGTTGTTTGTGAATTTTTGGCTATTGTTATCAGGTCAAAGATAATCAAATTGTATTTTTGTATTGCTTTTGGCTAAGTGTATGGTTACTATTGTCTTCGGCCAATTATTAACGAATTGAGGAATGTACTTGGATTGAATTTACAACCCACCCAAACCCAAAATACCTATCCGATTCACTGAAACACACATTTTCAGATATAGATTTAGAAACTCCAAAATAAGCCTACAATGGTATGTTTATATGAAATCAAGTCGAAGGTTAGATGACAGACCGATTTTACGGTTAGAGGCTAACTGCACCAATCAATTTAGGTGGGCTATTTGGGATGCTACACTTTAATTACTTGCCTTTGTCTAGTTATTCAATTTATAAACATGCAGTTAAAGATTAGTTAAAGATTAGTTTTGTTGATACTATGCACCAATGAGTTTTATTTGGATCGAAAGCGAGTCCTTAGAGGTGCAAACCCCCATCATAATTGGAAAGTCAAATAGTTAGTTAGGGTATGTTCTGTTTCTTTTGATCTTCAATTTTCCTTTCCATTTTTTTTCTTTTAATGTGGTGGAGTTGGGAATCATGCAAGCCTGTCTAAAAAGCCTCTATTAGGAAACAACAGCTGTAAAAGCATAATTTTAATTGTCAAAGTCTATAATGGGGTGATTCTAGGGAGGTCTGAGGTCACAATTTTTCTATTGAATGGTGTTAGATAAATTTATCGACCTTCTCTCTTCTATTTCTCGTACCTCATTGCTTAGTCTAACAAATAATCAGTGTTAGACTAACAAATTATCCCACTTTATCTTTTCTGTTTCTAGTAACTCATTGATGAGTCAAACAAATGTATGATATTTACATATTAAATTATCTTCCCATAGCCCACAGAAATTAGCCTATTAATAAAGCAGAACAATAAAAAAACTGTTTAATGTCAGTTGTACTATATAAAAATAGATCACTTACAGCAGGGTTAAAGATATCAATTTCTATCACAGATTTTGATTTCTCCAGTTCCTGCAAACATCATTGAAACAATCATCAACTTGCCACAGTGGCGGAGCCAGGACAGAAATATATAAGAGGAGAAAATAAGAAAAGGAAAAATAATCTACATTACTACATTAATAATGAATTATTACAGCTTGCATTGACGGTTCTTCACCTAAAAACAAAGCATTGTCATAATATCATACATTGTTTTATTTTCAGTGTTGAAAATAATTCTCAAGTAATCAATAGTCACCCATCTATATAATAAAACACAAAGAAAGCTATCAAGTGGCTCACATTCAATCTATCCCAAAATCAATGGACCAGATCTACTCTCACAAAACACATTTTCCCGCCCAAAAGTTTCCTCCAAAACTCAAATTCAAATCCCCCACCCAAAACAACTCCTATATTAATTTAATTTAATTTTTTCTCTCTCTCCCCCTCCTCTTCTATTCAAAAAATTAAGAAAATAAAAATTTTTAAAATTTTTAAAAACTAAAAAATTTAAAAACTAAAAAAATTAAAAATTTAAAAGCTTTAAAAATAGTTCAAAAAAATCAAAAAAATCATATAATATGTTTTTTGTTGGACCCAAAAAGTTTCTCATATAATATGTTTGCTACTTCAATTAATTTGCTCGACCTCCAAAACTATTTTATATGATTAAATAAGGTGCACCGTTCCGAAGACGTGCCGTAGGCACGTGTCAACGGGAAAACCTAGTTCATAAATAAGTATAGAATTTTTTTTTTAGTGGGTTCAAGGTTTTAATCATGCATTAGGAGAATTAAAGTGTACTGTGAAGCCATTGTTGCATCCTGTAGGCGAGACAACAAACACTAGAGGGGGGGTGAATAGTGTTAATAAAAAACTGCGGAAATTTTCTTCGGTGCAGTCGACTTGGTTGTGAACCAGTCGACTGATATGACCAAAATAAAGCAAAAACAGTAACTCTGTACAGTCGACTTATAGATAAGACAGGCGACTGAAGACACAATGAAAATACAACTAATATGACACTGACCAGTCGACTGATAGTGCAAGGAGTCGACTGTCCAGACACTTTTTGCAGAACTTAAGTAAACAAGAGTAAATGCAAAATCAAGACAACCAATCACAGAGTACACAAGATATATCCTGGTTCGGTCCTCCCGACCTACGTCCAGTCCCCAAGCAACCCACTTGAGATTTCCACTATTCTTGAAAAAGTTTACAAGAATACCCTACGCCGTTAAGACAACAACCTTGTCTAACCCGTAGTCCTTTCTCTCAACCAGAGAAAGCAGACCCACTCTACTACCAAGAGTGAAACAAACCGACTCTACAACCTAGAGTCAAAAACACTCTCTAACCGAGAGCAAAAGGAACAAGAAAAACTTTACAGTCAACCTATAGCCTTGTTGGTGTATTGTGTTGTTGCACGTGGCTAAAAGCAAGGTCGACTTCTATACTCAGTCCAGAGCAAAATCGTTGCTATACTGGACTGAGTGTAGAGAACCAGAGAGTTTGAACTTGAAGGCTTTTTCTCAAATTTTTCACTTGAAATTTCTCAAAGAGTGCTCGGTATCTCAAAAATTGTTGTAAATGTTGTTAGTTCTTTTCAGTGAGATCTGAACTCTTTTTTATAGAGTTAGATCTCCTGAACGTTGGGGGACAGTTATTCCAACTGTCAACCAACGGATCTAAGAGCTGTTGCTTTTGAAAAATCAATTTTGAAAAACAGAAAACGGTCAAAAGCACTCGAACAGTCGACTGGGTTGCCATATGAGTCGACTGGTCAGAGTTTGAATAAATTTAAAACAGTTTTGTACTATCAGTCGACTGCCAGAAGTATCAGTCGACTGGTACTCAACAGTTAAATTACTTCAAACTGTTTTGACTCTTTTGGGGTTTTTGAAAAAAACACACATTATGAATTTTATGAGTGTATGTGTGTGTGACAAGGCTTTACAATCAGACTAAGACTCAAAAAAAGTAAAATACAATGTTTTACAAGACATAATAACTTGACATATATGAGCTTGAGGTCTTGAGTCTTGATTTGAGTCTTGAGTCTTGTTTTGAGTCTTGTCTTGAGTGAAGTCTTTGTCTGTAGCCTTTGAGCTTGTTCATTTGTTCAGCTGAAATAATCTTTTGTATGTGCAACCTGCAATGTTAGCTGTATAACATAGACACATGTTGCAATGTGTTGTGATCATCAAAATCAAGAATCAACATTCTCCCCCTTTTTGATGATGACAACACAATAGCTGATAATAACAGAAAAATATACAAGCATAGTAAAGATATGCTCCCCCTGTTATAAACACATCATGCATACAGATAAAAATGTATCTTTAAATCATGTATCAGTTGACTTAAAGTATTTCAGGCGACTGATCAGAAAATGCATACATAGTAAAATCACAAACATAAATAATAATCACAGATGCAACAGTCGACTTAACTGCTTGTAGCCAGTCGACTGACCAGAGATATTTTCAATACACAGAATCAAATACTTAGAGGATATCTCTCCCCCTTTGTCATCAACAAAAAGCATAAAATAAACAGTCTTTCGCATTATAAAAACATAGAAATAAACTTAAGAAATGTTCTCATACATAAAAAGTTCATTAAGACAAAATGAAATAGAAAATTACATAAATAGCGAAAAATAAAAGTCTTCAACTGTCCTCATCTGAATCTTCATCAGCAGCATGAAATTGAGAATGGAAAAGATCAGTGAGGTGATCAAGTTTGGAATCAATGGTGTGAAGCTGGGTATCCACAGTCGCTGAATGTTTCATGAGATAAGAGACACAATCATAGAGAGTGCGTGGGTCATCATAGTTAGCTTGAAGAATAGGTGGATCAGAAGAGGTAGAAGGTCTAGAAGGTCTAGCAGTAGAACCTAAAGGAACTTGAGAAGGTGGAGGAGAACTAGGAGTTGATCTAGGAGGAGGATCAAGAAGTTTCATACGTGCCAAACTAGCACGATCGAAACAGTCATAGTGAGTAACAACATTGGTCTCGGAATCGAGATCAATATCATAAGCAGTAAAGACTCTAGTGAGAAGACCTCCAAAAGGTAGAAAGTGAATGTGGTTTTGTTCAAGTTTTGAAAAAATGACACGACCCCAATTTACAGCAATTTTACCAAATATTGCATAGACAGCTTTTTGTAGTTCTAGAGAATACTGGTCATAACTTCCTCTTTTGGGAAGGATGTTATAGGCTAGTATTCTAGCTACAAGCTTAGCAATAGGTTTAATATTTTTGCTAGTCATGGGAGGTCCATGAATGGGTAAAAAGATTTTAGATAAAACAGAGGCATCATCTAAAATAACATCATCAAGATATAATCCTCCGTCATCAATACCCAGTATTTGATTGATTCGCATGGGTGTGAGTGTCATTTTGACATTTTTCACAGATGAACGGATAACTACATCCCCATCGTGTTTTTGGACAACCCTCATATTTGTGTAAAACAAATAAATGAGTTGGGGATAATAGTTGGGTTGGTTAGATAGAGAGAGAAAACCATAAAGACTACTATTTTGAAATAAGGGGACAAGATTAAAACGATCAAGATCATTGAAATTAACAAATCTTCCAGGGAAGATGGTAATGGTACACATAAGGTACCATCGTTCAAGGAGATCGGGACTTAAAAGAAATTGAGAGTAATCTAGAGATAAAGAACTAGCTTCACCATGAGTTCTTTTAGATTTCTTAGGTGCCATTGGAAAGAGGTGAGGGACGGATTTTACCAAAGAAATTGGAGAGAGAAACAGTCGATCAAACAGCAGCAGGCGACTCCTTCTTCTTCTCTGGCTAGGGTTTCAGATTTGGGGTAAAAGTGAAAAGTGAAAGATGGAGGCTGTGAAAGAAGGTTTTAACTGAGGGCAGACGGCTAAGATCAAAGAGGGAAGAAATCGAGGGTTGAGATAAGAGATCACGGATGAAAAGAGAAGTGAATTTTATCTCAAAAGCTGCGATGAATAGTCGTTGAAGACAATTGAGCTCGCGACAGTCGACTGGTAGGGTATATCAGTCGACTTAGTCGAGAAGAGACTAAAATTTTATGTCTACTGAGCAGTCGACTGTCATAAGGACCAGGCGACTGATCAGAGAACAAAAATAGATATGTTTTAAAGTACAGTACAGTCGACTTACTCAAGAACACAGTCGACTTAACAGAAACAATTTTCAACAAATATCAATAAAATCACAAATTCCATGTTTCCTTCTTAAGTTAATGAAAGTATCTTCTTTAAGGGGTTTGGTAAATATGTCTGCTACTTGTTTATCAGTAGAGATAAAGTCTAAAGATATATCTCCTTTTAAAACATGATCACGTAGAAAATGATGTCGAATATCAATATGTTTCGTACGTGAATGTTGAATCGGATTTTTAGATAGATTAATTGCACTGGTATTATCATACATAATTGAGGGTTTCTCAAATGAAATACCATAATCTAATAAAGTTTGTTTCATCCATAAGATTTGTGCACATGCCAAACTTGCAGCGATATACTCAGCTTCTGTGGTTGATAGGGATACGGAATTTTGCTTTTTACTGCACCAAGAGACTAGGGAATGTCCCAAAGAGTGACATGTACCACTAGTACTCTTGTGATCAGTTTTGCTTCCAGCAAAATCAGCATCGCTATATGACAGAAGTTAAAAATTATCGGTGCGTGGATAAAATAAACCATATTCAGATATGCCTTTAATATATCTTAAAATTCGTTTCACTGCTTTTAAATGAGATTCTTTAGGACTAGATTGATATCTAGCACATAAACATACGCTGAACATAATATCTGGTCTACTTGCAGTAATATATAAGAGTGAACCAATCATACCTCGATAGAGTTTTTGATCAACACTCTTACCTAATATATCTTTGTCAAGAGTAGTAGTAGTAGCCATAGGTGTGGATTTACTACTAGTACTATCCATGTTAAAACGTTTGAGTAATTCCTTTGCATATTTTCCTTGATTGATAAATATGCCACTTGAGGACTGTTTAATTTGAAGTCCAAGGAAATAATTGAGTTCACCCATGTGACTCATCTCAAATTCATTTTTCATGGTATTGGCAAACTCTTGATATAGATTATTATTAGTAGAATCAAAAATTATATCATCAACATATATTTGTATGATTAAGATATCATTCTTAACTCTTTTGATAAACAATGTAGTGTCTACTTTACCTATTTCAAATCCTGTTTCTAAAAGAAAAGTTTTCAAACCATCATACCAAGCACGAGGTGCTTGCTTAAGACCGTATAAAGTCTTTTTCAATTTATAAACATGATCTGGAAATTGTTCATGTTCAAAACCTGGTGGTTGTTTAACATAAACATTTTCTTTAATAAACCCATTAAGAAAAGCACTTTTAACATCCATTTGATAAAGTATAAAATTCATGAAACAAGCAAAAGATAATAAAATACGAATAGATTCTAGTCTAGCAACAGGAGCATATGTTTCATCAAAATCTATACCTTCTTCTTGATTATACCCTTGAGCAACTAATCTAGCCTTGTTCCTTACAACTTGTCCTGATTCATCTAACTTATTTTTAAATACCCATTTGGTACCAATAATAGTCTGATCAGGAGGTCGAGGAACTAAATTCCATATATCATTCCTTATAAATTGGTTTAGTTCATCTTGCATGGCATTCATCCAATATTCATTCTCACAAGCTTCTTGTATATTTTTCGGTTCAAAATCTGACAAGAATGCTGTATGAGAAATCATATTAACATGTGAACGTGTCTGAATACCATGGGAGATGTTACCAATTATTAAGTCATGAGGATGATCTTTAACTTCAACAAATGACTTTGGTAAAGTTGAAGATATCATAATAGGATCAGTCGACTGGACAGGTTCTTCAGTCGACTGCTTTACTTCAGTCGACTGGAAGTCCTTATCAGTCGACTTATTAGTCAGATTAGTTTGTTCTAAAGATTTAATCACATTATCTAAAGGTGATGAATCAATTTCATCATCTTTATTTAAAGTTGATGAAGGCAGAGATTCATCGAATGAAACATGCATTGATTCTTCAATAGTCATTGTAGACTTATTGAAAATTCTATAGCTTTACTCCTATTTGAGTATCCTAAAAAGATACCTTCATTAGATCTAGGATCAAATTTGTCTAAATTATCTTTTTTGTTTAGAATAAAACACTTACAACCAAATGTCTTAAAGTAAGAAACTTTAGGAATTTTGTTAAAAAATAACTCATAACAAGTCTTCTTTAGCTTAGGTCTTATAAGAATCCTATTTAAAATATAACAAGCTGTAGCAACAGCTTCAGCCCAAAAGTGCTTTGGTAAATTGCTTTCAACAAGCATAGTACGTGCGCATTCTTGCAAAGTCCTGTTCTTCCGTTCAACCACTCCATTTTGTGGTGAAGCTCTAGGAAATGCAAATGAATGTGTTATACCATTCTTGTTGCAATATTCTGTAAATGTCTCATTCTCAAATTCTCCACCATGATCACTTCTAATAGTGACTATGGTTAGAGGTTTTTGATTTTGAATACGTTTACAAAAATATGCAAATTCATCAAACGCATCATTTTTATGTTTTAAAAAGAATGTCCAAGTGAATCTTGAAAAATCATGTACTAAAACAAATACATATCTACTTTTATTTAAAGAAGCAACTCTAGCAGGGCCAAATAAATCCATATGAATTAATTCGAGCGGCCTACTAGTAGAAATTACTTCTTTTGTTTTAAAAGTGGATTTGATTTGTTTTCCTAGTTGACATGCATCACATAACTTATCCTTTTTAAAGGATAGTTTTGGCAGTCCTTTAACTAGGTTATATTTAGATAATTTTGAGAAATTTTTCATGTTCACATGTCCAAATCTTCTATGCCATAGCCAAGATTCGTTGTTAGAGGCTATTAAACAAAAATCATTTGAAAATTCAATTGCATTTAAACACAATTCATAAATATTATTTTTACGAAAACCTTGAAAAACAACATTTTGCACAGTGGAATCATAAATCAAACATGCATCTTTTTCAAAAACTATTTTATACCCTTTAGCACATAATTGACTAATGCTTAAAAGATTATGCTTTAAACCACTAACTAATAATACGTTTTCTATGGTTGGGTTAGAAATTTTACTGACCATGCCAATTCCTATGACTTTGCCTTTGTTGTTATCTCCAAAGGTGACAGTTCCTCCATCTATACTTTGAATGGTGAATAGTAGGTTGGCATGTCCTGTCATATGTTTTGAACACCCGCTGTCTAGTATCCAGCGTTCTTTCTTGGGTACCTATAAAAAATTTAAGGTAAATATGGTACCCTTTTTATTGGGTCCAAAACACATTAGTTTGGGGGAAACCAAACCCATGAAGAGTTTGATCTTCCTCTATAAGCAGGAATATAATTAATAGAATTACACACAGTTAAAACATATGAGTTAATATAAGCAATTCTATCATTCTTACTTAAGCTGACTGGAACCCATATAACCTTGTTCTGTCCAGTCGACTTACCAGTGTCCTTCAGTCGACTGCTATTCTGAGTCAGTCGACTTGATGGTACACTAGGTCGACTTATATGAGATTTTGATCTCGTTGAATGAGATTCAATTCCTCTGGACAGACGACTGGTAGATTGGTTCAGTCGACTTAACCGAACAGTAGATTTGCTTTTATCACTAGCATTAACAATCTTAGGCTTTTCAAAAAATTCATATAACTTGTGTGTAACACTAGAAATAGATGCTGATTTATTTCTACTAGAGTTTTTAGCAAGAGATTCTTTTACAGAAGAATTTTTAAAACCAAGTCCATATTTTTTACTAGATTTTACTTGATGGTGAAGGACATCATTTAAATTCTCTTTGCCTTTGTTAAACTTAGATACGTTCTTTGAAATCTCTTCATAATTCTTTTTGAGAGTTTCAAGATCAGTATCTAAACTTGCAATGCGAGAATTTAAAGATTTCACTTCCTTATCAAGGTTAAGATTTTCTTGAGAAAGTGTTTGATTAACTTTCTCTAGATTCTTAACTCTAATCTTTTCTTTTTTCAACTCTTGGAATATTTCATTAAAAGCATCAAGAAGATCTTCTGAATCATAGTCATTACTTACATGTTCTTATGCAGCCATGAAACACATATTTGCCACTTCGTTGTTTTCATCCGTTTCTTCTTCGGAAGATGAATCACTATCATCCCATGTAGCTTGATAGGCCTTCTTGTTCTTGGCAAATTTGTTCTTTGAAAATTTGTCCTTCTTGAAGTTGGATGGTTTTCCCTTGTTCTTTGCATTTTCTAAGGGACAATCCTTCTTCATGTGACCTATTTTATTGCACCTGAAACATGTAGGAGGGTCATTAGTATCTCTATTTTTAGAATTAAACTTACCATTCTTTAAGAATTTCTTGAATCTTCGAGTGAACATTGCTATCTCCTCTTCATCTTCTTCCTCATCTTCTGAGTCTGTCATGGCTTTAAAAGCCAATGATTTCTTCTTTGTTTGCTGTGATTCTGTATCCTTCTTTCGATCTTCAAGTTGAACCTCGTATGCCATGAGATTGCCCACAATATTCTCAAGAGAAAGTTGTGACAAGTCATTTGCTTCCTCTATTGCTGTGGTCTTCTTCTCCCATTCTGGAGTGAGTGCACGTAAGACTTTTCTAACCATCTCCGATTGAGTGTAAATCTTTCTAAGGGCTACAAGGGAGTTTGTGATATCTGTAAATCTGGTGATCATCTCAGATATGGTTTCATTGTCCTTCATTCTGAACATCTCAAACCTGTGAACAAGAACAGAAATTTTAGACTCTTTAACTTTATTCGTTCCTTCATGTGTTACCTCGAGTGTATGCCAAATTTGATGTGCGGTTGTAGCATTGGATACACGGTTGAATTCTTCCTTTGTAAGTGCACAAAATAAGGCATTCATTGCTTTGGCATTGTTCATGGTTTGATTCTTTTGATCATCATTCCATTGTGCATATGGAATGGTAGGGGCAGTGTATTCTGTCTCTGTCATTTGCCATATCTCGTAGTTGATTGATTGGAGGTAGATTCTCATTCGGGACTTCCAATAATTGTAGTTAGTTCCATCGAATAGCGGTGGCCGTTGTGTAGATTGGCCTTCATGGTACTGATTTGTATTTGAAGTAGTTGCCATAGCCTGTAACCTTGCTCTGATACCAAGTGTTGGATCCTGTAGGCGAGACAACAAACACTAGAGGGGGGGTGAATAGTGTTAATAAAAAACTGCGGAAATTTTCTTCGATGCAGTCGACTTGGTTGTGAACCAGTCGACTGATATGACCAAAATAAAGCAAAAACAGTAACTCTGTGCAGTCGACTTATAGATAAGACAGGCGACTGAAGACACAATGAAAATACAACTAATATGACACTGACCAATCGACTGATAGTGCAAGGAGTCGACTGTCCAGACACTTTTTGCAGAACTTAAGTAAACAAGAGTAAATGCAAAATCAAGACAACCAATCACAGAGTACACAAGATATATCCTGGTTCGGTCCTCCCGACCTACGTCCAGTCCCCAAGCAACCCACTTGAGATTTCTACTATTCTTGAAAAAGTTTACAAGAATACCCTACGGCGTTAAGACAACAACCTTGTCTAACCCGTAGTCCTTTCTCTCAACCAGAGAAAGCAGACCCACTCTACTACCAAGAGTGAAACAAACTGACTCTACAACCTAGAGTCAAAAACACTCTCCAACCGAGAGCAAAAGGAACAAGAAAAACTTTACAGTCAACCTATAGCCTTGTTGGTGTATTGTGTTGTTGCACGTGGCTAAAAGCAAGGTCGACTTCTATACCCAGTCCAGAGCGAAATCGTTGCTATACTGGACTGAGTGTAGAGAACCAGAGAGTTTGAACTTGAAGGCTTTTTCTCAAATTTTTCACTTGAAATTTCTCAAAGAGTGCTCGGTTTCTCAAAAATTGTTGTAAATGTTGTTAGTTCTTTTCAGTGAGATCTGAACTCTTTTTTATAGAGTTAGATCTCCTGAACGTTGGGGGACAGTTATTCCAACTGTCAACCAACGGATCTAAGAGCTGTTGCTTTTGAAAAATCAATTTTGAAAAACAGAAAACGGTCAAAAGCACTCGAACAGTCGACTGGGTTGCCATATGAGTCGACTGGTCAGAGTTTGAATAAATTTAAAACAGTTTTGTACTATCAGTCGACTGCCAGAAGTATCAGTCGACTGGTACTCAACAGTTAAATTACTTCAAACTGTTTTGACTCTTTTGGAGTTTTTGAAAAAAACACACATTATGAATTTTATGAGTGTATGTGTGTGTGACAAGGCTTTACAATCAGACTAAGACTCAACAAAAGTAAAATACAATGTTTTACAAGACATAATAACTTGACATATATGAGCTTGAGGTCTTGAGTCTTGATTTGAGTCTTGAGTCTTGTTTTGAGTCTTGTCTTGAGTGAAGTCTTTGTCTGTAGCCTTTGAGCTTGTTCATTTGTTCAGCTGAAATAATCTTTTGTATGTGCAACCTGCAATGTTAGCTGTATAACATAGACACATGTTGCAATGTGTTGTGATCATCAAAATCAAGAATCAACAGCCATGACCCCATATCGAAGAATTTTGTGTATTGCTGGTTCTTTATAGATGAGAAGTTATTGCTGGTATTAGGATTAGTATTTAGTAACAATGTTACTAACAACAATAAACATAAGCAACAACACAAAACGAAGAAAAACCAAATATTGAATATTGATACATATTTAAAAAAATGCCAGATAAACCACATCTTAGAAGGTAAGAGCAAACTTACATTCATATAGTTGCTCAGAGATTGATCCCATTCCTCAACCCTGTAAATTTAGATCCTGAAAGCTTACAACTTCTGTCAAAAATATTAAGACTGAGGTATTACCAATCTTTTCATGCTGTCTCCAGAAGACGGAGCTGCAAAACAGTATCAATCCTAAAATTAGATGTAAAATTAGATGCAAAACAATATCAATCTAACACAAACCCAACAAAACGAATGCAATACTTGAGATGTAGAGACGGTGAAATCGGTGGTCGGGATCAACCACCGATTTCCCGTGAACAAATCAATTAATCCCTTCCGTGAACAATCCCTACATTCTAGGGCTAGTCTCCCACTAAGACTACATTAGAGAAATTCTCCCGACTTTCACCAGAAATCAATTAATCCCTTTCGTGAACAAATCAAATTTTAATCATACTCATCTCCCCCTCACGCTCTCCCCTAACCTGTACATCAGTGACACTACATTTTTCTGAATTCCCGGTTTTCAAATTCCAAGAATTCTGTACATCCCGGTTTTCAAATTCGAACAGAAGTCCAAGGTGAGTTGGGGAAAACCAAAGATGGGGATATTTGGTGAGAATTCAGGGGTTCTCCAACATTAAACGATTACACTAACATGCAATTTTGTTTACTGAGTTCAGATCAAACTGAATGCACCAAATTAGGTAAGAAGAGGACAAAAGATCTCTCCTTTTCTCATCCAAACACCAACATTTGAGTCCAAACTCACCCAACAATCACTAAAGCTCACAAATTCAAAAACCCTAAACAATGTCGGTGGTTTTACAGTAAAGGCAAAAAATAAAAAAAATCACCTGGTTCGAGTTGGGGTGAGCTGAAAAACCATTGAATCCAGCACGGTCTCAGCCTTAATTACAGTAACAACACCAAAAAGCTCTGATCTTTGAAATCAAGGGTGGTGGGTTTTGGAGAGAAAGAGAGAGTGACTAAAGAAAGATTCAGAAGAATGCCTCACTGTTAGTGTTGAAGTATGTCTATAGTAGGATGAGGGGGTTAGGATCGGGAGGTGGGGGGGGCGCTGATGGATGAAAGCGAAAGGGAGGAGGGAGAGAGTGAGAGAGCGGGGAGATAGAGAGAGGGAGAGAGGGTTAGGATCGGGAGGTGGGGGGGCGCTGATGGATGAGAGCGGAAGGGAGGAGGAGGGAGAGAGTGAGAGAGCGGGGAGATAGAGAGAAGGAGGAGGGAGAGAGAGAGAACGGGGAGATAGAGAGAGGGAGACAGTGAGAGAGAGAGAGAGAACGGGGAAAGAGAGAGAGTGTGTGTGTTTTTGAATTTGTGGAGTTTGAAATTTGGGCGGGAAAATATATTTTGTGAGAGTAGATCTAGTCTATTGATTTTTGGGATAGATTGAATGTGAGCCACTTGATAGCTTTCTTTGTGTTTTATCACTACCCACGGGCAAATTGTGTACAATCAAGCACTACCCACGGGCATATTACAAATAGTTTTGAAATTGGTAGTGGATGTAGCATTACTCATATTACAAATAGTTCCACACCATGTTTATTTATATTTTAAGTGTGTAGATATAAAATATCTACATAAATCCATGTAATCAAAGTGCAGCGATTCTTTTAAAAAAAAGCACATCTTATAAAAATCAAATTAAACAATAATGAACATGAGCATATGAATGCAACAAAAGAAATACTTGAAGTTAACATATATAAACATAAACAACTTGATATGAACAAAATTGGTGGAAGCACACACTAAATAGTTAACATACACAACCTGTAGCATTAGTTTTGGCTTAAATGGAAGCATACAGCAAGTACATACAACATTTGTCGATTGTTATAACATACTACTAATATTTGATACTTTTACTCTTGTAGATTCACAAAAAGCAACTCAAGATATAACAAAAGATTTAGTAGGTTCAGCTATTTCTGTCAATGTAGTGCTTGATTGTTATCGATATGTAGATCTTCACTGAACCATTTTTGTCTATGTTCTTCTTCTGGGTCCATAGAAAGAATAGGAAAAAATTGAAAAAAAAAAAGAAATTGTGTACTTTCAACTTTTGATAATTCCTACAAAACATTAAATCTAAAGTACATATATCAGTGTCTGTTTTTTTTGTCTTTGCAATTCTCATCAAAGAAACTCATATCTGATATAATCAGTTTGACTGACTTCTTTCTTTGCACAATTTGTAGCATTAGTTTCATTTTGGCCTTTCCTCCATCATTGCATTGCACTATTTATAAATCAAATTTAGTGCCTATGCTTTCATGAAATCGTGACTGGAACTCTAGTTGTCTAGTTGAATATACACATTTTTCTATAGAGAGAATGCACATTTTTCTTAGGATCTTTCTATATTCTGTTAGAATATAGAAAGAAATATGCACATATTTGAAGATGAGCCGTGGGATGGCCGACAAAATATTGTACTCACTCTAGATGAGTTTCTAAAACCACTTGAGTATCCTTAACTGCAGATTGAATATGAGTTGCTATATAAAGTGTCGCATATCAGTTTCTTTCTTGAACATTTAGATCATGTTCTTTTATATATAAAGCCCTAAAGTACTATCGACAATTCTGTCCACTCCGGGTGGTATCTTGTTTGCATACCATATGATTTCTTAATCACCTGCTTCAATATCTTAAAGTACTCATTTGAATCTACTGGTAATTGAAGCAAGTGAGTAGGAGAAGAATTTGATCTTCTCTGAGTAAACATAACTCTAAATAGTTAACATACATAAACATAAGCAAGTTGATATAAACACTGCATTGTTATCTTTGGGTTTTCTAAAGTGTACTCTGCAATTCAAAATCAACAAAATAAAAGAAAAAATAAAAATGCATATGCTATAATTTATCTTGCTTAATTTCATCAGCAATGCCAAATAAAATCAACGGCTATTTGACAAATGCAGATGTTAATATAAGTTTGAATATATTTTTGGCCCACACTAAATTCCAACCAAATAACTGAGGTGGGTAATTCAATGACCCATAAAAGCCCTCAAGTGCTTGAACTGCATCGCCAATCAAAATTAACCAAAAACATCAAATGAGCACCCAAATTTTCCAAAACCCAAAAAGAAAAACCACTCCTTTCAGGAAGAAAACCACTACATTACATGATCTAAATTGAGAACAAAACAAAAATAAAATACTTCAGGCAATAAAGTCATGAAAACTATCAAATGGGCATCAAAATTTCCCAATACCCAGAAAGAAAAATCACTCATTTTCATAACAAAACCACCACAATGCATGATCTTAATTATGAAAAAGCACCAAAATGAATGATTTGAAGAAACAAAGTTAATGAAAACTATGCAATGGGCATCAAAATTCCTCAAAACCCAGAAGGAAAAACCACTCCTTCCCAGAAAAGCACCACTACAATGCATGATCGCAGTTGACAAAAAGCAAAAAAAAAAAAATAGAAATTGAATATATTCTGATTTTATGGCACACTAATGACAAAATTAAACAGAAAATTCTGATTTTGTATACCTGAAAGATGAAATCGATGGTTGAGTGCGATGGCGACTGGACTGTGCGGAAGGCGACAGGAAATCGACGGTTGGTGGAGGAGCGAAGCTCGAACGGGGGAAGGCGACGGGACTGCAGAGTTGTCGAGGTCGGGGACTGTCGATGGAGAGACAGCACAGGGAAGGTGCGAACGACGACGGGAGATCTGGTGGATGAGAGATCTGAGGTGGAGGATGAGAGGGCGGAGGAGGATGAGAGATCTAAGGTGGAGGATGAGAGGGCGGAGGAGGGAGAGAGTGAGAGAGCGGGAGATCTGGAGGTGAGAGCGGAGATCGGGAGGATGAGGGGGTTAGGATCGGGAGGTGGGGGGGCGCTGATGGATGAGAGCGAAAGGGAGGAGGGAGAGAGTGAGAGAGCGGGGAGATTAGATAGAGAGAGGGAGATAGTGAGAGAGAGAGTGGGCGGGAGAAAGAGAGAGAGATCGGGGAGAAAGAGAGAGAGAGAAGGGGGTGTTTTTTGTTTTTGGGGAAAAAGAGAGAGAGAGAGAGAGAGTGTGTGTGTTTTTGAATTTGTGGAGTTTGAAATTTGGGCGGGAAAATATGTTTTGTGAGAGTAGATCTGGTCCATTGATTTTGGGATAGATTGAATGTGAGTCACTTGATAGCTTTCTTTGTGTTTTATTATATATATATATATATATATATATATATATATATATATATATATATATATATATATATATAATTGAGGTAGTTACATCACTCCCTCCTTAGAATATTTCTGTCATCTGAACTACTCTTAGTGGGAGGAAAAACAGAAATGGAAAAATCACACAAACAACTCGGGGTATGTCTCCTGCATCCGGCTCTCTGGTTCCCAAGTAGCATCTTCGACGAATTGATTCCTCCAGAGAACCTTAATCATCAAGATCGCTTTATTCCTCAGCACCTTCTTCTGGCAGTCCACCATCATCACCGGTCGTTCTTCATATGAGAGGTCAACCTGAAAATCTTCTGGGATCACTGGAAGTTGATGATCTGGATCTGGGATGTACTTCCTTAACATGGAGACATGAAATACATCGTGTACTTGAGCTTGCTCTGCTGATAGTTCCAACTTATATGTTGTCTTACTGATCTTCTTAAGAATCTTATAGGGTCCAATAAATCTTGGGGACAGCTTACCTCCTCTTCCAAATCTGACTACACCTTTGGTTGGCGAAACCTTTAAATATACCGAGTCACCTTCCTAAAACTCTAGCTCTCTGCGGCGAGTGTTGACGTAGCTCTTTTGTCTGCTCTGTGTTGTTTGTAACATTTTTCTGATCAGCTCTACTTTCTCTAAAGTTTGTTGTACTATCTCCGGTCCAAACATTTTCCTCTCGCCCACTTCGTACCAACATACTGGTGTCCTGCATCTTCGGCCATAAAGCGCTTCGAATGGAGCCATCTCAATACTAGCCAGGTAGATGTTGTTATAGGCGAACTTGACCGGCGCTAGATACTTTTCCCAGCACCGTCCTGTAATACCCCGCATTGTACAACACTTCTTTATGTATATATATATATACCCTCCTGTAATACCCCGGATTGTACAACACTTCTTTATGTATATATATATATATATATATATATATATATATATATATATATATATATATATATATATATATATATATATATATATATATATTGTCTATATGCATGCATGTGATTGCAATGTTTTGTTTGAGTATATGAATGATGGAGTGAGTCCATGTTTGTGGGACAATTTATGAGAGCGGTTGCGTTCTAGAAGATGCACGAGAATGAGGATGACCGATACTGATGTAAACACTAGTTTTTGGTACGACGCCTAGGCAAATATAACACTGTATGATACTACGGTAGATATATATTGCGTACGCTCGATAAACCTCTCGTCTCGCACTCGAAGGGACCCATTTAGACTAAAATGGGCAGCCAACACAATTAACCACAAAACTAGTGGCTCAAGCCATGGTTTTGATCAAAACCACCCTACTAACCTATACTACCCCCTCCCTTGAAATCCGGCCTCACTATCCCCCTCTTTCCTTCTTCATTCTCCATTAAAAACCACTCCATTCCACCTACTTTGCTCTGGAAAATTCAGAACTCAACTAAGGGAAAAAAGTAGAGAAAGAAAGAAAGAAGAGGGAGATTGAAGAAGAGTCTCAAGGAAGGTTCCTCAATGGAAGAAGCTCAAGGAGATCAATTCCTCTACAGCAACCAAGGGTGGGGAGTTACTCTAAACCTTCCTTTATGTCTTTTAATTGATTTTCTTGCATGCATGTATGATAGGAAGTGCTAGGATGAACATCTAAGAGCTTGAAAGATGAAATCAGAACAGAAACTAGAAAACTGGTTCAGAATGCTATTTTGTAGATTTTTCCGAGAACAAACTACAAAGAATTAGGCCATGAAATTTTCAGATCTTGCTCATATGTATGTTTAGATAGTTGATGATTTATTTCGGATTTTTCTGTGGTCATTTGATATTTTAATAAAATCAAATGGTAGAACTGTGTCATAAGGTAGAATCAGCAATTGGTTAACAGGATGACTGATCTTGTTGGAATTTTACTAATTTATTGGAGCATGTTCTTGATCTGAAATGTTTACCTTGTTCCTACATGCATCTAGATTCTACAAAAAAATCAGGAAAATATTTGGATGAATTTATAGGCTCGATAAAAATTGACCTTTAATCTGTAGCTGAAGCTGAACTGAAGAACATGATGACTTTCTGTGCTTAATTGAAATAGAGAGAACTCACTGTATACTTGGAGTTTTGACATGAAATATTTTGCATGTTGTTTATTATGATCTCTAGTTTCATCACTGTAAATATTGTGTCATTTGGATGAGTGTGGAATTTAATATGATTTTAGTAGCATGCACTATGCTGGTTTCAGCCAGTTTGGATACCCTGTAGAGATTGGACATTTGAGGCCCATTAAGAGCACAATTTGAGAACCTGATTCATTAGAGATTTGTAGTAGACATCTAGATATTTCCAACAAGACCAATTTGAGGCATTTCCAGTAAAGGGTTCATTTACTGTGATTTTTTGTAATACTGGTCAGAGACCTAGAGTGAATCTGAGTGCTCTGATTTAGAGAGACCTAGTGTGTGACTTAGTGCATTGGTGAGAAATGTGTGTGTTAGGGTGATTTATTGGTATAATTTGGACTCATAACCAACTAGAGAGTTTGTGACATTCTGATGGGTGAGTAGTATTTTGTGTTACCGGTAAGGTGCAGCCCGTGTACAGGAAGTACGCAGGCTGAGGCTTGAGAAACTATTTTGAGGACCTAGATGATGGGATTTGAGTTCATGATCAACTAGAAAGTTGTAGCCTAGGATCTTACCTTTCTGGATTGGGCTCGTACACTCCAATCGGAGTTGTATCAAGGGAGTTATGACCATTTTAAGATTTGGGCAAAAACCTCGTAGGTCGTTTAGTCATGGTTTTGACTAGGTTGGTGACGACATTTCCCTTGTGTACTATCGGAGTTGATAACTAGGGGTGGGCATCGGTCGGTATCCGACCTAATATGTACCATCCACCACCGATCCAAAGAAGATCGGTTTTTTAATTTTCTCATCTGCAACCAATCTGAACCTTAATTGGATCGATTTCCATCCAAGCCGATTAAGCTCGGTTTTGATTGGATTGGATGGTCGGTTTGGCATGCTACTTTTCACCTTCAACATCATTCATAATTTTGTTGAAATTTAAAAGATCAACTTCAATCAAACTTAAGAAACAACCTGCTATTTGTTATTCAGAAATGAATTTAAAATGAAGATTCATAAAATCACAAGTTGTTAATGAATTTTGCACTAATTGTTTGAGATGATGATGTTTAAATGAGTGAGATAAACTGCTTTTTCACTTGCATACTTCCGTAATCTTAGTTTATTATCATAAAAGAAACATCAAAACCATAGCTAATTGAATTTCAGGTGCAATAAAAAAAGATTTAGAAAATAATTTCTGCTTGACTTGATTAAAGTAACTACTAATGTTACATCTACTTTATGATTCTATTAAGTTGGGTCACACTGTAAATCAAGCATTTCTCAACAACATAACACAGGATTATGGAGAACCAAAACATAGGTAGAACAACTGCTCGGTTTGTATTAAAAATATTTAAAAGGATTGTTTGTATCTCAAGGAAAATGAGAAATGACTATTTGTATATTCAAGAAATTAAAGGAGAACTATATTTTTTATGGACTTATGCATAGAGGTATGGTTGGTTCGGTTTCATCGGTTATTTGAAAGCCTCATCCAACAACCGAACCGGTCCAATTGGTTATTGAAGATCAAGAACCGATTCAATCCAAACTCCCAATTAGTTCGGTTAAAAACCGGTCGGTTTGGATTGGATTGGTTCGGATTGGTCGGTTCGGATTATAGTTGTCCACCCCTATTGATAACTTTTGACTAGAGATGGTCGATATTTGTTGTTGGTGTTGTTGACTCCCATCATGGGTGTGTGACTCGAGTTAGTCACTAGGGTAAGGGATACCCTGCATCTGTCAACCCTAAGTTATAAACTTCCACCGAAGCGTAGGACATCCGAGCCGTGCCATTGAGATAAGTTCATAGCCCGGGTCGGAGGTGAACACATACATTCACAGCCGGGTTAGGGGTGAATGTAAGCCGTAGTGCTAGACAATTCCAAGCCGGGGAAGTGGCGAACTGAACCGGCATCGCCAGGGCTAGAGGTTGATAAGCAAGTTTGGAAGCAATCTTATCTTTTACCCAAAGTTAATCGAATGAGGCTGCGATTAGAGTGACATATTAAGCGGTTGGGTAATTGCATTAGTACTAGCAGACCATAGTCGGTGTTGTACCTTTCAGTCGTAGGGATACGTTTTCGGCACTCATGAGTGAGCCCTCGGCTCGTATCTCGATATGTTAATTTCCAAAGTTTTACCGGAGTAAGGTACGGGAGGCTAGGGGATTTGACCCCTGAGGCCGTCACGTTCCTATGAACGTGGGTATTGTTGTTGTTTATATATATCAGTCCACAACCAAGTTAGGGGTGGACAGTCCACAATCGGTTTAGGGGTGGACACATGAATCACACGGTCTTGCGACCAGATTCAACACAGCTTTCTGAAGAGGTCCGTACACGTGTACCGAGTGGCAAACACAACCACCACTTAGGCATTGCAGTGGCGGAACTAGACTGACCAAGTGCAACCTCCTTGGGCAACGGACAATCTATTGGGAACAGGATGAGTACAAGGGTAGGATGCATAGCGATGGATTGACCCCTACAATCAGGAGAGGCGAACTCTTTGGAAAGTATGTAGTATGGGATGCATACGTTTCTATCGAAGTTAATTTGGGAATGTATGTAGTATGCATACGTTCCCAAATGAATTGCATTAGAGTAGGTGCATCGTGTGCATTCTTGTTTTACGCATTAGACTAAGCCATGCTTGGGTCTGGAACGCATGTAGTATGGGATGCACGCGGATCCAGATTTCCAAGTCGTGCTTGCTTTAGAATAGGCTTATGATTAGTGCATTTAGTTGTTAGATCATGGCATACACGAGCATTACATAATTTAGGATGCACGTTTCTCTTTCCATTCAAGATGGTTTGTGGTTTCCAGTTTGGAGGATCGCTGTTATTATCAGTATTGCGTCAGTCGAAGTACTGATGTTCCCCACCTTTTAGGTACCGGTTCTACCTTTCAAGCAGGTGCGGAGATATCAGAGTTGCGCAACAAAAAACTCAAGCAGAGGAGCAAGTCCCAGGGAAGCAGACTGACTGTTCAGCGGAGCTTCGGCAGTAAGCCGTCAACTGCCATTCCGAGAGACAGTTGTTAACTTTACAAAAGGAGTGATGTATGTTTGTAATAAGATGTAATGAGTTGATGTAATTTGTATTCTTGTTCAAGAAGAAGACATTGGTTGTCATCAATGATGTAATGACTTTATTTGGCAATGAAAAGTTTTTAAATTTCTGTGTTATTACTGTTTTGAGATGCATTTGAAGGCAAAGATTCTGGTTACGTCACAGATATCCGGTAACGGGGATCCGGGGCATTACACCTCTGATGTCTAGAATGCATGCCCGAAGCATGTCCTCCAAAATCAGATTTACTCTCTCGGTCTGACCATCTGTTTGGGGTAGTATGATGTAATAAAATCTGTCCTCGTCCCCAAAGCTGCCTGCAGTTTCTTTTAGAACCTCGAAGTAAACCTTGCGTCTCTGTCAGGTACAATGGATACCGGAACACCATGTAGCTTCACAATCTCCTGAATATATATCTCTACCAGCTTCTCCAAAGACCATGTCTTAACCGGTAGAAAATGAGCTGATTTCGTAAGCCGATCCACAATCACCAAAATTGAATCGTACCCCTGGGACTCCTTGGCAACCTGCGACGAAATCCATACTAATGTTCTCCCACTTCGATTCGGGAATCGGCAATGGTTGGAATAGTCCTCCTGGCTTCTGGTTCTTCACTTTCACCCTTAGTAATTGTAACCCCCGTTCCCATAAATATATATTTTCTAAATATTTTCTATATTTCGGTTAATTATGAATTTATTTTTGTTTTGAATTCGATTTGGATCTTCTATTAAAATCATACTAATCGAAACCTATATTTATTTCGAATAATGGTATATTTGAACTTGTTTGTTATCCCTAATTGATCAACTATTTATATTATAACTATTTGGATTTTAATAAATTTGTTAATCTCGAATCCTATTTTGATACATATCATTATTATTATTATTATTATTATTATTATTATTATTATTATTATTATTTGTTATTGTTATTAGTATTATTATTATTGTTATTATTATTATTGTTATTATTATTATTGTTGTTGTTGTTTTTGTAAAGCCCGGACGTACTCAATTTTATACGTATTTCATTATTTGATTTAATGTATATGTATATGTATATTTTATAAACCCTACAATCCTATTCTCTTTCTCCTATTGGATTCTAAACCACTACCCAAAAACCCAATAACCCAACAATTTAATTGTATTTTATAAATACAATCCTAATACAAACCCTAAAAACACAACAAAAAAATACAATTTGTAGCCGTCATCTCCTCTCTCCTCTTTCTCTCTCCTCTCGCTTCTCTCTCCCCTGACCTTTCGACTGCTCTATTATCCTGACCAAATCCCCAGCACCTTTCCCGACCCAACTCCGGCCACCCTCTGGCAATCCCCAGCCGTCGCCACCCCTGATCGCCGCCCTCCTCCGTCGAAGCGCCACTATGAACCACCTCAAACTCGAAGCCCCTATTGCTTCCCTATTCCGCTCGACAGCAACGACCACCTCCCGCCATCGATGCCCTCGCCCAGCGAGCTGCCGTCCAGATCCCTTTTGCCTACTATTGATTGTCGTTGATTGCCTTGCTGCCATTACTCTTGCTGTTGTTCCTTCTAGTATTGCTGAGTCTTTTTTGCACGTTGTGTACACGTGCTATTTGTGGGTTCGTGTTCGTTGCTCCGGGATTCTCATCCCGTTATTCTTGGTACTCAAATTTAACCTTCTATAAGGCAAGTCACTTTCCTCTTGAATTGAATCTTGTATCAAATTCAAGTTTTTTATTGAAACTCTTGCAAGTAGACCCGGTTGTTCATCATATTGTACATTGTTCATCTCTTTTGTTGGGTATATTGAGGGTTTACACGAGCTAACCCCAATATTATTGACAATGTGCCTCTATTGACTTTAAAGATTGAATCTTTCATGCATCCATGTAGTATTCATGATAGGATTACTCATGTAATCATAACACAATTAATCTATTGTACAAATAATTGTTAGGTTGTATATTTGATTGATCGATTGATGTTTGGTTGATGTTAAATTAGTGTATGTGTGTGTTCTTAATTTTATTGATCATTTTTTATACACATCATGCTGATTATGAAGTTTACCGACTATTTGAAGTGGAATCCATCATGTTTAATTAATTTATCTTATCAAGAATAACGAAAAACATGTATGTTGTTGCTGTCTGGATTTTGTCTGTTATTTTCGACTCAGTAAATGATCTTAAAATATAACTTTTTGAATGAGAGTTGTATCCCTATGTTTCTAGTTTCCAGAACATTTTGAATCGCTGAATCCGAGTTGTGTAGAAAAAGTTATGATGATTTTACTACTGCTGTGTTTTTATTTCCAGAAATTCGTTTCCAGATTTTCTTAATATAATTATTCCTATATCATAGTATTGCATGAAGTAAAGTGTGCATGTTGCATTGCATGATCCTGATGTCCTATTGTCATCATTCTAATCATCCTATCCAAGTTATCATCTTATTGTTCCTCTATTGATACTACTGTTCATCTAATGTCTCTTAATTGTATATTGTATTATTGCATCAATAAAATTGTTAATCAAGCCGGGGTTTAAGGGTTGACTCTAGTAGTGGACAATATAGGGACTGTACTCGGATGAGGGGCCCGTGGTTCCCTATATCGTTATCTTGTGATCTTGTGTTCTTGTGATCTTATGATCTTGTGATCTTGTGATCTTGTAGCATCTTATGGATAAATTATCGTTATGGATGGAACATTGTTATCGTGCCGAGTACATGATCTATAAAATCAAGCACTAAGTCTTAACATAACTTGTTTGTATGTAGCAATCATGTGGTTAATAAATGGGACGCATAAGTGCTGCATTAGTTAGGATTAAAATGATTAATAGACTTAAGAATTTGCATCACATCGACATTGCATATTGTACATCATTGCTTCTATTGATATTGAATATTGTCTAAGTATTATTGACAATTAATTGAACATTGTTATCGAATATCGAATCATTATTTATAACCATTGCATCGATTATTATGATATTGATTATTGTTATTCTCCCATATTATTGAAAGTTTCTATTGATATTGGTTATAGCTATCGTCCCATATTATTGATTCTGATTGATCCATTGAATTCATTATCATATTGTTATTCCATTGTTCCTTATTTTCTCTACTTGTTGTCCATGATTTGCTCTAAGGAAAATTTGTCTTCTCTTTTTAGATGAAGTGTTCACAGGTAATGAAGGAGAATTGCCTGCTGGGATTGGAGAACAGACATTCTGAAGATTTTAATGCTTTCTAGTTACTTATTATGTTATTAAACTCAATGTATTGAGACTTATTAATTATTTGCTATTTGGTTATTATTGTATTGGGCTTATGACCCGAATTTTATTATTTATTTCCAGGTGTTAGTTTATTGTATTTGGATATTTCATATTGCTTCATTCCAAGTATTATTGTTCATGAGATTATATTATTGCCTGTGTAATTATTCTGTATTGATTATATTGTTGAGTTGAACGGATAAACAGCTTATGGGTGATGTTAGTCATTCGCTAGGCCAATGTCATGTACTCGTATTCCATATTTTTGGAAAGCAGGGCATGACAAGGTTTTTAGTGGTATCAGAGCCCGAGTTTGGATACTATATCTGTAATATCCCAGATTTTTAAATAATGATTTGGAGATTAATAAACAAATTAATATGATTTTTGGTGATTTAATAAATATTTTCTGAAATTCATCTTTTTACACGTGCAAACCACGTGCAAATATCTTCTTAGAAAGTTCAAAATCAGAAATTATTTTGGGAAAACCCATTATTTATTATTAGATATTATTTATTAACTTTCTGGATTTTTCTGATAATTATTTGACCTATTTGCAAATAATACGAAAAGAGAACTTTTGTGCAAAATTACCACTTGGAGTAAAAACTCAAGATTTTGGGATTTTTGGGCTGAGCATGATGACTAGTCAGCTCTAAGGTAAAGAGTTTACCTTTTTTTAATAGATTCGATTTATTTCGCAAGTTTTGTTAAAGAATGGTCTTTTTGCAAAATTGCCGCTTAGAGGCAAAAAAATACAAATTTCATTTTTCTGGGTTTTACAATAGTGCCGGCCAGATCTGGAGTGTTGGTTTTGTTTTTGAATTTAAATTGAATTGGTTTATCTAATTTCCAAGGATAAGGATTTATATATATAAAGATATATTTAAAAGAGATACTTTACAAATCTATTCAAAAACCTTAAAACCCTATTTTCGGCCTATTTAAAAGGAAGTGCAGCCGTCTCTTCGCTACACTACACAAAATGATTTCTTTATTATTATTTTCTTGGAATTTCGAAGTGAGGATCTTGGTTTTCTTGCGAAAGGAGAGATTTTCTTATTTTCTTTATTATCTTCAGTTGATTCTTCAATAAGGTGAGTGACATATGTTTATTTTTTTATTGTTCTAAACATGTTGTATGTGATGGTTTGTGTATTAGAAAGTATGATTAGAAATTGTATGATGATAATATAAATTTTGATGAGTAGATGAACTAAAAGATTTGACTTTTTCATGAAAACTATGCTATTGATGTTTTAAAACCCTAATGGATGAGCTGAGATTGTTAAGAACCTAATAGAAATCAAGAGTAGGTTGTTTTCCTTCATAATTTTGCTGTTTCAAATGTATATTACTGAATTGTATGATCTTTAACACAAAAGTGAACCAAACCTTACCTATACTGTTGAATGGGTATGTACACCCTCTGTTTTGATACTTCGATGAAGTAAGACTTGATTTATACTTGTTATGATCACTTATATTCATGAATAAATTTTTGTAAGAGGTTGTGCATATGTGTTATGAATCATAAGAGGAGTTATCGTATTAAAAGATCAAGTTTTGAGTAAAAGAAAGGTTTTTGAGTTTCAGATCTGAAGGGGTTCAGCCAATTTGATTTTGATGCTTTTATGAAGTTTTCGAGTTAGATTTGAGCTGTTTTCAATACTGAGATTGATTAGAACGATATATTGCCTATATACAATGGATTCTTGATGCTTTAACATGCACATATACCCACCTACGTATGCTATTTCACTGTTTTGAAGAAATTGTGTGTTTTGTGAAGTTTCAAATTGAATCTTGACTACTTTCATATTGAGATTGAATGAAATATTATACCACTTCTATTTGATGAATTTTGATGCTATAACCGATGCTTAAATACCCTAAACATATATATACATATACTACTTCACTGATTTGAAGAGTTTTGTGAAGATTTGCTCTGTTATGATCTTAATATGAATTTGATGCGTTTTATAAACTCCTATATATTATACAAGTTATGTTCAATCATCTCAGAAAATTGGTTTTTCAAATTTGGGATTTTACAAAATATAATCAATTTATCAGTCGAAACATGCACAAACTTTAAACTGACTGTATAGCAGCTAGCGGTCGACCGCACAGTCGACCGACATTTCTTTAAACTAGAAATTTTCACTTGATAGTCGACCGCCGTTATTTTACACTATTTTGACAGTCGACCGCACCTACTGTTTGGATTAGTTTGTTGAGTTTTTCTTGCTAATTTCTTGAACGGTTAATTCTTCAAACTTATGGATTATTGATCTACTATTTTAAGTGATATTTTTGTTACAGATTACAATATTTTACAGAAAAGTATATTTTGTTATAATACAATTTAAATTATATTCCCATGACTTCATAAAGAGATATATGTGGTTTTCGAAGGAATTGATGTTTTGTGATAATCTACGACTTCAAAATATGATTTTCTGCTATCTAATGGATTTAATATCTTATTTGAATTCTGGAATTTTATGAGCACATTAAATGAATTTGGATTTTTGTTGATTTAAGAAGTTTTCTTTATATAAACGTTTTGATGATGGAATTATGAGTTTTTATTGAAAGATTTGGTATTGATGGTTGAGTTATGAGTCTCTAAAGAGTAAGTGGGACCCAAATTACCGGTAGTTGAGATTTTGTAATTTGGTTAGTTGAGGCTTTGTTGTTGATCAGTTGAGTTAAGTTCGGTAGGGTACACCAACTCTAGGCGAATCGTAATCAACTAATTAACTTAAAAGATAAGGACATGCATTAGATGGTGATATGATGAAATGAGAACATGGGTTATGGACCTTAGTATGGCTTGCGGTGTGAGATAACCCTCTGAATTATCGAGGTGTGAGTGAAATAGTCTACGGAATTACCTGCGGCGTGGGATTGATCTCTGGAATTATCGGAGTCGATGCGACACACATGGGGTATTCGTGTGATGAGGCGCCATAGCTTGCGGTGTGGGGTATTCTCGAAGATTCCTAGGTGTGAGTGAAATAGTCTCCAGAATCATCTGTGGATAAAGAATGACCTCCGGAATTATCGAGGCATGGGCTAATACTCACAGTTTATCTAGATCTCGTAGTAGTCATCATAGTAGGAATAGTTGCATAACGAGGGATTTAACCCTATTAAGTGGAGAACGTTTTGCATCGGATCTATGTAGAGTGGGGAGCATAGATTCGACAAGTGTGCATTAGAGAGTCAGTATATAGCATTGGTGTTTTTCTTGACTTGGTTTTATGCATGTTGTTTTCCTGTTTTCCTACACTTGACACTTAGTGTAGTTTCACTTGATGTTCTCATATTTTATTTATTTATTAACTCCTTTTCATTTATTATTACTGTTGGTATATGTTGTTTATGACTTTATTCCTTATGTTGTATCATGTTGCATTTCTTTTTATGTCACTCACACCATTATGGATGACTCCTGTAGTTTTGGGGGTTAGGATTATCTCTCACCTCATATTTCACAGGTAGGTACATATGGCATTGGGATTTGGATGCATATGGTAGATTGATTATGTGGCTTGAGTAAATTGTAAAAGAATGTATTGTAAAAGAAAGAATTTGTAATTCAAGGTGTTTGTTTTTTGCTGTGCATTGTAAAGAATTGATGTAATAGAAGTTGAAAAATTAACCTGTGTTTTGGCTATGTTTAATATTGAATTTTAGGTTGATGATGGAAATTGTGTCACATATTTCTAAGATATTATATTGAAAATTCGGGGTGCTACAATATAAGTCAAACGTGACTAACGAAAGGAGGTTTGGCTTTTGGCTTTGACTGATATATTAGTCAGATTTGGGTTTTACCGGTTTGACTCAACAATATGTCCAATGCATGAATCACATGAATAGTTGATAACCAACAATCAGGATACTAGCCTTCCTTTTTGGTCCCTTCATATTCAATTCTTTGATTCCTTGTTTCCTTCATCCCTTGCAGTCATCCTTATTCATTGATTCCTTATTGGATATAATTTCATTCTTTTCGTACCCATATTGTTTTTATTCTAGTGTCATCCATTCTTTTCATTTTGCTTGGTCCGTCGATTGGCATTACATGATTTGCTACGTCATGTCAGTGGCTTGGAACATCATTAGGAGAGGAAGTGTCGTCTTTTGCTCCATGGTATGCATGCAGAGTCCCAGGATCTCAGGAAGTGTTCAGAATCTGAATTTGCCAGGAGTTCGAACATCATGCTAGAGAGATGTCGTTTGGACGTGTCAAGGTTATGGTGAGCAACGAGGTAGTTTGCTGGAGTTAATGGATGATATTGACAAAGTCTTTCCGATTAGAGTGGCGCAGCGGAAGCGTGGTGGGCCCATAACCCACAGGTCCCAGGATTCTCTTGTTGCTTCTCCTTCTTTGCATTGTTTACTTCCTTATTCATTCATTTGCATTGTAACCATTCATTGAATCTTTAATCACCACCATTCTAGATCGCTTCATTCATATCCATGTTCTTTCTAATTCTGGTATTTCCACCATTTTGCCTCATTTCCCTTCATTCCCAGTTTTTTTGTTTCACAATCTGTCGTTGCTTTGTACGTACCGCCTGAGCAAATTTTGAGGACGAAATTTTGTTGTAAGGTGGGTAGGACTGTTACCCTCGTTCCCGTAAATACATATTTTCTGAATATTTTTTGTATTTCGATTAATTATGAATTTATTTTTGTTTTGAATTCGATTTGGATCTTCCATTAAAATCTTTTCTAATCGAAACCTTTATTTATTTCGAATAATGGTATATTTGAACTTGTTTTCTATCCCTAATTGATCGACTATTTAGATTATTACTATTTGGAATTTAATAATTTTTTTAATCTCAAATCCTATTTTGGTACATATTATTATTATTATTATTATTATTATTATTATTATTATTATTATTATTATTATTATTATTATTATTATTGCTTTTGTAAAGCCCGAACATACTCTATTTTATACATATTTCATTATTTGATTGACTGTATATTTATATGTATATTTTATAAACCCTATAATCATATTCTCTTTCTCCCATTGGATTCTAAACCACTACCCAAAAACCCAAAAACCCAACAATATAATTGTATTCTATAAATAAAACTCTAATGCAAACCCTAAAAACACACACCAAAAAACAATTTGTAGTCGTCATCTCCTCTCTCCTTTCCTCTCTCTTCTCTCTTCCCAACCTTTTGACTGCTCTATTTTCCCACCCAAATCCCCAGCACCTTTCCCGACCCAACTCTGACCACCCTCCGGCGATCCCCAACCGTTGCCACCCCTGATCGCCGCCCTCCTCCGTCGAAGCGCCACCGTGAACCACCCAGAACCCGAAACCCCTGTTGCTTCCCTGTTACGTGCGATGGCAGCGGCCACCTGTCGCCGTCGACGCCCTCAGCCAGCCCACTGCCAGTCGACCTCGCCGTCGATTGACCCACCGCCGTCCAGATCCCCCTTGCCCACTGTTGATTGCTGTTGATTGCCTTGCTGCTATTGCTCTTGGCTGTTGTTCCTTCTAGTATTGCTGAGTCTCTTTTGCACGTTGTGTGCACGTGCTATTTGTGGGTTCGTGTTTGTAGTACCCCATATTTTTAAATACTACTTTTGAGATTAGAAAATGAATTAAAATGGTTTTGGTGATTTAATAAATGTTCATTTAGATTTTTATCTTTTACACGTGCAAAACACGTGCGAATGTTGTCTTTGAAAGCTTAAAACAAAAATTACTTTGGGTAAACTCATTATTTATTATTTGAGATTATTTGTGATTTTTCTAGATTTTTCTTATAATTATTGGAATTATTTGCAAATATTTCAAAAAGAAGGACTTTTGTGCAAAATAACCAATGGGGTGAAAACTCCAGAATTTTGGATTTTTAGGCTGGATATAATGCCTAGTCAATTCAGGTATGACGAGTTTACCTTTTGTTTCAACATATTCGATTTATTTAACAAGTTTTGATAAAAGAGGATCTTTTTGCAAAATTGCTATTTTAAGGGGGTGAAAGTGCAAAACTGTTTTTCTGGATTTTCCCTACAGTGCCGGCTGATGCTAGAGGGGATCTTTTTTTATTTTTGATCTGATTAAATTGGTTTTTACTAGTTTTCTAATAAAGGGATCTATTTATGTAAAGGTATATTATAAAAGGAGTATTTCGCAAATGTTTCCTAAAAGCCTAGAAACTTAAATTCCGGACTATATAGGGTTCTCTGCAGCCGTCTTTTGCTGTACAACATAGGGATTTCTTATTTCTTATTATTTTGGAGTTCTAAGGAGAAGACTTTGGATTTCTTGCGAATGAGGGGTTTTCTTAATTTCTATTCCTTTTCGTTTGACCTCTTCAACAAGGTGAGTAACTTGTTTTGTTTCATTTTATTTTGGGTATGTTGTATATGAGTAATATAAATTGTTTTGTTTGTTCTTTGAATGTTGTATGTGGTGTCTCATCTCCTAGAAAGCATGCTAGGGTTTGGATATGAGTATGTATATTGGATTGATGATAAAAAATTTGGATCTTGTGAAACCCTAGTTATTTATGAGTAAAATCGTATGTGGGTAATTTGAGATTGATGAATGACCTATTGGAGATCATGGGTAGACTATTTCTTTTGGATTAATGTTGGATTGATTGAATATGATAGATTTCGTGCATAAATTAAATAAAGATGAGATTTTTATCACTTTTGAGTATTGGTTGAATGAAACTTGATATGGTAATATTATAAATTGATTATGTTTATGAGTTATAATGGTGAATCAGTTTGAGAAATTTGGGGAAAGGATTTATGAATCAAGAGATCATGTCTTGAGAATCGAAATTTGGAATCGAGTTAAGTTGAGGAAATATATCCAAATTAGGAATTTTTTTTAGATTTTGGTGTTGATATGGTTTGGATCTGAATACGAAGTTATTTCAATGAATAATTAATTTTTAAGAAACTCTATTTTGATTATATGCACAATTCATGTTTTAATTGAAAGAAATCAACAAATCGTTATTTTTATAAATTTAAGTAGTTTTGAATTAGTTTTTATGGACTATTATATATCCTATAAGTTGTATTTGATCAAATAAGAAATATACTTTTTGTAGAAATCGTTTTCATAAATTAAAACTACGTATCGGTTGAAATGTGCACAACCAAAAATCTGCAGTCTACAGGTCGACAATTGACCGGTGTGATTTTACAGTCGATCGTCACAACCTGGCTGCTGTGTTCTCTAGTTTTCTGGAAATTTCGTTCTGGACAGTCGACTGATGACTTTTACAGTCGACTGATATTACTTAGATTTATTTTTAATTGAAGTTTTGGATTTTTCGCTCTGAACAGTCGACCGATGGCTTTTTATAGTCGACTTCAAATACTTAGAATTATTTTCTCAAAGTTATTGAATTTTTCTCTTTGGACAGTCGACCGACGCTTGTCTATAGTCGACCGATACTGATGTATCTTGATATATTTGAATGTTCTTTTAAATGATTTATTCTCTAAATGCTTTAATTTATAACTTACTATTCTATACCTTATCTTACTGAACAAATATTTTCAAGTTGTTTTAACTGAGCAATTTATGTTGGAAGAATTGTTTGGATGTTTGGGGGTGAGTCTCTAGAGGGTGTGTGTGACCCTAGTATACCGGCAGTTGAGATATTTGTGTTTTGGGCCTGTTGAGGCATTTTAGTTGATCAGTTGTTGAGTTAAGTCCGGCAGGGTACACCCAACTCTAGGAGATTCGTAAAGTAATTAAATAACCTAAATGATAAATACAGGCACTAGTGGTGATATGATAAATGAGAACATGGGTTATGAACCTCAGTATGGCTCGCGGTGTGAGATAATCCCTGGAATTATCCAGGTGTGAGTGAAATAGTCTTCGGAATTATCTGTGGTGTGGGATTGATCTTCGGAATTATCGGGGTCGAGGCGACACTCATGTGGTATACGTGTGATGAGGTGCCATAGCTTGCGGTGTGGGGTATTCTCGAAGATTCCCAGGTGTGAGAGAAATAATCTCCGAAATTATCTGTGGATAGAGATTGACATCCGGAATTATCAGGGCATGGGCTAATACTCACAGTGTATCTATATCTCGTAGTAACCATAGAAGTAGGATTAGTTGCATAGCGGAGGATTAAACCCTATAAAGTGGAGACATTAAGGGCTTGCACCGGACCTATGTAAAGTATGATGCATAGACTCCGACAAGTATGCATTAGAGGTCAGCATATAGCATTGATGTTTTCGTGACATGGTATTATGCATGTGTTTTCGGTTTTCTACACTTGATGTGTTTCGTGTTTTGCGATTTTTCCTAATTCACTTACTCTTGTTTATTTCCTGTTGTTGATGAATCTATGCTTTATTTATGTTGCTTGTTTTTATGTCACTCACACCGTTATGGCTAACCCCTTTAGTTTTGAGGGTTAGAGTTATCTCTAGCCTCATATTTTACACGTGATTATCTATAGCTTGGGATTTGGATGCTTGAGTTAAAGTGATGTAATGGATTGCGTGATTTTTGTAAAAGAAAGTGTTGTAAAGAAAGAAAGTTTGTAATTCAAGGTGTATGTATTCCGCTGTGCTATGTAAATATTATTGTAATAAAATTTTGAGAAAAAAATTACTAGTATTTTGGACTGTGTTTAATATTACATTTGAAGTTAATGCTGAGAATTGTGCCATGTATTTCTAAGATATCATATTGGAAATTCGAGGCGCTACAATGTTCGTTGCTCCGGGATTCTCATCCCGTTATTCTTGGTATTCAACTTTAACCATCTATAAGGCAAGTCACTTTTTTTTTTTGAATTGAATCTTGTATCAAATTCAAGTTTTTATTGAAACTCTTGCAAGTAGATCTAATTGTTCATCGCATTGTACATTGTTCATCTCTTTCGTTGGGTATATTGAGGGTTTACACGAGCTAACCCCAATATTCTTGACATCGTGACTCTATTGACTCTAAATATTGAATCTTTCATGCATCCATGTAGTATTCATGATAGGGTTACTCATATAATCATAACACAATTAATCTATAGATATAATTGTTAGATTATATGTTTGATTGATCGATTGATGTTTAGTTGATGTTAAATTAGTGTATGTGTGTTCTTCATTTTATTGATCATTTTTTATACCCATCATGCTGATTATGGAGTTTACCGACTATTTGAAGTGGAAACCATCATGTTCAAATAATTTATCTCATCAAGAATAACGAAAAACCTGTATGTTGTTGCTGTCTGGATTTTGTCTGTTATTTTCGACCTAGTAAATGATCTTAAAATATAACATTCTGAATAAGAGTTGTAGCCCTATGTTTCTAGTTTCCAGAACATCTTGAATCGCTGAATTCCGACTTGTGTAGCAAAAGTTATGATGATTTTACTACTGATGTGTTTTTATTTCCAGAAATTCGTTTTCCAGATTTTCTTAATATAATTATTCCTATATCATAGTATTGCATGAAGTAAAGTGTGTATGTTGTATTGCATGATCCTGATGTCCTATTGTCATCATTCTAATCATCCTATCCAAGTTGTCTTCTTATTGTTCCTCTATTGTCTCTTAATTGTATATTGTATTGTTGCATCGATGAAATTGTTAATCAAGCCGGGGTTTAAGGTTGACTCTGGTAGTGGACAATATAGAGACTGTACTTGGATGAGGGGCCCGTGGTTCCCTATATCTTTATCTTGTGATCTTGTGTTCTTGGGATCTTGGGATCTTGGGATCTTGGGATCTTGTAGCATCTTATGGATAAATTATCGTTATGGATGGAATATTGTTATCGTGCCAAGTACATGATCTATAAAATTCACCACTAAGTCTAAATGTAACTTGTTTGTATGTGGCAACCATGTGGTAAATAAATGGGACGCATGAATTGTTGCTTTAGTTAGGATTAAAATGATTAATAGACTTAAGCATTTGCATCACATCGACATTGCATATTGTACATCATTGCTTCTATTGATATTGAATATTGTCTAAGTGTTATTGACATCGACCATTGAACATTGTTATCGAATATTGAATCATTGTTTATAACCATTGCATCGATTATCATGATATTGATTATTGTTATTGTCCTATGTTATTGACTCCTATTGATCCTTTGAATTCATTGTTATATCGTTATTCCATTGTTCCTTGCTTTCTCTACTTGCTATCCATGACTTTCTCTAAGGATAATTTTTCTCTTCTTTTTAGATGAAGTGTTCACAGGTAATGAAGGAGAATTGCCTGCTGGGATTGGAAAACAGACATTCTGAAAATTTTAATGCTTTCTAGTTGCTCATTGTTTTATTAAACTCAATGTATTGAACTTATTAATTATTTGTGATTGGATTATTATTGTATTGGGCTTATGACCCGGATTTTATTATTTGTTTCCAGGCATTGGTTTATTGTATTTGGATATTTCATATTGCTTCATTGCAAGTATTATTGTTCATGAGATTATTATTATTGCCTACACAATTGTTCTGTATTGATTATATTGTTGAGTTGATCGAATAAACAGCTTATGGGTGACGTTAGTCATTCACTGGGCCAATGTCATGTACTCGTATTTCGTATTTTTGGAAAGTGGGGCATGAAAGTCATGTGAGACATCTAGCAACGAACTCTGCTATGTCCTGCTTCATTGCTGCCCACCAACAAACTTGCTTTACGTCTCTGTACATTTTAGTGCTCCCTGGGTGAACTACAATTAGGGTAGTGTGTGCTTTCTTCGTGATTTCTTTCCTTAGGTCGTCCTTACTTGACACACACAACCGGTCTTCGAACCATAGCACTCCCTCCTTTAGATTGAACTTCGGAAGCTTTCCTTCGTTCACTCGCTCCTTGAGTGCTCGAATCTCCTCGTCGCCTTCCTGACTCCTCATCACCCGGTCCTTCAGACTTTGTTGAAGTTCTAACCGAGCTAGAATGGCTCCCAATCCTTCACTGAAAACCTCAATGCCAGCTCTTCTGATCTCATCTTCTAACTCTTTCCTTGTAGCCACTAGCATGGAAATGCTCCTCTTCCTGCTGAGTGCATCTGCCACTACGTTAGCTTTCCCTGGATGGTACCGGATTTCTGGCCTGATGTCTTCCAACACTTCCAACCACTTTCTCCACCTCAGGTTCAGTTCCTTCTGCTGGTATATATACTTCAAACTCTTGTGATCCGTGTACTACTCCACCTTAGTCCCGTAGATATAGTTCCGCCATATCTTCAAGGAAAAGATGATAGAAGCTAATAAGTCATGAATTGGATAGTTCTTCTCATGAGGTCGGAGTTGTCTTGAACCGCGGCAATCACCCTTCCTTCCTACATCAGAACACAGTCGAATCCCAAGTACGAAGCATCAATGTAAATCTCGTATCCCTTATCCGCTGAGGCAACACCGAAATCGGCACTGTAATCAGTCGGTTCTTCAGCTCCTGAAAACTTGCTTCACACTTGTCAGTCCATTCAAACTTCTTATCCTTCTTTGTCAACGCCGTGAGTGGTACTGCAATCTTGGCATAATCTTGAATAAACTTCTTATAATACCCGGTCAAGCCCAAAAAGCTCATAATCTCCTTCACTATCTTTGGTCGAGGCCAATCCTTTACTGCCTTAATCTTCTGCGGATCAGTGGCCACTCCCTGCTTAGAAAGGATGGGCTAAGAAAAGCAACCTCCCACTTCCAAAACTCGCACTTGGATAGCTTGGCATACAACTGATGCAACTGAAGTTTCCTCAAAACTGCTGTCAGGTGCCTCGCATGATCCTCCTCCATCTTTGAATACATCAGAATGTCATCAATGAAGACCACCACGAATGAATCGATGAACGGCTGTACAATTCGGTTCGTTAAGTCCATGAAGATTGTTGGAGTGTTGGTCCCTCCAAACGGCATAACTAAAAATTCATAGTGTCCATGTCTGGTCCTGAAAACTATCTTGGGTATATCCTCCTTCGTTACACGGATCGGATGGTAACCTGACCATAGATCTATCTTCGAGGACACTGCTGCTCCCTGTAGTTGATCGAACAAGTCATCGATCCGGGGGAATTGGATACTTATTCTGGATTGTGACTTTGTTCAGCTCCCGGTAGTCGATGCACATTCTTAACGACTCGTCCTTATTCTTAACCATCGATACTGGTGCTCCCCATGGTGATGCGCTCGGCCTGATAAACCCTTTCTGTAAAAGCTCTTCGATCTGTTTCTTAACTTCATTTGCACCACTGGTGCACTTCCCGGATGAATGACAATGTTGAACTCCACGTCTCTGGGTGGGGGTAGTCTTGGCAACTCCTCCAAAAATAAGAAAGGGAAATCTCGTACAATGGGTATCTCGTTTACTTCCTTCGGTACTTTACTTCCAGTTGCATCCGCCAATTTCTTCTCACTCGCCTTCTTCCTTGAAACACGATCTCTGGTTTCTCGAGCATGGCTATGATCACCTTCTTCTCCTTACAATCAATGTGAACCTTATGCTTGGACATCCAATCCATTCCAATAATGGCATCGATTCCAGCAAAGCCCAATTCCAATAAATCAATGTCTAGGGTCTCACCTCCAACTTGGAGTTTACATCCCCTGTAACACTTGTCAGTTGTAAAAGTCACTCCTGATGGCATAGCTACTGCTAAGACCAAATCAGGAGTCGCTGCTTGAGTGCAACTCAGTTTCTTCGAAAAATATTTAGACACAAATGAGTGAGTAGATCCACTGTCAAACAAAACATTCGCCATCATTCCATTAATATCCAGTTGTCTTGTTACAAAAGTTACATAATCATCAATTCCTTTCATATTAATTTTCAAAATACACAATTAACCAAACTACATTTAATTACCAGTAATCACTCCCTCGTCATCGTCAGCCTCCTCCTCAGCAAGAGCGAAGACACACCCCTGGCGAAAAGGTTTCTTTCCTTTAACGTCCTTCTTTGGGGTCGTACCATTGTTTCTCTTCTGTAGCTTAGGGCAGTTGGGCCTGATGTAACCCTCTCTTCCACAATTAACAGCTCCTTGGGGTGACTACTAGCTTGTTCCTTGGGCACTGATCCCAACTCTCCGCAACCATAACACTTCACAGCCTGATTTGATCCTGCAGCATCATTGTTCCTCTAGAATTTTGGGTTCTGTCCCTACTTATTAAACCTTGTGGACGGCTCTAGTCGCTTCCCTTTGTTCCATTTCCCTACCTTTCCTTGGGTGGGCTGACTCTGATTCATATTCTGTTCCATTACTGCAGCTCTCTATACTAACTCGTCAAATCTCCGAATACATAGTGGCACCATTCTAGACCTCAGTGATAGCCTCAGTCCCTGTTCAAACCGCTTCGCTTTCTTTGCTTCATCTGGAACCATTTCTAGGGTGTACCAAGACAACTGAGTAAACTTGGTCTCGTACTCCCTAAGTATCATGCTTCCTTGGCAGAGGTTGATAAACTCCATGGCTTTCTCCTCCTGGACATCAAGTGGAAAGTAATGCTAGTAGAACTCCTCCAAGAAATCCTCCCACGCAATAGGTCCTTCTTCTAGTCCGCGTTTGACTGATTGCCACCAAACGCCTGCATCTTTTTCCAAAATTATGGTTGCTAGTCTGACCTTGCTCTCGGGCAGGGTCTCCAATACTTCGAAGATTGTTTCAACTTTATCTGATCCAATCGTCGGCAACTATAGGATCTGCCTGCCCTTTGAAGACCGGTGGCTTTATCCTTTTGAAGGATTCCACCCGTTTTACCGCGTTTAAGGTGGCATGTCCCACGTTTTCCACGGGTGCTCCGTTCTGAGGGATGAAGTTCCTGGTAGCTTCCATGAAAGTACCCATTACTTGGTAAACCCTGGCGAATTCAGCTTCGATGTTGAGGCCAGTATTGTTGGCCCTACTTCCTTCTCCTTCCACTCTGCCGGTCCTGGTGTTTCTTGTGCTCCTCGACATCTGACACTACAAAAGATACTGCTTTTACCGGCGATTATTCCCCAGCGTTTTACTAGTAGCGCCGGGGTAGGGAGCGAGTAGGAATTGGGCGCCAGATGGGATGGTCATACACCGACGGTCGATTTAAAACGCCGGCGTATGTTAGTATTCACCGGCATTTTACCTAAACACGCCGGTGAAGTTTATTATTCACCGGCGTTTTTTATTATAAACGCCGGTGAATATACGGGCACATTCACCGGCGTTTCCAATTAAAACGCCGGTGAATAACTGGGAATAAAACCCGCGAACCCTAATCTTTCGCTCGCCATTTTCCCATTACCCCAAAAAAAAAAGGGGGAAAGAGGCGCTTCGTTTCCCTCCTTCCTCGCTCTATTTCCCGCGCGTTTGCCTCCGCCGCTTCGTCCTCTTCGACGGCCTTCGACCCTTCGAAATCGTCCCTTATTCCCTTCGTCCTTTTCGATTTCCTTCTTCCCTCTCTCTATTTGGAGGTGAATCGGCGGTCGCCCCCTCTCTCTCTCTCCTATGCCCCCGCCCTCGTCGCCCCGCTCCCTCCCTCTCTCTTCGGTATGATCTCTTGATTTCCCTTATTTTCCAAAAAAGGCAGCTTTTTTCAGTTTATTCATTTCGATTTCCTTAGCATGAACGGTTTAGTTGAGATGAAGAATTAATAGAAAAATATATGCTTAGATAATGGAAATTTTCATCTTCTTTTACTGTTAATGAAGCTGATTTCATGCATCTGATTGTCTTCATGGCATGTTTGTTTTTTTACCCAAAATGGGTTCACTGTGAACTGAGGATGCTCTAGGTACGTATGCCAAAATCCTCCGGCCGGATATGCACAACAATTGGATTTTAGATTTAGTTGGGCACAGTGAATTAGTAGAGCAACATATAAGCTCAGTTAATGGGAAATTTTCATTTTCAGATACTGTTAAAGTAACCTGATTGCAATATTTGGCATGGTTTTTTAACACAAAATGGGTTCACTTCCAAACTAAGTATGCTGCATAGCATACCCGTTTTCTTTCACTGTTAATGAAGCTGATTTCATGCATCTGATTGTCTTCTTGGCATGCATGTTTTTTTACCCAAAATGGGTTTACTGTGAACTGAGGATGCTATAGGTACGTATGTCAAAATCTTCTGGCCGGATATGCACAACAATTGGATTTTAGATTTAGTTGGGCTAAAGAAGTAGTAGAGCAACATATAAGCTCAGATAATGGGAAATTTTCATTTTCAGATACTGTTAAAGTAACCTGATTGCAATCTTTGGCATGGTTTTTTAACACAAAATGGGTTCACTTCCAAACTAAGTATGCTGCATAGCATCCCCAGTTTCTATAGGTTCACTTCCAGACTAAGTGAACTGAGGATGCTATAGGTACGTATGCCAAAATCCTTTGGATACGCACAACAATTGGGTTTTAGATTTAGTTGGGTTGAAGAAGTAGTATAGCAACATATAAGCTCTGATAATGGAAAATTTATCATTTTCAAATACTGTTAAAGTAACCTGATTGTCAATCTTTGGCATGGTTTTTTATACGAAAATGGGTTAACTTCCAATCTAAGTATGCTGCTAGCATCCCCATTTTCTTTTTTTGTTGTTAGTGAAGCTTATTTTCATGCATCTGATTGTCATCTTGGCATGTTTTTTTTACCAAAATGGGTTCACTGTGAACTGAGGATGGTATAGGTACGTATGCCAAAATCCTCCGGCCGGATATGCGGCTACAATTGGGTTTTAGATTTAGTTGGGATGAAGAAGTAGTAGAGCAACATATAAGCTCAGATAATGGGAAATTTTTCATTTTCAGATACTGTTAAAGTAACCTGACTGCAATCCTTGGCATGGTTTTTTAACAAAATGGGTTCACTTCGTAACTAAGTATGCTGCATAGCATCCCCAGTTTCTTTCACTGTTAATTAATTGAAGCTTATCCCATGCATCTGATTGTCATTTTGGCATGTTTTTTGACCAAACTGGGTTCACTGTGAACTGAGGATGCTATAGCTCTATGCCAAAATCCTCCGGCTATGTACAACAATTGGTTCAGTCTGCAAAATATATGCTTACATACTAGACATTTTAATTTTTCTTTTACTGTTTCTTTTGTTTAGTAGTATTATTATTATTATTATTATTATTATTATGAGATAAGTGATTATTAGTAGTCATGAACAGAATAGTTCATGAGTCATCAGATCTTCTTGTTACCGTAGTTACAGCACGACGCGCTCATTATTCGGCCGATTCCTCTTCATCAGCAAAATACCCTTTACCATCATCATCTCCTTGAACGGAAAGCCAAATACAGGGGAGACTATAGTCGATTTTTTTTTATGCTCGAACATAGGGTGTGCGATAAAATACCGTCTAAGGTGGTTGTGATCATTTCCACAAAAGGTCGTTTAGGGTTTGGTGAATAGAGTAGATTGTGTTAAGAAGTAGTTTTTTTTTGTACATTTTTTGGAGCCACAATTTCTTTATTTTACAGTTAAAGATTATATCGTTTATTTATTTGCAGCTAGGGATGGTTTTCAAATAGGTGAAATTTAATATACAAAATGCCTTTTACTGTTATTACTATTTAATATATCAAATTTTAATTTCAGACTGTGTGCTATTGATATAATGGATAGAAGTTGGATTAGTAAACCACGATTATCCAAGGAGTACCGTGATGGTATTAAAGATTTTATTATCTTTGCCAAACGACATTCCCGTGATCCCAACCTAATCCTTTGTCCATGCCTTCGCTGTACAAATTGTATGCTGAGGACATGTGACGTAGTACATACACACTTGGCTGTCAACGGTTTTCTTCAAGGGTACACAAGGTGGTTTTGTCATGGAGAGGATCATACGGCAGCTCCTGTTCGTCCGGTTGTATTAGAAAATGTGGCTGAGCCCTTAGTGAACGAAGACTTAAGCGTTCCCGATGAGATGCATGCTTTGTTACAAGATGCCATGGGGATTCATAATGTTCCTTTCCACACCAATGACCCAACAACCGAAGTTCACAATGAGTCAATAGAAACAAACCAGATTGGTGGTGGGGTGGACGAGGAAATGTCTGGCCCCACCCATGAAAATAATAAGCAGCAAGAATCCTTCGCTAAGTTACTTGAAGATGCTAGTATCCCGTTGTACCGCGACTGCACCAAATTTTCTAAGTTCTCATTCATTGTCTGACTATTTCAGATTAAATGTTTAAACGGGTGGTCTGCTAAGTCCTTCACTATGCTACTTGAATTGTTGAATGAAGCATTTCCTGAAATCTGTATTCCAAACTCAGCCTATAAAATCAAAAAATTCCTAAGTTCTCTCGATCTAGGATATGAGAAGATAGCAGCATGTCCAAATGACTGTATGCTTTTCACGAGTGGTAAGGAAAGTCTGGAGAATTGCGAAGTGTGTGGTTCTTCGAAATGAAAAGAAAGACCAAATCAAGATGAGGGAGCCAGTGGATCTACTAAGCAAAGTAGGAAAAAGAAGCCTGCCAAAACATTGCGTTACTTTCCTCTGATTCCTAGGTTACAAAGGTTGTTTATGTCCACGAAAACTTCTTCTGATATGAAATGGCATGCTGAAGGCCGCACTAATGATGGGATTCTTAGACATCCTGCTGATTCTCAATCTTGGAAAAGATTTGATGAAAGATATCCTGATTTTGCGGAAGATCCTCGAAATGTGAGACTTGGACTAGCTAGTGATGGTTTCAACCCTTTCAGGAAAATGAGTAGTACATACAGCATATGGCCGGTTGTGTTGATACCATACAATTTGCCGCCTTGGAAATGCATGAAGCAGTCCTCATTTATTTTGTCCATGATAGTTCCTGGACCGAAAGGTCCTGGAAATGATATAGATGTGTACCTACAACCGTTAATAGATGAACTTCAGAAGTTGTGGGTGGGTGTTCCAACCTATGATGCTGTGGCTAAAGAAACATTTTCTCTTCGTGCCGTGTTGTCTTGGACAATCAATGATTTTCCAGCATATGCAAATTTATCTGGATATAGTACTAAAGGACGTTATGCATGTCCATGTTGTGCTGACCAAACTAGTTCAAGGTGGTTGTACAATGGCAGAAAGTTTTGCTATATGGGTCATAGGAGATGGTTGCCTGACACACATATATTTCGGGCAGAGGCAGCGACATTTGATGGCACCGACGAGTGGGAACATGCTCCTGGGTCTTCCTCTGGTTCAGATATTTTGAGGCGGGTAGATGGTCATCAATTCAAATATGGAAAGGAACCAGAAGTCAGGACAAAGGGCAAGAAAAGGGCAAGGCCGGAGCAAGATGAGGAGACCGATCTATATGGCGAGGATGAGGATCAAAACTTGACGAGTTTAGGTGCATGGAAGAAGAAGAGTATTTTCTTCAAGTTGCCGTATTGGGAATTCAACTTACTGAGACATAATTTAGATGTGATGCATATCGGAAAAAATATTGGTGAGAATTGTATAGGAACAGTTATGGGAGATGATCGGAAGACAAAGGACAATCTCAAGAGCCGACTTGATTTGAAGTCAATGGGCATCCGACATGAGTTGCACCCAGAAGAATTGCCGAACGGGAAAGTGCTCCTACCTCCTGCAATCTATTCAATGTCAAAATCGGAGTTGGAGTTGTTTTGCAAAGTACTACTTGAACTGAAAGTCCCCGATAGCTATTCTTCTAACATGGCAAAATGTGTCAACTTTAAAGAAAAGAGGCTTCAGGGGCTAAAGTCACACGACTACCACATCCTAATGCAGGATCTCCTTCCTGTGGCCCTAAGGTCTTCAATGTGTGAGCAAGTCACTACTGTCCTGAAAGATCTTTGTAGCATATATAAAGGTATTTGCTCAAAAATGCTTCGTGTTGAAGATCTGGACCAATTGGAGCAGCAGGCGGCATTGACACTTAGTAAAATGGAGATGATATTTCCTCCATCGTTTTTCACTATTATGATTCACTTGATAATCCACCTTGCTGGTGAAGCCAGAATCTGTGGTCCTGTTCACTATCGGTGGATGTACCCCATTGAGAGGTAAAATAATTCGTTCATCTTACGAAATTGAATTTTCAAAAGCTCATTTCTTTTAATCCCCTAATCCGCTCTAGTTTATTAATTGTACATGTTCAGGTACCTATACCGGCTAAAGGGTTATGTGAAAAATAGAGCATATCCTGAAGGGTCAATAGCCCAGGGATATCTATCAGAGGAGTGCTCACATTTTTTTTCCAGGTATTTGCCTGGTGTGGAGACATCTTCCAGTAGACCACATAGAAATCCAGACATTTCCAACCTTGATGGTGCACAATATCTTTTTGATACCGCTGGCACCACTGTTGGTAAAGTTGATGCATTTGAGCTCGATAGCTTAGCGTGGGAACAGGCACATCGATATGTGCTAGACCATCATGCATCAGTGTGGAACCATTTCGAAAGTAAGTTGCTTTTGAATGTAAATCGAATACAGTGAAAACCGCGGAGTTCGATATTTTTGATACTTTTGTTATTCCTAATTTCAATTGCTTGTTTTTTAGCGAATTTGTCAGGGACATCAAACGAAGGGCTAGACCAAGAAGACTACCACCACGTGAACAAAACAAGCTGATGAATGAAAAATTTCATAAGTGGTTTGAATCTCATGTAGGTGAATTACAGTTATGCAAGTTAATCTTTATTATATCTACATTTTCTATGGTGTTGATACGATTTGCGCAAAATTAATAGGTACATTCTTTGGGTCCTGAAGGTGCGTCATCTGAAATACAAGTACTTGCCAAAGGTCCCTATCAGATGGTCAAAAGATACGGAGGATACATATTCAATGGTTTTAGATTTCGTACTAAGGATCGTGAATCTAATTTGAAGTCTCAAAATAGTGGAATGGTAGTGACGTCTAAGACTAGAAGTTATGCTTCCAAATCGGACACGAGGCCTGTAGATGGGGATCTCGACTACTATGGAGTGCTCACGGATATCATTGAGTTGAATTATTTTGGCCATTTCCGTGTTGTCTTATTTCGTGGGGATTGGGCTGAGTTTGATAGGAATTTTGCTAACAACAAGGACAAGCTTGGCTTCACAGTTGTAAACTTCTCAAAATTGATTCACATCGGTACACACATTAGCCATGAGCCATTTGTGTTTCCATCCCAAGTGCAACAAGTGTTCTACATTGAAGATCCAACCCTGCCAAAATCGTATGTGGCTATCCCTATGCAACCAAGAGATGTATTCCAACTGGGCGATACTTCAGACGATGAAGACGGTGAAGACATGAACCGTTACATTGCTTCTGAGTTTCCTGTGTTTGATGTAAACACAACCGATGTTGGAATTTGCGGGACTTGGCTCCGCAAGGATGGAGAAGAGGGCGATGTACTGGAAGATGTCGTATTGTAGTTTACATGATTTTCAATTGAGTTTATTATATGTCTGTAATTTTATGTCTTAAATCTTGTTGTAATATTATGTTTGTAATTTCGAATATGTTCATTGTGAATTTAATACACTGGTTTAATTATCTTTCTATTTTCTACTGCTTGGTATTATTTACATTAAACTATGCTTAGTGTCATTTGAACCAAACTATCGTTGTCATTTGAACCAAACTATCATTTGAACCAAGTTATCGAATCCTTGACAGGTACAACATGCCGAGGCGTGGAAAGAGGGTTAATATAAATGATGGCAACGAGAGCCATGGGGATGAGCAGCCACTAAATAATAGTGGCAGGCAAACATATGAGAGTGAGGGTAGCACGCCGCCCACTGTCAAAAAACATCGGTAAGTCTTAAAATTGGTATTTTTAAAGAGATTATGTTACTTGAATGCATGAAAGACACGTACTAGTGTTTGTGAGTCTGTATTGTGGCTGTCGTCTATAAGCATTTCGTCTATGTTTCTTAAGTGGGCTGTGATTAGAAAGAAAGGGCTAGAGTGGAGATCTGGAAACTCAAAATAGAGACATCTCGTTTATTATAATCTACGTTTATTGTTGGACCAACCCCCTCTTGCTGTTGTTGCTGATGTCTCTTTGTGTGCGTGTGTTGAAGAGAATGAAGGGATGAGAGAGAGATGAGGAAAATGCCGCTATGTTGGCCTGGTGTATCCTCATTCTCTACCATCCCTCTTTCTGGCTCCATATATGGCTTCTATATTAAATTGGTTTCCTTCCACGATGACATTCCGTAATACTACACTTGATATGAGCCCATGTTCATAGCTGCATCCTATTGCATACTCACAAACAACTAATACTTGTCGGCCTTGCATCGTATGCCCAACCCCATTTTGGCACATAACCTGGTATAGATGACATTGTACTGATTTGGAGGAGGTGAAAATGGGACCATAAAATAGCTTAAGAAGACCATCAGGTTTGTGAAATAAGCTTCACTAACAGTGAAAGAAACTGGGGATGCTATGCAGCATACTTAGTTTGGAAGTAGTCCCATTTTGTGTTAAAAAAACCATGCCAAAGATTGCAATCAGATGCATGAAATCAGCTTCTTTAACAGTATCTGAAAATGAAAATTTTTCATAATCTGAGCATATATGTTTCTTTAACAGTGACTGTGAACAATTGTTCTTAATTGGGCTGTGATTAGAAAGAGACGAGTTGGAGTGGAGATCTGGAAACCCATATAGAGACATCTTGTTCATAATAATTTATTATTGTTGTTGTTCTTGTCGCTCTTGCTGTTGTTGCTGATGTCTCTATGTGTTCGTGTGCTGAAGGGAAAGAAGGGATGAGAGAGAGATGAGGAAAATGCCGCTATGTTAGCCTGGTGTATCCTCATTCTCTACCATTCCTCTTTCTGGCTTCTATATTTGGTTTCCTTCCACGATGACAATTCCAGTTAAAACTACACTTGCTATGAGCCCTATTCGTATTTTTCTTCCATGAAGAATTGATCTATGACTACAATCTCCATTCAAAACCCAATTGTTCACTCAAACATGCCCCTTGTCTCTGAACTCAAACATCACATTAATAAACATCTTTTCTAATAATGGCTACACTTGTGGAAGCTCTCTCTAAGCCTCAATTCTTCAAGGTTTTGTTGCCTACTTCTTTACAGAAGCTGGTACTCTATTCTTCTTTAAAGAGAGGAGAATAGAGTACCAACTTCTGTAAAGAAGTAGGCAACAAAACCTTGAAGAATTGAGGCTTAGAGAGAGCTTCCACAAGTGTAGCCATTATTAGAAAAGATGTTTATTAATGTCATGTTTGAGTTCAGAAACAAGGGGCATGTTTGAGTGAACAATTTTCCAAACAAGCTTCACTAACAGTGAAAGAAACTGGGAATGCTATGCGGCTTACTTAGTTTCTTTAACAGTGACTGAAAATTTCCATAATCTAAGCATATAAATTTTTCATAATCTGAGCATATATGTTTCTTTAACAGTGACTGTGAACAATTGTTCTTAATTGGGCTGTGATTAGAAAGAGACGAGTTGGAGTGGAGAAGGGAAAGAAGGGGTGAGAGAGAGATGAGGAAAATGCCGCTATGTTAGCCTGGTGTATCCTCATTCTCTACCATTCCTCTTTCTGGCTTCTATATTTGGTTTCCTTCCACGATGACAATTCCAGTTAAAACTACACTTGCTATGAGCCCTATTCGTATTTTTCTTCCATGAACTGAGGATGGTATATAGGTACGTATGCCAAAATTCTCCGGCCGGATATGCACCACACTTGGGTTTTGCGATATAGTTGGGCTAAAAAAGTAGTAGAGCAACATATAAGCTCAGATAATGGAGAAATTTTCATTTTCATACACTGTCAATGTAACCTGCTTGCAATCTTTGGCATGGTTTTTTTAACACAAAATGGGTTCACTTCCAAAATGAGTATGCTGCATAGCATCCCCAGTTTCTTTCACTGTTAGTGAAGCTTATTTCACAAACCTGATGGTCTTCTTAAGCTATTTTATGGTCCCATTTTCACTAACTGCTAGTGAACCTGATTTCAAGCACCTGATTGTCTTCTTGGCATGTATGTTTTTATACCAAAAATGGGTTCACTGTGAACTGAGGATATTGTATAGGTACGTATGCCAAAATTCTCCGGCCGGATATGCACCACACTTGGGTTTTGCGATATAGTTGGGCTAAAAAAGTAGTAGAGCAACATATAAGCTCAGATAATGGAGAAATTTTCATTTTCAGACACTGTCAATGTAACCTGCTTGCAATCTTTGGCATGGTTTTTTTAACACAAAATGGGTTCACTTCCAAAATGAGTATGCTGCATAGCATCCCCAGTTTCTTTCACTGTTAGTGAAGCTTATTTCACAAACCTGATGGTCTTCTTAAGCTATTTTATGGTCCCATTTTCACTAACTGCTAGTGAACCTGATTTCAAGCACCTGATTGTCTTCTTGGCATGTATGTTTTTATACCAAAAATGGGTTCACTGTGAACTGAGGATATTGTATAGGTACGTATGCCAAAATTCTCCGGCCGGATATGCACCACACTTGGGTTTTGCGATATAGTTGGGCTAAAAAAGTAGTAGAGCAACATATAAGCTCAGATAATGGATAAATTTTCATTTTCAGACACTGTCAATGTAACCTGATTGCAATCTTTGGCATGGTTTTTTTAACACAAAATGGGTTCACTTCCAAAATGAGTATGCTGCATAGCATCCCCAGTTTCTTTCACTGTTAGTGAAGCTTACTTCACAAACCTGATGGTCTTCTTAAGCTATTTTATGGTCCCATTTTCACTAACTGCTAGTGAACCTGATTTCAAGCACCTGATTGTCTTCTTGGCATGTATGTTTTTATACCACAAATGGGTTCACTGTGAACTGAGGATATTGTATAGGTACGTATGCCAAAATTCTCCGGCCGGATATGCACCACACTTGGGTTTTGCGATATAGTTGGGCTAAAAAAGTAGTAGAGCAACATATAAGCTCAGATAATGGAGAAATTTTCATTTTCAGACACTGTCAATGTAACCTGCTTGCAATCTTTGGCATGGTTTTTTTAACACAAAATGGGTTCACTTCCAAAATGAGTATGCTGCATAGCATCCCCAGTTTCTTTCACTGTTAGTGAAGCTTATTTCACAAACCTGATGGTCTTCTTAAGCTATTTTATGGTCCCATTTTCACTAACTGCTAGTGAACCTGATTTCAAGCACCTGATTGTCTTCTTGGCATGTATGTTTTTATACCAAAAATGGGTTCACTGTGAACTGAGGATATTATATAGGTACGTATGCCAAAATCCTCCGGCCGGATATGCACAACACTTGGGTTTTGCGATATAGTTGGGCTGAAAAAGTAGTAGAGCAACATATAAGCTCAGATAATGGAGAAATTTTCATTTTCAGATACTGTCAATGTAACCTGATTGTTTAACACAAAATGGGTTCACTTCCAAACTAAGTATGCTGCATAGCATCCTCAGTTCTTCTTTTGTTGTTAGTGAAGCTTATTTTCATGCATCTGATTGTGATCTTGGCACGTTTTTTTGACCAAAACGGGTTTACTGTGAACTGAGGATGCTATAGGTACGTATGCCAAAATCCTCCGGATACACACAACAATTGGGTTTTAGATTTAGCTGGGCACAGTGAATTAGTAGAGCAACATATAAGCTCAGTTAATGGAAATTTTCATTTTCAGATACTGTTAATGAAGCTGATTGCCATCTTTGGCATGATTTTTTAACAAAAAATGGGTTCACTTCCAAACTAAGTATGCTGCTAGCATCCTCATTTTCTTTCACTGTTAATGAAGCGTATTTCATTAAGATCCAGGATGGCAAATTTTGACTGGGCTATGATTGGATTGTTTAGTGGATGTTGTCTATGTTCTTAATTGGGCTGTGATTAGAAAGAGTAGGCTCGAGTGGAGATCTGGAAACCCATATAGAGACATCTTGTTCATAATAATTTATTATTATTGTTGTTCTTGTCGCTCTTAAGGTGGTTGCTGATGTCTCTTTCTGTTCGTGTGCTGAAGGGAAATAAGGGATGAGAGAGAGATGAGGAAAATGCCGCTATGGTAGCCTGGTGTATCCAAAGTCTCTATCTTTCTTCTTTCTGTTTCCATTTCTAGCTTCTATATATATTTGGTTTCCTTCCACGATGACAGCTTCCTAAAAATACACTTGATATGAGCCCTATCTTATTTTTCTTATTTTCTTATATTTGGTTTCCGTCCACGATGACAGTTTCATGGATTGTCTGAACAATCCATGAAGGACACGCTTAGATACTGAATTTTCATTTGTTTTATTGTTTTAGATAGTGGATATTCCCAATCAGAGGAGAATATAAAGGTTTCAAGTTAGATACTGAATTTTCATTTGTTTTGTTATTTTAGATATATTTAAAAACAAAATTAAGTACGGAATTTTTAGCATTGCAATGTAATTATTTTACCTCTGTATATATCATTAACAATTTCATTTGCAGTTGGCACTTTGATCTTATAATTCGAGACACAGGTAGTTCTTTTTGCAAGTTCCAAAAATATGTATATTCTGTATTGTGATCTACTGTTCAATTAAACTATTGTTTTTTTTTTCACAGAGCGGTCGTCAAGATGAAGGAAATTCTGATGATCAGAGCTGAAGCTACTCGAGGGGTATGAATCTGCGGTCCTCCTTGCTGTTCTTATGTCCTCCTTGCTGTATGGTTGTTGTTCTTATGTCCTCCTCCTTGCTGTTGTTATGTCAGACTGGTTTTTTTTATGAGAGTTATGTCATACTTTGAATTTGGGATATTTTGGATATTTGTCAGACTGGTTTGTTTGGATATTTTGGATGTTAGTCTCTATATTAATTTGTTAATTATGACACTGTTAATTAATCAATGAATTTGGACGTTGATATGACACGTGTGAAACTTGATTATCTTTAATTATTCTTTTGTTTGGTTGTGGTTTGCGCAGTAGTATGCAACGAAATTGATTGAATCAGTTGTGAGAATTAGTTTACAGGTTTTGTAAATGAAACTGTGAATTGAAATCGAACGGAAAAGCGGAGTATCGAAAATAAACGGGCATAGCCAGAACGGCGTTTTAAAAAACGGCGGTCTATATAATTTAATTGTTGGAGTGTGTGATACACCGGCATTTCAACGCACGCCGGTGAAAGTTATCAGCTGTAACGGCACAGGCGTACACCGGCGTTTTATAAACGCCGGCGTATATAACTGCACCGGCGTTTTTTGGTCGCGCCGGTGTTAGTAAACAGGGAAAAGCAGGCGCTCATAAACGCACATACACCGGCGTTTCTTGACCGCCGGTATACTTTCGATCTACACCGACGTTTTCATTTACGCCGGTGAATGGATAAATACCGGCGGTTTACGACCGCCGGTGTATGTATATAGGTGCACAAGAACGGCACCCAGAAACTGATATACACCGGCGTTTGATGACCGCCGGTGTAGTCCTAACATTTACCGGCGTCCACCAAAAATGCCGGTGTAGACCCCTTCGTTTCAGCGACGCCCGCTTCGGCGGCAGTTGGACCGGCATTATTGTAAACGCCGGTGAAAGTTTTCCCGGCGTAAAAAAATGCCGGTATAGACTGAAAAAAGTGCCGGGAAAGCTACTTTCTTTTGTAGTGTGAGGGGTTGGTTTTATAATACCATGTGTCAAAGATTGACTCAAGCAACACAATCTAAATATCACAGCATGCACATAAAACACACAATTATCATAGCAAAAATATTTTAGTTGATTTACCATTCATTTCCATTGTTCACATATCCATCCATCATAACAGTTCCCAAAAGTACAAAAAAAACATTTAGAATGATTTTTCAAATGAAGCATTAATACAAAAAATGAAAAGATAATCAGCCCTACTGGGCCCGCTGCCTTCCGCGAGGTTGGGGTTGGGGTTGGGCCTGCAACTGGGCCACCTGAGCCCTCAAGAGCTCCATCCCCGCCTCAAGGCGCACAATCTTTTCTTGGTGTCGGGCCTTCAGCTTCTTAATTTTTCAAGTGGCCTTGACTTTGAATCGCTCAACCCTGCCCACGGCCTCCACAAGGTCCAACAGCTCAAAGTAGTCTTTGATGAGCTGGGTTATTCGAGATCGATCAACTAGGATCAGATCTCACACCCACTTTTCAGTGATCAAGAAAATGTAGTTGTTGTCTTAGCAGAACGAGATGACCCACCCGCTTATGTGTTTTGTCACAGGTCTGCTCCACGGCTTTGGAGTCGGTCCTCCAACATGCCATGACTGAAACGATAGGTAGGGAACTCCCGTAAGACTCGATCCATTGTACGCTAGATTGTGTCCGGCTGGGGAGGTTGTGGTGGAAGCTGCTCAGCTACGAGGCGATCTTCGCATTGGAAAGATATCTGCCCTCAACATCAACAATCGTTATGGGATCCTCGCCCACGTCCTCTGCTCCCACCTCGGGCTCCTCGCCCTCCATCATCAGATCCTCCTCATCCGATGCGTTCCTATCTCGAACCACAAGTTTTGCTCTGGGAAGTCGCCGTCAGCCATCCTGCGAGAGAAAACAAGGGCATTAGTACAGATATAGAAAATCATAAGACATAAGTTGAAAGTGCAACATTATGAATTATGATTTATCGTATATCCATACTAAACTGACTCCACTGAAGCATCCAAGTCTAATCTCCTGTGGTGTTAGACTAAAATTTAAAGTAAGCTCTGATACCAACTTCCGTAATGCCCCGAATCCCTAACCTAGGGACTCGTGACATTACTCCAGAATCTTCCTTCAAATGAGTCACAACACACACAAAAATCACAGGAAATTAAAAATTTTTATTATATCAAATGTTATTACAATGCCAATTTAAATTACAACAGTTACAAATAATAATATTATATCAATTTTACAATAGATGGACAATGTCTTGACTTGGATGCTTTAATCAACTTGAGTCTTTCGCGCCTCCAATACAATGGATGGTCCTCCAACTGAAGAGTGGGCACGTCAGTTGAATACAACTGACCCATTGCTATATACAGATATCCTCTCTATGCCATACTATAGCGATTCTAAACCTTAACAACCATAATATTTGATGACAAAGAAAATGTGAGCAAGCACAACAGCCGGTGTATCGCATGACCTAGAACTAATGCACACGATGCTCTTAGTCTAATGCACGCTTGGTTGGAGAGATATGTATCCCATACTACACATTCCCCAAGTAAAATGACGTCCTCCACATTATTGGGGTTTGATCCCTCGCCATGCAACCTATCTTGTGCTCTATCCCTTCTCTGATACTCTAGTGATGTCAGGGCTGCAGTTGTCCGGTTCTATCACGGCCCACTTCCCAAAAGAAATACGAAATATGGTACGTGACTAAGCCCAGTGGATAGTTTTCGCCACCCATACGCTGTACGGATCTACTTGACTCATCATAATAGTAAATATAACAATATACTCAACCAGACAAGCATAAACAATTATAATTCAACAGTATTTATTCGCAACAGTAATAAATATCCCAAACAAATACGAGATCTGAAACAAAATGATATCCTGAGACTACAAGCCCAAATACAAGTATCAATACAGTAGCATGAATAAAATAGTTCAACACAAAATATTTAAGAAAATTTTTCCAATGCGCAGCTCAAAACTTTTGCTCACCAACTCCAGTAGGCAAGCGATCACCAAAACATGCTCATATAGAAATCACAAGGAAAATAGGAAGATAGGAAAACATAATGCCCGTTAGACGCAAGTTCCTGGCCGCAAGTAGTACAAGCAAGAAAATGGAAAGGAAAATAACTAAAATAAAACAGAAAGTACTGACATGGGGATAAGCAACAAAGGTGACAGTCTACGAATAACAGAGATGGAATGATAACAGTAAAGAGCTTAGTAATAATAGTAACAGTGAAGTCAATGGTAACAGTAATAGGATGTGACAGTAAAAACAGTTGTTCTTATGTCTATTGTTCATTACTATCTAGGTAGCACTTCATGCGTCCCAAATTATACCACATGATTGCTACATTAAACAGTTTTGTTTTAAGATTTCGTAGTGGAACCTATAGAGCAGTATATTCAGACAAACAGTAACAGTAACAGTAATAACAAACAGTGTCATGGATCATGCCCTCATGCATCCAGAGATAAACAGCGGGTACCACAGTAAACATTGGGGAAAACAAGTTCCCTTCTAAATACGCATTTCTATATTGTCCACTACAAGATCTTTTCCCTTAAAAACCCTGGATTGATTATTTTTCATTACTAAACAGATGTGAATGAATAAAAACAGGGCTAAAGACATGCTAAGATCAAATGATAAGTCTAAGATGAATAGGCACACAAACGGGTGACAAAACAACTTCTAATAGTCAAAACAACGAAACTTTCAGTTCTGGAAAGGAAGATAGTACTGTACCAAAATTTGAGATTCCCGTTGCTACAGAACTACAAATCTAGATCCGTAAGAAAATCTAGAAACTAGACTCTTCGCTGAATCCAACACATATATACAAGGCATACATCAGCCACAGAAAACAGGGTTGAAAACAGCGTTTAACACAGAAGTTATGTTCAACCAGAAAATACAAAATCTTGTTTATAAGCATGAAAAGAGTTTAAAATCATCATAATTAAATCTGAAAAAAAATCTGGAAGATTTCCTAACATATTTAGTCTCAAAATATAAAATATCATGAATTTATATTACAGATAGTATAGTCAATAAAATAGGGAAAACAGAGTAATGCAACAAAACTTCGAATATGAAAGTTCAGACACAGTAGTACCAAAACAGAGATAATTCACAAAATACAATTCAGAACCCAGATCCGTCAAAAGGGTGATAAAATAGATAAATCAGGCTACAGTTTATATTCACAAATTTTCATCAATAATGAATAGAATCAGGTTGAAAATATAAATCTTACTTAACAGCATGCAGTTTGGAAATATAACGATTGGTTTCATAAGCATGAAATGAGATACAAAAGTCATTAATTAATTCCACAATAATTTGGGATTAATCCCAGTCATGTCCAAACATACTCAGCAAAATATAGAGTTCATATTATATTTTTAATATCAGTTTTAAAATAATATTTTATACAGAAATCATATAGTTCAGAATCTGGAATAGACGATATGACAGCGGTAAATTGCAATAACTCATGCATCGAAAATCGGAATTCAGATCCGTCGAAAGTTCTGAAAACTAGAAAGCGAAGGCTACAAATCATGTTCAGAAATTTATTTATTTTACTTATTTTAACAGGGTCAAAACTACTGTACAAAAGTAGGGCAGTAGTTAAACAAAAGTTCTTTTATGCATTTTATCGAATAATTTAGTTACAAATGGTCCAATCTATGATGGCATATAAAGCATGGCATATGGGTCACTCAAACCAATATGACATGTGTATTAATGGTCTAAAATGAGATGACACAATCAACAAGCATTCATGTAGCAATCATATACAACATACTATATGTGCCACAACAACCATACAATCAAGATGTCCATCTAATCTAATTATTTTCATGCAACCGGTGTCAACTACTTTGAACTACTCATGATCAAGAGATGAAGGAATGGATCAACTAACAAATATGGTCATCATGAGGGTACTAACAATTTCACGCGAGACTACTTACGATATTTAACTTGTATGACAAAAAAACACATACAAGCTACTTGCCTGAAAACGACGACGAACATGAAGATTAGAGTAACGGGAATGGATCCCGAACAACGAACACAACGAACAAGAAAACGCACGAACAAGGAGCGAGATCCAACACCAACCAAAATACGTGTTGTGTACGTGCTCACACGCACACAACAAAATAGCGACAACAGCAATCGAAGAGCGGCAGCAGCACAGTGTTCGCCTCGGCAAGAGACGGTGACGACAGCGGCTAGGATTGGGTGGCGACTGTCGACCACAGTGGAAAATGTCGACAGCAAAGATTGGGTCGCTGCGGCTCGAACGGGGACAGGGACAGCGGGGGTGTGCAACGGAGAGGGGAAAGGGAGAAGGGGTCTACGGTGGGGTCTGCCGGTGTCGGGGGTAGGACGACGACAGCGAAGGAGGAGAGAGGGGTCGGGAGTAGGGTTAGATGACGGCTAGGTGAGAGAGGAAGTATTAGGGTTTTGGTAATTAGGTTTAGGGAGTTTAGTGGGGTTTAAATAGAGTCAATATGGGTTTGGGTGAACTAGGTAGTATCCAATAGGAAGAAAAAAGTTTAGTAATAAACAAATAGGCCATGAAATAGGTTTAAACAATAAACAATGACAAGAAAAAATTTGTAGATCAATCAAATAAGAATGAAAAGGCTGAATCAAACATAAATGAATCACAAGGAGAACAACAACATACAATTCAAGGGACGAAAATCAACAAAAATCAAAAATAAAATAAAATTCCCATGAATTTAATTAAATACAAATAAAAATACAAAAATGAGTAATAGGGGTTATAAATCCTACCCACCTAACTAGAAGAATTTCTTCATCGAAATTCAACAAGAAGTACATAGGGTAACCCCGAGAAGAAAAGAAAATAACAATAAAACAAAAACAACAAAACAAGAGCTACACAAACAAATGAGGAAACCTCCGCTGAATATCCTCCTCCAGCTCCCAAGTCGACTCACCTGGCGAGTGAGGATTCCAAAAAACACGAACAAGCTTGATCACCTTGTTCTTCAAAACCATCTCCCACCGGTCCAAGATAGCACTAGCGAAATTTCACAAGACAAATCCGGCCTAATAGATAACTCAGAGTAGTCAATCATGTGGCTCTCATCATGGATATACTTCCTCAGTTGCGAGATATGGAAGACGTCGTGCACTCCAGATAAAGCCGGTGACAATGCTAGACGATAGGCCACCTTGCCTACTCGTTCCACGATGTCAAACGGTCCGATGAACCTAGGGCTCAACTTGCCTCTGCCACCATAACGAATGACACCCCACCACGTCGATATCTTACAGAAAGCATGGTCTCCCACCTAAAACTCCTAGGCTTTCCGATGAACATCAGCCCAACTCTTCTGTCTGTCTTGTGCGGCTTGAAGATGCTTCCTGATTTAAATCACTGCATCCACCGTCCTGGTGATCAACTCCGGGCCCAACAATTTCCTCTCGCCAATGTCATCCCAGCACACTGGCGACCGACACTTATGACCATATAGTGCCTCGAACGGAGCAGCTTTAAGATTGGCCTGAAAGCTGTTATTGTACGAGAAATCTATAAGATGCAAGTGGTCCTCCAAAGAACCTCCAAATTGCAGCATATAGGACCTCAACATGTCCTCTAGAGTCTAGATGGTACTCTATGACTGTCCATCTGTCTTAGGGTGAAAAGTTGTGCTGTACTTCAACTTACTCCCCAAACTACTCCGAAGACTCTCCCAAAACTACGACCTGAACCTCGTGTCCCTATCGGATACAATACTGACTGGAACACCATGAAGTCTGACAATATCTTGCATGTACTTCTCAGCTAGGCTCTCAGTAGATTGTCCAACTCTGAAGGGAATGAAGTGAGCACTCTTGGTCAACCTGTCCACAATCACCCAAATGGCATTGTGACCCTTAGGACTCCTCGGTAAAGCAGTCACAAAATCCATGGTGATATGCTCCCACTTCCACTCCAGAATGGTAAGAGGCTGAAGAAGTCCGGCGGTCCTCTGATGATCTGCCTTCACCTGCTGGCAGATCAAGCACTACGACACAAATCTCGCCACAGCCCTCTTCATTCCATTACACCAAAAGTGAAGCTTCAAGTCCCGGTACATCTTAGTACCACCAGGATGAATAGAGTACGACGATTGGTGGGCTTACTCAAGCAACTTCTGATGAACCTCACCCTTCGGAACACACAACCTGGACCCAAAACGAAGAGATCCATTTGAGTGAACAACCATATAGGGTCCTCGTACCCGCTTCAACTTCGGCTCTGAACCCTTGCAATTGCTCATCACTTGCCTGAGCCTCTTTAATCTGCTCAACAAAAGACGACTGCAACTGAAGCACCATGTAACTCCGATCAGAACCTGGCAAGATCACATCCAAATCCAACCTCCTCATCTGCTTAACAAGCTCTCTCTGCTGAGTTAGGAACTTGGCAACTGGTCTCCTGCTTAAAGCATCTGGCACCAAGTGCAATCTACCAGGATGGTATTGCAAACTGATGTCATAGTCAACCATCAACTCCAACCATTGCCTCTGCCTCATGTGCAGTTCCTTCTGAGTGAAGACATACTTGAGACTTTTGTTGTCCGTAAAGATTTCCACTCGGTCACCAAGCAGATAGTGTTTCCACAACTTCAAAGCAAAGATCATTGCAACCAACTCCAAATCATGGGTAGGGTAGTTCTTCTCGTGTGGTATCAACTATCTGGACACATAAGTAACAACTCAACCCTTCTGCATCAACACTGCACCTAGGCCCTTGCCAGAAGTATCATAGTGAACCACAAAACCACCCGAACCATCCGGAATAGTCAACATTGGTGCTGATGTCAACTGGCTCTTCAACTCTGCAAAAGCTCCACTGCAAGCTCCATCCCAGACGAACTTCTAATCTTTCCCAGTCAGCTTAGTCAACGGACCAGCTATCTTCAAAAAGTCTTGAACGAACTTCCGATAATACCTGGCCAACCCAAGGAAACTTCTCACTTCTAAAACTGACTTAGGAACAAGCCAATCCTTGACCACAGAAATCTTGGTTGGATCAACAGAGATACCATCGCCTGAGATAATGTGCCCCAAAAAGGCAACTTGATCAAGCCAGAACTCACACTTGCTGAGTTTCCCATAGAGCTAATTATCCCTCAAGGTTTGCAGAACCAACTTCAGATGATCAGCATGATCCTCCCGATTTTGAGAATACACCAAAATTTCGTCCATAAAGACCACCACAAATCTGTCTAGAAATGGAGAGAAAACTCTGTTCATCAGACTCATGAACACTGCTAGCGCATTCGTGACTCCGAAAGGCATCACTAGGAACTCATAGTGCCCGTATCTGGTCCTGAACACAGTCTTCTCCACATCAGCTGCCTTCACCTTCACTTGATGATAACCAGAGCGAAGTTCCAACTTCGAAAAGACAGCAGCTCCACCCAGTTGATCAAACAAATCATCGATCCTGGGTAGCGGATACCGGTTCTTCACTGTAACACTGTTCAGCTCATGGTAATCCACGTACAGACGACGACTCCCATCCTTCTTGCTGACAAAAAATATAGGAGCACCCCATGGGGACACACTGGGCCTGATGAAACCCAAATCCAGCAATCCTTGGATCTGCACCTTCAGCTCTACTAGCTCAAGTGGAGCCATCCTATAAGGACTCTTCGATATCAGCGCAGTACCTGACTGAACCTCAATACCGAATTCCACTTCCCTCTCCGGGGGTAGTCCAAGCAACTCCTCTAGAAACACATCTAGAAATTCCTGCACTACAAGAGGCGCAGGCTCACAGCCTGAGTTCAACTCCATTGCACAACCTGCATCGACAACTACTTCCTGACCACGCCCAAGGGGTAACTCCCCAGCATGGAATTCAAACTCCGCACGGCCTGGCATCCTGAAAACAACCTTTTTCGCTCGATAATCAATGATCGCGTGGGTCTCACCGAGCCAATCCATGTCGAGAATCACATCAAACCCTGAACTACCGATCATAATCAGATCTGCTCTGAAATCAGCACTTCAATCACCATGGGACTCTACTTGCACTCCCGGGAACAGACGACAACACCACTACCTGTGGTGATGTTCCAAGCTACTGGTATCACACTGCACTCCAACTGGTGCAGATCCAGAAAGCGAGAGGAGACGAAAGAATGGGTTGCCCCCGAACCAAAAAGAACACAAGCAGGAATGGAATGAACAAGAATAACACCTAAGATAGAGTCAAAACAAGGGAAAAGATGAATAGACAAACATATGAAAGATAACCAAGGAATATGGAAAGATGGTGCAGGAAAGACAACATGAATGAAAGATTCAAAAATAAAATAAAAACCAAATAACAGAACAACAAATGAAAACATAAACGAATACCAGAATCAAAGGAATATGGGTACAAAAAGAAATTAATTCATACTCAATAAGGAATCAGCAATGAGGACAATTGCAAGCGACGGTAGAAGCAAGGAATCAAGGAAAGGATCAAAATGGATGGAATGAGACAAGTATCCAGATCAAGTTGATTATCAATTGTTTATGCAATGCATGGCCTGTTGGTAGTTAAGTAAATTCCGATCGAGTCAAGTCTGTCTAATGTATTAGTCAAACTAACATATTAACCAAACCTGAGGCTCTGATACAACTAAAAATCTTGTCACACCCTGCTTCCTAAAAGAAATACGGTATTAGTCAAACTAACATATTAGCCAAACTAACATATTAGCCAAACCTGAGGCTCTGATACAACTAAAAACCTTGTCACACCCCGCTTCCTAAAAGAAATACGGAATACGGTACGCGATTAAGCCCGGTGGATAGTTTTCACCACCCATACGCTGTACGGATCTACTTGACTCATCACAACAGTAAATATAACAATATACTCAACCAGGCATGCATAAATAATTATAATTCAACTATATTTATTCGCAACAATAATGAATATCCAAAACAAATATGAGATCTGAAACAAAATAATATCCTGGGACTACAAGACCAAATACAAGTCTCAATATAGTAGCATGAATAAAATAGTTCAACACAAAAACATTTAAGCAAATTTTTTCAATGCGCAGCTCAAAACTTTTGCTCACCAACTTCAGTAGGCAAGTGATCACCAAAACCTGCTCATATAGCAATCACAAGGAAAATAGGAAAACAGAAAAACATAATGCCCGTTAGATGCAAGTTCCGGACCGCAAGCAATACAACCAAGAAAATGGAAAGGGAAATAAATAAAATAAAACAGAAAGTACTGACATGGGGATAAGCAACAAAGGTGACAGTCTACGAATAACAAAGATGGAAGGATAACAGTAAAGAGTGTAGTAATAACATAACAGTGAAGGCAACGGTAACAGTAACAGGATGTGACAGTGAAAGTAGTTGTTCTTATGTTTAATGTTCATTACTATCTACGTAGCACTTCATGCATTCCAAATTATACCACATGGTTGCTACATCAAAAAGTTTCGTTTTAAGATTTCGTAGTTGAACCTATAGGGAAGTATATTCAGACAAACAGTAACAGTAACAGTAATAATAAATAGTGTCATGGATCATGCCCTCATGCATCCTGAGATAAACAGTGGGTACCATAGTAACATTGGGGGAAACAAGTTCCCTTCTGAATACACATTTCTATATTGTCCCCTACAAGATCTTTTCCCTTAAAAACCCCAGCTTGATTATTTTTCATTATTAAACAGATGTGAAAGAATACAAACAGGGCTAAAGACCTGGAAAGATCAAAGGATAAGTCTAAGATGAATAGGCACACAAACGGGTGACAAAACAACTTCTAATAGTCAAAACAACGAAACTTTCAGTTCTGGACAGCAAGACACTACTGTACCAAATTTGAGATTTCCGTTGCAACAGAATTGCAAATCTAGATCCGTTAGAAAATCTGGAAACTAGACTCTCCGCCGAATCCAGTGCATATATACAAGTCATACATCAGCCACAGAAAACAGGATTGAAAACAGCATTTAATGCAGAAATTATGTTCAGCCAGAAAATACAAAATCTTGTTTATAAGCATGAAAAGAGTTTAAAATTATCATAATTAAATCTGAGAAAAATCTGGAAGATTCCCTAACATATTTAGTCTCAAAATATAAAATATCATGAATTTATATTATATATATATAGTCAATAAAATTGGAAAAACAGAGTAATGCAACAAAACTTCGAATCTGAAAGTTCAGACACAGCAGTACCAATACAGAGATATTCACAAAATACAATTCGGAATCCAGATCCGTCAAAAGGATGATAAAATAGATAAATCAGGCTACAATTTATATTCACAAAGTTTTCATCAATAATGAATAGAATCAGATTGAAAATATAATTCTTTACTTAACAGCATGCAGTTTGGAAATATAACGATTGGTATGATAAGCATGAAATGAGATACAAAATTCATTAATTAATTCCATAAGAATTTGGGATTGATCCCAGTCATGTCCAAACATACTCAGCAAAATATAGATTTCATGTTCTACTTTTAATATCAGTTTTAAAATAATATTTCATACAGAAATCATATAATTTAGAATCTGGAATAGACGATATGACTGCTATAAAACTACAATAACTCATGCATCGAAAATCGGAATTTAGATCCGTCTAAAGTTCTGAAAATGGCTACAAATCATGTTCACAAATTTATTTATTATACTGATATTAATAGGGTCAAAATTACTGTACAAAAGTAGGACAACAGTGAAACAAAAGTTGTTTTATGCATTTTATCGAATAGTTTAGTTACAAACGATCCAATCTAAGATGGCATACAAAGAATGGCATATGGGTCACTCAAATCAGTATGTCTTGTGTATTAATGGTCTAAAATGAGATGGCACTCAACAAACATTCATGCAGCAATCATCTACAACATACAATATGTGTCATAACAACCATACAATCAAGATGTCCATCTAATCTAATTGTTTACATGCAACGGATGTCAACTACTGTGAACTACTCATGATCAAGAGATGAAGGAACGGATAAACTAACAAAATATGGTCATCATGAGGGTAATAACAATTTCATGGGAGACTACTTACGGTATTTAACTTATGACAAAAAGACACATACAAGTTACTTGCCTAAAAACAACGACGAAGATGAAGATTAGAATAACGGAAACGGATCCCGAACAACGAACACAACGAACAAGAAAACGCATGAACAAGGAGCGAGATCCAACACCAACCAAAACCCGTGCTGTGTATGTGCTCACACGCACACAACAAAATAGCGGAAACATCAACAGCAATCGAAGAGCGATGGCAGCACAACGTCAGCCTCGGCAAGAGACGGCGACGACAGCGACTAGGACCGGGCGGCGACCGTCGACCACAGTAGAAGATGTCGACAGCGAAGAAGACTAGGTGGCACTGCGAGGGACTAGGTCGTTGTGGCTCGAATGGGGACAGGGACAGCAGGGGTGTGCAACAAAGAGGGAAAGAGGAGAGGGGGTCTGCGGTGGGGTTTGCTGGCATCAGGGGTAGGACGACGATAGTGAAGGAGGAGAGAGAGGGATCGGAAGTAGGGTTAGATGACGGCTGGGAGAGAAAGGAAGTATTAGGGTTTTGGTAATTTTGTTTAGGGAGTTTAGTGGGGTTTAAATAGAGTCAATATGGATTTGGGTGAACTGGGTAGTATCCAACAGGAAGAAAAGAGTCCAATAAAAGACAAATAGGCTATGAAATAGGTTTAAACAATAAACAATGACAAGAACAAATTTGTAGATCAATCAAATGAGAATAAAATGGCTAAATCAAATAGAAATGAATCACAAGGAGAACAACAACATACAATTCAAGGGACGAAAATCAACAAAAATCAGAAATAAAATAAAATACCCATGAATTTAATTAAATACAAATAAAAATACAAAAATGAGTAACAGGGGTTACAGGTTCACTCTCGTCGCTGCTGTAGTAGTGGTGGCCATTACCTTTTGTTTTACCCACTATGTCCGGAATCGCAATCGTCCGGTTCACTCCCGTCGCTGTCCAAATAAATGGAGATACAGTAATTCTGCCTTCTGAACCTCACCAAAAGCTGATGTATAGACACTAGGGCCCCTTCCCGAAGGACGTAGAGCCTTTCCCGTAGAGTCTCGCTCACAGGGCCTTCCTCTAAGCCTCCTGCTCGCATTGATCAACATAGGACCTGACGGATATAGGGTTTCCCCAAATCCGTTATCCTTGTCCTTACACTAGACTAGAATTTGCAGTCGAGACGACATCGTCCCACTAGTCCTCATCAAAAGTTGTTACGGGCTTTTAGGCACGCATGCCGAGAGTCGCAGAGCCTTACTCCTTCCCCAAGAGTCTTGTTCGGCGCTCCCTGCCCATGTTAAATGGAACTTAGGACTTGGCTAGGCGTGACGACGCCATGCGTCCCCCCGACAGACGAACACAACACCCACTAATGCCTATCCTTAATCAATTAGTTAGGCGATCTAGTTTTACACGACTAATCAATTAGTTAGGCGATCCATCAACTAGTCTCTCACCTAACTTAAGTGTCACAACTTGATGTTTTATAACCACTAATTAAGTTCTAGTTGTAGGTATCTTTTATTCAACCTAACTCATCTCTTCTTGAACTTAACCCAACCTACGCTAGGGTCTAAACTTGGCTCTCAAGCCCTGCCGACAATAAGGGCCCACAAAAACTTGCGAATCGACCACGTCGATCGCCACCGCCCGTCACGTTTGGATTCACACACCACCTCGGCCCGAAACAAATCGCTGCTACTGCTAATCATCGCGCTCCATGTCCTCTCAACAAGTGGTAGTTCCTACGATGCTAGATTTTCACCTTAGACGGCAAGCACATAAGTGCCCGAGTCGTCACTCCAACACGTACGGGGTCTCAGGTCTCTAAACTACCCGCCACAAAGTCTCATCCAATACGGGCCTAGTTCTAGGGTCTCAATATTCTATCAAGATGATCCTAAAATTTATTCATAGTGTAAGTCCTAAACTAAGACATCATGAATGGGAGAAATCTATCCCAATTCCAATAACAATCACACATCCACATATCCCAACTCTATTCTAGTCCATCACTAAGGACTAAGAAATAACCATAACATAGCTAAGATGACCTAAATCAGTCTAAAATTATTTCACATCAGTACCCAAGCAAAATATGGCTTATAAATAACATCCACAACACCCAATTAGTCATACAAGGCCCAATCACATCATTGTCACTTCAAACAGTAAATTCAGGGTGGGATCTGACAGAATTAGTCTACAATAAAAATCATATAAAATAGCACACCAAATTTTACATTCTTAGGCTTTCTGGACAGATCTAGGTGTTCTCTACACCTTCTTAGGTAAACATTTTCACTAATTTGATATTTAACATGCTCAAAATCTTGATTATTTAACATGCAGTAAAATCATTTCCAGAACAGAGCACTTAGCGTATAGTGTTAAAAAAAATTATCTTATATATCAAATGATACTCGATTGACATGAAATTTACGAATCAAACACATAACATGCATTCACAACACATATACAAAAATCAGATGATTCTACTAAATGGATCTTGAGTTATACCTCTTTGAACATTAGCTAAAAACAGAGCAATAACAGCAATAGTTTTATTCTGTTCAAACCGTATGTTAAGTTGCATGATTTTTTGGCTATATCTACACATATCCAAACACAGTGAAATTTGAAACTTAAGCTCTAGACAGGCATTAGAACATCATAATTTCATTTTAAGTCATTCTCATGAGAAAATAATGAGAAAGTCTTTTATGCTACGAAAGTAACATGCAGCCTATTCTATTCTGCTTCAAACCGGCATGCAACGATGTATTTTTGATTAATTATAACAAAAATAAAATATATCTAGAAAAATCACTGAAGGTGTACGACACATGTATGATCCTCTCATAAAAATTTCAGGTTAATATATCAATTTGATTTCAAGTCATCGACTTCGTACTGACAGACAAATTTTAGCTTTTTAATTAGTGTTACTGGTTTGACTTCTTTTAGTAAGAATCTAGCCATTAGACTTCTAATCTTTTGCATGCAATAAATTTTAGACATCATGCACGAATTTAAACTAACATCCAACCATTTCACAACAATAAAAACAACCACAAGTCTAGAAACACCCACCTTGATTTTGTGATGAAAGTGATGTTCTACAAGCTCCTAGCTTCAATGTTGACCCTCTTGCTCCTAGCTCCTTGCCTTCTTGGCTCCTTGGCTCCTTGCCTTCTTGGCTCCTTGGCTCCTCTTCCTTGGTTTCTCTTCTTCCAAATCAGTAGCTATCAACAAAAGGTCCCTCTTTCTCTCTTGTTCTTTTTTTTTCTTTTCTCTTGAATAGTGGAAGAAGTATGAAGTGAAAATGAGAAGTAGAGTTAGGGTAAGATTGTAATATCCCGGTCGGATATATATACCAGTCTGTATACATCTGTATTGTATCAAATTGGTACTGTAATCTTTCGAGCCGTTAATAAAATTATTTTTAGTATTATTTCTGAATTAAAATATTTTTGGTAGCTATTATTCGTTTTAAATAATAAAAATTATCTGTATAGACAGATATATGTACGTATATGCATCGTATCGATTTTGTACGTTTGTACGAAATCATGTAGTATGTGATTATTGAAAATTATATCTCATTTTTGATCAATCATGGTCAAATAGAAGGTTAGGATTGGATTAGGGTGTCGATTGCAATTTAAAATTTGCAAGTGGCTTCATTCTCCACCACAAACCCTCTCCCCTTCTCCTATAAAACCCCACCAACCCTCCATGGCCGGCCAACACTCTCAAAGGGCAAGAAAGCCCTCTTTTCATTTGTGTTTTTCTTCATCTCTTCTCATCTCATCCTTCTTCTTGCTTGTTTTATTTTTTTAGAAAAATAATTGAGAAGAAAAGAAAGGAAAAGAGAGATCAAAATCAAAAGAAAACATTGGGTTCTCTTTTCATGAAGAGCAAGAACAAGGAGCAAGAACAAGGAAGGAGAGGAAAGAGCTGGCAAGTCCTTCCAATGATTTTTGGGTGGGGGTTCTCAACTTTTGATGGTTATTATTATTGTTATTCGCTTATTATGTGAAGTTCTTGGACTAATTTCATGTGCATATGAGTAGTATAGATAGAAAGGGTTTAAATGCCAAGATTAAAGTAGTAGAACTAAAGCAAAAACCCTAAAGATTCAATCTTTTAGGTTTGATGGTTAGAATTAATTTGTTATGCTAAATTTGAAATCTTGTGCCTAAATTAATTACAGAGGTTCTTATATGTGTTATTATCATGTTCTAATTTTTATAGAATTTTCTGAGTTGATTTGATGGGCGAAACAAATTGTTTTCCCAAAACAGCGAGCATTAAAAAGAAATCACTGTTTTGGTTGATTCGACTTGTATTCAAGGGACTGGATTTTGAGTTTCTTATGGAATTTGGAAAAGTGATCAACTAGAAAGTTTTAGTAGATGTTCTCCCTTTCCAAAATTTTCTATTTGGTTAGATTCCGATAAGTATTGCAAAAGTTATGAGCTTTACAAATCTCAGCAGCCAGTTTTTTGGCTAAAGCTCGCTGTTTGGATTCATCGAAGTTTTTGTACCTTTTAATGACTGAATCTGAGAAGTTCATCAACTAGAGAACTGTATTAGAGTCTCTCACCTTTCCAAAATATCCTATTTGGTTAGATTCTGATAAGCGAAGCAAGAATTATGATCCTTACAAAATCTCAGCGGCAGGCCTTTTGGCTGAAAGCTCACTGTTTGGATTGTTCGAAGTTTTTGGACCTCTTACTTAATAAATTTGGAAAAGTGATCAACTAGAGAGTTGTAGTATAGTTTCTCATCTTTCCAAAATGCCTTATTTGGTTAGATTTCGATAAGCGGAGCAAGAGTTATGACCCTTTCAAAATTACAGCAACTGGCCTTTTGGCTGAAAGCTCGCTGTTTGGATTGTTCGAAGTTTTTGTACCTTTTAATGACTGAATCTGAGAAGTTCAAAAACTAGAGAATTGTAGTAGAGTCTCTCACTGTAACACCCCGAATTCCAAAATACAACTGAATTCGAGTTCCACAGGATCTTTACACTTCTTTCGTACAATTTTACAAGGAAATAAAAACTTTTCTTTCATCAGAGTCATTACACTTGTACATTATCACAGCAGAAGCAATATTACAATAAATTACATGAAACAACATTAAAATAGTCCTGCGCAGCATGTATACTTCAATTGTGTCAATCATCTTTACCCTGCATATAAAACTATGGGCGCGTCAGTTCATTCAACTGACGAAATATTATACACAGCCATCCTCTCTATGCCGAAAACAGTATAACGATTCTCATTTCTTAGTAAACCACAAACTTGTCACAAACAAAGCTAAAGGGACTATCCTATTGATGTCGTGTTGTGAATGTGCCCTTAGTCCTTAATGCAATTATTTATATTATATGACACTAATGCGCACTTGTTCAGAGTCTATGCAGCCCATACTACATAGGTCCGAGGGCAAGCCCTTAATCGTTCTTCTTCTTGTAGGGTTCAATCCCTCGCCATGACTTAATCTACTACTGTAATTACGGTAAGTATCCTAGATGTTTTCTGACCTACGAACTCATGTCTAGGCGCCCTGGAGGGAATCCCAACGCACTGACACATGACTCATCATGTAGGCATCCTGTGGTAATTCAGCTCCTACCATATAAATGACACCACCCGCAGTCGTCAAACACCCCACGAGCGTCGCCACCGGGACGGTACTCTGGAGCAGTATCCACATCCTATCATGACTCATCATGGGACATCCTGTGAATACTCTCATGCCGCCAATCCAATGGCCCTCATACTCAATGTTTTTCTCTTACTTTCATCATGTTTTTACTATGTATCTAGTCCTTAATTTAATTGAATCATGAATAAAATCAATCTCTTAGAATGTAGCACTTCCACTATACCGGTCTTATTCATTTAATTTCACATGACCCAACCTTGGTCTTCTCATTTCAAAATATCATTTCACAATTCTTTCATTGCCGGTATAAGGCTTGGCTATACCCTAATTCTCAATTTCAACTCACAATTACAATATCGAGCTTTCATACTCGTAAGATCTTTTCATGATTAATCACAATTCATGTTTCATAACCATAGCATTCATGTTCATAAAACCTTTCATAATCATCAGGATATTTCGATTCACTTCATATACAATTTCATGCGAAAGACAAATAAAGTTCACTTTTCTAATTTGTCAGATTCAATCTTCATTCTTTCCAAAAACTCTTTTTCAAGTTCTTTCAAACAGCATATTTATTTTTTATTTCGAGGCAATTTAAAATCTGAGAAGTCAAAATAGTCTGAACAGTCGACTCTTGGAGCATAGTCGGTGACTGTTCAGCAAAAGATTAAAAGACTCAAGAAAAATGGTCGGGACAGTCGACTGTTAACTTAGCCAGTCGGCTGTTCTGCAAAGATTTAAAAACTCAAAAATAAAAGATCAGGGCAGTCGACTGTTACATTATGATCGGTCGACTGTTCAGCAAAGATTAATAGCTCGAAAAATAAATACTCAGAGCAGTCGACCGTTTTAGCCTAACGGTCGACTGACACTGCTAGGTTTTTCAGATTCCCAAAATATTTTAGTTCTTTCTCTTCTCTTTTGAAAACAAAAAATTTCCAGAATTAAAATACATTCAATTCTACAGTAACCAGTATTTTTAAAGTTATTTTTCTCTCTTTTAAAACATGTATTTAGCCTTAGATTGCATATTATGAACACTATTTCGACATTTGAAAAACTATTATATAATTGGTCATAAATAAAGATAATTTCTCCCACAAAATTCGCTACTATGATATTTGCTTACTCATTGATAACTAGGATATTTTGAGAGCACAAAATCAACTCTATAAGTGAGTAACTTCCATTTTCACTAATTAATCTACACATGGTGCATTCGATTATTTGTATGCAAAAGAACATTCTTTTTCATTTATTCTAATTTTCACATGATGTATATAGCCTAGGAAATTTCATTACATCTATTAACAATCATTTCAATCAACTCAGCTTTAACACACTAATCTACTCTAGCATTTTTAATCAATCAACATGGTTCTAACTCCTTACTAACGAATTTCACATAAAACATAATTAGCATGCATTCTAATGTTTATAACAATGAGAAACATACACTTTTACTCCTAGTTAATACCTCTAGTAATCAATCAACACACATTTGCTAATTAACAATTCTCTTCTAGTTAGGCAAGCATGCATTTTATTTCAACTAGTAGCTTACAATAACAATTCAATTTCATTCCCTAGCATGATTTCTACTCTAGAAGTCATGAGAAATACCCACCTTTTGAAGAAAACCAATGAGAAATCTCCTAGAGCCTCCTAGAAAGCGAGCGAGTGCCTTCTCCTCCTAGATTGCAATGCACGAACTCCTTCCCTTGCTCCTTGCCAAAAACCGAGAGCTCCTAGTAGTGACGGCCGGCCTCCAATGGGGGTACACACATACACTCACTCACACTAATATATCTCCTATATAATGTCTTCTTTCAATATTTGCTTTAGTGTAGAATACAAGTATGAAGGGGGGTATTTATACTAATTTTAGAATAGATTGGAAGGCTAGGATTTGTTGGATAGTTATAGAATGGAGGGCTAGGATAGGAGAGGAAGTTGTAGCAAAATATTCACAGTTTGTCTCTACATGACAAATGTGACCTTTTAATTGATTTATTAAATTTGTGGGTTTCACAATTAGTGGGCTTATGCTTGTAGGCCAAGACAATAAATTAATAATTTATTAAAGTGGGCTTAAACAAATAAAATATTATTTTAGGCTTTAGAAATAGGCTTTTAGAAAAAAAAAGGAAAATAATTGTTCATACTAAAAATGAAATTTTACATATAAAATAAAATAAATAAATAATATACACATGAAATTTGCACGTGCGTAACACATGAAAAAATCAATATTTTATTAAAATAAAAGTTTAGGGTATTACACTCACCTTTTCAAAAAGTCCTATTTCGTTAAATTTCGATAAGTATAGCAAAAGTTATGAGCTTGGAAAGTTTCAGCTTTTGGCTGCACTGTTATTGTTTGAAATGGTGTTTAACGGACCGGATCTTGAGTTTCTTACCGAATCTGAAAAAGTGTTCAACTAGAAAGATGTAGTAGATGTTCTCACCTTTTTAAAAATGTCTAATTTTGTCGAATTCCGTTAAGCGCTGCACTGTTTGCTTCTAGGTTGTTAGAAGGCTTTTTATGTCTATTTTGTGTACTCATTAGTAGTATGCATATATTAGGTTGTTAGAAGATTCTTCTGTTGCTTCTAATTATAAAAGATCAAGTTTTACTAGTGAGCATATTATTTTGCTTCTCGGGTATTAGAAAACTTTTATGTTGCTTTTGTGTATAAAAGATCAAGTTTTGCTAGTAGCATGTTATTTTGCTTCTAGGTTGTTAGAAGACTTTTATAGTTGCTTGTATATGATTCATTTGTCGCATACACAGCCATTTGGCTCGTATGTAATTCATTGGCTCATTCGTAGCTAGTTGGCTCGTATGTAAGTTGTTTTACTCGTATGTAGCTTATTAGCTAGTACACATTTGTTGTGCTCGTCTAGAGTGATATCATTCCCCTAAGAGCCAGCGACCATCAAGACGTGTATTTATTTTACTCCTCATTGGACTGTGGATGAGTCACCCCTTGTGCACCGTCAGATCAAAACCTATCTAGGTTGATAGTGGATCGGGAGTGTAGACGGAATCCAAGTTCAGGGCAGTAGCATGCGAATACGTTTGTATTGCCGGGGTCTTGGATCGATAGGCTATGAACAGGATACTTTGAGATTCTGGTAAGTTTAGGTTAGGCACCTAGTAGAATTATCTTGCGAAGTCTAACTTAAGCCCTAGAATGTTGTGTTAGTACTGTTGTCATCCCTCGGATTGTTTAGGGTTAGTGACATCGTTAGGGTCGTAACTTATGGCTATTACTACTTAACCTTTATTTATTATCATTTTCTCGCCGAAGGAAAAGAGTTGGTTTTAAGGGTGATATCTTATGATCCGACCTATTCTATAGGCCAACACTAGGTGGTGTTATTGGTTGTACCCTTCCTGTCAAAGGGTACGGTCTGTGCCTTCTCACGAGTTGGGAGCACGGGATCCGTATCTCGTCTGTTAATTCTGAAGTACCATGATAAGGGTGGGAGTAATTCCTGTCGGAGCTAGGAATGGACCCCCGAAACTCCGTCATGCACTATATCATGAAGGGCGAACAAGCTATAGACTACGGTCTATCTGCTAGGGGGCTACAGGGGATGCTTCGAGCTAACCTGTGCTATCCGATACCCTACGTTCATCAGATTTTTGAGTGAGGTCCACTACACTGGGTAGTAGTGGCAAATATAGACACCATGAGCTGACTGCATTGGTGGAACTTGACCACGTCTGCGACCTCATCAGTCACGTTGTATCTTCAGAAATATGTTGAGCACAAGAGTAGAATTCATGGTGCGGGTTCAAATCCCTATATATGAATAAACGGCTTGTTATGGGCATATGTGGTATGGGACGCATACTGTTTCGGAGACTCGCTTGCATTAGAATAAGAGTATCCTTGCATTAGAGAATAAGTCATAGCATACACCGACACATCAATTATATATATACATGTTTCTCTTTTCATCAATCTGTTTGTTTAAAGTTGAGAATCGCTGCTAGTCATCAGCCTTAAAGCGTCAGTATATATACTGACGTTCCTATTTCAATAGGTACTGGATAGTAAAATTACAGGTAGTGGATTGCAAAGCTACAGGTACAGTATTCAGAAGGATGCAAGGCAAAATAAGCAAAGTGTTGCTTTATTTCAATTGTAATATATGTTGGTTACCATTGTAACATCTATTGTAATTTATTTATGTTGAGAAGCATCCAAGTGAAGTACCAAGTATTATATATTATTCATTATACTCTGATGTAATTCTTATTGAAAGTTTGTAACACTTGGGCTTGTATGGCATTATTGTAATACTGATGTAATGTATTGCAGTTTTATAACATTTGGACTTGTAATACATTTGTGTTGAATAAAAAATTTTAAAATTTCCTGTTTTTCTGTGTATTGTGGCTAATTGAAGGGAAACATTCTGGCTTATGTCACAGTTTTCCAGTGTATGGAAATCGGGGCGTTACTGAGATGAGGGGAGTTAAATGGAGAGTGGGGGATGGATGTGGCCAGGATTTCATGCAAGGGGGAGGGAGAGGATGGAGCTTCATGCATTGGGTGAGAGTGAAGGTAGAGTGTAGGAGTGGAGAAGGTCTCTTGGGTTTTCACAATTCATCATGATCGGGAATATTTTCAAATGAGCTCCAAAACCCTATCTTTTCCCTCCTTCTCTATGCATGGCCAGCCAATCTCATGGGCCATTTCATTTCTTTATTATTATTATTTTAGATCAAATCCTATTGGGCTTCTCAGGCCCAACTTATATGTATATATATATATATATATATATATATATATATATATATATATAATTGGGGTTTTTACAGTATCATCCGGGGTCAAGATGAAAAAGTCATATGAACAAAAAAATACTATATTTTTAATTTTGAGTAAAACTAGATGAGAAAATCTTCATTATATATATATATATATATATATATATATATATATATATATATATATAACCGTGCCCTCGAGCATATCGGAGCCAAGCACCCGGATATCAACCTTCAGAGGCTTTCCTTCTTGATGAGGATAGATGAGCCCCCCTAGCCAACTAGAATAAAGACTCCGGGTCTAGAGATTTTGGCAAACCAAGAGCCCCTCGGCTCAATCGCCTAGGCCGAGGAGGCTCTCCCCATCCCCGTCGTCGAGAGGGGGTATTCATCCAAGCATTAGGTTTTTGGCTTCTTATTTTTATCCATCCTTGTTGCAGACTGCCACCCCTTTTCTGTTGTAATATGATATTTTGAAATGAACAAAACTGTTGATTCTTAGTTTTGATGACTACAACGCAATACAAAGTTTGTCTATCACATCTCTTGCAGAGTGTATCACAGTCAATACCATGGTGAAATACACAAAGGCAAAACAATCCAATGAAGCTTTCAAGAGTAATTGATCAACCCATAAATATTTAAGCTCAAGCCACATTGATCAAGCAAGCTTCAAGACAAAAAGACAAAGGCTCAAGCTCAAGTCAAAGACTCAAGTTCAAGACAAGATTCAAGTGCTTCAAATGTTTTGTAAAAAGTGTCTTGTAATATTGTAATTTTCATTCTTTGAGTCTTAGAAACTTGTAATAGCCTTGTCACACACACACTCACACATACTTTAAATAATCTGAGTGTTTTACAAAATTAAAAGGTCAAAACAAGCCTGAATAAGTTCAACTGTTGAGTACCAGTCGACCTTTCCTTGCAACCACTCGACTGTCATAGTACGAAACTGTCTGAACTCATACAAGCTCTGACCAGTCGACTCATTATGGCAACCCAATCGAATGTTCAAACTGTTTCAATAGTTTTCTGATTTTAAAACTTGTTTTTCAAAATCAAATCTTTTTACTGCCGTTGTATGGCAGTTGGGATTCAACCTCCTAGCGTTCAAACATCTCTAACTCTATAAAAAGAGTATAGAGGTCATTTGGCAAAGGTTCACAACATTTCCAAGCATTTCTTTAAGTTTCAAGCTTTTCGTTTTCAACAAGAACAAGTCTTTCAAAAGCATACAAACTCTAAGTCTTGGTTCTCTGAAATTCAGTCTAGTATAACATCGAATTCATTTTAGACTGATTTCAGAGGTTAACCTAATAGCCACTATACAAAAACACAAATCACAAACAAGGCTATAGGTTATTGTAAACTCCTTTTGTTGTTGTTTTTCACTCTCGGGTTGTGAGAGTTGTCCTCTCGGTTGGAGAGTAGGGCTCTTAGTTGTAGAGTCGGTTTTTCACTCTTGGGTGTAGAGTGGGTTTGCTCTCTCTAGTGGTGAGAGAGGTCTACAGGTTTGGCATAGTTGTTGTCAAAATACCGTAGGGTATTCTTGTACTTTTTTCAAGAATAGTGGAAAATCTCAAGTGGGTTGCTTGGGGAATGGATGTAGGTCGGGGGGACCGAATCAGGATACATCGCTGTGTACTTTGTGATTGACTCTCTGTGGTTGTATTTTCTCAACTTGCAATTTCAATTTTTCTGTGTTTTATTTCAAAAACTTGTCTGGTAAGTCGATTGGATTTCTGCACTAAGTCGACTGATCAGACTAGTAACTCTTCAATAAGATACTCTTCTACTCTGACGCAACAGTCGACTGCATCTCTTATTTTAGTCGACTGAACAGTACTAAAAGTTCAAGTTTTGATTTAATTTTTATACAACAATATTCACCCCCCCTCTAATGTTATTTACTTTTCCTACAGGATCCAGCAGTTGGTATCAGAGCCTGGTTGAGTGCAATGGCATCTACTTCAAATGCAAGCCAATACCATGAAGGCCAATCCATACAAAGGCCACCCCTATTCGATGGAACAAACTATAACTATTGGAAGTGTAGAATGAAGATCTGCCTTCAGTCCATCAACTATGAGATTTGGAACATGACGGAGATAGAATTCATCGCTCCTACAGTTCCCTATGCACAATGGAACGATGACATGAAAAGCAACACAATGAACAATGCAAAGGCAATGAATGCTTTATTCTGTGCACTTACCAAAGATGGGTTCAATCGTGTGTCAAATGTAACAACAGCTCATCAAATTTGGCACACACTCGAGGTAACTCATGAAAGTACTAATAAGGTTAAAGAATCTAAGATATCTGTTCTTGTTCACAGGTTTGAGATGTTCCGTATGAAGGAGAACGAGAATGGGTCGGACATGATAACACGGTTCACGGACATTACAAACTCTCTTGTGGCCCTTGGAAAGACGTACTCGCAAGCGGAAATGGTGAGGAAAGTTGTTCGTGCCCTAACTCCCGAATGGGAGAAGAAGACCACCACCATAGAAGAAGACAACAATTTATTACAACTCTCTCTTGAGAATCTTGTGGGAAATCTTATGGCATATGAAGTACAACTTGAAAAACGCAAAAAGGATCTAAAACCTCAACAAGCAAAGAAGAAGACACTCACTTTCAAGGCCATGTCGAACTCCGAAGATGAAGAAGAAGATGTAGAAGAGATAGCCATGTTCACTAGAAAGTTCATGAAGTTTCTTAGAAAAAGTAAATTTAATTCCAAATTTAAAGATACTAATGAACTTTCCACTTGTTTCAAGTGCAACAAAACAGGTCATATGAAGAAGGATTGTCCACTAGAAAATGCCAAATCAAAAGGAAAGGCTCCTAACTTAAAGAAGGACAAGTACACAAAGAACAAGTATATGAAAAACAAGAAGGCATATTAAGCAACTTGGGACGATTGCAACTCTTCATCGGAAGAAGAGAATGTGGAGTCAAACAAAATTGCGAACGTATGTTTCATGGCCACACAAAACAAAGTAAGTGATAACTTTGATTCAAAAGATTTATTAGATGCTTTCAATGATAGATCTCATGCACACACAAAATTCAAGTCAGCAAAAAACTGAGTAATCCCCTGCACACACAAAATTAAAAATTAGAATGAGAGTTCGGTTAATTACAGTCATCGCATTGCATATAAAGACTCTCAATTCGGTGGTGGGGAGTCGCTTGATATTCGCATTCGATTTAGTGGAAGGGAGTCACCGATACAGAATCACTAGCGGATCAGATATTGGCGACGACCTCTTGATTGGGGTTCGACACTGGATTTGGATTTGGATTTGCTTTGAGATTCACATTTGAGAGGACGATGGAGGCTTCTCCAATGAAAAGGAAGCAAAAGGTTTAAGAAAATGGTTTTAGAGATTTGGAGTTAGCGGCTTAAAAACCATAGGAGAGAGAGAGAGAAAAATTGGAGCTCTTTGGTTTGGGAAATAGAGGGAGCAAACTGATCTGAATTGGAGAGAGAGAAAGAGAGTTAAATAATTAAATAAATAAAGGAGTTGTTTGGGGGGGGGGGGATTTCTTTTGGGAGCTTAGATCTGGACATTGATTTCCTTACTATTGAAGGAGAGCCACTTGATAGCTTTTCTTTGTGTTTTATTATATAGACTAGATTTTCCAGTGGGCACATGCCTACGGCACGTCTTCAGAACGATACAGCATATGAAAAGCCTTATAAATAGTAAATCAACAATTATGTAGCTCAAGTTTGAATAGTATGACAATAATTACTTGTAAATAAAAGTCCATGTTTCCATACAAGTGTGTGTGTGTGTCTATATATATATATATATATATATATATATATATATATATATATATATATATATATATAGAGAATTAGGGACAGAAAAATATTCTTTTATTGATTGAATAAACTGAATACAATTGGCTCTGATATATAGGAGATTTGATTGAATAAACTGAATACAATTAGCTCCGATATATAGGAGAGAATGGAAGACTAAACTGATACATAACCAATATGGGACTAAACCAACATCTAATATAATATAATATCTAACTGTAACGCTCCGAGTCCGGCTCAGCTGCGCACACCACTACGTGTGCGCGCATGCTAAAGAACGGACACAAAACTCTAGCCACGCCCACTACAGGCACCATCAAAAGGTGGGTATACCTTATAGGTAACCTTTCTCCTTTGGTATCCTAATATATATACTCACACACACACCTACTCACCCACAATGTGGGATTTAATTCCCAAGAGCAACCACGTCACCACCATGCATGCACACTCACTTTTCATTCATTTAATCCATTTAATGCATGCATAGCCTTATAATTCATCCTATGGGCTACTTTTCATCAATCATTTCCAATCAAGCCCTATAGGATCCTATTATAGGCCAACAACCAACCATCTCACTCTTATTTATTATTACTATTATTATTATTATTATTATTATTATTATTATTATTATTATTATTATTATTATTATTATTATTATATATATATATATATATATATATATATATATATATATATATATATATATATATATATATATATATATATATATATATATATATATATATATATATATACTATTATATATTTCTATCTAATATTATATATATACCCACTTAAGTACGGGGTGTTACACTAACACCCCCTCTCAAACTTAAGTTGGTTCAAACAACAAGAGTTTGGAATACTGACGATGTTCATATGGAAGGAACGGCAAACTGTAATGCAGAAATGGCGCTTGATGGCACATGTGACGGAATTGAGAAGTAGAGTGTTGCGCAAGAAAGTAGTAGTGGCGCACTGTTGAGATCTCACCGTGAACGGTGGCGGGATCTCCTTATCCTGATCTGTGATCGGATCTCACCCCTGACTTGAGACATAGTCGATGATGGGATCTTACCCCAGTCTTGAGAATTGTCGATAATGGTGGGATATCATCCCTGAACTGAGAACTGGATGCTGATAACACCCCTCTCAAACTCACAATCGATAAACCAGAGTAAGTTGACGACCTAGATGTAGAAGCACAAAAAACGATCGATCAACCGGAGTGAGTTAATGATCACAATCGATCAACCGGAGTGAGTTGACGATCTGGATATAGAAGAACAAGAAACGATTGATCAACCGGAGTAAGTTGACGATCACAATCGATCAACCGGAGTGAGTTGACGATCTAGATGTAGAAGCAAAAGAACCTACAATAAAGTTGTTGTTATTGTTGTTGTTTTGTTTTGTTTTGTTTTGTTCTGTTTTGTTTTGTTTTTTTTTGTTTTTTTTTGTGGTAAACTTCTCAAAGTATGATACCATATTCTCAAAATCCAAAATAAAAATACCAATTATCTTTTAAAGGACTGATCTTTTGCTTTCTTCCCAAAATCTGAAAATGGCGCCAGCCCGTTCCCTATTTCTAATCCCCGAAATAGAAGGGATCACCAAAATCTGACGTGGTAGGGACGGCGGCAGGCAGAGGTTGAAGAAGATGATCGGAGGTCGACAACGGTGGTCGAGCTCGACGAGAGCAGCTCGACGGGGGATGAGGACTGACTTGCGATGGTGATGAGGATGGTCGGGATGACGACGGTGGCGATGTCGATGGTGAAGACCAGGGAAAAGGGCGATGAAGGGATGACGATGATCTGGCACGGACGGTGGTGGATCTTAGGTTGCAGAATGTGTACTTGAAGGCATGGATTGGGGATTTGAGAGAGGAGCATGGTAAATCTAGTAATGGAAGAAGGGAAGACGGAAAGGAAGTAAAGGAGTTGGGAAGAGGAGGATGCGGCCTCTTTGATGGGTTTGTTGTTGTTGTTTCCAGTGGGAGGATGTCGGAAGAGGTTGTAGTGATGGTGTCGCCGGAGTAGGGGATGGAAGTTGATGTTGTTGTTGATGATGGCGGCCAGGGTTTGGTAGAGGTAGTTGATGATGGCTAGGGTTTTGGATCTTGTTGTTTCATGACAGCTAGGGTTTTTAGGATTTTGTTGTTAGATGGTGGCTAGGGTTTTGGTGGAGATTAAGGTTTTGATCAAGATCAGGAGAGGAATGTCGGGAGGTGGAGTGATACTGATGAAGACGAGAACCATCCCACCTCGATGATGAGAATCAAATTAGTATACTCCTTATAGGACGATAGGCTCTGATACCATGTGAGGATTTGGGAAAGGAAAATATTCTTTTATTGATTGAATAAACTAAATATAATTGGCTCTTATATATAGGAGAGAATGGAAGACTAAACTGATACATAACCAATATGGGACTAAACCAATATCTAATCTAATATAATATCTAACATATATATATATATATATATATATATATATATATATATATATATATATATATATATATATATATATATGAGCGTTCTTCGGTTGCAAACGGGCCTGAACGGGTCGGTTTGCACGGACCCGTGCGAACTTCGGTCTGGACCGTTGGATCAAAGATCCAACGGTCTAGATTTTTTTTATAAAATCTTGCCTTAACCCGTCGTTGGCAAGAACGGGTTAAGGCAAAATTTTATTTAAAAAAATGACCTTAACCCGTTATTCCCAAGAACGGGTTAAGGCTATATTTTTTCATTTTCGTCGACATACAGTTCGTCTTCTTTCTTCTATCCCAACTCCAACGACGAACCCAAACCCAACGACGGAAAAAAAAACCCTAAAAATTTCTAGCTCCGACGATCGAAACCCTCGAACTCTCTCTTCTCTCCCCACTCCGAAGATCGAAACCCTCGAACTCCGATGATCGAAACCCTAGCTTCTCTTCCCTTCTTCGACATGAATTTGGAACCCTAGTTCTCTTCCAAAACCGTTTCCTTGGCTTGATTTCGACTTATTCCGTAAGGTATACACTATTTCTTTACCCCAATAATCTACATTTGTAATTTTTTGATTGAATTTGTGTGTAGTAATTTATTTAGAAATTTGGGAAAAAATTAAATGTGTTAGTAGATTTTAGATGTAGAATCGGGGAGACTCTCAAGTATATTCAATTGCCGAATTATGTTGCTTGCATTAGTAACTTGTAGAATTAGAATTGTATATACAAAATTAGTTAGAAACTTTTCAGTGCGGTTATGGTTGAAAACCCTGCGAACGACCGTAAAAAAATACGAAACTTTGCGAGTAGGTTTGTCTCACATAGTACAAGCCACACCAACTTGTAGAAGCGAGTTTCGACTCACGGTTCGAGAGATACGGCCGCGTATCGCTTTCGGTTGGAAAAAACCAAGTATAGCGGTGCACGAGCGTATATCGCAAACCGTGACACGAAACTCGCTTCTACAAGTTCAGCTAGCTTCCCCTACGTGAATCCGACCAAGTCGGTAAGTTTTATAATTTTCAGATGCCGTTTGCGCGGTTTTCTCAACTTCCTCGCTTTACAAGTTTTAGACTTAGAATTTTGTAAGTGCGGGTAGGTTAGAAAACCCTTCAAACGACCTCTAAAAAATACGAAACTTTGCAATTTGGTTGGTGTCACCCACGAGAAGCCAAACCAACTTGTAGAAGTGAGTTTCGACTCACGGTTCGAGAGATACGGCCGCGTACCGCTTACGGTTGGGAAAAAACCGTGTAAAGCGGTAGACGGCCGTATCTCGCGAACCGTGACTCGAAACTCGCCACTACAAATTCAGGTGGCTTGCCCTACGTGAATCCGACCAAGTCGGAAAGTTTTATAATTTTCGGGTGCCGTTTGCGCGGTTTTCTCAACTTCCTCGCAGTACAAGTTTTAGACTTAGAATTTTCTAAGTGCGAGTAGGTTAGAAAACCCTTCAAACGGCCTCCAAAAAATACGAAACTTTGCGGGCTGGTTGGTGTCACCTACAAGAAGTGACCCGAAGTTGTAGAAGTGAATTTTGACTCACGGTCCGAGAGATACGGCCGCGTATCGGTTTTGGTTGGAAAAAAACTATTATAAAGCGGTATACGGTCGTATCTAGCAAACCGTGAGTCGAAACTTGCTTCTACAAGTTCAGGTGGCTTGCCCTACGTGAATCCGGCCTAGTCGGAAAGTTTTAAAATTTTCGGGTGCCGTTTGCGCGGTTTTCTCAACTTATTCGCACTACAAGTTTTAAACTTAGAATTTTCTAAGTGCGGGTAGATTAGAAAACCCTTCAAACGGCCTCCAAAAAATACGAAACTTTGCGATTAGGTTGGTGTCACCTACGAGAAGCCAAAAGAACTTGTAGAAGTGAGTTTCGACTCACGGTTCGAGATATACGGTCGCGTATCGCTTTCGGTTGAAAAAAACTATTATAAAGCGGTATACGGTCGTATCTCGCAAACCGTGAGTCGAAACTCGCTTCTACAAGTTCGGGTGGCTTGCCCTATGTGAACCCGACCAATTGGGAAAGTTTTAAAATTTTTGGGTGCCGTTTGCGCGGTTTTCTCAACTTCCTCGCATTACAAGTTTTAGCCTTAGAATTTTCTAAGTGCGGGTAGCTTAGAAAACCCTTCAAACGGCCTTCAAAAAATACGAAACTTTGCTGTTTGGTTGGTGTCACCTACGAGAAGTGAACCGAAGTTGTAGAAGTGAATTTCGACTTACGGTCCGAGAGATACGGCCGCGTATCGGTTTTGCTTGGAAAAAAACTATTATAAAGCGGTATACGGTCGTATCTGGCAAACCGTGAGTCGAAACTCGCTTCTACAAGTTCGGGTGGCTTGCCCTACGTGAATCCGGCCTAGTCGGAATGATTTAAAATTTTCAGGTGCCGTTTGCGCGGTTTTCTCAACTTATTCGCACTACAAGTTTTAAACTTAGAATTTTCTAAGTGAGAGTAGATTAGAAAACCCTTCAAACGGCCTCCAAAAAATACGAAACTTTGCGCTTAGGTTGGTGTCCCCTATGAGAAGCCACCCGAACTTGTAGAAGTGATTTTCGACTCCAGATTCGAGAGATACGGCCGCGTATCGCTTTCGGTTGAAAAAAACTATTATAAAGCGGTATACGGTCGTATCTCGCAAACCGTGAGTCGAAACTCGCTTCTACAAGTTCGGGTGGCTTGCCCTACGTGAACCCGACCTAGACGGAAATTTTTAAAATTTTCGGATGCCGTTTGTGCGGTATTGCTCTATTTCCTCCCATTATAAGTTTTAGAATTAGAATTTTCTAAGTGCGGGCCGTTTATAAAACACTTCAAACCACCTCCAAAAAATACGAAACTTTTCTCCTTTTCAAGTTGTGGTGGCTTGCGCACTTATAAAAATACCAAATACAATGGTTTAGTACCCCTAACTATTCTCCTCTTCACAGTTTCTTAGGTATGGACAGTTTCGAAGGAAGTTCTGTTGCCGGGGATAAATTTGTTCGTACACAACAACTTGGCGAGTATCTTCCTCATGTTGACGAGCACCTAAAACCGAAGATTGGTATGACATTTTCTACCCTTGAGGATGCAGAAAAATTTTATTCATCATATTGCAAATGTGCGGGATTCGCTATGCGTAAGGGTGGAAATAAATATAAGGAAAACGACGTAGTGGATAAATCATACGTCTGTAATAAAGCTGGGGAGTCACCGAATAGCTATAATGAAACCAGACGAGGTACAACTTCTAGAACTGGTTGCAAAGCTTTCGTCCGTGTGAAAATAAACCCACATAGTACTTCACAAAGTAATTCGTGGATTATTTATTCGTTAAATAAAGCACACAATCACGAATTTACTTCACCCGGTAGACGTCACTTGCTACCTCGAAACCGTGAATTGACTAAGACAGATAAAAATGTAATTGGTCAACTTACCGAGGCTAATGTCCCTGTATGCAAACAAATGCTATTCTTTGAAGGTGCAAGTGGAGGTAATGAGAAAATTGGATTCACTGAAACCGATGTAAGAAATCTTAGGAGAGACGAGATGGAAGGTTTAAAAGGACACGACGGACAAATGCTACTTGAGGTTTTTGAATCGAAAAAGGCGACCGATCCCTTATTCTATTTTGATTACCAATGTGACCCCGAAGGGCGATTGACACATTGTGTCTGGGTGGACGGTATCGCCAGAAATAATTACAAAGTATTTGCGGATGTTCTCTGCTTTGACGCTACCTACAACACAAACCGATACGGGATGTTGTTCGTACCATTTGTTGGATTCAACCATCATTGGCAATCAATATTCCTAGGTTGTGGGTTCATCCCCAATGAGAAGACATCCTCATTTGAGTGGTTCTTTGAAAAGTGGCGTGCTGCAATGCCATATGATCCGATCAACATCGTGACAGATGAGGATCACGGGATAACTTCTGCAATTTCCAAAGTTTTCCCAATCACGTCACATAGATATTGCATTTGGCATATTTTGGATAAGCTACCGCATGAAGTTCGAATGTCGAATAACGTTGATGAGTTCAGGGATGCTTTGAAGACTATTATTTATACGGCGGAATTTAAAACAGAATTCGAACAGAAGTGGAAAAATTTGATCTCTCAGTACAAATTAGAAAATAACAAATGGTTGAAGGAAAAATTTGAGATCCGTGAAAAATGGGCCCCTGTGTACGCAAGAGACTCATTTTGGGGGGGCATGTTGAGTACCCAACGTAGTGAATCGCTACATTCATCCTTGAAGCACCATACTCATAAAAAGTACTCACTACATGAATTTGCTATCATCTTTGACCAACTCTTAGTAAAACAAAGACACGATGAACTTAAAGAAACACATCGTAATCGCGAGGAGCGGCCAAAATTGAAGACCGAGTGGGCATTGGAGTCACAAATGGCAGGAACATACACTTTGAAGATTTTCTACAAATTTCAAGAAGAAGTGGTCAAAAGCTTATTACTTAATGTGAGTTTAATTGCGAGTATGGATACACCGGATAGTGCAGCTTATTCTGTAACAGTTTGTGGAAATTCAGAACCGAGGAGGGTGATTTCTTATTGTAAAATCAGTAAAATTGCTAAATGCCCTTGTTCCATGTACTACTTCGTAGGCATTCCCTGCAAACATCTACTTGCAGTTATTCGGTTCACAGATCACACCGCACTACCCGAACAATATATTTGTAGGCGATGGACCAGGGATCAAATGAGGAGAAGCAGTATACCGGTTCCCAATAATATGGACGACAATTTTGCTTCGCATTATTGTGAACTGAGTATGTACTCAAGACATATAGTCGATCTTGGTTGTTCTTCAGAGCGAGGATACAAGTACATGCTCGACCACATGCTGAAGGGAATTGAAGGCTTTGCTAAGATTGAGTCAGTGAACAGCACACCACACGAAGGTAGCGCACAACCTGAGAGTGGTGGACAAGCACATGCACATGCACATGTAGGTGACCCTGTACAGTGCACCACAAAGGGGAGGCCTAAAGGGAAACGGTTGAAGTCGGTAAGAGAAGGTCAAAAAATGAAGAGGCCAAGACTTTGCAGGACATGTCTTCGTGTCGTAGGCCACGATTCACGGAATTGCCCAAAAAATTTAGCAAGGTATTATATCAGAGATTTGGTATTTGTTAATTGGACTCAAACTTTGTTATTTTGGTCAGTACTAACTCATTCTTCTTCCTTTTTTTAGTGGATCGGTGGGCAATGAAGAAGCTCCAAACGCTGTACAGAGTGATGATGACGAAGGCGAAGGTTCGTGCTAAGGGGGGCTTTAAGAAATTTATTAATATGTATGTCATATCAAAATTTCAAATTAATCACCGAATAATTGCCGAATTTTATATTGATTCGTGCAGATTTTTATGAATTTCGACTGGATTGTTAACTTTGTTTTTTTTTTTTCCTGGTATAGGTCCGGAATGAAACAAGTATAACGCGCCAAAATGGAAAGACGCAATACCGCGCTGAAAAATTGTGTTATTTTTGGATTGTATATATGTGTGGATAATTGCCGTATGCTTGTTTGGTACAAGTAAATTAATGATGTTTTTAATTATAATGTAATTTCTGTATGTCAGTTTATTTTGTGTATTTGTGAACAAAGATATGTTACTATGGATTTTGACCAGGCATTTTGGTTGTGAATGCTTATTGCTGTCGGAAAATATGAAATTGGTAGATGTGTACAATTTGGGGAACTCGTTCTGTTTGTGAATTTTGTGTTAACGAAAATTGTCTGCATGCCATGTGAACAGATTTTTTATTTGTGTTGGAGATTGTGTATTTTGTGCATAACCAATACTTCACATGTAAGTTCGGCCAATATCTCTTTTCTTAACCCGTTCTTGGCGTTAACGTTTTAATACAATCTAACCCGATATCATAAATAACGGGTTAAGGAGATAGATATTGGCAGTACTTTGGTTCAATACTTCACATATAGGGGTTTTAGTTCGGCCAATATCTCTCTACTTAACCCGTTCTTGGCGTTAACGGTTTAATACAATCTAACCCGTTATCAGAAATAACGGGTTAAGGAGATAGATATTGGCAGTACTTTAGTTCAATACTTCACATATAGGGGCTTTAGTTCGGCCAATATCTCTCTACTTAACCCGTTCTTGGCGTTAACGGTTTAATACAATCTAACCCGTTATCAGAAATAACGGGTTAAGGAGATAGATATTGACAGTACTTTAGTTCAATACTTCACATATAGGGGTTTTAGTTCGGCCAATATCTCTCTACTTAACCCGTTCTTGGCGTTAACGGTTTAATACAATCTAACCCGTTATCAGAAATAACGGACTAAGGAGATAGATATTGGCAGTACTTTGGTTCAATACTTCACATATAGGGGTTTTAGCTCGGCCAATATCTCTCTACTTAATCCGTTGTTGACGTTAACGGTTTATTTAACCTAACCCGTTATCAGCAATAACGGGTTAAAGAGATAGATATTCGCAGTACTTTGGTTCCAACACTTTCACATATAGTGGCTGAAGCTCGGCCAATATCTCTCCACTTAGCCCGTTATTGGGAATAACGGGTTAGGTTAAGAATTCCTTACATTGCTTTCAACTTCGTGCTATCTTCTTGCCCTGATACATATACATATTTGTGCATTCTCCGCTTAAAAATATTATCAGATTAACTTTAACGGGTGTTGGACATATTTTCGTTTGTTGATACATATACAAGATATTGCATTCACAACAAGCCATTTGCAAAACAAAATTTATTCATATAAAGGAATATTACAAACTGGCACTAACATAATGTTTGAAGAAACAGAAAATTGACACGCGATATTAATTTAGTACACAAGTGCATGCTCGCTTTCTTCTCGGAAGTGGAAGGAAGGACTGTTGACTCTGCCTTTTTTTGATTGCATAAGTAGCCAGTTATACCCCCTGCATACAGTTTCGTTCTCTACTGTTATACAGAATGTAAAAATCCTCGGCTTCCTTCGAAACTTAGTAGTAGTGGGTGTAACCGTATATTAAAGGTACTTAACGACTTCTTGACACGCACTCCTCATATTCGTACCATTTGTGGTACGATTGTGAGGTGTGCATGCCAAGAAGTCGAAAAGTACCATGAATACACCGTGACACCCACCACTACTCCGTCCGACGAAAGCCGAGAATTTCTACATTCTGTGTAACAATAGAGAACGAATGTGTATGAAAGGCGTACAGTTGCTACATATGCAAACACACCTGTTCTTGCTAAAAAAATAGAAGATTAAGGAAAACACTGTGGGAAAAAAGGGCAGAGCTAGCGGCCCTCCCTACCGCTTGAGAGAAACCGAGCATGCACTTGTACACTGAAACAAGTCTCTCTTCTCCTACAACTCCATACACAAGAACAATTGTAGGCGACCATCCTTGAACTCAAGAGGTCTTGAATGCATAAATAGCCAGTTGCACCCCCTGCATACAAGACCCGTTCTCTACTGTTATACAGAATGTAAGAATCCTCTGCTTCGTCGGCCGGAGTAGTAGTGGGTGTAACCGTATATTAAAGGTACTTAACGACTTCTTGACACGCACTCCTCATATTCGTACTATTTGTGGTACGATTGTGAGGTGTGCATGCCAAGAAGTCGAAAAGTACCATGAATACACCGTGATACCCACCACTACTTCGTCCGACGAAAGCAGAGAATTCTTACATTCTGTGTAACAATAGAGAACGAATGTGTATGAAAGGCGTACAAATGCTACTTATGCTAACACATATAAAAGCTAAAAAAAATAGAAGACTAATAGAAACACTGTGGAAAAATGGGTTGAGCCGGCAGCCCTTCTCTAATCTTGCCATTCTTCATACACAAGCACAATTGTAGGGGTCTTGAAGAGAAGAAGAGAACATTGATTACACCTCAATTTTCTTCTACAACTTCAGCTTTGTCTTCCCTATTGGGAAGAAAAGAGGGGTCTTGAAGAGAAGAGGAGAACATTAATTACACCTGGTTTCAAACAGGTAGAAGAGAAGAGGAGACCACTTATGAAGAATGAGGAGACTCCATTTGAGTTCTCCTGAAGAGAAGGAGAGGAGACTCCTTCTTGAAGTGAAGAAGATCAAAGGTCCCTCATATAGGCTAGAAAATTCAGTGGGGAGCATGATAGGACCAAAGAATGTAGAAAGGGCTGTTTCTAAATAGAGAAGGGATAAGCACAAAACGGAATGGACAAGGATGGATTAAACATAAAGAAAAGTTCACAAGATGAAATTAGCAGTTAGTCAACCATGTTATGAGCCAATTTTCGGAAAGGAGCAGCAAGGAAAACAATTGTCCCCACCAAATTGATACACATCTCAACTTGTACAGTGTCTGTAAAATTCATAACACTTAACCCGTTCTTGGCGACAACGGGTTAAGTGTACTTAACCCGTTGTCGCCAAGAACGGGTTAAGTGTTATTGGTTTCTGCCAGAGTACTTTAACTTAACACGTTAATGATGATAACAGGTTAGGTACTTGTACCCGTCATCGCCAGTAACAGGTTAGGTGTAGCTAAATCATTTATACTCATAATTTTTAAATCGCATGTAAAAAAAATGTTACCAATGTGGAGGTAATAGGTAATAAGTTAATATTTGTAATAGGTATAGGTAATCATTTATGATAAACTACAAATATTAAATACGTTAATATTTGTAGCTTGGAGGTAATAGGTAATAAGTTACCAATGTGGAGTTTATAGATATTTAAGTTCTATCATTAATCACATACGCCTCTCCACTCTTTACGTACATTTCCTTCTGAACTCTACAAAATAGACAGTCATATGTATGTGGTTTGTTTTTTTATATTTTTTTTTAATTTCTTGGCTAGCCACGTAACTAACCAATATAAAATTGATCACATCAAACGGATATTAAAATTAACACAAATTTATTTGTATTTTGGTTCATAAAAAACAATATAAAAAATATTGTAGGTTAGGGTTAGGGTTAGTCTAGGGTTAGTAGGGTTACAGTTAGGGTTAGGGTTAGGGTTGGAGTATCCACTTCTTTTCTCTTCGTAGCAGACACTTTAATAATACGAAAAACCTAAAGTGCATATACAAAAGTAGATCGCCACATGTAACCTATATATTGGCTACATCCACCTGTATATCCCCAAATGTAGAGTCTCCACTCATTTGGCTTTTAATAGTGTCTGCTTTGAGATTGAGTTCTACTTGTTTAGCTTGTTGTGGGGGAAAAACCACATGTAGATCCCACATGTACCCTATATGAGGGAAAAACCACATGTAGATCCCACATGTACCCTATACAGGGGACAAAACCACATGTAGATTCCACATGTAGTCTTTATGGGGGAAAAACCAAATGTAGATCCCCACATGTAGTCTATGTATGGGAAAAACCATATGTAGATTCCCGAACGTGTGTACATAAGGAATGCACTTATTGTGAAAGGACTGATAAGAATCATTTTAGGCTGTCTTGCTGGCCCTCATTCTAATTTGCGGTGCTGAGATCCCTAATGGAAAGGCCTAACCAGATGCGTCACGTGATCCGCATCTCGTCATCAGATGAGATTAATTGGCTATCAAGAACTGGATCTGTACATGGGATCCGAATTTCCAAAGTTTTAAATAGTGTCTGCGATAATAGTAGGCGGGTGCTGAGTTATGCTTGTTTAGCTTGGTGCTTTTTCCCACTTAGGTGTATGTTCAAATTTTTCTGGGTTGTGGTGGTCACTTGGCTTAGATGACAACACCACTTCTTGTGTGAAGACCACATGTAGATTCCCACATGTAGTCTATATGGGGAAAAACCACATGTAGAATCTCACATGTAGCTTATACAGGCAAAAAACCATATGTAGATCCCACATGTAGCCCATATGGGAGAAAAACCACATGTAGATCCCCACATCCACGTACAGAAAGACCAATAACGGGTTCGGAACAACTGTAATGATGAGGGTATTCCTAATGGAAAAGCCCCTCTGTGTTATTAGTGCGCAGTGCCACCAGATCTAATATGGATGGCTAACAAAAACTGGATCGGATCACATTTGTCAGCACGAGTTCACATGTAGTAGTACAATAAAGACATGTGGGAGTAGATATATTTGATTGACTGATGGATCGATGGATTCATTAGTGTGGGAATTTAGAATGGCCTGTTAATGTACTACAAGTTAACGACTCGTGCCACAAATTAAGATACTTGCCATGTTTAACATGTGGTTCCACATGTTGCGAAGTCAAATATAGATGTGGGGATCCACAAATATGAACCGAATTAACAAAAACAAAACACATGCACTCAGCAATAACCCTATCTTAACCTAACCCTAACCCTAACCCGACACTAACCCTACCTTAACCTAACCTTAACCCTCGGTACCAAAAAACGACTTCATCAAATTTTTTTACCTTCACAAAACTTATTATGGTAACAAATTTAGAGTGGTTAGCTATGGGAGAATAAATGGAAATTAATAAAAATAATAAACAATTTATGGGCATATTAATGTCACCTTACACAGTTCAGGAGACAGTTCTCGCAAAGAGTGAGGAGAAATTTTTAGAAAACCCAAAATTTATTCAACACCTTAAACTGTTATTCACGAGAACGGGTTAAGTAACCTTTACCCGTTATTCCCAAGAACGGGTTAAGTACTTCGATTTTTGGCAGTATAATTTGAAAACTTGGATAGGGCCCTGGCAATAACACTCTACATAACCCGTTCTTGCAAAGGACGGGTTAAGTTAAGTTAATACGTTACCATCAAGAACGGGTTAAGTACAGTGATATTGGCAGTACTTTGATCTGTAGGAATTAAATGTCTGCCAATATCGCTATACCTAAGCCGTTGTCGTGAAGAACGGGTTAAGGCAATATAACCCATTGTTAGAAGTGACGGGTTAAGTAGATCCATATTAGCAGAACTATACCAAGACTTGGTCTGTATGCTTCCAAACCACTGTCAATATTTCTCTACCTTACCCGTCCTTCCTGATAACGGGTTAAGCTAATTAACCCGTTATCGTGAATAACGGGTTAAGAATATACATTTGTGCAGCAATTAAGTTCTTGTTTTGGGTGGTGTACATTTTTCCTGATACAGAAACGACTTCATCAAATGTTCTTCACAAATTCACAAATCAACGCGCAGCACAGTAAATAATACAACAGCTATCTTCAGAAGAAAGTTGACGGCGTACAAATGTCCAATAACGACCAACCACTTAATTACTTTAAATAAATTTAATATTCAAAAATTTACATATCAGGTTACACATGGTCAAAAGACTATTAATTACAAATGAAGGCGTTCTCGACTTTGGCTTGCATACCACGCCCCAAAATTCACCTACAACAGTTTATCAACGTAGAAACAAACAATACGTTAGTTACTGCAGCAACAAAATCACCAACCAAAAGATACGCTATTACAGAGTTTTATAGATTACCGTCTACGGCCATCCCGCTTGCGACCGCTTGGTGTGAATTGATTGGGAGGTTGCCGTGTCCTTTTAGGATTTCGCCGTGCGCCTTGTTTTTGGGGAGAATCACAATCATCCGACGACTGTTCCTCGTCAGTCCCTTCGGGATTTGGCTCTTCTCGTGCTTGTTGTCGCTCGCGGATTAGAATTCCCCTACTAACAGTTTGTTTTCGCCTCTTACTTATTGGCGGCACGTTGGCGCTCAAATAGGCCTCAACCTGTGGACCTTCACCCGCGTCCTCCAGAGTACGACGGCACGGGGCTAACATCTCCCGGATTACCGTTTTGAAGCTGTCGGGTATCCTAGTCTTCAGGACGCGAGCAGCTGTTCGGAAAACCTCCCATGCGTTTTCAATCTACAGTTGGTGAAAAATTCCAATTTAAACATCATTCAAAATTAGTGTACATCAATTAAACACAGTACATGCGTACAAACTATATAAAATTTGACTGACCGCTTTTCGATGTGCCTCAGCCCTTGGTTGGTACATCGGCTGGGAGGAGGAATATGCTGGAGGTGGATCTACCTGGGTGGGGGGAATCGGAAGTTGCACCCCAGATGGTACGGCGGCCGTTGGAGAAACGAACAACCGGGTTATTCGCTTGTACCACATCATGTATGCCTGCTGGAGGGAGCCATCGTATGGAATCGCGACATACATCAAATTCGGTGTCATTTGACGCCGCATGGTGTTCCAGTTGGCTACATGATAACGATGAAAATCAGCCCAATCGAAGTTGGGCATCCGTCCCGTTCCCCTGACCTCGTGTAACTTTTTATCATAAGACCTGACATCGGGAATCTTTTGTTGATATCCGAATTGGCGCAGGACCTTGTCAGGATACTGGAACTCCACAACCGAAAAGTTCACAAGAGGTGCAGCCGTCAACCAAAGGGATCTGTCTAGGCAGACTGGAGGAACGCGTTGCAACCTATCGGCCGAGTACGGTTCCCAGTTGACGAACTCGTCCCGCAGGTTGTCCAACTCATCTCTGTAGTAGGTCAGCGATTGGCGTGGGTTATCGACCCACGTGTGTCGGCCGGCCCAATATGCTCCTAAAGAAGGTAACAACTCTGCTGCCCCCGGGTCGGCTAAAAATTCCGGTGTAGGCTTAATAATACGGGGACGTCCGATGTGGATGCGTTCCCAACTCCATATCTGCATCAGCACCATGGGGCCACCCATCTGTACGCCACCTAAAGAACATGTGTACAAATTCCTGTATAGTAGCGCCAGTGCTGCACTCCCCCAACTTAAGCGACCCGCATACCGGAAATCTTCCAACAACCGTAGGTACATCAGCGGCACGGTTGATCTGGATGAGTTCGGGAAGAGAAGTTCCCCTATCAAACTAAAAATGTATGCACGTGCATAGTATGTCAGGTCATCCTCACCCGACTCGGGGTTCAAATATTCCTCCTCGAACTGAAATTTTAACCAGGTGATGTAAAGTGATTTACCCTTGAAAGCGTCATCCATCACCTCTTGCTCTGCTTTAAGTTTCGCAGCTTCTATATGTTCATTCAATACATCTTCATCAGAATCTGCGGGGGCATTTTTGCGGATATTTTTTTCGGCGGCCTCTTGCATTTGGAGAACTACCAACTGCAGGTCGATACCGAGTAAGTCCCGAACAACTTCAACTCGATCGAAGTCCATGTTCCCCGTCACGGCAAACCCATCGACTGGTAGTCCTGTTATCATTGCCACATCCTGTAGGGTCACAGTCATCTCACCCACAGGCAGGTGGAATGTGTGGGTCTCCGGCCTCCATCGCTCGACTAGAGCTGTAAGGAGTGGCCGATCTAGCTTCACAGAGTGAATGAATCTTGCTCCGTAGAAACCGGCATCTACCACATACGGCGTGATACGGTCATTCCAAGGAAGAACTGTGTGCTTCCGGAAATTTAATTTTTTATCGGACCCATTCCACACGGCTTCCGATCGGTGTTTGGGTTGCAGGGTGAGTATGCTTGTGTCCACGGGTCCGGGTGATGTAACCGAGAACGACGGACCTGCCTCAGCCGATGTGGATTGACGGCCACCAACCTGCACGAATAAATATAACAAATGTTATTGTTGAGATAATGTTACATGTTTGTATTTAAAACCTATAATAGTAATCGATCTTACCTCAGTAGTTGGTGCGCCACTAGTGTTACCGGACTCGATTCTCGGTTTCCTGGTTCTAGCCATTTAGCTACCTGACAAAAAAATTAAAATATTGTTGATAAAGATGACAACAAAACAAACATACCGAGATTATACTGAAAAATGCACGAACGAAAACAAATAAATCTATAAAACTTTCGTAAATAGGTCGGATTCACGTAGGGCAAGCGACACCAACTTGTACAAGTGAGTTTCGACTCATGGTTTGCGAGATACGACCGTATACCGCTTTATTAGGTTTTTTTCCAACCTTCAACCGATACGCGGCCGTATGTCTCGGACCGTGAGTCGAAATTCACTTCTACAACTTCGGGTCACTTCTCATAGGGAACACCTTACAACTCGCCAAGTTTCGTATTTTTTGGATATGGTTCGTATCACTTTCTAATCGGCCCGTTTTAAAAAAATTCTAAGTCAAAAACTTCTCACTTGAGGAATTGACGCAATACCGCGCAAACGGCATCCGAAAATTTTAAAACTTTCTGTCTAGGTGGAATTCATGTAGGGCAAGCCACCCGAACTTGTAGAAGCGAGTTTCGAGTCACGGTTCGCGAGATACGGCCGTCTACCGCTTTACTTGGTTTTTTCCCAACCATAAGCGATACGCGACCGTATCTCACGAACCGTGAGTCAAAACTCAATTCTACAAGATGGTTTGGCTTCTCGTGGGTGACACCAACCAAATCGCAAAGTTTCGTATTTTTTGGAGGTCGTTTGAAGGGTTTTCTAACCTACCCGCACTTACAAAATTCTAAGTCTAAAACTTCTCATTTGAGGAAGTTGAGAAAACTGCACAAACGGCATCCAAAAATTTTAAAACTTTCCGAGTTGGTCGGATTCACGTAGGGCAAGCCACCCGAACTTGTAGAAGCGAGTTTCGAGTCACAGTTTGCGAGATACGGCCGTCTATCGCTTTACTAGGTTTTTTCCCAACCGTAAGCGATATGCGGCCGTATCTCACGAACCGTGAGTCGAAACTCACTTTTACAAGTTGGTTTGGCTTCTCGTAGGTGACACCAACCAAATAGCAAAGTTTCGTATTTTTTGGAGGCCGTTTGAAGGGTTTTCTAAGCTACCCGCACTTAGAAAATTCTAAGGCTAAAACTTGTAATGCGAGAAAGTTGAGAAAACCACACAAACGGCATCCAAAAATTTTAAAACTTTCAGAGTTGGTCGGGTTCACGTAGGGCAAGCCACCCGAACTTGTAGAAGCGAGTTTCGACTCACGGTTTGCGAGATACGATCGTATACCGCTTTATAATAGTTTTTTTCAACCGAAAGCGATACGCGACCGTATCTCTCGAACCGTGAGTCGAAACTCACCTCTACAAGTTCGTTTGGCTTCTCGTAGGTGACACCAACCAATTTACAAAGTTTCGTATTTTTTAGAGGCCGTTTGAAGGGTTTTCTAATCTACCCGCACTTAGAAAATTCTAAGTCTAAAACTTGTAGTGCAAGAAAGTTGAGAAAACCGCGCAAATGGCACCCGAAAATTATAAATCTTTCCGACTAGGTCGGATTCACGTAGGGCAAGCCACCCGAACTTGTAGAAGCGAGTTTCAACTCACGGTTCGGAAGATACGGCCGTGTACCGGCTTTAGTTTTTTTTTCCAACCAAAACCGATACGCGGCCGTATCTCTCCGACCGTGAGTCGAAATTCACTTCTACAACTTTGGGTCACTTCTCGTACGTGTCACCAACCAAATCGCAAAGTTTCGTATTTTTTGGAGGCCGTTTGGAGGGTTTTCTAATCTACCCGCACTTAAAAAATTCTAAGTCTAAAACTTATAATGCGAGGAAGTTGAGAAAACCGCACAAACGGCATCTGAAAATTTTAAAACTTTCATAGTTGGTCAGGTTCACGTAGGGCAAGCCACCCGAACTTGTAGAAGCGAGTTTCGACTCACGGTTTGCGAGATACGACCATATACCGCTTTATAATAGTTTTTTCAACCGAAAGCGATACGCGACCGTATCTCTTGAACCGTGAGTCGAAACTCACTTCTACAAGTTCGGGTGGCTTCTCCTTGGGGACACCAACCAGCCCGCAAAGTTTCGTATTTTTGGGAGGTCGTTCGAAGGGTTTTCTAATCTAATCTAACCGCACTTACAAAATTCTAAGTCAAAAATTCACATGCAGGGAAGTTGAGAAAACTGCACAAACGGCATCCGAAAATTTTAAAATTTTCTGACTTGGTCGAATTCACGTAGGGCAAGCCACCCGAACTTGTAGAAGCGAGTTTCGAGTCACGGTTTGCGATATATGGCCGTGCACCGCTATACTTGGTTTTTTCCAACCGAAAGCAATACGCGGCCGTAACTCTCGAACCGTAAGTCGAAACTCGCTTCTACAAGTGGGTTTGGCTTGTACTACGTGAGACGAACCTACTCGGAAAGTTTCGTATTTTTTTACGGTCGTTCGCAGGGTTTTCAACCATAACCGCACTGAAAAGTTTATAACTAATTTCGTATATACAATTCTAATTCTACTAGTTACTAATGCAAGCAACGTAATTCGGCAATTGAATATACTTAAGGTCAACCCGAATCTACATCCAAAATCTACTAACGCATTTAAATTTTTTCCCAATTTCTAAATAAATTACTAAACACAAATTCAAAAAAAAATACAAATGTAGATTATTGGGTTAAAGAAATAGTGTATACCTTACGGAATAGGTCGAAATCAAGCCAAGCAATGGGTTTTGGAAGAGAACTAGGGTTCCGATTTCGTACCGAAGAGGGGAAGAGAATCTAGGGTTTCGATCGTCGGAGTTCGAGGGTTTCGATCTTCGGAGTTGGGAGAGAAGAGGGAGTTCGAGGGTTTCGACCGTCGGAGCTAGGGTTTTTTAGGGTTTTTTTCCGTCGTTTGGGTTTGGGTTCGTCGAAGAAAGAAGAAGAGAGCGGAAGAAGAAGACGAACTGTATGTCAACGAAAATGAAAAAAGATAGCCTTAACCCGTTCTTGGGAAGGACGGGTTAAGGCCATTTTTTTAATAAAATTTTGCTTAACCCGTTCTTTCCAACGACGAGTTAAGGCAAGATTTTATTAAAAAAATCTGGATGATCGAGGTTCGCACGGGTCCGTGCGAACCGACCCGTTCCGGCCCGTTTGCAACCGAAGAACGCTCTATATATATATATATATATATATAAGTGGGATATGGCAGGATACTCTTTATGGGTAATAAACTTGTGAGTGTGAAATGAGGCCGTTTCTAGGAGAATGAAGAGATGCTACATTCTCCAAGTTCACTCACAATTAACCAGGGTTGTTCAAGGCCAAAATGAACACAACAAGAGAACCTAGTTCTATGAGGAGATGAAACTGTGTGATAGTTATTATCTAGGTTCACATCAAAGCCCAGGTAGTTCAAGACATCATGTTCACTACTTGGTCAAGTGAATCTGATGGCTACTCACTAAGGGTGGTTCAAAGTTGAAAAATTACTACCATTCCTGATACAGTTATTTTCCGATTGTACTCTCAGAGTCTTTTCTGTCATGTCTTTTTCTGTCATGTCTTTTTCTGTCGTGTCTGGATTACATGGTCTGGTCATTTCCATTCATGTGGGAGATTGTTGGAAATAGTTTTGGCATATTTTCCGGGCTGGATTCCGGTGCGCTCTGGCCACCGGCGGCACCGCAAAATTGATTGGATTACGTTCCTCTCGTCGAGTACTATTCCGTAATGTACTCACTTGCCAAAAATGGTTTTCGTATGGATGAGAAATATAGGTCCAAAGTTGGGTACTCGAAATGTACTAACTTGGGCAGTTGGAATGGATAGTCCCACATCAGAAGATGGGAAATATTTTCTCTAGTATATAAGCTAAAGAAATGGACTAAAGGGCGCAGCCCTGGGGTTACCACTAATGTGTACTGGAGAGAGGACCTAGCCAAAATAACAAACCCACATGCGCGCGCACGCGCCCGGCCCGGCCCCGGTCCCGGCTCGGCTCGGTTTGGTCGGGTCTGGTCTGGTCTGACTGGTTTGGTTTGGCTTGGCTTGGCTCTGGCCTATATTTTTTTGCCCCGCTCCAAAATTTTCCCCAGTTACTGTTGAGGCTTTTTAAATTCTGAAACTGGTACCATTACTCTATAACAGCAGAGTAATGGCTCACCAGTTACATTTTTGAACTATTACTCTACTGTTACAGAGTAATGGAACCTTCAGTTACTCCACTTCTCTTATAAGACCAGTAATTTTTATCTGCCAGTACACAGAGTTTTAAACATTCCGAATCTCCTTCTTCTTCTTTTTCTTCCTCCTCTGAGTCAGAGTCTGAGAGTAGAGCACAGCTACTGGTTCGCTGAGATCCCTGAAGCTAGGGTGTTGCTCTTTAGGGAAAAGAAATAAAGTTGTATCCTGAGAGGCAATTCGTTAACCACCGTCACACTACAGAGTGCATTTTCCTTTAAGGACATAGATCTTAATCTCGACTCTGTATTAAAGTATCTGTTTTGTTCATTTATTTCCTGAAATTGTATTTCTTCACAAATATTGTTAGCATTTTCCTATTTTATGAAATTCAAGTTCTAACAATCTTAAAGAAAAATTTTTCCTCTAGTCAACAGTTTTTGTAAAGATTATTTACAGGTACTGTTATCATTTCGGAAAAACAAAACAACTAAAAATTCTATTTAAACTATTTCAGAACATGGAAAACACACAAAACGATAATGTCAGTGGACTTATCAGTGCACAAACACCAGTGACCCAAAATGTGACTGCATAATCGGTTGCGGCACAAACGGTCGTTCTACCCACACATATAACTATGGGAGAAAAACCAGAAAAGTTTAGTGGAAATGGATTCAAGAAGTGACAAGGGAAGATGTAGTTCTACCTGACAACCTTGAAGCTCGACAGGTTTCTCACTGAAACTGCCCCTATGCTGGCACCTATGGATGCGCACTCTGTTGCTGCGGTTGATGCATGGACTCAGGGTGATTATCTCTGCAGTAACTACATCCTGAACGACTTGGTAGACCCACTCTACAATGTCTACTGTGTCTTCAAGACTTCCAAACTTCTGTGAGGGTCTTTGGAGAAGAAGTACAAAACAGAAGACACCTGCTCTAAGAAGTTTCTAGTTGGCAAATTTCTGAACTACAAGATGGTTGATTCCAAGAAAGTTATGAGTCAAATTCAGGAACTGCAGGTGATAATACACGAAATCACTACAAAGAACATGACGTTGTGTGAACCATTCCAGGTTGCAGCGTTCATTGAGAAACTTCCACCTGGATGGAAGGAATTTAAGAACTACCTCAAGCACAAGAGAAAGGAGATGTCTCTTGAAGACCTGATAGTCAGGTTGCAGATTGAAGAAGAAAATCGCAAGGCTGGTAGGTCCTATGGAAATCAGTCAATAGAAAAGGCCAACATGGTGGAACACGAACAGAAGGGCAAAAAGAGGAAGTTCTTGCCACAGGCCTCGAACAAAAAAACCTACCGCAAAAAGGTTTGCTGGAAAATGCCACAAGTGTTGTAAGCTGGGGCACAAAAATTCTGACTGCCACAGCAAGGACAACAACCGTGCTGGAACTGGGCAGGCAAAAGGGAATGACAAATCTCATGCACACGTAGCTGAGAACTTGTCCACTAGTCTCTCTGACTTGGATCTCTGTGCTATTGTATCGGAGGTAAATCTGGTGGGGAGCAATTCTCGTGAGTGGTGGTACGATATTCGGGCCACCAAGCACATCTGCTCGGATAAGGAGATGTTCACTTCATACCAGAAGTGCAACAAGAATGAACAGTTATTCATGGGGAATTCTTCCACCTCCAAAATTGCAGGAACAGGGAAGATAGTGCTGAAGATGACTTCAGGCAAGCAACTAACACTCACCAATGTGTTACACGTTCCAAATATTAGAAAGAACCTGGTCTCGGGATCTTTGCTAAGCAAGAATGGATTTAAGGTTGTTGCTTCTGATAATTTTGTACTTTCTAAGAATGGGGTGTACTTGGGAAAAGAGTATGTAAAGGATGGACTGTTCAAATTCAATGTAATGACAGTCATCCCAAAATCTATTGTTCCTGTTGTTCCCAAAATTAATGAAATTAATCATATTGCTTATTGTTGAGTCTTCTTCTTTTTGGTATGAAAGACTAGGCCATATTAATTTCAATTCTCTGCGTAGATTAATTAACATGAATTTACTACCAAAATTTAAGGTAGGCAACTGCGCAAAATGTGAAGTTTGCACAGAGGCCAAACTCACTAAAACTCCATTCCGTTTTGTAGAAAGAAACACTGAAACTCTAGGTCTAATTCACACGGATCTGTATGAATTGAAATACGTGCAGACCAGAGGCGGCAAAAAGTATTTTGTGACATTCATAGACGATTGCAAAAAGTTCTGTTATGTATACTTGTTACATAGCAAAAATGAGGCCTTGGATAAATTCAAGGAATATAAGATTAAGGTTGAGAATGAACTTGGAAAAATGATTAAAATCGTTAGGAGTGATAGAGTAGGGGAATATGATGCACTATTTAATATGTTCTGCTCTGAATATGGAATAGTTCATCAGAAAACTGCTCCTTACTCACCTGAATCAAACGGTATTGCCGAGCGCAAGAACCGAACTCTAAAGGAGATGATGAATGCCTTGTTGATGAATTCTGGGTTACCCCAAAACATGTGGGGAGAAGCGTTGCTGACTGCCAACTATATTCTCAATAAAATACCTCACAAGAAAACTGGTAAGAGACTATACGAACTGTGGAAAGGCAATGTACCTTCCTATAAATACCTCAAAGTGTGGGGGAGTCTAGAAAAAGTGACAGTACCTAATCCAAAACAGGTCACAATAAGACCTAAGACCATTGATTGCATATTCATAGGCTATGCACACAACATTAGTGCATATCGGTTCTTGATATATAAATTAGATATACCGGACATCCATGTGAATACAATAATAGAATCATGGAATACTTCCTTTTTTGAACACGTGTTTTCGTGCAAGGATGCTATGTATCCCAAACGTACACGTGAACAAGGAAATGCAAGCACCTCAGTTGATGAACCAAGACATGATAATGATGAGCCCAGACGAAGTAAACGGGCTAAAACATCAAAGATTTGGTCCTGACTTTGTAACAGCCTTTCTGTTAGAGAATGAGCCCAGAAAATTCAAGGAAGCCATGTCTACGCCTGATGATCCTATGTGGAAGGAAGCAATAAAAAGTGAAATAGACTCTATTATGCAAAATCATACATGAGAGTCGGTCGATTTGCCTTCTGGGTGTAAAGCTTTAGGAAGCAAATGGATTTTCAAGCAAAAATTGAAACCAAATGGTTCAATAGAGAAACATAAGGAGAGACTTGTGGTACAAGGATTTAGGCAAAAGGAAGGCCTAGACTTCTTTGATACTTATTCTCCAGTCACAAGAATAACTTTCATAAGAATGCTGATAGCAATTGCAGTTCTACGTAACCTCGAAATACATCAGATGGATGTCAAAACCGCATTTCTAAGTAGGGATTTAGAAGAGGAAATATACATGAAACAACCTGAGGGTTACGTAGTTCCTGGACAGGAAAACAAGGTGTGCAGGCTTGTAAAATCCTTGTACGGACTGAAACAAGCTCCAAAGCAGTGGCATGCAAAATTTGACAATGTTATGATGTCAAATGGTTTCAAAATAAATGAATGTGATAAGTATATCTACATCAAAGATACTCAAAATAGATACATTCTGGTGTGTCTGTATGTAGATGACATGCTCGCTATAATGAGCATTATCAAACAAACTAAGAATATGCTTAGTGGCAAGTTTGATATGAAAGATTTAGGAGTTGCAGATGTCATACTAGGAATCAAAGTTTCAGGACATCTGAGGGAATTACTCTATCTCAAGCTCATTACGCTGAGAAAGTACTTGAAAGATTCAAGAATTACTCAAATGAGACTGCCAAACTCCTGTGGATCCCAGTCTTCACTTGTTGAAAAATATGGGTGACAGTATATCACAATTGGAATATGCATGTGTAATCGGTAGTCCAATGTACTTAACAAATTGTACAAGTCCGAACTTGGCACATTCAGTAAATGTTCTGATCCGCTACACAAGTAATCCAGGACGAAGTCACTGGAAAGGAATAACTAGAGTATTGAACTACTTGCGACATACTCAGAGTTATGGGCTGCATTACACCAGATATCCAGCAGTACTAGAAGGCTACAGTGATGCCAACTGGATATCGGACTCCAAGAACTCGAAATCCACAAGTGGGTATGTCTTCACTCTTGGTGGTGCAGCTGTGTCATGGAAATCCTCTAACGTTACTGGCCAGATCCACCATGGAATCTGAGTTTATTGCTTTAGACAAAGCGGCAGAGGAAGCAGAGTGACTTCGAAACTTTTTAGAGGATATTCTCATGTGGGAAAAACTAGTGCCTGCTATATGTGTACACTGTGACAGCCAATCGGCTATAGCAAGAGCGCTGAGTTGTATGTATAATGGTATGTCTCGTCATATCAGAAGGTGACACAAAACCTGTAACGCCCCGGATCCCCGTTACCGGACATCCATGATGCAACCAGAATCTTTGCCTTCAAATACATCTCAACACAGTAATAATACGGAAATTTAAAAACTTTTTATTGCCAAATAAAATCATTACATCATTGATTACAACCAATATCTTGTTCTTGAACAAGAATACAAATTACATTAACTCATTACATCTTATTACAAAATATTTACCAACTCCTCTTGTAAAGCTATCAGCTGTCTTCCGGAATGGTAATCAAATGATCACCGTCAAAGCCCCGCTGAGTAGTCAATCTGCTTCCCTAGGGCTTGCTCCTCAGCTTGAGTCTTCTGCTGCGCAACTCTGATACTTCTGCACCTGCTCGAAAAGTAGGACCAGTACCTAAAATGTGGGGAACGTCAGTACTTTGACTGACGCAATGCTGATAAGAAACAGTGATCTCCAAACTGGCAATCACAAACCATTTTGAATGGAAAAAGAAACATGCATCCTAATTCCCTAGTGTTCGTATATGCCATGATTCTACAGCTAGATGCATCAATCACATGCCTACTGCTAATGCAAGCAAGACTTTGGAGAACACATGCATCCCATACTACATATGTCCCCAAATCTAGCTGTCTTTCTCCATATTTCAGGAATTCAAACCCTCGCCATGCATCCTACTCTTGTACTCAACCTGTTCCCAATAGATTTCCGTATCTTAGGAGATTGCATTCATTCGGTCTAATTCTGCGCTGCATTCCCTAAAAGTGGTGGTCGTGTTTTCCACTTAGTATCCGCGTACGGACCTCACTCAAAAAGCCGTGAAAACCTTCCGGTACGAAACCTTGTACCCAATAACCTTCCGGTACAGGCCATGCACCCAATGACGTCAATGATTTATATATAGAACAAACCCATGCGCATAGGAACATGATGGCTTCAAGGGTCAAATCCCCCTATCCGATAGGAGCACATCCCGTTCCTTACTCCGGCTCTTTGGGAATTAACAGATCAAGATACGAGACCGCAAACTCAAAACCTAAGAACCAAATCCGCATCCCTACGATAGAAAAAGTACAACACCCGACTATGGTCTGCTAGTACTAATGCAATGTACAAAACCCTAATACATCCCTCTCATCCAAGACTCACTCTAACCATTCAGGTAAAAGATTATTGCTTCCAAAACTCTTCCCATCGACTACTAGTCCCAGCGATACAAGTCTTGCTCGCCACTTCTCCTAGCTTGGAGTCGTCCTTCACCATGGCCCGCGTTCATCCTTAACCGGCATGAAATACAATTTGATGGCACCACTAGGACATCCAATGCCTCGGTGAAAGTTCACATCTAGGTCGATAGACGTAGGGTATCACCCTACCCTAGTGACTAACTCGAGTCACAACAAACCTCCACAGGATTCAAACCAATAAGACCATCAAGACACAATTCATTTCCGAACAGCGATTCATCAACTCTTAGGTACACAAGGGGAACAGTTATCCCAATACTTAGCCAAAACCATGACTAAACAACTAATGGTGTTCTGCCTGAAACTTAAAAAGATCATAACTCCCACAATACAACTCAAATTCTAGTGTTCAAGCCTAATCTAGAAAGGTAAAGACCTAGGCTAAAACTCTCTAGTTGATCATCACCTCAGATTCAGTCATCTAAATCCTCAAATTTGCTTCACAAGCCTCAGCCTGTGTACTTCCTATACACTGGCTGCACCTTACCGATAGCATAAGATCCTACCTGCTCATCGGAACGCTACCAATCCACGTTCTATGAAAAGGTGTAAATGTCCTTTACAACTTCCTAGTTGATCACCAATCCAAATTATGTCATTTGATCACCCTAAAACAGACATTACTCTCAGGTATACAGAACCTCTAAGCCTTACTCAAACAGAGCCTTCAGCTCAAACCTGGTTTCTATCTAATCTTGCAAAAATCATATTTAATAATCTACTCACAAAAATTTCTTCAAAGAAGGCTTGTTTGAAAGCTCTAGCTGTCTAATACAAATTCCTAGTAGTACACTTCCTCGAATTTTGCTCTTACAGAGCCTCAACTGTATCATATTATCAAAGTGTTCATTCTGACTGAGTTAAGCACAGTACATGCTATAAAATTCATCATAAATCATATACTTATCAAATGATCACCAAATTTGTATTACAGAAACTAGACATTATTATGAACAATATGAAAAAAGATTCATACTAAAATTCCAAGTATTCACTGAGTTTTATCTGCTTCAAATAAGCATAAAAATCATACTGTTCTTCAGTTACAGTCTTAACTTTTGTTGATAGATTAATTTTGAATATGCATGTAACTTCATCCAATTAATTTCATGAATTTTTCGTAGTGTCTAAATACATGTAAGAAAACATGGTAAAATTTTTAGCCATAGATCATATGCCAATTAATTATAAGAATTCCATCAATCTCAGGTATCACAGTAAACAGATCATGCTTCTGCCTTACGGCTCTGTCCCAAAAATGGATTTTATTAAAATACTAAACATCATCAGAAAATTCCGAAACAATTCATGCACCATATAGACATGTATGAGATCAATCTGTGGAAGTTTCATCATCAGATTCCAAGTAGTTTGTTCTCGGGAAAATCTAGAAAATGACAGGCAGATCAAGATTTTCTGTTCTAGTTTCAGATTACTAACAATCTACTCTTAGACAATCATTCTAAGGATACCACTACTCATGCATGCAAGAAAATCAAAAAGAATGAACAAGAATGAGATTAGAAAACTCCCCATCCTGAGTTGCTTGAGAAGTTGTCTTGAGTTGTTCCTCCAAAGATTCTTTTCCAAGTGAGAACTTCTCTCAAATTTCTCCTTTATTTTTCTCCTTCTCTTTTCTTTTTCTTGTTCTGAAAATTCCAGAGCTCTAGAGTGGGAGGGGGGAGGGGGGGTTTAATGAAAAGGGAGTGAGGAAGAGAGGGGGAGGTCGGACCATAGGGGTAGGGAGGTGTAAGGTGGTGAGGTGGCAAGTGGTTTTGCCAAAAACCAAGTCCTTTAGCCCATTGTTTTGAGTTGGAACTTGACTGAAATTTTTGATCCTTGATCAAGCCTTAAATGAGATGTGAGAGGTTAGATTTGTGTGTATGCAAAGTATACCCATTGTAGCTTCATACAATTGCATATTTGCATACATACCGTACTCAAAACTAGTGCATGTACCAATATTGGTCCGTCTCATTCTCGTGCATTGTCAAGAATGCAATCATCCACACTAACCGCCCCGCAAACAACAAATAAATGCACCTCACATCAATTATACGTATATAATCAAACAACACTGCAATATATACATACATACAGACAAATAATATATACATATATATAAAAGCATTATATTTCCGAGGTATTACAAAACCATTAAACAACTGCTCTCTAATGGAATAATCTCTATAGAGTATATAAAATCGGCCGACAACCTAGCGGATCTATTTACTAAAGGTTTTTCACGAGAGCAAGTTGTGAGATCATCAAGAGGAATGGGTTTAAAGTCTATGACGAAAGAGGATACTTGATGGAAACCCTACCTAGGAATTGGAGATCCCAAGATCTAGGTTCAAGGGGACGACTAAATCTTGTTAAATCGACGTGAGCACTGAGATATTAAAATATCATACCCACTCTTAGGATGATAAAACAGTGCTACCTGCAAAGGGTTAGGATAAGCTTGGCTTTTAATGATTCCCATAGCTTTGAAATAAAAGTGGGATATGGCAGGATACTCTTTATGGGAAATAAACTTGTGAGTGTGAAATGAGGCCGTTTCTAAGAGAATAAAGATATGCTACATTCTCCAAGTTGACTCACGATTAACATGGGTTGTTCAAGGCCAAAATGAACACAACAAGAGAACCTAGTTCTGTGAGGAGATGAAACTACGTGATAGTTATTGTCTATGTTCACATCAAAGCCCGGGTAGTTCAAGACATCATGTTCACTACCTGGTCAAGTGAATTCGATGGCTACTCACTAAGGGTGGTTCAAAGTTGAAAAATTACTATCATTCCTGATACAGTTGTTTTCCAATTGTACTCTCAGAGTCTTTTCTGTCATGTGTTTTTCTGTCATGTCTTTTTCTGTTGTGTCTGGATTACATGGTCTGGTCATTTCCATTCATGTGAGGGATTGTTGGAAATAGTTTTGTCATATTTTTCGGGCTGAATTCCGGTGGGCTCCGGCCACTGGCGGCGCTGCAAAATTGATTGGATTATGTTCCTCTCGTCGAGTACTATTCCGTAATGTACTCACTTGCCAAAAATGGTTTTCGTATGAATGAGAAATATAGGTCCAAAGTTGGGTACTCAAAATGTACTAACTTGGGGAGTTGGAATGGATAGTCCCACATCAGAAGATGGAAAATATTTTCTCTAGTATATAGGCTAAAGAAATGGACTAAAGGGCGTAGCCCTGGGGTTACCACTAACGTGTAGTGGAGAGAGGACCTAGCCAAAATAACAATCCCACACACGCGCGCGCACGCGCCTGGCCCGACCCGGCCCTGGTCCCCGCTCGGCTCAGTTTGGTCTGGTCTGATTTGGTCTGACTGATTTGGTTTGGTTTGGCTTGGCTCTGGCCTATATTATTTTTTGCCCCGCTCCAAAATTTTTCCCAGTTTACTGTTGAGGCTTTTCAAATTCTGTAACTGGTACCATTACTCTGTAACAGCAAAGTAATGGCTCATCAGTTACATTTTTGAACCATTACTTTACTATTACAGACTAATGGACCATTACTCTGCTGTTGCAGAGTAATGGTCCCTTCACTTAATCCTCTTCTCCTATAAGACCAGTAATTTTTGTCTGCCAGTACACAGAATTTTAAACACTCCGAATCTCCTTCTTCTTCTTCTTCTTCCTCTGAGTCAGAGTCTGAAAGTACAACACAGCTACTAGGCAATTCGTCAGCTATCGTCACACTATGGGGCAAACTTTGCTTTAAGGAAAGAGATCTTAATCTTGACTCTGTATTGAAGTGTCTGCTTTGTTCTTTTATTTCTTGTAATTGTATTTCTTCACAAATATTGTTAGCATTTTTCTATTTTATGAAATTCAAGTTCTAACCGCATTTTGCCATTTCCCTACATTAATAGTTGAGATCAAACAACTTGGTTTTCTTCTTAGTTGGAGTTGGCATGTCCAAGGCAGAATTTGGGCACTTAGGCTCCGCTTTTGGTACCAAGACACACAGAGAACAACCAGGACAAAGATTTATCATCATCGACTCAGCATAGATCTCATCCGAACCAACCTAATCAATCACTTCCTTCTCCTTGCTCTTACCCGGTTGCTTCATCACCGATAGAGATCATCCATGTTTCGGATCTAGGTTCATGTTAAATTCATATGATTTGCTTTCACCTGCAAGGGTGGATATGAATTTTCGGACATCGGGGCTGAGGCCACGCTAAGGCCTCCAGGAAAAGTGAACTTCTGCAGCTGTAAAGAAAAGAGAAAAAACAAATAGTGAGTTATTATTATTCTTTAAGAAATAATAGTATGACTGAAATTTGAAAAAAACAAAAAAACAAAAGACTTAAAACTTTTTTCTTGCTCTCTGTCATCACCATTGCCACCAATAAAATTTGTAGTGACCAATTCTTCCATTTCTCGCTTCCTCCCATCCTGGTTCAAATAGTTGGTCATTCTGGTTAGAGTTTAGGACAATGGGGATAGACCTGGCAATCTTGACCCGTGACCCGTGGGTACCCACGGGTGTACCCGTACGGGCCGGGTACGGGTAAGGAAAATTTTGAAAAAAAATGAGCGGTTACTTTTTTACCCGGCCCGTGAACCCGCGGGTCGGGTCGGTTATACCCACGGGTACCCGTGGGTACCCATGTATTTAAATAAATTAAATTAAATTAAATACTCATCAACTTGAGTTGTAATTTATTTGAGTGTGTTAAGTTTGAATTTTATTTGGTTTCATTGTTTTTAATGTAATTAATTTCAAGACTTTAGAAACTTGTCATATGGTTTCATTGTTTTGATTTTGCAATTGTATTTTTGATTATGTTTAAATTTTGTTTAGACTCAATTATGTCTGTATACTTTGAAAAATAATTGCTCTTTCTTTTCATGATTGGACAAATTATTGCTCTTTTGTCGTTGTTGATGAAATGATAAATTGAAATGCTAGTTGGATTTTGAATGTTGATATATATATTTATTTGAACAAGAAGCATAAAAAAACAACAAACAACAAGCTTATTAAATTATCGTTCTTGATTCCTGATTACATTTGTTGTTGTTTCAGTTATTCAATTTTATATTTTACATTTTTAAAAAAAATGATAGCATGTTGCTAATGTTTTTAATCAATTATTCAATTAAAATAAATTTTAATTTTTTTTAAAAAACCCCAAAACAAACTCAAAATAAACAATGAAATATTGCCGGGTACCCATGAGTACTTGTGGGTACCCGCGGGCCGGGTCCGGGTTGGAAAAAAACTTTAAAAAAAGTTGCGGTTACTTTTCGACCCGGCCCGTTGGACCCGTGGGTCAAGCAACCCGCACCCATGGGTACCCGACCCGGCCCGTTTGCCAGGTCTAAATGGGGAGGTAATGTCCATCAATTTAATTTTTTGTAAATTTAGATTTTAATTGTAGATGTATATAATATGTTCGAGTTTATTTGCTTCCTAACCGAAATGAAAAGTAGTAACTTTTGACTTCATGTGATATGGGTTGGGAACGACGTGGTTCATCTTGGGCCACAGGATCCTCTCAGGATGCGTGCACCTCCTGATCCTCCAGATCCGCCACGTCAGCGTCGAAAAATCGCCCGGACCACTGCCACGTCAGCCCGAGAACCGCTCGGGCATCTGCCACGTCAGCCCTAAACCGTCCGGGTTTCCACTGCTTCAGCCACACGGGCAACCGGGTCCAGACCCGGTCCCAAACGGGTCCAGACCCGGTTGGCATCTTCTATAAATACCAGACCCTTACTCCTTCTCCAGGTAATCAATCTTTTTCCACCAAAACCCTAGTTACTGTTACTCTCTCTTAGTGACTAACTAGATTGTCGGAGGGTCTGCCACCGGGACCAACTCCGGTGTTCCGAGACCGTCTGCAGGTACACAAGACCCTCGGATCCGAGCCTCAAAGATCCGAGCCGAGCATCAGCCTCCACCTCACTACCGCCTACCTCTGTACCGTTCGTCCAGTCGAGGGCCGTCTGCATAGGAGCTTCCTCCATCAATACAAATCGAGTAAGAACTCACGCCTGGTGCATCCACACGTTCTCCAAAAAAAACCGCATCAGGATGGCGCCGTCTGTGGGAAATTGCCTATCGTAGACACCAATCCGAGCCTCGCTTCCAATGGTACCCTCGTAGACGCCGACCTGAGCTTCGCCCTCGTCGGCGTTCCCGTCGATCCGAGCTCACATGGCGCCTAAAGCCGCAAAAGCTGTTACCTCCGCACGCCGACACGACGTGCCTCCGCAAGGCATCGATGCCGATGCTCAGGGACCAAACAACCAACGGGTCAGTCACGGGCCCCAGCCGAACGCTTCCCGCCCGGTCCAGGGCAACCTACGGGGGGTAATCTCGAACCGCCAGGCCAGCCGTGGCAGGGGAGGAGCCGCTTCCAACTCGGCTCCGAACTATCCCAGACCCCCATCCCAAGGGCGGGAGCCTATGCTCAGCCGGGTCGATCGGCAACAGTCTGCCCAACCAAACCAGACCGGAGGAGCCCCGGTTACCCACCAGGAATTCCAGGACTTCCGAAGGGAAATCTTGGGTGCCATCCGAGGGGTCCCCGTCAACGAGAACGCCCGCCGTTCCCACACACGGTCACAGGCTGAGGCTACCGTGTCTCGCCACTCAACAGTCCCCCAGAGTATGATGGCGACATTTTGAAGCGCCTCCAAGAAATGGAGAAGCGCCTCGACCACGTTGGTAACGGCGACCCAAGAGCAACTCAGGGGTACAGGCCGGTTCGTCCTCCCTTCTCCGCCCTCATCCTGCAGGTGGAGATACCCCACAATTTTCGTCTGCCTCAGTTCGAGACATATGACGGCGAGGGTGATCCTGCTGATCACATGGAGGGCTTCAAAATCCTCATGATGATTCACAGCGCATCGGATCCCCTCCTGTGCTGAGCCTTCCCCGCAACACTCCGGGGTCCAGCTCGGGAATGGTTCTCCAAGATCACCCCCGGCTCCATCTATTCTTTCGACCAGCTAGAGGGCAGCTTCCTTGCCCACTTCGTAACCAGCCGAAAGGCCGAAAGAACGAGTGCATCACTACTTGGACTCCGACAAAAGGAGGGGGAGCCCCTCCGAGTGTTTTTCCGAAGATTCACCGCCGAGGCGAGGTCAGTCTCATCCCTCGACCCCGGCGTTGCCTCGGCAGCCTTCCACCACAATGTCCGACATGGACAGCTGAAGGCCTCCCTGGCAAAGAAGCCGCCGATAGACTTCCCCGACCTCCTCAACCGGGTCAAAAAATATATCCGAGCCGAGGAGGCCCTCAATCCCGAGGACCAGAAGGAAGCTCCCGGGAAGGGGAAGCACAAGGCCGACGAGATTGAGCTGGCGAAAAAAGCTCCAAGAGACGGGGGCTCCGCAAAGAAGGTTCCGCCGATCCCCCGCTTCGAGAGGTACACCCCACTGACACAGAACGTGTCGACAATCCTCTTAGCGATTGAAGACAGCAAACTCGTCCAGTACCCTCCTCGACCGTCCAACAACAACAGCAAGAAAAGGGATCAACGGTTCTATTGCCGTTTTCACCGAAACCACGGGCACGACACAGATCACTGCCGCGCCCTGAAGGACGAAATTGAGGTCCTCATCCAACGAGGGTACCTCCGAGAGTTCAAACGAGAAGGCATCCGGGAACAGAGGGACAACAGAAACAGGAGGGATTCCCCTCCTCCTCGAGGGCACCGACAGCGTCCCGAGCGGGATCCGAATTTGGAGGAGCCTGAGGGTCAAGCGATCCTGCATTGCTTCCACGGAGGGCCTATGGGAGGCGAATCCAACACTTCCCGCAAGGCCTTCATTCGGGATGTCAATACCGTCCAGGGCCCTCACTCCCTGCCGATCCAGCAACTCCCTGTCTCCTTCTCAGGAGAGGATCTGGAGGGGGTTCAGCTCCCTCACTGTGATGCCCTCGTCATCAACCTCAGCAGGGCGAACTTCGACGCCCGGAGAATCCTCGTAGACAACGGGAGCTCGGTCAACATTCTGTTCCTCGAAGCATTCGAGAACCTAAAGCTCTCCCAAGAGAAACTAAAGCCAGCCGGGTATACCCTACACGGGTTTTCTGGTGTCCCCATGACGATAGAGAGGATCGTCACCCTGGACGTCACGACAGGCACAAAGCCCAACAGAAGGACCGAGTCCATGGATTTCATGGTTATGAATGTAAAGGCAGCTTACAATGCCATCCTCGGCCGCCCGGGGCTCTGCTCCCTCTAGGCGGTTTCCTCGGCCTACCATCAGAAAATGAAATTTCCTACCAATACTGGCGTCGGAGTTGTCCGCGGGAATCAGGAAGCAACACGTTCGTGCTACATGACGACGATCGGAAGCGGTGTGTTTCCCCTCGACGCCATCGAGCTGGAGACCGAAAGGACCCAGCCAGAGCCAGAGCCGGCGGACGAGCTGCAAGATGTCTCGTTCGAGACAGGGGATGCGTCGAAGCACTTTGGCGTAAGCCGCTCCCTCGCCCCCGACCTCAAGTCCGCCTTAATCGCCTGCATTCGGTGCAATGTCGACCTCTTTGCCTAGAAGCCCTCTGACATGCTCGGTATCTCCGAAGATCTCATCATGCACAAACTCAGCATGATTCCCGGGTCGAAGCCAGTCATCCAAAAGCGGCGCAAGTTCGCTCCTGAGCAACAACAGGCAGTAAACGCAGAAGTGGACAAGCTCTTGTCCGTGCATTTTGTACAAGAGGTCAGCTATCCAGTGTGGCTGGCGAACGTCGTCATGGTGAAGAAGGCGAGCGGGAGTTGGAGGATCTGCATAGATTTTACCGACCTCAACAAATCATGCCCCAAGGATCCGTTTCCTCTCCCCAGCATTGATGCCCTGATCGATGCTACCTCGGGTCATGAGCTCCTCTCCTTCATGGATGCCTTCTCAGGCTATAACCAAATCCAGATGTTTCCTCCGAACATCGCCAAGACGTCCTTCGTCACAGACCAGGGACTGTATTGCTACCGGGTCATGCCCTTCGGGCTGAAGAACGCCAGTGCCACCTACCAGAGGCTCGTCAACCGAGTCTCTAAAGATCAAATCCGACGTAACATGGAGGTATACGTCGATGACATGCTCGTCAAAAGTCAACAAGGACAGCACCACGTCGCCGACCTGGAAGAAGCCTTTGGGGTCCTTCGAATCCACAACATGAGGCTCAATCCGGCGAAGTGCGCCTTTGGCGTCTCCTCGAAGAAGTTCTTAGGATTCATTGTCAGCCAGCGCGGTATCGAGGCGAACCCCGAAAAAATCCAGGCCATAGTAGACATGGCCCCTCCCAGGAATGTCAAAGAAGTCCAGAGGCTAACAGGGCGACTGGCGGCCATCAGCCGTTTCCTCTCCAAATCCGGAGAGAAGTCCCTCCTGTTCTTCAAGGCACTGTGCAGCACTGGAAGGTTCGAGTGGGGTACTCAACAGCAAGAGGCCTTCGCACAGTTGAAGGAGTACCTTGCCAACCCTCCTCTCCTCAGCAAGCCCGAACCAGGAGAGCCACTCTGGCTCTACCTTTCCGCTTCAGAGAACGTGCTCAGCGCCGTCCCTGTCCGAGAAGAGGAAGGGGTTCAAAAGCCCCTCTACTATGTGAGTAAGGTCCTGCTCGACGCCGAGACCTGGCATTCCAGGATGGAAAAGGTGGCGTACGCCTTGGTCATAGCTGCGAGAAAGCTCCGCCCTTACTTTCAGGCGCATTTGATCCAGGTGCTCACGGATCAACCCTTGCCGAATTCATCACAGAATGCACCATCTCCGAGCAACCCGCGAGCAAGGAAGCCGACCAGACATGGAAAGTTTACGTCGACGGCTCCTCTTGCGAAACGAGGAGTGGTGCGGGCATCATTCTTCGAGGTCCGGATGGTTTTCTCCTCCAGTATTGTCCCCGCCTCAACTTCCCGGCCTCTAACAATGAGGCTGAATACGAGGCAATGATCGTCGGACTTAACCTGGCTCATCAAGCCGGTGCCAAACAGATCCGGGCCTTTAGCGACTCTCAGCTGGTGGTCAGCCAGATCACCAGGGGCTATGAGGCCCGTGACGATCGGATGATCAGGTACCGGGCCATGGTCCAATGCCTATTATCGTCCTTCGACGAATCGGCTATCATAAGAATCCCCCGGGAGCTGAATGCCCAGGCCGACGCCCTGTCGAAATTGGCTTCCTCATCCTTTGAAGGCCTCGACCGCATGGTCCTGATTGAAGTCTTGTTGAAGCCAAGTACAGACTCCCCAGAGGTTCTGTGCGTCAAAGACAGAGCACCCCCGGACAACTGGACCACTCTTATCAAAAATTTTCTAATCAAGGGAGAGCTCCCCAAAGACCGAGCTGAAACAAGGCGGATCAGGATCCAATCTGAAAGGTTCGCGATCATCAATGCCACCCTCTTCAAGAGATCTTATACAACAACCGATGGCAGACCCTACCTCCGCTGCCTAAGCCCAGACGAAGCCAAGTATGCCCTCAAGGAGCTGCACGAGGGGATCGGCGGATGTCACATGGGAAGCCGTTCACTAGCAACGGGCCAGCAAAAGTTTCTCATTGTGGCGATCGACTATTTCACCAAGTGGATCGAAGCCGAGCCATTAGCAACGATCACCGAACGACAGACTCAGCAGTTTTTCTGGAAACATATCGTCTGTCGGTTCGGGATTCCGCAGGTACTCATCACAGACAATGGGACTCAATTTGCGGGTAAGTATTTTGGCAAGTTCTGTGAAGACCTCAGGATCCAGCAGCGCTTCTCCTCAGTGTGCCATCCCCAGTCAAACGGTCAGGCCGAGAACGCGAACTGCCAAATCCTCGACGGCCTCAAGAAACGACTCGATAACTCTTCCAAGGAGTTGTGGGTCGACGAGTAACCCAGTGTTCTCTGGGCCCACCGAACAACAAAGAGAATCCCCTTTCAATCTGACATACGGTGCAGAAGCCGTCATTCCCTTAGAGATCGGGATCCCTTCACCTCGAATCATGGCTTTCGACGAGGCCGCCAACTCCCGACAGCTGCAGGCCGACCTGGACCTCATAGACGAGGTCAGGGAAAAGTTCGCCCTTAGAAGAAGCATCTACCAGCAAAGAATTGAGAAGTTCTACAATAAGATGGTGCGCCCAACTGACATCAAACTCAGAGATCTTGTCCTCCGAAAGCTGGCGGTATCCAATCCCGGCCAAAAGAGAAAGTTGGCGCCAAATTGGGAGGGCCCCTACAAAGTATCCGAAGTCGTGCGCCCAGGCACGTACCGCCTGACCAGTGCCGAAGGCAAGCCCATCAAGAGGCCCTGGAACGCGGAACACTTAATCAAGTTCCTAGGAGGAGAGTAGCATCTATGTAAATTATCATGATTGTAATCGGCACGTCGTGCCTAGTCTTTTGTAAAGTTCAAATATATTGTAAATATGCCAGCTTTCTTAAAACAAGCCCACGACTTCATATTTTGTAACAAATAAAGAACATATCTCGAGCTCGGCACTCGAATTACAGCGCAAGCCCAAAAAGCTTCTCTTACAAGCTTGGGGCTCGGCGCTTGGATAACAGCGCGAGCCCAAAAAGCTTCTCTTACAAGCTTAGGGCTCGGCGATCAGATAACAGCGCGAGCCCAAAAAGCTTCTCTTACAAGCTTGGGGCTCGGCGCTCGGATAACAGCGCGAGCCCAAAAAGCTTCTCTTACAAGTTTGGAGCTCGGGGCTCGGGTAACATTGCAAGAAAAAAAAAAGCTTCTCTTACAAGCTTGAGGCTCGGTGCTCGGGCGGCTCGGTGCTCGGGCGGCTCGGCCTGGTTGGTTTTTTGGTAACGTGCATCCGATCAAACAAAACCGCACCTCCGCGCCCGCACCGTCTCTCCCTGAGAACATGTGCTGGAGCTCGGCGTCGACCCCGAGCAAGCCGGGTGCCTTATTCAAGGCACCGCGACCTTGACGCTCGGCGGCGACCCTCTGCTATGCCCGCAATTGTCTTTCTCACCGGTATGGGGGCTCGGCATCCGTCCCTCGCTCAGTTTGGACTTCTCGAAGCTCATCAACCTATGTACGAGGCGACATCCGCTAGCCATGCCCGCACTGTCTTTCCCTGAGAACATGTGCTGGAGCTCGGCGTCGACCCCGAGCAAGGCGAGTGCCTTATTCAAGGCACCGCGACCTTGACGCTCGATGGCGACCCTCTGCTACACCCGCAATTGTCTTTCTCACCGGTATGGGGGCTCGGCATCCGTACCTCACTCGGTTTGGGCTTCTCGAAGCTCATCAACCTACGTACGAGGCGACATCCGCTAGCCACGCCCGCACCGTCTCTCCCCGAGAACATGTGTTGGAGCTCGGCGTCGACCCCGAGCAAGGCGGGTGCCTTATTCAAGGCACCGCAACCTTGACGCTCGACGACGACCCTCTGCTACGCCCGCAATTGTCTTTCTCACCGGTATGGGGGCTCGGCATCGTCCCTTGCTCAGTTTGGTCTTCTCGAAGCTCATCAACCAATGTACGAGGCGACATCAGCCAGCCACGCCCGCACCGTCTCTCCCCAAAAACATGTGCTGGAGCTCGGCGTCAACCCCGAGCAAGGCGAGTGCCTTATTCAAGGCACTGCGACCTTGACGCTCGGCGGCGACCCTCTACTATGCTCGCAATTGTCTTTCTCACCGATATGGGGGCTCGGCATCCGTCCCTCGCTCGGTTTGGGCTTCTCGAAGCTCATCAACCTACATACGAGGCGACATCTGCCAGCCATGCCCGCACCGTCTCTCCCTGAGAAAATGTGTTGGGGCTCGGCGTCGGCCCCGAGCAAGGTGGGTGCCTTCAAAGCACTGCGACCTTGATGCTCGGCGGCGACCCTAACACTCTTGCAACTGGTTCTCTCACAAATGTGGGGGCTCGACAAACCGAAGCAAGGCCGCGGCTTTCTTCAAAGCCGCTCGACCACCACGCTCGGTTACGACCCACAACCGTGTGTTCACAAAATTTTATTAAGGGTTTAGAGCGTCTGCCGACTGGTTCTCTCACAAACGTGGGGGCTCGACAAACCGAAGCAAGGTCGTGGCTTTCTTCAAAGCCGCTTGACCACCATGCTCGGTTACGACCCACAACCGTGTGTTCACAAAATTTTATTAAGGGTTTAGAGCGTCCGCCTCCGGCAGACGCCCCGAGCCTCGAGTCGAATTGTTGACCACTCTCTCACCCGCGAACAACTCGGGGTTTACGGCTTTTACCAGCCTAAACCCCGAACTGTTCGAGGATGGTAGGGGGGCCATCGACCCACTGCTCTCTCCGTCCCAGAACGAACGCTCCGAGCCTTCGAGCTGTTCAGCTGACCCTTCTCTCGCCCCCAAACAACTCGGGGTTTACGGCTCTTACAAGCCCAAAACCCCGAACTGTTCGAGAATGGCAGAAGAGCCACCACGCTTCGGCTCTCTCCGAACCCCCGAACCAATCGGTCGACCCACCGCTCACCAATGAACAACCCGGGGTCTCACGGCTCTAACAGCCTGAACCCCGAATAGTCCAAGGGTGATCGGTGTGCCTCCGATCAGGAGTACTCGGAAATGTTTTATTCTCTGGGCGCCCACCGTTGGCAGGCACCCAAGTCAGACGGCTCACTGCCTGACAACCAACAAGGGGAGTGGGGGATTATATAGCCCGCTGAGGCCCTCATTTATTGCATCTGGGAATACGAAATGACGGAAGGCGAAATGTCGCCATAAATGTTCATGGGAATGCGAAACGTCGCCAGTTATTGCTTATCGAAAAGCTAAATGCTGCAACAGTCGCACCCGTTGCAATAAGTCACCTCGGAGCCGACCCCTGTGCAACTAGCCCGGCAACCGTCCCTAACAACCAAGATGATCAGAGCATGGAAAATCAAATGTTCTTATTCATTACTCATTGCTTACAACTCAATGAACGTCGGTACAAATACAAGGAAAATGCTCACAACTCACTCGCACTCGGCTGGGAACTCGAATTCGGGGCTCCTATCATGCTCGGCCGGACCGGACCGGCCCGGGAAGACACTCCCGCCACCGAGCTTCCTGCATTTTCGGGCTGTGCCCCATCCGATAGATTTATCAGAGACCGCCCCGGGTTCGCATTGCTGGTCCCTTCTATCAGACCAACGCCTAACACCAGCTTCAGCCTGCGAATCTCCAGCTCCTTCTCGACTACGGCCTCACGAAGGATAAAATCCGAAGCCGACCCCTCACTCGAAGCATCCGAGAGGCACCAGCCCGTCTCGATTACCCACCAGTCCCAGTCGGCTACGGCCTTCTTCAGGCGCGCCAACTCCAAGCCGAGCTCCTTGGACCTGTTCAGAAAATAGTTAACGGCGGCGGCTCGGTCCCTAGCCTACTTCTGTTGACAAAGCAAAGCTACCTCTGTGGCCTCCTCCCCCGCTCGAACTAGAGGTACCTCGGCAACAACGAGGAGGGGGACACAGGTCCCGTGCTTCTATCAAAAGATGAGAACAAACATCACAAAAACCATAAGTCTGGAAGGATCGGCCCAAAAAATAAATTTCATTTCTTTCAAAAAGTTTGATACAAAAGCCGCGGTGGCCAGTCCGCTCAAGGCATTTACATCAAAACGGGAAAAAAGAAAAAAGATCTATTCTTGAGGGTGGGGTGGCACCTCGTCGTCGACCTGATTGCCCCCCGCATCGTCGCCCCTCGGGGTGGGAGGAAGGTTCGGCACCCATCCATAGTAGAGATGGTCCACGTTCTGCTCGGGGTAGATCTGCTTAAAGTGGGACTTGGCTTGTTCGTATGCCTCGTCCTGCGCTACCATAATGGTCTCCCCCAAGGCCGACTCCATCTCCTGCAGTGCCTTCTTCCCCTTCGCCGCCTCGACCGCGATCTTCGCCTCAAGATCCTCCCGGTCCTGCTTGTGGATCTTGCAGAGCGACTCTATCTGGGCCTCGTGAACGGCCACCATGGCCCGGGTTTCTTTCAGCTCATCTGTGGCCTTGTTCAGGTCGCGGAGGTTAACACAAAGGCAGGAAATGAACATATTCGAAAAGAGACATACTAGGGTCGGTAGGACTCAATCCGGCCCGCGCGAGGTGTATCTCGGTCACTCGAGGCCACGCGATACTGTGTCCCCCCACTATCTTCTCCACCATCTTCCACTCCTTGGCGGTCAAGTCGCTCTTCCTCGGAGGCTTGTGCTCCGGCTTGACGAAGTTCCACCTTGTCGGAATTCCCCAAGACTCCTCAGTCCGAATTACAAAATACTTTTCTTTCCACCCCTTTATAGAGTCCGGATGACCGTGCATAACCTTCTTATGCGGCCTCGGCAAAAAGTAAAAAATCCCCTCCTGATCTCCGAGCGAACCAATCCCAAGAATAGCTCGGAAATACGTCAGCCTCGGCTTCACTCCCTTCTCTTGACACTTCAGTATGAAGCAGACTAAATGCTTCCAGGAGTTCGGACCGTACTGCATGGGACACAGCTTCGCCCAGTTCAGAACCCTCTTCACGAAAGGATGCAGGGGCAGCCTCAGCCCCGAGAGGAAGGCATCCTCAGGAAACATACAGTACCCCGACGCCAGAGCCGTGGTGGGCCGAAAACCGGCGCTCGGAAGGAAGATCTCGAACTCCCACGGTATATAGTAGGCGGCCCTGATAATATTAAGGTATTCTGCCTTCAAAATGCTTGGGATGCTATCAGCACGGATCTTTACCCGAGTGTCTTCGCCCGGCACTGGAGGGATCGGTTCGATGTCCTTAATATCGTCGGGATATATCCGAATCGACCCTAGATTCTTGAAGGAAACCCGGGGAAACTCGAGACCCAGTCTCGGTGCGTACTCATCGGGAGAGGAAGGACTGTGTGGGATGGTCATGACTTTCTTTTTCCGACGAGGGTGAGCCTTACGCTCGGGAGACGGCGTCGACAAAGGGGGAAGTGGTGGAAGATCTTCTCCGACCCCAGTCGGCCTTCCAGCCGTGCCTTGGCCAGCCTCTCCTTGGGCAGCCTCCTGTCCGTCGACCTCATCCTCCTCATCTTCCTCGTCACCCTTGGCACCCTGCTCATCTTCATCCTCCTCCTCGACCTCAGTGCCTTCCCCCTCCTCTTCATCATCATCCTCCTCCTGATCCAGTTCTTCCTCGTCCTCGCCGTACCCCTCATCTTCCTCCTCCTCGTCACCCTCATCCATGGGCTCCATCCCCGGCCTTCTGGACCTCAACGGAGACACCACAAAGACAACGTCGTCGCCATCGTCCGACCCAGGGTCGGTCAGGACCTCCTCCTTCACCTTATACTTGCTCAAGGATAAGGACGTTTCCTGCTCGGATTCCTCCGCAGAACGGCCTGACGAGCTAGCCTCGGATCCGGACTGAGTTCGCGACATTACTAAAAAGAAAATACTAACCTGGAGCATAGAAAGTTACGGTCATCGGAAAATCTACCGACGGCAAGTAAGATTCCAGCTCTTGTTAAAAATTGGAAAGTGAGTAATAAAGTGAAGATGAAGAAATGAGGGAGGGGGATGGGGTTTTAAAGAGGAAAAGCTACTCCTCGATTTTTGCAAAAAAGATCTGGCTGTTGGATCTTTACTGACAAGATCCAGCGGCCACCAAGATCAGAAAACGCTTTGATCTTTGTGCCCATGACGTCAGCAATAGGCGTAAAATTACCCCACTGCCCCTTCACCTTTTTTCTCCAAAAAAGGCTTTTTTCGACAAGTCAGAAGGGTCGACGCTCGGATAGAAGCGCGAGACAATAATTCCCCTTCTATTTTACAGAAGGGTCGACGCTCGGACAGAAGCGCGAGCTAATAATTCCCTCTTTATTTCACAGAAGGGTCGACGCTCGGATAGCATCGCGAGCAAATAATTCCCCTTCTATTTCACAGAAGGGTCGACGCTCGGATAGAAGCGCGAGCCAATAATTTCCCTTCTATTTCACAGAAGGGTCGACGCTCGGATAGAAGTGCGAGCCAATAATTCCTCTTCTATTTCACAGAAGGGTCGACGCTAGGACAGAAGCACGAGCCAATGATTTTTCTTCTATTTTTACAGAAGGGTCGACGCTCGGATAGAAGCGCGAGCCCCAACTGCCCTCCTTTGATTCAGAGGGCCTCGGCGCTCGGATAGCAGCACAAGCCCCAACTACACTCCTTTGATATAGAGGGGCTCGGAGCTCGGATAGCACCGCGAGTCCCAACTGCCCTCCTTTGATATAGAGGGGCTCGGAGCTCGGATAGCATCGCAAGCCCCAACTGCCCTCCTTTGATATAGAGGGGCTCGGAACTCGGATAGCATCGCGAGCCCCAATTGCCCTCCATTGATTCAGAGGGCCTCGGCGCTCGGATAGCACCGCGAGCCCCAACTACCCTCCGGTGATATAGAGGGGCTCATCTGTCGACCCCTAGTGTTCGATAAGCCGTGCCCCAGAAGAAAACCTCGCCTCCTCCTCGCTATTCCAACTAGCGAGGAGATCGTCCGCCGACCCCAAAATAGCTCGTCTGCCGACCCCCAAGCACTCTTTGAACCAATCTCCTATAAAATCGACCTCAACGTCCCCTCGCTCTTCCAACTAGCGAGGGGACTGTCTACCGACCCCAGGGGCTCGTCCACCGACCCCTAATGCTCGGCAAATCAAGCCCCAACAGAAGGCCTCGACGTCCCCTCGCTCTTCCAACTAGCGAGGTGGTCGTCTGCCGAGCCCATGGGCTCGTCTGTCGACCCCCAGGCCTCGGCAAGCGTCGCTCTGGCTCTCCCACTCCTCTACACAGCCTCCCGCGCAAACTCCAATGAGGGATCCATTCCTCCTACCCCCTGGCCTCTTCAGAAGATAGCCGATCCTACTTTCTCACCCCAACGTCCCCCCTGCTCTTCCTACGAAGGTGAAGAATCACTCTTACAGGGCTGATTCACCCAGCCCTACAAGAGTGTGGGGCTTGTGATATGGGTTAGGAACGATGTGGCCCATCCTGGGCCACAGGATTCCCTCAGGATGCGCGCACCTCCTGATCCTCCAGATCTGCCACGTCGGCATCGGAAAACCGCCCGGACCACTGCCACGTCAGCCCGGGAACTGTCCGGGCATCTGCCACGTCAGCCCTAAACCGCCCGGGTTTCCACTACTTCAGCCACACGGGCAACCGGGTCCAGACCCGGCCCCAAACGGGTCCAGACCCGGTTGGCATCTTCTATAAATACCAGACCCTTACTCCTTCTCCAGGTAATCAATCTTTTCCCACCAAAACCCTAGTTACTGTTACTCTCTCTTAGTGACTAACTAGATCGTCGGAGGGTCTGCCACCGGGACCAACCCCGGTGTTCCGAGACCGTCTGCACGTACACGAGACCCTCGGATCCGAGCCTCAAAGATCCGAGCCGAGCATCAGCCTCCACCTCACTACGGCCTACCTCTGTACCGTTCGTCCAGTCGAGGGCCGTCTGCATAGGAGCCTCCTCCATCAGTACAAATCGAGTAAGAACTCACGCCTGGTGCATCCACACGTTCTCCAAAAACAAACCGCATCATCATGGATCCTAAGGAAGTAAGGAAAATTAATGACAACATATTTGCACATATAGTTAAGTGTTAAATTCTTATAATGTTCTTTCATTAATTTAATTTCTATGTTCTTTAAAATTGTAACCGTGGGTTAGCATATTAATATTTTTATTTATTGATTTGTTTTACATTGACCCTCGTTCATTGTGAGGTAGTGATATTTATTGATTTGTTTTACATTGACCCTCGTTCATTGTGAGGTAATGAACTCTCGACAAGAGGTTATCTTGCTCTGGATGTTGAAGACTTAAAAAATAATTGATGTAGCATCCCGAGTTCCGCACATTGGAACTCGTGATACATACACAGAATCTTTACTTCAATAAGTATACAACACAGAAAAATACAGGAAATTAAAACATTTATTACCTTAATGATTTTACATTTATATTCTCCACTTGGATGCTTCCCGCAGCTCGAGTCCCCTGCTCCATATCAGCAATCCTGCAACTAACAAACTGTGGGCACGTCAGTTGAATGCAACTGAGACAATGTGGATGAAACCCGCTGATACAGTTTGTTTTTGGTCGCAGTGTGGATGCACCAGGTGTGAGTTCGGACTCAATTTGTAATAAGGGAAAAGTGCGGCACGGGACGACGAGCGGGAGGCTCGCTTCGGCTCTTGAGGATTAGCTCGGATCGCCTCGCCTCGAGTACCTGCAAACGGTCCTGAAACACTGGGGTTTATCCCGGCGGCGGACCCTTCGACGATCTAGTCAGTCTCTGTGAGAGAGTAGCAATAACTAGGAAAATTTGGGTGGCAAAGGATTGATTACCTGAAAAGGTGGGTGAGGGTCTAGTATTTATAGGGAATTCCAACGGGGTTTGGATCCGCTTGGGGGCCGGGTCTGAACCCGAAAGCCCATGGGCCTGACGTGGCAGAAGGCCCAGGGGGTTTAGGGCTGACGTGGCAGTACCAAGAGTAGTATAGGGCTGATGTGGAAAAGCCCTTGGTGGTATTTGGAGCTGACATGGCTGATCATGGGGCTCCTGTGCTCCTGGGAGAATCTGGTGGCCTAGGTTGCGCCAGGTCATCTTCATTCTTTACCAGGCTGGGCGGACGGCCCGTGGGGCTGTCGTGGATCGGAGGCCGAGGGCCATCGAGACGCGTCGGATACGAGGAGACCAGTTCTGTGGGGGTGAACTTGAGGTTCGGCGCCGACCCTGTAGTGGCTCGAAGCCGAACCAGATTGTTATTTTTACCAATTTTGAGTGAGAGCTGTATTGGGCCCTGGTTGGGCCCCAAGCCATTTTTACCCTACCACACAAGCTCCCCACTTCTGCGGAGGTGCGGGAGCTAGCCGTGAAGGAGTGTTTATGGTTGTAGAAATGGGATGGCGAATCGCTGGGCCTTCATGAGGGGGTTGCCCTGATGTTAGAGCGAGCCTCGAGCTGGCGAGGGTTTATGGGCCGGCAAGGGTGATGGCGAGCCATTGAAACTTCCTGAGAAGATTACCCGGGTGCTAGACCGGACATCGAGCTTTCGAGGGATTATGGGTCGGCAAGGGTGACGGCGAGCTGTTGAGTCTTCCGGAGAAGACTACCCTGGTGCTAGACCGGTCCTCGAGCTGGCGAGGGTGTTGGCGAGCCGTTGAGCCTTCCTGAGAAGACTACCCTGGTGCTAGATGGGACCTCGAGCTGGCGAGGGATTATGGGTCGGCAAGGGTGATGGCGAGCCGTTGAGTCTTCCGGAAAAGATTACCCTGGTGCTAGACCAAACCTCGAGCTTTCGAGGGATTATAGGTCGGCAAGGGTGATGGCGAGCCGTTGAGTCTTCCTGAGAAGACAACCCTGGTGCTAGACCGAACCTCGAGCTTTCGAGGGATTATGGGTCGGCAAGGGTGATGGCGAGCCGTTGAGTCTTCCTGAGAAGATTATCCTGGTGCTAGACCGAATCTCGAGCTTTCGAAGGATTATAGGTTGGCAAGGGTGATGATGAGCCATTGAGTCTTCCTGAGAAGACAACCCTGGTGCTAGACCGAACCTCGAGCTTTCGAGGGATTATGGGTCGGCAAGGGTGATGGCGAGCCGTTGAGTCTTCCGGAGAAGATTACCCTGGTGCTAGACCGAACCTCGAGCTTTCGAAGGATTATAGGTCGGCAAGGGTGATGGCGAGCCGTTGAGTCTTCCTGAGAAGACAACCCTGGTGCTAGACCGAACCTCGAGCTTTCGAGGGATTATGGGTCGGCAATGGTGATGGCGAGCCGTTGAGTCTTCCTGAGAAGATTACCCTGGTGCTAGACCGAACCTCGAGCTTTCGAGGGATTATAGGTTGGCAAGGGTGATGGCGAGCCGTTGAGTCTTCCTGAGAAGACAACCCTGGTGCTAGACCGGACCTCGAGCTGGCGAGGGATTATGGGTCGGCAAGGGTGATGGCGAGCCGTTGAGTCTTCCGGAGAAGATTACCCTGGTGCTAGACTGAACCTCGAGCTTTCGAGGGATTATAGGTCGGCAAGGGTGATGGTGAGCCGTTGAGTCTTCCGGAGAAGACAACCCTGGTGCTAGACCGAACCTCGAGCTTTCGAGGGATTATGGGTCGGCAAGGGTGATGGCGAGCCGTTGAGTCTTCCGGAGAAGATTACCCTGGTGCTAGACCGAACCTCGAGCTTTCGAAGGATTATAGGTCGGCGAGGGTGATGGCGAGCCGTTGAGTCTTCCTGAGAAGACAACCCTGGTGCTAGACCGAACCTCGAGCTTTCGAGGGATTATGGGTCGGCAAGGGTGATGGCGAGCCGTTGAGTCTTCCTGAGAAGATTACCCTGGTGCTAGACCGAACCTCGAGCTTCCGAGAGATTATGGGTCGGCAAGGGTGATGGCGAGCCGTTGAGTCTTCCTGAGAAGATTACCCTGGTGCTAGACCGAACCTCGAGCTTTCGAGGGATTATAGGTTGGCAAGGGTGATGGCGAGCCGTTGAGTCTTCCTGAGAAGACAACCCTGGTGCTAGACCGAACCTCGAGCTTTCGAGGGATTATGGGTCGGCAAGGGTGATGGCGAGCCGTTGAGCCTTAGAAGGTTTGAGCGGGGTGGCCCGCCGTCTTTGCGGAGCATTGAAGGCGCTCCGGGATCTGTGCGATGTTCCAATTTCCTAGGGGCATTAATGGCGCCGCCTAATAAATGCATGTGGCGCATGGGCTTCCGTCGATTGGCTTTCCTAATGTCATAATGGCCGGTATATGGCGGAGGCTATAAGCACCCCTCCCCCCACACCGGGTTTGATCACAGCAACGGTGGTCCATTGGCCATCAGGGGTGTCTGCTTCGGCGGACGTCTGTCTCTTGCAAAATTTTAACCCTGGTCGTGTCGGAGAGGTGGTTACTCTGCCGCCCGGATCTTTTCTTGGATCTGATGGCTCTGATACGGTAGCCAGATCCATGGGAGATCAGGGCGAGAGGGGTAACGACCGAAATCCGGACCGGTAGATGAGGAGCCTCGGATTGGTGGTGGCTTTGCCGTCCGGATCCTTTTTCGGGTCAGACGAACCTGACACGGTTGTTTGGCCCGAGAGAGATCCAGACAGGAGGGGCATCAACCGTCTTCCGGACCTGGGGCTGAAGAGCCTTGGACAGATGGATCATCTCCTATTGGAGGTGGGCCGATCTGTTTTCCGATAGGGTCCCAGGCGATGGTGGCTTTTCTCCCACCCTCGAACAGTTCGGGGTTTCTGCTGCCAAGGCTGTAAGCCCCGAGCTGCTCACGGGTGAGAGGAGAGCCGACCGAGCCCTGGAGCTCGGGGCGCAGGCGATGGTGGCTTTTCTCCCACCCGGGAACAATTCGGGGTTTCGACTGCCGAGGCCGTAAGCCCAGAGTTGTTCGCGGGTGAGAGGTGAGCCGACTGAAACCTAGAGCCTTAAACCTTAAGTAAAATGTTTTCTCCGCCGAACACTTCATCCGAACCGACCCCTGTGTCTGGCTGCCAGCCTGGCACTGGGTGACGTCAGCAGCGCACGTTTCGAGGACGTGGCACGATTTTCCAGGCGGCAGTTACACGTCAATCGGTGAACAGTAATTGTGGAAATCGAGGAGTCATTTTCATCCTCTATAAATGTCTCCACTCCCCCCATTTTGCTCATTTCTCCCCTGCTGCTTTCTAAAAAAAAACGAGACAACACTTTAGCGTTCGGCTTGACAATTTAGCGGCGCAGGCTCGTCAGTCCGAGGCAACCCAAAGGTTAGTTGGTAAGTTTCTTTTGTTAGTGACAGATGGATAGGGCTCAGTCCGGCTCGTCTGCCTCCACGTCGGAGGGGGAAGGGAAACCCGCCTCAAGATCGATGTCGTGGGAGGAGCCAATGTGTGAGGAGCAGTCGGCACACGATGTGAAGCCTTCTGATTCGACTTCGTAGGAGGAACCAGTCTGTGAGGAGGAGGAGCCGGTGTATAATGTGAGGCCGTTGCGCTCCCGGAATCCCTTTGTGGTGGAGAGTAGTGACTCGGAGGAGGCAAGTGACAGCTCGGACGAAGTCCAGGTTCTGGAGTTGACTCCCGAGGAGGAGGGTGGCCCAGGCGAGGGTGAAGCCGCAGGGGCTCGGAGAGGAGGCGAGGGGGGTAGATCCACAGGTCAGGGCGTGGGATCGAGCTCCACACCGACCGATTTAGAGAGATTATCTACGCCCTCGCCGGAAAAAACCAAGAAGAAGAAGGTTCCGAGGAAGAAGGGGTCGAGGGCCGGTGGCTCGAGCAGGCGCCTGTTTTCCGTAATTTGATGACAGGGTCGCCCATGCAGCCGAAGTCGTTCCGTTGGTACCCCGACGACCTTTCTGACCAGGAGCTATTTGGTGTCCAGCCTTCTTCGTCGAGCCGGAAGAGAGTGAAGATGGACACACTGCCGTCCGTCTTGGAGGCCGGGGATCTGGAGGTTATGCAGTTGGCGTATCACATAGGATCCAGCTACGAGCTCATGCTGCCGAGCTCTACCCTTCGACCGACCAATCCCCTGCCTGATTGGTACTGCGTCTTCCTCGTGGACGCCTTCATCTCCGGACTGAGGCTGCCAGTCCACCCGTTTGTTCGCGAGGTGTTGAACTGGGCATCTTTGGCGCCGATGCAGTACGGGCTGAACTCCTGGAAGCAGATCATCTGCTTCGTGCTGATGTGCGAGGAGCAGAAGGTACCCCTATGGTTGAATGTGTTCCGAGCGATGTTGATGATCAGCTCGGCGGCTGAGGGTGTTTACTACATTTTGCCCCGGAGTAAGGGGAAGGTCATCCACAGTCACCCGGACTCTATCAAGGATTGGAAGAAAAAGTATCTGGTGGTCCGGAGTGAGGAACCTTGGAACATCCCTACTCGATGGAATCACTTTAAGCCGAGCTACAAAACACCGAGGTCGAGGGACCTGACGGCCGAGGAGTGGGGGTTTGTTGAGCGCCTCCGTCTATCTCATAGCATTAGCTGGCCGAAGGTGACAGAGGCCCACCTGGCGAGCGTGGGACTGAGCCCGGCCGTGCTTAGTATGCAGTTGTTTCTTTCTTTTTGCTTTATTATTCCTCCGTGCTCATTGTCCTTACTGGATCTTCTTGTAGGTATGGATCCTGAATCGATCAAGGCTCGCAGGCTCGCCGAGAAGAAGAAGAAGGCCGAGGAAGGAGGGGGCGTGAAGAGGCCGAGGGAGTCGTCCCTAGCCGTCTCGGAGGCCCAGCTCGAGCCGAGGACCAAGAGGACTCGCTCGGAGCCGGGGGGTGGCTACTTCGAAGGGCCAGGTCCCAGCGAAGGCATCCGATCTTGACAAGGGGAAAGGTCCCTTGGTCGAGGTCAAGGAAAAGGACCCGGTGGTGGTGATGTTGCGGCAACGGTGGGCACCGGATTGGTCGGTTCGGATGGGGGACTGTCTGACCGAGGAGGCCCAGGCCGTTGAGGTGGTGGAGAAGTTGGCAACCCCTCGAGACCGCAAGGAGATGGAGAGTGAGCCCGTGGAGGTGGCATTCACGCGCTTGGCGCAGGCCACCGTACTGGTAAGCTCGTCGACCCTATTCCCCTTGTTAATTTTACTGCGGAAGTCTTCTTCTTATCTGCATTTGTTGGTCGCAGGCTTGCGTGCAGGGGGCTAATGTAAAGAACCTCTACGAAGCAGCCCTGGCACAAGAGCGAGCTCGGGCGGATAAGAGCGAGCGGGAGATGAAGGAGATGTGGATCGAGCTCGAGGGCTCGCACAAGAGGGAGCAGAAGATGAAGCTCGAGCTCGAAGCCAAGGATGCGAAGTGGGGGAAGAGGGTGGTCTCCTTGAAGAAGAAGTTCGCCAAGGAGAAGGAGGAGTTGACGAATGCGGGTCAGATGATGGTGATCAAGGCCCAGGACGAGTGTTATGCGAAGGCCCTCAGTCATGTGAGGCACTTCTACCCGACCGTTGACCTGGCCAACTTTGAGTATGACATGGAGATCGAGGGGACACCGAAGACCCCTGGCGAAGAAGGGCCCGCTCTTGACCCGTCTGCCGACCCCCCTGTGAACCCGTCTGCCGACGCTGAGGTGGGAAAACAAGCTGTATAGTTTTGTCTTTCTTTTTCCCTCTCTCGATTGTATTTGCCTTCCGCGGACTGGCCACCACATTTTTTGTAAGAAGCAATTCAATTTATAAAAAAGGATTTTTGACTGGCCAAGTGTTTTGACCTCGGATATTTTCGAACCTCCTTGCTTATGTGTTTTGAGTGGGCTGGTGCTCTTGTAGGTTGCGGCTCCCCTTCCCGAGGTGGACCCCCGTCGTTCCGACATGGCATGGCTTCGGAGCAAAGTCGAGGCCCTGGAGGCCACGTTGGTTCGCTACTGAAAGGGGGCTCGTGACACTGATGCGGCCTTCCACTATTATCGGAACAAGTCTGAAGCCCTGAGTGAGGAGGCGAGCCGGCTGAGGAGGGCGATGGTGGATCGGGACCTCGGGGGTGCCGGTCTTGGATATACCATGTCGAGTGCATCGGTGCAAAGGCCCTCCTCTGAGAGGCTACTTCGTAACGTCATAGTGGAGAAGGAGATGGAATACACCGTTACAAGACAATGCTGGGTGTCTCGACATCTTCCTCGTTTGGTCGGCGAGCGGAGGGGGTTCCCTCTGCGCTGCTGCTGCTGGAGCGTATGTGACCCGTTGATGCCCAGAGCTCCGTGGCTGGTGTGTCGACCGTGGCTGAGCCTAAGGACCATCATGACGAGGAGAGGGCTCCTAGTCGTTCGGTCGGAGTGGTCCCGCCCTTCGTCGGACTCGAGGGGCCCTAAGATGGCGGCTTCTTTCAGTTTGAGATGAGTGGAGTGGTCCTGTAACGGTCTTTGTTTGTTTTCTCAGAACCAAATAAAGGAGTAGGAATAAAGAATTCTTTTCCTTCTTTGCTCTGGTTAGTAGTATAGTGAATGGTGGCGGATGCAAGGTTTGGCTCTGTCGATTCGTGAGGGATCGCAGCGGGGCATTGGGAAGACTTCCTGGCCTGGAGCCGGATCGAACCTACCGAGACGTTGGGGACGATATCGGAGTGAGGACTCGGGTGCCGATCCCATTGCCCGGTGTTAGGTCGGAGCTGCCGAAGCATTTGGAGTTTGACAAAAAAAGATTTCTTTCATACAAGATAGGGAGGGCCGCTGAAGCGGCCCTTTACACATGAAAGCTTACAAAAGGTTTTATTTACATTAGCCAAGCTAGGACCTAGGTTCGCTCTTCCAGGAACTTCATTAGGTGCTCGGCGTTCCAGGGTCGGCTGATGGGCCGGCCGTCCATATCTGCCAGTCGGTATGTACCAGGGCATACAACCTCGACTACACAGTATGGGCCTTCCCAGTTGGGAGCCAATTTCCTCTTCTTGGTTGGATCAAAGACGGAAAGTTTTCGTAACACGAGGTCCCCTGCCTTGATGTTTGTGGGGTGGACCTTCTTGTTGTAAAACTTCTCGATCCGCTGTTGGTAGATGCTTCTCCGGATTGAAGACTTCTCTCGGACCTCGGCGACGAGGTCCAGGTTGTCCCTCAGGCCGGACGAATTGTCAGCTTCATCGAAGACCATGATACGGGGAGAAGGCAGGCCGACCTCGACGGGGATGACTACCTCCGTCCCGTAGGTCAAGGTGAATGGCGTCTCTCCCGTGGGGATCCTCTTGGTGGTTCGGTGTGCCCATAGCACGCTAGGCAGTTCCTCGACCCACAGCCCTTTGGGGGAACTGTCGAGGCGCTTTTAGAGGCCGTCGAGGATTTGCCTGTTCGCGTTCTCCGCTTGGCCGTTGGACTGAGGGTGGCAAATAGCAGAGAAACGCTACTGGATGCTGATATCTGCGCAGAAGTTTTGGAAGTTCTGACCTTGGAATTGGGTTCCGTTGTCTGTGACGAGGACCCGAGGGATTCCGAACCGGCAAATGATGTTCTTCCAAAAGAACTGTTGTACTTGGCGCTCGGTGATGCTGGACAGAGGCTCGGTTTCGAGCCACTTGGTGAAGTAGTCGATGGCAACTATTAAGAATTTCTTTTGCCCTACCGCTACAGGGAAGGGGCCCACAAGGTCCATGCCCCACATGGCGAATGGGGTAGGACTAGCCAGGGATCGGAGATTATCTTGAGGAAGCCTCTTGATAGGGGAGAACCTTTGGCACAGACCGCATCTCTTGACTAGGTCTTGCGAGTCTTGGAGCATGGTCGGCCAATAGTATCCCTGATTCAGGGCCTTCCGAGCGAGCGTCCTGCTCCCCATGTGGCATCCGCCGATCCCCTCATGAAGGTCTTTCAGCGCGTAGCTGGCCTCGTCGCTGGTGAGACAGCGGAGGTATGGCTTGCCGTCGGCCAGGGTGTATGAGCGTTTGAAGAGGACGTCATCAATCATGACGAACCTTTCTGCTCAGACCCTGACTCGTCTAGCTTCGGCTCGGTCTTCAGGAAGCTCGGCACTGACTAAGAATCTTCGGATGGGAGTGGTCCAGTCGTCCGGACTGGTACCGTCTTGGACACACATTGCCTCCTAGTCTTGATCGTTGATACTTGGCTTTAGGAGGATTTCTATGAGTACCGTTTGGTCGAGGCCCTCGAAGGAGGAAGAGGCGAGTTTTGACAATGCGTCTGCTTGAGCGTTCTGCTCCCTAGGGACTCGAATAACTGCGGAGTGGCAGAAGGACGCTAGGAGACGTTGGACTACTGCCAAATACCTCACCATGCGTTCATCGCGGACTTCGTATTCTCTGGTGATCTGATTGACCACGAGCTGAGAATCGCTGAAGGCCCAGATTTGCTTGGCTCCGGCTCGATGTGCTAGGGTCAATCCGGCGATCATGGCCTCGTATTCCGCCTCGTTGTTGGAGGCCGGAAAGTTGAGGCGGAGGGAGTATTGAAGTAGGAATTGGTCGGGGCCACGAAGGATGATGTCAGCCCCACTCCCTGTTTCGCATGATGATCCATCGACAAAGACCTCCCAGGTTGGATCCGAGGCCTCAATACTGGGCTGCTCGGAGACGGTGCACTCAGTGGTGAACTCGGCGAGGGCCTGCCCTTTGATGGTCGTCCTCGGCTGGTAGCTGATGTCGAACTGACTCAGCTCAATCGACCACTTGACTAAGCGGGCGGAGTTTTCGGGCTTGTGAAGGACAGTCTTCAGTGGCTGGTCGGTCAGTATTTGAATGGAGTGGGCCTGGAAGTAAGGACGAAGCTTCCGGGCTGCCATGACCAAGGCATAGGCCACCTTCTCTATCTTTGCGTACCTCGTCTCGGCGGGGAGCAGAACTTTGCTCACATAGTACAATGGCCTCTGGACCCCATCTTCCTCTCTGACGAGGACGGCGCTGAGGGCACTATCCGAGGCGGACAGGTAGAGCCATAGTGGTTCGCCTGGCTCGGGCTTGCTGAGGAGAGGGGGGTTGGCTAGGTACTGCTTCAGCTGTTCGAAGGCCTCTTGTTGATGGGTACCCCACTCGAAGCCCCCCTTTCCGCGTAGAGCCTTGAAGAAGGGGAGAGACTTCTTCCCTGATTTGGAGAGGAAACGGCCGATTGCAGCCAACCGGCCCATGAGCCTCTGAACCTCTTTGACATTCCGGGGTGGGGCCATGTCAATAATAGCTTGGATTTTCTCGGGGTTCGCCTCGATGCCGCGCTGGCTGACGATGAACCCCAAGAACTTCCCAGTGGATACGCCGAAGGCGCATTTGGCCGGGTTGAGCCTCATATTGTGATGTCGGAGGATTCCGAAGGCTTCCTCGAGGTCGGCGACGTGGTCCGGCCCGGCCCGGCTCTTGACAAGCATGTCGTCGACATAGACTTCCACATTGCGGCCGATCAGGTCTTTGAAGATTCTGTTGACGAACCGTTGGTATGTGGCTCCGGCGTTTTTTAGCCCGAAGGGCATAACGCGGTAGCAGAAGAGACCCTGGTCGGTGATGAACGAGGTCTTGGAGATGTCCGGTGGAAACATCCGGATCTGATTGTACCCTGAGAATGCGTCCATGAAGGACAGTAGCTCATGCCCCGAGGTTGCGTCGATCAAGGCGTCGATGCGGGGGAGGGGGAAAGGATCTTTTGGATAGGCTTTATTTAAATCCGTGAAGTCGATACAGATCCGCCAGCCCCCGGTTGCCTTCTTCACCATGACGACATTAGCCAACCATGCGGGGTAGCTGACTTCCTGAATGAATCGAGCCGACAAGAGCTTGTCGACCTCTGCCTTCACAATTTGCTGCCTCTCTGGTGCGACTTTGCGTCTCTTTTGGACGACCGGCTTAGAGTTTGGGATGACGCTCAACCAATGCATAATCAAGTCTTCGGAGATCCCGGGCATGTCGGACGGCTTCCAGGTGAAGAGATCAACGTTGCGGCAAATGCAGGCGATTATGCCTGGCTTCAAGTCCTCGGGGAGCGAGCGGCTCACCCGGAACCACTTTGATTCATCCTCGGCGCCAAACGGGACCTCCTCCAGCTCGTCAACAGGCTCTGGGGCAGGACCGTCCCTCTCTGGTTCGAGCTCGACGGCGTCGAGGGGGAACACACCTCCTCCGACGGTGGTCATGTAGCATGACCGTGCTGCTTCCTGGCTACCTCGGACTATGCCGACCCCTTGTGGGGTGGGAAATTTAAGCTTTAGATGGTATGCCGAAGGTACCGCTTGAAGGGAGCATAGTCCGGATCGGCCGTGTATGGCGTTGTAAGCTGCTTTGACGTTTACCACCATGAAGTCCATGGACTCGGTCCTCTTGACAGGAGCCAATCCCGCGGTGACGTCGAGAGTAACAATCCCTTCTATCACGATAGGGACGCCAGAAAACCCATGCAAGGTGTACCCGGCTGGCTTGAGTTTGCCTCTGGGTAGTTTGAGATTCTCGAAGGCCTCAAGGAAGAGAATATTTACCGAGCTGCCATTGTCGACGAGAATTCGTCGAACCTCACAATTAGCCATGTGGTGGCCAATGACGAGGGCGTCGCAATGAGGGAGGCGAACGCCTTCGAGGTCCTCTCCGGAGAAGGAGACAAGCACCGGTTGCAACTTGGGCGAGGGGTTGTCTTGGACAGCATTCACCTCTCGGATGAAGGCTTTTCAGGAAGTATTTGACTCTCCCCCCATTGGCCCCCCGTGGACACAGTGCAAAATGAATGGCATATCCGCGGCTCCCTCGGGCTCGGGATCCCGACCCTGGATGCGGTTCGGAGTAGGGTTCGGAGGCGACGGCCTCCGGTTCCTAGCATCTCGCCGATCCCGTGGGCCTTCTCTGGTGAATTCTCGGAGGTACCCTCGTGAGATGAGGTCCTCAATTTCGTCTTTCAGGGCCCGACATTGGTCAGTTTCGTGCCCATGATCTCTGTGGAAACGGCAGTAGAAGCACTGGTCTCGCTTCTTGTTGTTGTTTGATCGGGGAGGTAGTCGGACAATGCCTTTGTCTTCGATTTCTAAGAGGATGGCGGACACGTTATGTGTCAAGGGAGTGTACCTTTCGAAGCGAGGGATCGGAGGTTCCCTCTTCGCGCCGACCCCTTCCTTTGCTGTTTTCTTGGCAGGTTCGGCCTCATCGACCTTGCGCTTGCCCTTCCCCACGACTTCTTTGCTGTCCTCTGGGTTCAGAGCTTCCTCAGCACGTATATACTTCTCGACCCGGTTGAGAAGGTCAGGGAAGTCCAGAGGTGGCCTCTTTGCCAAGGAGACCTTTAGCTGGTTGTGGCGGACATTGTGCCGGAAAGCTACCGAGGCAACCCCTGCGTCGAGGGCAGAGACGGATCTGGCCTCGGTTGTGAACCTCTTGACAAAGTTACGGAGCAACTCCCCCTCCCTCTGACTGAGGTTGAGCAGGGAAGCGCTCGTCCTTTCGCTCTTCCGGCTTGTGATGAAGTGGGCCAGGAAGCTGGCTTCCAGCTGGTCGAACGAGAAGATCGAGCCAGGGGTGAGTTTGGAGAACCAATCCTTGGCTGGACCCCGGAGGGTGGCCGGGAAGGCTCGGCATAGCAGGGGATCCGAAGCGCTGTGAATCATCATGAGGGTTTTGAAGCCCTCCATGTGATCAGCTGGATCACCCTCGCCGTTGTAAGTCTCGAACTACGGAGGCCGGAAGTTCCGGGGGATCTCCGCTTCTATGATGTTGATGGAGAATGGAGGTCGAGAAGGTCTCCGTCCTTGGACTAGGTTGGGATGCCTGTCGCCGATGCGCTCGATTCGATTCTCCATCTCCAGGAGGCGTCGGAGCACCTCGTCTGCGCGCTCCGGCAGGGGAGTCGGTGTACGAGTGTGGCTTCTCCCTTCGCTCATTTGAGGGGCTCGGTCATAGGTCGTGGACCTCGGCGCTCCATAGAGGGCCTCCAAGATTTCCTCTCTGAAGCTTCTGAACTCGCCCCTGGTGACCCCGCCGTGGTCGGAAGGGTCGGGTCGGGGCGTAGGAATTCGGCCGATGGGGCTGAGTGCCGGTGGCCTTTCCCTTTGTGCGGGCCTGTAGTGGTTCGAGACCGAGTTTGAAGCGGTCCCTCCCCTAGCCTGGCTAGCCCTTCTGTTCACAATGACCCGACGAAGGTCGGGTTCGGCGACGTGTGAAGCGCTTCGCTGGGGTTCGGGGTTTCCACCCGGATTATTGGATGCTTGCCCTCCGTCGAGGGCCCCCTCGGGGGGAGGCCTGTCTGTTTGGGCGGAACGGGCCGATCTTCGGACTCGAGGAGCCATGATAGATTGGGTCGAGGGAGTGCGTCGGTGGCGAGGCTCGGACTGTCGTCCGTACCGAATAAACTAGTTCCCACAGACGGTGCCAACCTGATGCGATTTGTTTTTGGTCGCAGTGTGGATGCACCGGGTGTGAGTTCGGACTCAATTTGTAATGAGGGAAGAGTGCGGCACGGGACGACGAGCGGGAGGCTCAGTTTGGCTCTTGAGGATCGGCTCGGATCGCCTCGCCTCGAGTACCTGCAGACGGTCCTGAAACACCGGGGTTTATCCCAGCGGCGGACCCTCCAACGATCTAGTCAGTCTCTGTGAGAGAGTAGCAATAACTAGGAAAATTTGGGTGGCAAAGGATTGATTACCTGAAAAGGTGGGTGAGGGTCTAGTATTTATAGGGAATTCCAACCGGGTTTGGATCCGCTTGGGGGCCGGGTCTGAACCCGAAAGCCCATGGGCCTGACGTGGCAGAAGGCCGAGGGGGTTTAGGACTGACGTGGCAGTACCAAGAGTGGTATAGGGCTGACGTGGCAAAGCCCTTGGTGGTATTTGGAGCTGACATGGCTGATCATGGGGCTCCTATGCTCCTGGGAGAATCTGGTGGCCTAGGTTGCGTCAGGTCATCTTCATTCTTTACCAGGCTGGGCGGACGGCCCGTGGGGCTGTCGTGGATCGGAGGCCGAGGGCCATCGAGACGCGTCGGATACGAGGAGACCAGTTCTGTGGGGGTGAACTTGAGGTTCGGCGCCGACCCTGTAGTGGCTCGAAGCCGAGCCAGATTGTTGTTTTTACCATTTTTGAGTGAGAGCTGTATTGGGCCCTGGTTGGGCCCCAAGCCATTTTTGCCCTACCACACCCGCGGTCTCCAAAATTCTCAACAATGAATATTTGATGCAGAAGAAAAATGTGAAAGTAAAACCACAAGTGTCAGTGTATGATATGCCCTAGAGTCTAATGCACAAACTCAAAATGCACACAATGCTCCTACTCTTATGCAAATTTGATTTAGAAACGTATGCATCCCATACTACATACTCCCCAAAATTATCCGACTTTCATTTTAATAAAAATATTGATTTTCACGTGTTGTGCACGTGCAAATTTCATGTCTATATTTATTTATTTATTTATTTATTTTTATATATATAATTTCATTTTTATAGTATGAACAATTATTTTCTTCCTTTATTTTTCTAAAAGCCTATTTTCTAAAGCCTAAACACTATTTTCTTTGTTGAGCCCACTTTAATAATTCTTTATTTTATTATTCTTTTGGCCCAAAAGCCTAAGCCCACTAATTGTGAAGCCCACAAATTTAATTAATCAATTAAATGGTCACACTTGTCATATAGACACAAAATGTGAACAATTGATTAATTAAAATTGTACAAACTTCAAATAGGAGGTATTAGAGGGCACGCGCATGCACGTAGTGTGCAATGCACACCATTGGTAGGCCAGGTATGCTTGGGATCATGGAGAGTGGGTGTGTGTGTGCATGAGTAGTTTAGTTGAATGTGGGTGGTTGCTACAACTTCCCCTTCTATCCTAGCCATCCATCCTTTAACTATCTAATGAATCCTAGCCCTCCAATCCATCCTAGAATTAGTATAAATACCCCCCTCCCCCCTATCTACATGTATTCTACACTAAGAATCATTGAAAGAAGAAAACTATATAGGAGATATATATTAGTGTGAGTGTGAGTTGTATGTGTGTGTTCCCCCATTGGAGGCCGGCCATCATTCCCTAGGAGCTCGGTTTTGGCAAGGAAGTAAGGAGAAGGAGGTTCTTTTGCACCACAATCTAGGAGGAGAAGGCACTCTCTCGCATTCTAGGGGACTCTAGGAGCTTTTAATTGGCTTTTTCTTCTAAGAGGTGGGTGTTTCTCATGACTTCTAAGGTAGAAATCATGTTAGGAATGAATTGAATTGTTATTAGAAAGTAACTAGTTGAAATGAAATCCATGCTTGCCTAATTAGAGGAGAATTGATAAACTAGTAGATGTATGTTAATTTGATTGCTAGATTTATTTATTATGAGTAAAAGTGAATGTTCTCATTGCTTCTAATGATAGTATGCATGCTAGGTATATTTTAATACAATTATGTGAATTAACTAGTAAAAGGTTAGAACCATGTTTGTTGATTAAAGTATTAAAGTAGAACGATATATTAAAGATGAATCGATGGAATAATTTATTAAGAGATGATTGTTAATTGTTGTAGTAGAATTCTCCATTGTTATATGTGCCATATGAGTATTAGAATGAATGAAAAGAATGTATTTTTGTAAACAAATGATTGAATGCATCATGTGTAAATTAGTGGATAAAAAAATAAGTTTTATTCATTAAGAAAGATGATTTTGTGTTCTAAAAACATCATAGTTGTCAATAAATAAGAGAACAATATTGTAGTGATTTTGTGTGGGAAACTATCTTTAATTATGAAATAGTATGCTTTAGTTTTCAAATGTCGAAATTTGTGTTTATGGAATACAAACTAAGGCTAAAATATATGTTTTTAAAGTGTTAAAAATACCCTTAAAAATACTGGTTACTATAGAATTAAATGTATTTTAATTCTGGAAAATTTTGTTTTCAAAGAGGAGAAAAAGAGGAAATTTTGTATTGGGAATTTTTGAATTATATGAACAGAGAGCAAGATCAAAACCCATTTTAATTATTTTCTGATCGATATGTCCACTTAGACCAATTGGTCGGTAGTACCTTCGGTCGCTATAGTAAGGGGGAGGTCTCGAGTTCGATACCTGAGGCTGGCTTTTGTTTTACTTTTTTGTGAAAAACCCAAATTGCTGAGAACGGATACAGCGATTATAACCCATGCTTTAAACGTTCGGCGGCTTTGGCGCGTTGGTCTTGTGTGCTGTCTGTTTCACCGCTGGTTGTGGGTTCGAATTTTGGTAGGGGTTTGAGTTTAGAAAAAAATGTTTTTTTTCGTCAATTTTTGATTAAATTGAGTTTTTAAAAATAGAATAAAAATTGGAAAAATTAGGGATTAATTACTAAAAAATTATTAGAACTTTATAAGAAAATTTATATAACTTTTGATAAAGTGTGATTAAGAAATTGGGGTTTTTGCAAGAAATTACTTCTTTTTTAAATTAAATTGTCTTTTTAAATAAAAGAAAAATAAATGAAATTTTTGAGTTATAAAAGATGAAAAATTAGTAATGAGGAATTTTTGAAAGTGTGCTTGATGCAATTAATTGGACTCTATTTTGTGCTTGTAGTAAGATTTGAAAATGAAAATAATAGTCTTGTGGAATACATGAATTATTGATTACTACTAGTTGAAATTTATTCTTACCTATAAATTGCACGTAAAATTGAATTATTATTTGTGATGAGTTATGAAAGATGTGAATACATGAATACTATGCTTATAAAATATGAATTGTGATTTATCATGAAAAGACCTTATGAGTATGAAAAGCTCGATATTGAAATTATGAGTTAAAATTGAGAATTAGGATATAGCCAAGCCTTATACCGGAAATAAAAGAAATGTGGAAATGATATTTTGAAATGAGAAGACCAAGGTTTGGGTCATGTGAATTAAATGAATAAGAACGGTATAGTGGAAGTGCTACACTCTAAGGGTTGATTTTATTCATGATTCAATTAAACTAAGGATTAGATACATAGTGAAGATGTGATGAAAGTAAGAGAAAAACATTGAGTATGAGGGCCATTGGATTGGCGGCATGAGAGTATTCACAGGATGTCCCATGATGAGTCATGATAGGGCGTGGATACTACTCCAGAGTACCGTCCCGGTGGCGACGCTCGTGGGGTGTTTGACGAATGCGAGTGGTGTCATGTCTATGGTAGGAGCTGAATTACCACAGGATGCCTGCATGATGAGTCATGTGACAGCACGTTGGGATTCCCTCCAGGGCGCCTAGACATGAGTTCGTAGGTCAGAAAACATCTAGGATACTTACCGTAGTTACAGTAGTAGATTAAGTCATGACGAGGAATTGAACCCTACAAGATGAAGAACGGTTAAGGGCTTGCCCTCGGACCTATTTTGTATGGGCTGCATAGACTCTGAACAAGTGCGCATTAGTGTCATATAATACAAATAATTGCATTAAGGACTAAGTGCGCATTCACAACACGACATCAATAGGATAGTCCCTTTAGCTTTGTTTGTGATATGTTTGTGGTTTGTTAAGTACTGAGAATCGTTATATTATTTTCGGCATAGAGAGGATAGCCGTGTATAATATTTCGTCAGTTGAATGAACTGACGCGCCCACAGTTTTATATGCAGGGTAAATATGCTTGACACAATTAAAGTATACATGCTGCTCAAGATTGATTTAAATGTTGTTTCATGCAAATTATTGTAAATTTGCTTCCGCTGTGACAATGTGCAAGTGTAATGTAACTCTGATGAAAGAAAAATTTTTATTTCCTTGTAAAATTGTACGAAAGAAGTGTAAAGATCTTGTGGAACTTCGAATTCAGTTGTATTTTGAAATTCGGGTTGTTACAACTCTACCGATAAGAAAAATGTTAAATGTCAGCTTTGTTCTTCTTCACAATTCTATTGCAACTGGAGAGTCGAGCTATACTCTTCAAAATTCTACATCTCAATCCGAATTCAAGTTCCAGGTTCTTCAAATGATGGGGGCAACTGCGGCATTGGAGACTCAAGCTATACTTGCCTTGCTTTCTTTTATGTATGTTGGGTTTTGTATGTGTTTTGCATATGTGAATTACTATGTCAGAATGTATACATATCTTTTGGTTGGTGTAATTGCTGCTGTGGTGGCCTGTAAGAAGTGAGAGAACAAAAATTTGTCCATCAGCATAACATTCAATGTACGTGTTTTTTTTCATTGTACCTGTAAAATGTTGCTGCACTTTTCTCCTTAATAAAATGAGATGTAAATGTGGTTTCCAGTGAGTTATTTCCCTTAAGAAAATGAGATGTAAATCTGGTTTCCATTGAGTTATTGTTTGATTTCAAATTTTCTTGTCCATATAAATGGTTATTGTTTTTATTACTGCATGTCTGTCAAAATTTATGCAGATCATCAGATGATAGCTTTGTTAGTTGAACTAGATGATGAAAATTTGACTACAATCACATAACCTCATAAACTTTACCTGCAAATGTTAGGATGATGAAGTTCAAACCCAGCTCCGATCTGTTATTACACTCTAGAATTGCAAATCGTAAAGTTCTTAAAGTTCATACAACAAACAAAAACACAAAAAAACAAAGTCTATGCCTTCCAATTCAGTTACCATATATACAGTGAAGAGGAAGATTAGGATTCTAATACATTCATAGACAAACACTTCAAAAATTCTAATACATGTCTTTCTCATCTTTAGACTTTTCATCTTTATACAAAATTCTAAAGATTATACAAAAGATTAAACAAAATTCTAAACATTGTAGGCTCAAAACGACAACAAAGTCAAGTCTTTGTTTGTAGTATTGTGCTTGTAACTGTCTGATGATGCTCTGCCACTTCTCAGTTGCTCTAGCCACTAGCACATCTCAAAATCATCAAAAGCTTCTCTTGAAGCTGAAACTCATAAAACATTCATAGACATAAATAGTTAAAAGTGTGATGCTAAAATAGGGGATAAATTTAAATTATCAAAGATGCAAGAAACACAGTATCGCTCAACATCACACTAATTTTTTTCACTATCTAGGCTCAGAACTTTTCGAATAGCACATTTCTTGAATTTAAGAAAAATCTCTGAGGAAGCATAATGAATGCATATTCAGAGAAGCAATAGTGTAATATGCCATGTCTGAGGAAGCATAATGCTCTACCTCTTCTCAGAAAATTCTATATGAACCAATAGTGTAACATACCATGTCAAAACCAATCTCATATTCAGAGAAACAATGTCAAAACCAATCTCATATTTAGAGAAGTAGCAGAAGTGTAATACACCATGTCAAAACCAAGTACAAAACTAAAAGTCTCAAATTAAGTCCATCATTTCCCAGATTCAGAAAATATTCAATATCTAAAATATGAATGAAGCATACACAGTGTAATATCATCACTGTCATAACAAAATTAATGTAATACCATCACATTTAAATATCATAATGAAGCATAATAGTGTGAATATCATCACAACCATAAAAGAGAGGAGGTAGAAGGAGCTGAAGATGAGGAGTAGGGAAAATGACCAAAATAACCTTCCTTGTAAGTGAGATGAGCGGAAGGATTGTGAGCCATTAGATCACGATCATGATCAAATTGCAGATCCAACGAATGGCGAAGAAGTTCGCACCTGTGCGAACCAGTTCACTCCTGAGATTGAAGTTGATAATAATGAAAAATTATAACACCCAAGTTGAAAATGAGATATTACGAATCGTTGAGTTATCAAGAAACAACTTCAACTAAATTTAATTGAAAGTTGTTGAAACTATAATATTTTGTTGTCTACTTAAAGTATTTACAAGAGAAACAATAAGGATATTTTGCAAGAAACACAAATCTGAATACAACTGTAGAGCTCAGCATCACACTAATTTCTTCACTATCTAGGCTCAGAACTTTTTGAATATCACATTTCATGAACTTTTGAAAAATCTCTGAGGAAGCATAATGAATGCATCACCAATAGTGTAATATACCATGTCAAAACCAATCTCATATTCAGAGAATCAATGTCAAAACCAATGCCATATTGAGAAGCAGCAGAAGTATAATTGTGGATGTCAAAACCAACAGCAAAACTAAAAGCGACCCAAATTAAGTTCATCATTGCCCAGATTCAGAAAATCTTCAATCACTAAAACCCCGTAACTTGAGTTCATCTTTAGTCCAGATTGAGTGTGAATATCATCAGATCCATAATGGTGTGAATATCATATATATATTCCCAAATTAAGTTCATCATTGCCCAGTTTCAGAAATTATTCAGTCACTAAAAGATGAATGAGGTCATCTTTAGTCGAGAATGAGTCTGAATATCATCACATCCATAATAGTGTGAATATCATAATATTGAGTTCAAAGCATAATAGTGTGAATATCATCACAGCCAAAACCAAAAAATTGAGTTCAAAGCATGAGCATTAAAAGAAGCAGTTCATCTTCAGCCCAGATTTAGACAAAAAATTTAAACATAAAAGCATAATGAACCCCCACCTTTTTCGAAGGGGCGCAAAACTCAAAAAATTTAGACAAAACCAAATACTTCCCTCAATTCATATTATCGATTATAGGATTATCCATGGCATTAACACTTCCTTCTTGGCCTTCCATACCTACAAACAACATACAATTATATAAATTAGGCGAAAACAACATATATTTCTAATCAAGATTCTAAAAAGATTCAAAACAATAAACAATAATTCACAAAATTAAGATGGAGCAATTGTCCGTCTGAGATGGAGCACAAAGTTAATTAAATCAACCAAAAATTAATTAAATCAACATCATGATTCAAGAACCCTAAATTAACTGCTATTTGGTAATGGGGTAATACTCATAAAGATCGAAACTTTACTGATTTTGGATGTTCAATTTTTAAAAAAAACTTAACATTGGAATTTTACCTCCATCCAAGTTAGCGATGTCGAGGGGAGATCGTTTAGGGTTTCGAAGGTCGAGTGGGGGTGGATCGAGCGCGGCGTCTAGGGGATTTCAAACTACGGTGGCAATACAGAGGAGCGTCGGGGCATCGATTTGGAGCTAGGGTTTCCAGACAGAAGAGCGTATAGGGGGTTTCGATGTTGGGGAGCGTTTTGGGAAGATACGGAGCTAGGGTTTCCAGATTTGGGGGGCTTCGATGAGAGAGATAGATCTGGATTTGGTACGATGAGAGAGAGAGAAAGGGAAAGAAAGAGCTGAAGATTAGGGGGGGTAGGAAAAATGACTCAAATAGCCATCATTGTAAGTGAGATGAGCGGAACATTTGTGAGCCACTGGATCACGATTATGATCAAACTGCAGATCCAACGGATGGCGGAGGAGTTCGCTCGTGATCAGGTGCGAACTAGTTCGCACCTGATTAGCCCTCTCTCTCTCTCTCTCTCTCTCTCTCTCTCTCTCTCTCTCTCTCTCTCTCTCTCTCTCTCTCTCTATATATATATATATATATATATATATATATATATATATTAGTTGAAATTTACCGTGCACCAAGTGCACATGACTTGGTGCACAGGAATGTTGAATATTTTAACTATTCTAGTTAACAAGTTAGATAGACAAAACACACTTGCATTAATATATAGACTATTTGGTTGCTTGTTGCATCTATGGAATTCATAAAAGGCCCTTTGGTAATAAAATGTTGTACCTCTACTATGCATCCATTTCCATTCAAAATTCTCATCGCTGCATACTCATTGGCTTTGTAGAACACCCCTACAATCTTCTAGATGTGTAATAATCATTCGAAGCACCAGTTTCAAAATTGATGCTTAGCATTAATATTGAACCAAGCACTTTAATTTATTAACTAAATGAACCGAGCATTAATATTGTTTATGCAGTATGAACTTTCTCATGCATTCTCTCATACATAGTGAGAGAACTTCGGTTCAGAACTTTACATGCTTTCAATGAAGATTTTTCAACTAAAATATATACACAATATTATATATGAGAGTGAGATTATGTAATTCCATGCTTCATTTTATGCCAAAAAGTTATGTTCCTTGGTTACTCTCATACAAGTAGTAAATAAGTCTGTGCATGACTGAATGACGGTCTAAACCATACAGAATGTGAAATAATTTTTCATGGAAGTTTTTTCAGAGCAGATGGGGTAATTACTAACTCAAGAGTCTAATATGAAAGTACTACTGCTCTCCCACATAACTCCACAAGTTTGCATACTCTTTCCTGTGCATTTAAAACCCCCAAAGTTACAAAATTATGCAGTCACTAACATGCATCGCAACCTAATTTCACAACAAACATAAAACATATTAATGAACGATCAGTGATCTTTAGTATAAGAAGTTGAAAATGAATGAACGATCTAAAACTAGTAATCTACAAACCTCTTATATAATTAGTTTTGGCATCCTCTTAGCTACTTCACGATGTAATTGTACATTTAGGCACTTAGCAATAGTTGAGGAAATGGATCATATCAATTTAATGATATCAGTATTGTCTAGGAACTCTTAGAAAATATATTGTTAGAAAACAATCAATCTACAAGAAACTTCATTTATAAGTTATAAGAACAAGAGACAGCATAAAAAGAGATTATAGGCATTGGCATATATACCCAGACACTTCTATATATAGTGAAGCTGTCATAGCCGACACACATGTAACACACATATTGGACACAACATTTCAAGGTATACGTAGTTTTTTTAATTTTGTATGTGTCATTGTGTCGTGTCACATCATTCCCGCGTCTCTTTAGATTTGCATACATAAGACTAATACAAATACACAGACCTAAACAAAGCAAAAACATGCATGTGAGTGACAACACACACAACCTGTTCACCAATACAAATTATTGACTACGTGCCAATAAAAGGATATTTATTGGGATGCATATAGAATAGGGGAATGGCTTGACATTGTAAATATGCATTTGGTAAATGGTTGCATTAGGTCTGGTAGATTCTTCTTCATCATGGATGATGAAATATACATGTTCCAAGATGTTTCATATCGGCTTTAAAAGGGAATTAAAAAAAATAAAGCTTGGATCACAAGCATTTAAAATAGAAGCATGTACCTATTAGTGTACATAGTATGTAAGTCAAAGAATACAAATACAATCAAATTACACAGTATGCCAATTATATAGGATTGACTCATCTCTCCTTCTCTAAACAATCTATTATTCATGCACCTATGATGTGAATAACAATCACGATGGTTGCCAAATAGCAAATGTTGGGACACGAATAGAATTGTTAATGTAGTGGCTTGTACGGCCCGCAGCATACAGGAGTAGCTTTCAATATCATGGTTTTTTCTCTTTAGTCGAGAATCTGTTAAACATACATGATTTCAATTTTAGCTTAGGTTGTTCATGTAACGCCCCGAATCCCAAATACACTGAATTCGAGATGTTCTACAGGATCTTTCCGCTTCTTTTAGTACAACTTTATAAGGAAATTTAAACTTTTCACTTTACATCAGAGTTTACATTAATATTACATTTACATTGCACAGCGGAAGTAAAATTTTACAACAATGAAAACAAGTATGCAACAACATTGAGTAATCTTTAAGCATTTGTTCCTCTTTATCTTTATCAAGCTATTTACCTGCATATAAGACTGTGGGTACGTCAGTTTATTCAACCGACGATCATTATACACGGTCATCCTCTCTATGCCGGAAATAGTATAACTTATTTTCCATATTTAGCAAACACAAACTTGTCACAAATCAAACTAAAGGGACTACCCTATTGATGTCGTGTTGTGATTGTGCACTTAGTTCTTAATGCAATTAATTATGTTACATGACACTAATGCACACTTGTTCGGATTCTATGCATCCCATACTACATAGGTCCGAGGGCAAGCCTTTTAATCGTTCTTCATCTTTGTAGGGTTCAATCTCTCGCCATGACTTAATCTACTACTGTAATTACGGTAGGTATCCTAGATGATCTATGAGTGCAAGCACGTGTACAGAAAACCTGGAGGGGAATCCCACGTCATGTCACGACTCATCGTGAAGAACCTGTGACAATTCAGCCTCCTTCATGGCACACGATCCTCATGCAGTCACCAAACATCCCACAAGTGTCACCACCGGGATGGTACCCTGGAGCAGTATCCACGTCATGTCACGACGCATCGTGAAGAACCTGTGAAATACTTTCCGCCGCCAATCCGATGGCCCTCACTCGTGTTTTTCTCCTACTTTCATCACGTCTCCACTATGTACTAATCCTTAGTTTCTTTTATCAAAATCATGAACAAGAATCGAAGCTCTAGAGTTAGCCTCTCCACTAAACCGGACTTATTCATTCATTTCAACATGACCAACCTTGGCCTTTCTTTTCAAATTTTATTTCATTTCATTTCCAAATGCCGGGGGAGACTTAGCTACTCTTTTATTTCAATTTTCATTTCACAATTTCCAACTCATAAATTCCCCATGTTGAGTTATCATACTCACATGTATATTCTCTTTTCAAATCATGATTTTTAATTTGTTCAAATAGTCCATGACTATACATGAATTCATATACCTTATCAATTATCACTTTCACTTGGAACTTTACATCACTAACAAATATTCACACTTCATATTTTTCCACATTATTCTCATGTGAGAATAAATTGCATTATGTCACACAACAAAGTTTCTTTTTGCCAAATCATCTTCTAATACTTCATTTCAATTTATTCTTGTAAGTTATAATTTTTCACAAAGTATATATCTAGTACCATAGTTCTATTTATACCTTTCATTCTCAAATCATAGTGTTTTTCATGCAAATAATCCCCAAATCATTTTTATAAAGTCCCTTATATTTTTAGGAGAATAACCATATTTTTTTCACTTGCCGATAGCAAGAATCGAACCCAGCACCACAGAGAACCAACCGAAAGCCACAACCACTAGGCCGATTGCTGCTGGCGATATAAAGAGAAGACAGAGAGTATTTATTACTCTCGGTCGCTGATTCTTATGTTTTAAAAAAATGTAAACAAATGTATGCCACAGGGATTCGAACCAGTCACCACGGGAAACCCAACTGCACAACATGACCACTTGAGCTACGTGCTCAGGTTGTCACTAGTATAATTCTAACTCTATTTAATCCACAGTCTCTGTTATTTAGAATATTTCGGCGTTCATCAAATTGCATATCACAAGTTCTTACTAGTATACTGTAAAAATCCGAATTAAATCTTTTTTCCATCATGAATTTTATTCCAGTAGATGAAAATAAATTCTTAAATAATTAAACATAATTTTCTCCATGAATAACACATTTCTACCATACAATTTGGTTAATGTGACATATTGCTAATGCATTTTTTTTTACATTATAATTTCATCAATCTCTATAACAATTCTCTACTCTTATTCATTTTCCAACCATTAAATTTCATGTTAATTTATTCATTACTACGTCATAACAAAATTTCCAATTTAGCATATAAAGCGACATAATCAATATACTAATCTTTTGCACATAATTTATCATGCTACCAACAAGATTTCTTCACACAATTTATGACCATATTGCACACAAATCTTGAATTTTACTAATAGCATCACCCATAATTTTGCATATCAACCAATCAATCACATAGAGATCATCTTTTCAATTAAATGTGCATTCCTATTAGTCATTTTGCATTATTTTGATAATTTAATCTTGCATGGATTTCTATGTTAGAAATAGGAAAAATTCACCCACCTTGTAGGGAGAGACAACACAATTTGCAACAAAAGTCCTTGCAACGAGATGCACCTCCTCCTAGACGATGCGCACACAAGCTCCACAAGCACCAACCCGAGCTCCCCTCCTTGGAATAGCCGGCCCTTTCCTCCTTGGTAGAATGCAAGCACAATCCCACTCACAACTCAATCTTTTTAACTCACAACTACTACTAGATAATGCTATTAGACTATAGGTTTGGAAGAGAATATTAAGCACAAAGTAACTAGCCATGTTGGGGGGGGGGGGGGGGGGGGGGGGGGGGGGGTAGGGGGTATTTATACTAAAAATCAAATAGAATGGAGGGCTAGGATCAATTAGTTGGTTGTAGGATGGAGAGCTAGGATGAAAGTAGGAGTTGCAATAACTACCCACATCTAAATAATCACCACCATGATCACCATTACAATTTTTGAATCTCCCTCCAAAAGAAGTATTCCCGGCCATGCATAAGGAAGTGCACTTGCACGTGTACGTGTAGTGCACGTGCATGCAACTAGGACCAAAATTTGTGTATTTAATTTTGTATAAAAATAAAATAGTCTTTTAAATTGAATTCTACATGACAAGTTGTGTAAAAATATAGTCCATGGGCTTTAGTTTATGGGCCAAAATAGTTATTATAAAATAAAATAAATAAATTACATTTTGGGCTTTAAGAAAAAGGCTTTTTAATCTAATTAAAATAGGGCTTTTGTATAAAATAATTAAAAGTACATATTAAAATATCTTTACTCATCTTGATGAAAATATTAACCAAAATATTGCACGTGCATACTACGTGCAAAATAAATAATTTTTCATTAATTGGAAAATCAGGGCATTACAACACTCCCTCCTTAGAATAGTTCCGTCCCCGGAACTACAGTCAAGAGTGGGAAACAAAATACAACACTCACACAAGAACAAAAAAGATACAAAAAATACAATCAAGCAAAATGCTCAGGATAGTCCTTCAACATCCTCTCTTCAGACTCCCAAGTAGCCTCTTCAACCAAATAGTTTCTCCAGACTACCTTGACCATCGGTATCGTCTTATTCCTCAAGACTTTCTCTCGACGATCAACAATCTCGACAGGAGACTCGATGTAGTTCAGATCCAACTGCAAACCTTCCGGCACTTCAAGCAAATGATGACTCGGATCTGGAATGTAACCTCTTAACATAGACACATGAAAGACATTGTGCACCTGAGATAACTCTTCCGGTAATTCAAGCCGGTAAGCAGTCTTCCCGATCCTTTTCAATATCTTGTACGGGCCTATAAACCTCGGGGCTAACTTTCCACCTTTGCCAAATCAAACCACACCTTTACTGGGCGATACCTTCAGAAAGACGAAGTCACCAACCTCAAACTCAAGGTCCCTTCTTCGGTTGTCTACATAGCTTTTCTGCCTGCTCTGAGCTTCTACCATCCTTTTCCTGATCAGAACAATCTTCTCAAAGGTTTGCTGCACAAACTCAGGACCAAACAACTGACGCTCCCCAACTTCAAACCAACAAACAGGCGTTCTGCACTTCCTGCCATACAGAGCTTTGTACGGCGCCATCCCGATGCTAGCCTGAAAACTGTTGTTGTAGGTAAACTCTACCAAAGGTAAATGCCTATCCCAACTGCCTCCAAAATCTAGTATACAACACCGAAGCATATCCTCAAGAATACGGTTGACTCTCTCGGTCTGTCCATCGGTTTGCGGATGAAAAGCAGTGCTGAAATCTGTCTTGGTACCCAAAGCTGTCTGAAGACTCCTCCAGAAATGCGAACTAAACCGCGCATCTCGATCAGACACAATAGTTGACGGAACACCATGAAGCCGGACGATCTCGCCAACATACAACTCAGCCAACTTGTCCATCGAAGCCGTGAGTTTCATCGCCAGAAAGTGAGCGGACTTGGTTAGTCGATCGACTATAACCCAAATCGCATCATTGCCTTTAGGACTCTTAGGCAATCCCACAATGAAATCGATACTCATGTTATCCCACTTCCATTCCGGAATAGGTAACGGCTGTAATAGACTTCTGGATCTCTGATTTTCGGCTTTGACTTGCTAACAAACCTCACACTTCGCCACAAATTCAGCCACATTCCGCTTCAAACCTGACCACCAGAAATGCTGTTTGATGTCTTTGTACATCTTAGTACTTCCAGGATGTACCGACAAAAGAGTAGCATGTGCCTCCTGAAGAATACTCTCCTTCAGGTCCGCCTGATTTGGAACACATAGCCTATCTCCGAACCACAGCACTCCATCCCTGATTTGAAATTCTGGCAACTTGCCAGCACCAACCTGCTCTTTCATCTCCAAAATATCAGCATCAACCTCCTGACTTGCAATGATCCTTCCATTCAGTGTAGGCTGAAGCCTCAACTGAGCCAAAGATGCTCCCAATCCTTGCAAGACAACCTCAATACCTGCTCGGTCCAATTCCTCAATCAGATGCTTCTGAGTTGTAATTAAACTGGCTAAGCTGCTCTTGCGACTAAGTGCATCAGCCACAACATTAGCCTTCCTAGGATGATACTTGATCTCAGGTCGCATATCCTCAAGCACTTCCAACCATCTCCGCTGCCTCAGATTCAGATCCCTCTGCTGATATATGTACTTCAAGCTCTTGTGGTCCATGTACTTGTTCAACTTCTCACCGTACACGTAGTGCCTCCATTGCTTTAGGGCAAAGATAATCGCAGCCAACTCTAGATCATGAGTCGGATAATTCTTCTCATGCGGTCGTAGTTGCCTAGACCCATAAGCGATTACTCTTCCTTCTTGCATTAAGACACAACCACGCCCACGATGTGAAGCATCGCTATAAACGTCGTACTCAACACCTGCTCTAGGCAAAGCCAAAATAGGTGCAGTAGTCAGCTTCTCTTTCAACTCCTGAAAGCTTGCCTCACATTGCTCAGTCCACTTGAAGTTCACATTCTTCTTGGTCAGTCCAGTAAGCAGCACGGCTATCTGGGCATAACCTTGAATGAATCTCCTGTAGTATCCAGTCATTCCAAGAAAACTTCTGACTTCTTTCACTGTAGTAGGCCTAGCCCAATCTCTCCTTGCCTCTATCTTCTGAGGGTCAGCTGCCACTCTCTCCTTAGAAAGGATGTGACCTAGGAATGCCACTTCAGATTTCCAGAAATCACACTTGGATAACTTGGCATACAACTTCTGCTCTTCCAGCTTCTTCAAAACTGCTGCCAGATGCTCGGTGTGCTCCTCCTCTGACTTGGAGTACACGAGAATATCGTCGATAAACACCACGACGAAAGAATCAATGAACGGCCTCAGAACTCTGTTCATCAAATCCATGAAGATTGTGGGTGCATTCGTCACTCCAAATGGCATAACTAAGAATTCGTAATGCCCATGTCGAGTTCTAAATGCAGTTTTGTGCACATCTTCAACTTTCACTCGAACTTGGTGATATCCTGATCGAAGATCTATTTTGGAGAATACAGCTGCTCCTTGTAGACGATCGAACAAATCATCAATTCGAGGAATAGGATACTTATTCTGAACAGTGACCTTATTCAGCTCCCAGTAATCGATACACATTTTCATCGATCCATCCTTCTTCTTTACCAAAAGCACTGGTGCTCCCCAAGGTGACGCACTAGGTTGAATAAAGCCTTTCTCCAACAGTTCCTCAATCTGCCATTTCACCTCATCCTGTTCTACTGGAGCCATCCTATACGGTGCCTTAGAAATGGGTGCACTTCCCGGTTGAACAGTGATGCTGAACTCTACATCACGATGCGGGGGTAACCCAGAAAAATCTTCCAAGAACACAGTCGGATAGTCCCGAACCACAGGAATCCCTTGCACTTCCACAGGAGTCTCTTCCTTGCGGATAGTTGCCACCAGCTTAGAACACTTCTTCTTCCCTTGGAAAGTGACTTCAGGTCCACCTGGAGCCTTCACTGTTACCGTCCTGGTCTTATACTCGATGCTTGCACTGTACACCGACATCCAATCAATGCCAATGATAACATTGACTCCCAAGATAGTCAGCTCGATCAGATCAATGCCAAAGATTCGATCTCGAATCACAATCTCGCAATCAGCGTAATACCGATCAGTGGTTTAAGTTTCCCCTGATGGAGTAGCTACTGCTAAGATCTTGCCTGAAAAAATCTTTGGTCCAACTCTCAACACTTTAGCAAATTTAGGAGACACATAAGTATGAGAGGATCCAGTAACGAACAACACAACAGCTTTCATTCCATATTCTGATGTAAAAGTTCCATCAAATTCGAAGTTTGAAACATGAACTTTCAAGTCAATATTTCCATTTCATTGAATTTTAAACTTTATACATTCGAATTGAAAAACATTTCTTAACATCAGAATGAAAGATAGTAGAAGCTACAATAGTCTAACTCCTACGGTTCCTCTTCGCTTCTCGAAGTTCTCCCCGTAGTTCATCAACTTCATCCTTCAGCACATCTGTCAGATTCTTCCTCTTCTCGAGTTCCCATATACGATGACTGAGAACAGAATAGTCGTCCTTGCGCTTTGCCAGCTGAGCCTCCAATAATCCGACTCTCTCTCGCAGTGTCTCTACTTGCCTCTGAAGAGAAGTCACAAGACTATTCAGAACTGGTTCTTCTTCTTCGTCAGAAGAAGAGTCATCAGATGAATCCGGAGTGGGGTAATCTCTCGGGATTCGGGCCATTCTTCACCGTCAGAATCTGCTTACCCTGGATAGTACTCGTCCTAAGAATCTGCCTGTCCAGGATGGTACTCTTCCTCAATGATATGCCAGTCGTCGTCTCCAGCAGGGTCGAAGTGGTCAGCCATCTTAGAAATAGAGAGGAAGAAGCATAAGTCATAGAGCAACACAAATGTAAGTCACTTACATTTAAATCTCGAGACTCAAACACACACTCTAATGTCCACTTCTAGGGTGTCGTTCCTTATAAATTTGTACAAGTGTGGAAAGCGTAGAAGCGTGGCTCTGATACCACTCTGTAACGTCCCGAATCCCAAATACACTGAATTCGAGATGTTCTACAGGATCTTTCCGCTTCTTTTAGTACAAATTTATAAGGAAATTTAAACTTTTCACTTTACATCAGAGTTTACATTAATATTACATTTACATTGCACAGCGGAAGTAAAATTTTACAACAATGAAAACTAGTATGCAACAACATTGAGTAATCTTTAAGCATTTGTTCCTCTTTATCTTTATCAAGCCATTTACCTGCATATATGACTGTGGGTACGTCAGTTTATTCAACCGACCATCATTATACACGGTCATTCTCTCTATGCCGGAAATAGTATAACTTATTTTTCATATTTAGCAAACACAAACTTGTCACAAATCAAACTAAAGGGACTACCCTATTGATGTCGTATTGTGATTGTGCACTTAGTCCTTAATGCAGTTAATTATGTTACATGACACTAATGCACACTTGTTCGGATTCTATGCATCCCATACTACATAGGTCCGAGGGCAAGCCTCTTAATCGTTCTTCATCTTTGTAGGGTTCAATCCCTCGCCATGACTTAATCTACTACTGTAATTACGGTAGGTATCCTAGATGATCTATGAGTGCAAGCACGTATACAGAAAACCTGGAGGGGAATTCCATGTCATGTCACGACTCATCGTGAAGAACCTGTGGCAATTCAGCCTCCTTCATGGCACACGATCTTCATGCAGTCACCAAACATCCCACAAGTGTCACCACCGGGACGGTACCCTGGAGCAGTATCCACGTCATGTCACGACGCATCGTGAAGAACCTATGAAATACTCTCCGCCGCCAATCTGATGGCCCTCACTCGTGTTTTTCTCCTACTTTCATCACGTCTCCACTATGTACTAATCCTTAGTTTCTTTTATCAAAATCATGAACAAGAATCGAAGCTCTAGAGTTAGCCTCTCCACTATATCGGACTTATTCATTCATTTCAACATGACCAACCTTGGCCTTTCTTTTCAAATTTTATTTCATTTCATTTCCAAATGCCGGGGGAGACTTAGCTACTCTTTTATTTCAATTTTCATTTCACAATTTCCAACTCATAAATTCTCCATGTTGAGTTATCATACTCACATGTATATTCTCTTTTCAAATCATGATTTCTAATTTGTTCAAATAGTCCATGACTATACATGAATTCATATACTTTATCAATTATCACTTTCACTTGGAACTTTACATCACTAACAAATATTCACACTTCATATTTTTCCACATTATTCTCATGTGAGAATAAATTGCATTATGTCACACAACAAAGTTTCTTTTTGCCAAATCATCTTCTAATACTTCATTTCAATTTATTCTTGTAAGTTATAAATTTTCACAAAGTATAAATCTAGTACCATAGTTCTATTTATACCTTTCATTCTCAAATCATAGTGTTTTTCATGCAAATAATCCCCAAATCATTTTTATAAAGTCCCTTATATTTTTAGGAGAATAACCATATTTTTTTCACAATTTTTGGACACTTAAAAACGAACCAACCGAAAGCCACAACCACTAGGTCGATTGCTGCTGGCGATATAAAGAGAAGACAGAGAGTATTTATTACTCTCGGTCGCTGATTCTTATGTTTTAAAAAAATGTAAACAAATGTATGCCACAGGGATTCGAACCAGTCACCACGGGAAACCCAACCGCACAACATGACCACTTGAGCTACGTGCTCAGGTTGTCACTAGTATAATTCTAACTCTATTTAATCCACAGTCTCTATTATTTAGAATAATTCGGCGTTCATCAAATTGCATATCACAAGTTCTTACTAATATACTGTAAAAATCCGAATTAAATCTTTTTCCATCATGAATTTTATTCCAGTAGATGAAAATAAATTCTTAAATAATTAAACATAATTTTCTCCATGAATAACACATTTCTACCATACAATTTGGTTAATGTGACATATTGCTAATGCATTTTTTTTGACATTATAATTTCATCAATCTCTATAACAATTCTCTACTCTTATTCATTTTCCAACCATAAAATTTCTTGTTAATTTATTCATTACAACGTCATAACAAAATTCCCAATTTAGCATATAAAACGACATAATCAATATACTAATCTTTTGCACATAATTTATCATGCTACCAACAAAGATTTCTTCACACAATTTATGACCATATTGCACACAAATCTTGAATTTTACTAATAGCATCACCCATAATTTTGCATATCAACCAATCAATCACATAGAGATCATCTTTTCAATTAAATGTGCATTCCTATTAGTCATTTTGCATTATTTTGATAATTTAATCTTGCATGGATTTCAATGTTAGAAATAGAAAAAATTCACCCACCTTGTATGGAGAGACAACACAATTTGCAACAAAAGTCCTTGCAACGAGATGCACCTCCTCCTAGACGATGCGCACACAAGCTCCACAAGCACCAACCCGAGCTCCCCTCCTTGGAATAGCCGGCCCTCTCCTCCTTGGTAGAATGCAAGCACAATCCCACTCACAACTCAATCTTTTTAACTCACAACTACTACTAGATAATGCTATTAGACTATAGGTTTGGAAGAGAATATTAAGCACAAAGTAACTAGCCATGGGGGGGGGGGGGGGGGGGTAGGGGGTATTTATACTAAAAATCAAATAGAATGGAGGGCTGGGATCAATTAGTTGGTTGTAGGATGGAGGGCTAGGATGAAAGTAGGAGTTGCAATAACTACCCACATCTAAGTAACCGCCACCATGATCACCATTACAATTTTTGAATCTCCCTCCAAAAGAAGTATTCCCGGCCATGCATAAGGAAGTGCACTTGCACGTGTACGTGTAGTGCACGTGCATGCAACTAGGACCAAAATTTGTGTATTTAATTTTGTATAAAAATAAAATAGTCTTTTAAATTGTATTCTACATGATAAGTTGTGTAAAAATATAGTCCATGGGCTTTAGTTTATGGGCCAAAATAGTTATTATAAAATAAAATAAATAAATTACATTTTGGGCTTTAAGAAAAAGGCTTTTTAATCTAATTAAAATAGGGCTTTTGTATAAAATAATTAAAAGTACATATTAAAATATCTTTAGTCATCTTGATGAAAATATTAACCAAAATATTGCACGTGCACACTACGTGCAAAATAAATAATTTTTCATTAATTGGAAAATCAGGGCATTACAGTTCAGTGGGAGATTACGGTTGGACATTCAAAACATTAATGCTTCATAATTTACCGGTCGCAGTAAAACAGTTCATTTAGATAAGCATGTTCCTAGGGAGACATATATAATTCTATAAAAAGTATAAGAAATAAAAATCTATTTTCTATTATACAAGCAAGAATAGAAAAAGAAGAAAAATAAATCTGTCCATAGCCAATCCCAACCTTTCGTTCATTTTGTTGGCCAAACTGATCAGAGGCTATTATTGATTTGTGATCGTTTATTTAGCATTTATATTTAAATAAAAACTAAATATAAATAATAAAACTTGATTTTCATCTAAAAAACAAATACACAAAATAAAATTTGGACCTTTTTTTTCTAGCAATCACCTTTTCTGCTCAGAGATCATTCCTGATCATTATTGAAAAGAAAAGGAGAAGCGCCAAAACCAATTAAATGAAAGAGGGGCCACCAGATACAAAGGTAACGTGAATTAATAACCAAATTCTCCAAAAATGCGGTAGATTATGAAAGTCTAGTACAAAGATTAAATGAAAATGCTTATATACCAAACTAATGTCAGATTAAGCCACTTGAAGCCTAGTAATCAAATCAAATATGAAGACCTCTTCCTACAGTGCCATGGGAGCAAAGCGGTACTCGTTGAGGTACTCAGCACCGTGGGGACGAATCAGTACCCTAGTGTGTACGAGGAACTGTGGGTAGGTCCAAAATTTGCCTCTGAGAGAAGTTCTATGAGAGAAGCGTTGTTTATTGCTATCGATGCACCAACCTGGGTTCTTTGGCTAGACAGAAATAATTTTTATTTTCGCATAAAATGTAATAATATTTCTGGTAACTTGACTCACATTATGTATTTTATTTCTTTTTAGGCTAATGTGGCAGCGGTAGGTCTCAATGGGAGAATAGCAAGCATGTTCCAAGTTGAGGATTTCGATGATGAGGAAGTCGAGATCGGTTCGACGATCAACTGACAGCCAGCTTTGCCTTGACTGGATAGATACCCACCTCCCCAGGGTTTGTTGGGGGGTATGATGTATTTTGGTTAGTCGCATGTATGTTGCAGCCATTATGGTCTTCTTCTTTTGTCGCACCCCCCATGTTGAGGGTGGAGTGTATGTAGGACCTTGTATTTGGCTCAGTACTCTGAGTTTGTTTCATTAACCCCTTATTAATGAAACAGGGTGGTCATACTCCACATTTTCTTCAAATAACAAGAACAAAAAAAAACAAAAAAACATGTCTAGCAGCCAAACCTTGAGATGAAGCTCAAAGATCAAGCCCTAGCTCACCCTAGCTTTCAACCATCCTTGACCTGAAAGGGAACAACCCGCCACTCTACTGTGGCAATTTGACCTGAGCCTTGTCTAAGAAGAGATTAGTCCAAACACATTGAACATAAAAGAACTGCAAGAAGTAGCAATGTTTCTTAAACATCTGTTATTTCTATCAATCCAAGTTGACCAATTTAAAGAAGTACACTCAAATCCCACCCTTTCTTATTATATTCATTTGAAATGTACATTCTCTCCACACTCTCCATACCCAAAGCAGAATTGGAAATAAACGATAAACCGAATCCTCTACAAATTATTCCCCGTGCATCTCTAACAGTCTCACACTGACTAAAGGGTGGGAAGTTATTTCCACTTCCAACCCACATCTACAACAAAGTTCATTAACCACAATTTTGGAATTTTGCAAATTAGACTTCGTTAGATTCCATCTTGTTGTCCTCTGTTAACATCTTCAATGCTCAAATGGGCATATGATCTTTTCTCCCTTTGATCATCACGAATGCTTAGGTCCACTTGGCCTCATCAAATTGTTTACCATTACAATAACGTCGCTCACTTCTTATTCCATCATGATCCTCTCTTCTGAACCCACAAAGAGACTGATACCTAGTGAACCAAAGTTGTTTCTTAATCAGATCCATGAGCTTGGATAGAGTTAAGCAAACAAATGCAGGATAAAAACTATCCATTAAATCACAACTTGGATTTTGCAGGACAAAAGACAAATAGTTTCAGTAATTTAAAAAATAAAAAATAAAATGAGATCCTCAATTGTCTAAGATGGGTGTATAAACAAGTGACCATAATTATCCAAATATTAACAAATGATCATGACATCAAACAGTTTAAAGTTATTTTCATTCTAAGAAGAATATAAATTATATTTTGTCCGTCATGGTGACAATGTCTGGATCCAGCTTCAACATACACCTTCATTCTATTAGTTAGATTATCTTCTATTATGCGATCAACCAAATCAGATTTCTTATAAAGCTAACACCTTCTAAATGTACCTGCACACAAAGGAATAGTCATATTACATGCCTTGTAATATAAAAACCTGAAAATATTTTCACACTTATCTTTCATAAGAGCATATGTAGTCGTCTAAACCCAAGATATAGGTATTTGGCATATAACAACAAAAAATATAGAAATAAGTTATAGTCGTTTAAACCCAAAATTTGGCTTTTAAACGATGGACGGAAGATAATTTCCCGTGTGAGGATTTTTTTTTTTTTCAAAAAATATCGGATGGGATTTGATATCTCGTCCGATAAGAAAATTTCTGAATGAATTGAGTAAATGTACCCATAAAGATGGACTAAAGGTGAGATGTATAGGATTAAAAAAAATTCAGAAAGAATTGGCTGAGAGGGATATGATGTGGTTTATTTGACTTTTTTTATTTTTTTAATAAATAATTCGATCGGACGGAATATTTGGCCAAAATATGGGTATTTGGCCAATGACTGCAATTGATTTTTGGCCAAAATTTCCATTTTTTGGATATTTGGCCAACAACTGCAGATGCTCTAAGGAACTCTTACCCAAACTCTAAATTGATAATGACATAATGGAAGAAAAAAATGATTTAGTGACACCAGGGAAAGTTATGAACATCAATGGGCCACACCTCAAAATCTTGCATACCAAATTACACATAATTGACTTGTCTCTTCAATTATACCAACACATTCTCTTACAGGATGCAACAACTAAATTGTTTTCGTCAAATTGTAAAGTAATAGGGTCACATTACGGTCAATTTTTTCTCTAGGCTTAACCCAGCATAATTTTCTCTGTAGGTTTCTCCCAAGTAAATTTGATCAGATTGCCAACATAATTGGTCTCTTACAAATATGGTATAATAAATCTGTTACTTCCATATAATAATTATCACTCTCGTATTACCAGATATATTATATGCTTATCTAGTTATTCCTCAGTCTCTTCTATTTCTCTTCTTTCTATATATTATTCTCAAACAACTAAAATGTGAAGGGTAAAGCCATACCTTGAGAGCTTTACCTTTTATAATAATCTCAACTGAAATGTTATATGCTTATTTAGATTAAATCCTCTATTTTTTTATTCTCAAGGTATGCTTATATTCTTAAGAATAATCTAAAGTAAAATGTTATCCCTAGCCATACCCTTAGAGCTTTACATTGTGAAGACAATCTCGAGAGATTATAAGCAAATTGTTTTAAAATATAGTGATATATCAGAGATTTGAAGGTAAATTTTAATCCACCTATCTAATCAGATGTACAAGGATGCTCCATGAGTTCTTTATATATATGCGATTATGCAAACCATAAAGTACTCAGAAAGTTGTCTTGAGAAGGTTTGCGTTCATGATGATTAGGTATGCTTATAATGACAGGCATTCATCTTCTCGGTATTTATAATGCTTGGAGAAAATTTAGTGATCCGGAGGAGTGAAAATCAAAATACATTTTTACTTGTTCTGATCACAGGCTCATCATGTGCCTACTTTGAATGGGTTCCAAGAATTTATTGCAAAAAGCTCCTTACAACAATAAAAAGTATTTTGAAAAGCCAACTAAAATGACAATAAGAACCTACTGCATTCACGGAAAAATGGGTCTACATTGAACTGACAGATCATATATGAAGTTGACTCGTGACTTGTCGTTTGCAAGACACATGTATTGGGAGGAAGATTTTTTAATTATTGGTTTCTAAAAAAAGAATTTGAGCTGGTGTACCATGTCCATTTCAATATGTCCATCTATGAGCTTTTTGGATATGAGTTGGTGTATAAAGTGTAACTTAAGAATCTTTCACTATGGAAGAGTTTTTTATGGTTTAAGAAATACTGTGCACTTTTAATCAAACGAAAAAGAAACAGTAATACTATGCACTTCTTGTTCTAACTTATGTGACCCAGTTCTATTCCTGCACATTTTAGGAACACAAGTTGCATTTTTTATGAGGTAGCCTAATTTTGTGGGTTATAATCACTCATACTGTGTTGCGTGCACAAGCATTGTACACTTATATCGGCCATACAAATCTGACGGAACTGACCAATTCAGAGTGTCAAAGTTCATGTTGTTCGTATGGGCATGTTTGTGGCTTATTATACCGATGCCCATCTTTTTCGTCGGCTGCCTCGTGTGCGAGACATGAATTGGCCACAAGTTTCCCCTTGCCTTTCCAGATAAAAAAACGCCACCAATCAAATTGTTCCTAATTTTGCGAACGATAATGCAACTAGAAAGAGAAACGAATCTATAAAAGTCGTGGAATCAGAGTTGCAAAGAGGAGTTGCTATATGGCAGGCCCTGTTGACCTTTGTATAGAAGATGTAGTGTTACAAAATGACTTAATTCTCAACACAGTTTCTACATAATATTATTCCCCCGCTCTCTATTTCCTCCACGGAACCAGATGGTAACAAAAGTTGGACAAATACACTCATCTTCGTTCTACAAAATATTTAACAATCCTAAAAAAAAAGGTGCCCTTTACTGAAGATGGCGACAATTTTATGGTAATGTTACAATTCTTCCCCCCCCCCTCCCCCCCCCCCCCCCCCCCCCCCCCATTTACCTGCAGAGTGTTTGAACAGAATGAGCACCTAAAGAAAAGAAAAGGAGATTCGGTGAAAAGAAGTAACAGACATAATATTTACATCTCTCAAATATCATTTGAGCCAGCAGCATCAACGCTTCTTGTTCATCAACTAAAGATCTAATCATTTCAAGGTCTTTCACTGCTTGAGCTGCTAGATATGATTTAGATTCAGTATCAGAGATCCTGTAAGCTATGGCATCTGCAGTTTCCTCTATACAGTCAGGAGCTGCTGTTGACTTGTTGGTTCCTCCAGGATTCTAAGCCTGCTGTCTTGACAATCGAATGCCAGGCTCCTTCTGCTTTGGTGTTGGCGTTTTTGTTGCAAAGCTTGATGAATCTTTCACCTTGTATCCTCCTTTATCAATCTACATTTTCATAATTGTTAAATTTATTAATATTCAGTTTCATTCTTAGCTAAAGTGACAAGTATCTTTAACTTCTATAACTTTAGTTTTTAGTAAACTGGAATCCGCTGTTGGTTATTAATTTAATTTTATTCATTTATTTGTAGTTATTCATTTTTTACTTGTATTCCTTGATAATTCACTTTCTTAATTAGATCAAATCTACCAACAAATGGCTTCGGAAATCAACTATCACTTTAGGACTCAGAATTATATCAGATTATGTAATCTGCAGTATTCAGTTCGCACCTTTCAGCACCTTCTTTGAAGGTAAAATTTTATGCATAGAACTTCACAGCCTTAAGCTAACATCTACGAGTGTGTGTGTATGCGCGCGCACACATATTTGAATATAGCATTTACCTTAACTGCAGTGCTAGGATGTACAAAACAAGCTACATTTATCATCAGTAAAAAATCTGACCAATTTTCATTAGTTGGTTACAAATGTGATGTCAAACTTTTCTCAGTGTTAGTTCAACTCATGCAAAAGAAAAATTATGCACAAGAGAGAGTCTTTCCTTAAGATCTGGAAGTAAAAGGTTATGGATAAATAGATGAATTGTTTTAGTAATGGATTTTATGCACAAGTCAGTAGAGTGCAACCCTCAAAATTACACTACAAAAGGAAAGATGATAGAGAAAGAGGTAGGATGATAAAGCACATTCATATATGAGGCACATTAAAAGCAAAACAACAAACACGAAACATTCTTTGGGTGACAAATAACACAAGGGGCATAAAACCAAGAGAATATTCCATCGTCTGGATGGGAATCTTCTAATTTTCTGTATAATTACACAAAAGATAGATCTATTACACAATTCTTGTTTATAGTAAAGCTTGTATTCCAATCAAAGAAAAGATATAGTAAAGATTCTCATAAGTGGATTATTCATTATTCGTGCAACTTGAAGATGATTAGAGAAGCAACAATTTAAAATGCATAATAGGATATAATATTCACCTAGCTCTTGACGATAACCAACAAGAAATTGATCTGCCATATCAACCAGCTCCTCAAACTTTGCAATCCTACACAACAAAATCACAACACCTAAAAAAGAAACAGACATCTACTTTAATATAAACTCTGAAACTATAAAAGATGCCTTGTCCTGCAAGTCCACGGAGAGTAAATTAGAGGTTAAACAAAACTTTATGCAAACACATATCCAAGCACTTGAATGTTGCAACATTGTATATGTGTTTTGAGTTTATCTTCAGAAATTGTGGCAAGGAATAAATATTTATGTGAAATATTCTGCTCCAAACCAACAGATTGATTAAAGAGAGCAATATAAACAGAGGATTGGTTGGGGCGTAAAACTATCAAAGATTCAAAATATTTCTCAAAATACAAAATCTAAACAGAACACCATAACGGTAAACCTTATCTATTAGGTTTTATACATTTATTTAAAAGAAAGTACCGGGGTTCGAAGAACGATTAGTCGCAATAGATGAAGAGGAAGTTGCTGTCGGTACTGCAGGAGTGCGAGATCGAGGCAGTGGCTGATGGTGGTGGCGCTCAGGAACGGCAGGGTGTCGACGGCAGCAGTGGTGGACGGTTAGGGGTTTCGGAGTGGAGGGGGTTTGGGGATTAGGGTTTCGATGTTGGGGGATTTGAGGTGGGGGTTGCGAGAGTGATTGAGGGGCAGATAGGGGACGGCGCGTCGGGATTGGGAGTGGAATTGGGGTTAGGATTTGGGTTTTGAGAGAGATGGAAGTTGTTAGGGTTAGGGTTTAGAGAAAGATCGGAGATTTCGACGTATACGAGAGGGAGAACGAGAGGAAGGGGAAAGTTGGGTATATTTATTATTATTATTATTATTATTTATATTTAGTTTTTATTTAAATATAAATGCTAAATAAATGATCACAAATCAATAATAGTCTCTGATCAGTTTGATTAACAAAATGAACGAAAGGTTGGGATTGGCTCTGGACAGATTTTTTTTCTTCTATTCTTGCTTTTATAATAGAAAATAGATATATATATATATATATATATTATGAATAAAAATATTTATTGATATATTCACAATCAAAATGTATACAAATACATACGCATACACATATAAAAATACATACGAGTATTCATGTGTATACATCATATACAATCCATTCAATATATATATATACATATATATATATAGAGAGAGAGAGAGGAGTGATCCAATGAGAAACATCTTAAAATAAGAAAATGAGAAACATTAATTATAACCATTGGATATAAGAGGATTGAGATGAATGGCTCTAATTCATTTGGATGAGTAATGAAAAAAACCAGTTTATTTTAACTAATCTGTAAAAAAAAACCACTAAAAAAAAATCCAAACTGGACTTCTTCCTCCCTTCTTCTCCATCGACGCCCACTTCTTCTCCATCCCTGAGGCATCAAATGTACTAGTTCAAGAAAAACAATCAAATTCAAACACAAAAAAAAGGACATGGTTAATTGTTGACATTGTGAAATTTGCTTTGAAATTTTTATGTTTTACACAAGCGGCCAATGCTACATAAAGATGGTATATATTGAACAAACAAAAGAAGGAAATACACTAAAAGCATAGGTGCTGCAACTCAAACCTATTATATTTCCAGAAGCCATACCCGAACACTAGATTCCCATGCACAGGATGAAATGCATGCAGGAATTTCTTCAGTTGGCTGATCAGCATCTCGAAAAGATCATGAAACCTAAAGGAAGCAGTAAGGGGTATGCCGTATGCGACTGGGCCAGCGACTTATGCTTTCCTCATTGGCTATTTCATGGTACGTACTAGTAGTTGTGAATTTTTCTCAACACTGCAACAATGCATGTCTACATGTGCAGTGATACATGTCTACATGTGCTATAACGATACATGTCTACAATACATGTCTAGTAGCTGTGAGATGTTTTTTTGTTTTTTTTGTTTTTTTTTTTTGTGTATAAGAAATGAGAACTAATGTTTGGGTTTTTTTTGGTGGTTTTTTTTATAGATTAGTTAAAATAAACCGGTTTTTTTAATTACTAATCCAAATGAATTAGAGCCATTCATGTCAATCCTTTCATATCCAATGGTTATAATTAATGTTTCTCATTTTTTTATTTTAAGATGTTTCTCATTGGATCACTCCTCATATACATCTCTCTCTCTATATATATATAGAGAGAGAGAGAGAGGAATGCTCCATTGAAAACGTACTGTAGCGATGAAAATGTGGAAAACTACCTAGGCCGTTGTTTCCAACAACAGCCTAAACCACCTAGGCTGTTGTTGGAAACCTAGGCCGTTGTTTCCAACAACAGCTTAGGTGGTTTTCATGTGTTTTCACATCATTTGCGTTTTCAACAGCCTAGGTGGTTTTCACGTGTTTTCACATCATTTGCGTTTTCAATGGAGCATTTCCTATATATATATATATATATATATATATATACACACCGAAGGGCTCCATATATATATATATATACATACAAATTTTAAAAAAAATCATATTTGTAAAATATAAGAATATATTTTATAAAAATATTATTTTTCAAAAAATTGTTTTGTTTAAACAATCGGACTAATATACAAAATTTTAATTGAGATGATATCCCGAATATATCTAATCGGGTTCAGAATATATAATATATCTAAAAATTCCTCAATTAAAACTAATAACCATGAAAATTGAAAAATATATATCACATACAATTCTCCAATATGCACGAATTAATATGTAAAATGGTTATATACTATTTTGCAGGGTGTTAGTTACACCCCTTCAATAGTCTCAACGTTGAAGAGTACCGCGGTTTAAATCACTTTGTTGAGGAATTTGAGAAACAACACGGTACAAGATGACAAGAGATGACAACTGGTCGTGTAGAACGATCAAGATAAAAGAACAACCACACAAAATATATATTTTTCCAACTGAGAAAAATAGCAAGTCCCTGGAGTTTACATTTTCACATGCAACACACGTACAATTTATGTAAATTTAAGGTAGAATGTGGGGACCTCAGGTAACACATACTGTAACACTTTCTGAAAGAAAAAAAACCCAAAAATATCTCTCTGAAAAAGCTGCTGCCGTCGTTTTAGCTCACTCTGCCTCTCCCGTCCCTGATGAACTCACTGACCTCTTCTTCAATTTCTTCATCCCCTTTCCTCAAAACCCTAGAAAAATATAGGGTTAGGGTTTCGCCTCTTCGCATTTCTACCTTCTCAATCCCCAATCAAAATCCATCCCGTCAATTTCCCCGCCAAATGTCATCCCTTAGGGTTTCCCTCAACGAAGAGAACGGCTCCGCCCCTATCGCCTCTGTTGCCGAATCATGTAAATTTCCCAACTTACGTTTTTTTTATTAGAATAGTTGTGAATTTTTGCTAATTGATGAAAAGTATATGTTTTAAAAAAAAGTAAATTTGGCAGCTTCGCGGATTGGGGAGGTTAAGAGAGTGACGAAGGAGACCAATGTGTATGTGAAGATTAGTCTGGATGGCAATGGAATCGCTGATTGCAGTTCGGGGATTCCGTTTTTGGATCATATGTTGGATGTAAGCATTGGAATAGCTTATCATTTGCTTGCAAATTTTTAGTTAGGTATATGATCACGAAACAGTAGGTATTTGTAGGTTATTCGAGAATGAAAGTTGGAAAAGTTGATTGTTGGACCTGAATTGAATATTGTAAGTTGGGTCTCACACTGTTATGCTAGGTATCAGATGGGGATCCTTGTTAAGAAACAAGGATGCTCGATGTTTTTGAGAAAGATGGAATAAATTATTTTGTAGTCGCATTATCTTATAGTATTTATATTAAGCCATGATCTTCTATAAAACTCTTTATTCAAGCAGCCTGCTTTAGTGCTTAAATTGTATGTATTGCATATTACATCATATGCTTTGGTAGGGTTATGCATCAGCACAATCTTGTGTATACTATTGGATAAGGAGCATTTTATTTGTATTCTAGTGTTAGGAGTGGGGAGCTATGTTGCATAAGTACGGGTACGGGATACGGGTACGACAGGACACAGATGCGGGGATACGCAATTTCTCGAAAGAGTGGGACACGTGTACGTTTAATATGAATATGTATTTATTTTAATAAATATTATGCTAAAATAATAATAAATTCAAAAATATTATAATAGCTTCAAAAGAATATCAAATCACTACTAACTAACAATTTAGCATTTTAACATAAAAATAAGTGATTCGATACTATTCACAAAAGCAAACAATTTAACATTTTAACATAAAAATAAGTGATTCGATACTATTAACAAAAGCAAATGCATCACATGATTGATCATTCATATGCAAGCCACATCCCAACATAAAATGAACAATCACAAAGTCATAGTGACTATAAACTTCTAGGTCATACGAGTAAAACCTATTGGGTATTGTGTATCACTATCTATTGTTTTATTATAATTTGTATTTAGTTATTGGATGTGTATCCAATAACACTAAACTTAACTTTAAAATAAATATTTTCTTTAAAAAAAGTTAAAGAAAATACACCTAAATCACACCCAATACGCTTCCAAAACACACTCGAATATTTTATATTTATTTTAATCAATAAAATAAGTGGGTGCATATTGGACACGCATCCAAGCTGCACCCAAATGCACCCGATACGCACCCGGTGCGGGTACGGAGCCCAAAAATAAGCACCCATGCTTCATAGGTGGGGAGCATGCATTGAATTCAACAAATTTCTTATAAGCCATGACAATAGAATATTAATTAGTGTGACCTTCATTACACAACTTTATAGTGAACATTCATAATTTGTTTTATGAAGCCAAGCTGTAGAAAGAATATTTTTGCACAAATGTGAGGACTATCTGATTTATGTATGGCGGGGGTATAAGTATTTAGTTTAAATTTTAATAATATGTATAAAACAATTTGAATTTGGGAGCAACAAAATACTTTAACTCAAAAACATTTAACTATTATATACCATTAAGCTATGAAGCACCGATATGGGTACGGCAATACGCGTACGGGAACACGGGTATGGGGGATATGAAAATTTTAAAAAAAGTAGAATACTAGATACGACAGGTGTATATATATATATATATATATATATATATATATATAGGGAAGTATTTCGTTGTGCACCACCTATGGTGCACACGGCGTGTGCACTCGGTTTTCCCGCCTTCGTATCGACAATCCGAACCGTTCACATTAATCTACACATCTAAATTAGTCTAAATATGTAAAATCAAATCATTTGAAATTCATTTGCCCATCCATTGAAGTGTTACAAAATTGTATGGTTGAAAATCATTATTATTTATAGTCACATGATGGATGGGCTAATGAATTTCAAATGATTTGATTTTACATATTTAGACTAATTTAGATGTGTAGATCAATGTGAACGGTTCGGATCATCGATATGAAGGCGGGAAAGCAGAGTGCACACGAGTGCACATGGAGGGGTGGTGCACAATGGAAGATTTATATATATATATATATATATATATATATATATATATATTAGGTTCGCCCATTAAGACGTGCCTACGGCACGTCTTTGGAACGGTGCACCTGATTTGATTATATAAAATAGTTTTGGAGGTCCAGCAAATTAATTGAAATAGTAAACATATTATATGAGGAAGCAGTATATCTAACTTTAAGCTCAACCATCGCCTTTTTGATCATTAGTTTGAACTTACCTGGAATGCATATAGTTTGTTAGAAATACTGCATAAAGTTTTTTTAAACTTCAGCATCACTTTTAAATACTTGTAATAGTTATGCAAGGACATTATCATATAGGTTTTATATAGCTTACTCTAATCCCATAACTACTATGAGCATGTCTAAATACAATGGTAAGTTGGTAACGCAAGTGCAGGTGTGAAGGTATCTACAATACCAATAATCTAAACATTTGTTTGTCTGAGACTCAGTTTGCAATTGAAATACCTCGTATTATTATTTCAACCAAAATGAAATGCATGAAGTTCTCAAAACTCTAAACCAAACTAATCATTTTTTTATCTTCATTTTGTCTCCCATTACACCTTTATATGAAAAAATCAAAATGGATAAATAACAAATTTACTTTAGCTGTCTTTCTTGAGTTGAAAGTTTGCACCCTTCACTGGTAAACTCCAGTCATCCCAATCCTATATATCCAAACATACACTAAAAGTTCTTATATGTTATGTTATCCATGGTTTTTAATAATCAGTGAAGGGAACACTTCACGATAGTATTTTTTCTTGTAGTAAAGAAATTAATGTTGCATATTTGCCAAGTTATTTTAGGTTGCTGGTCAGCTTACCTGTCCTGCTATGGTTTGGAAGCCCAAATTGAGGCCACCAAATAATCCATCTCTCACATGCGTACACCTTAAATCAAAACCAATAAAAAACTCATCAAATAAATCACCAAATTAAATTTTTTTAAAATAAAAAATAAAACAATCATACCTCTCTAAACTTAGATACTAGGAAGCATAGTCTCTTTACGGAGGCTCATGCACCCGAGTCGGACTCGTATCGGACTTGGGTGCGGCGGGGGTGCGGCGGGACACGCACGGGGTGCAGCGTGGTGCATGTCCATTATTTTATATTAAAAATTTTAATGGGTGCGTTTCGGGTGCGGTTCGGGTGCGGCTAGGGTGCGGATTTGAGCCTTTGCTATAAAAAATAAAATCTATATCCCACACTTCTCTCTCTATCTGATGTTTTCTCTCCCCCCCTCTTTCAAGAACTCTCTATAGTTTTTGCTTCCTGTTGTGATTGGATGACCATAATTAATCATTTATTGCTTTCTGTTGTGATTGTATGACCCCAAAAGTCCGTACAACCTTAATTAATCCTTTTTGCTTGTTTTTTTTGCTTGCTTGTTTACTTGTTTGTTGTGATTGTATGAACTCAAATATACATAATAATATAATATGCTTGTTTGTTGTGATTGTATGAACTCAAATATACATAATATGCTTACTTACTGTGATTGTATGAACTGAAATCTCTTGGTTAATGTATGATTCTTAACAATTATTTTGCTTTTCTGTACAAAAATATAAATATAAATATATAATATATAAAATAATTATTTAAATATTGGTCGAATCCCAGCCGCACCCTCATCCTATTGTTTTTGAAAATTGCCGCATCCTCGCACCCGCATCCCCGCACCTGAATCGGTGCGTCCTAGCTTAAATCTCATGCACACACAAAATTCGAGTCAGTAAAAAACTGAGTAATCTCCTGCATACACAAAATTAAAAATTAGAATGAGAATTCGGTTAATGAGATGAATTAGAGTCGTCGCATAGCAAATAAAGGCTCTCGATTCAGTGGAGGGGAGTCGCCGTAACGGAGCCGCTTGATATTTACGCTCGATTTGGTGGAGGGGAGTCACCGATACGGAAATAGCAGCAGATCAGATATCGGTGACGACCTCTTGATTGAGGTTCGACATCGGATTTGGATTTGCTTTGAGATTTTCAAAATTTCAAAATTTCAAAATTTTCAAAATTTCAAAATTTCAATTTTTTTTAATTTTAAAATTTATTTTTTTTTAAAAACATTTTTTAAATTTAATTTTTTTTTAAAATTTAAAACTTATTTTAAAAATATTTTTAAAATTTCAAAATTTTTAAAATTCATATATATATATATATATATATATATATATATGTAATAAAACACAAAGAAAGCTATCAGGTGGTTCTCCTTCAATCCCTCAAAATATCAAAGACCCAAATCTAACATCACAAAACATATTCCCCCCCCCCAAATGTTTCCCTCCAAAACTCAAATTCAAACCCCCCACCAAAAACAACTCCTATATTTATTTAATTATTTTTTCTCAACTTCCCTCCCTCCTCTTCTATTCAAAAAATTAAGAAAATAAAATTTTTGAAAATTTTTGAAAAATAAAAAAATTTAAAATTTCAAAACTTTAAACATAGTTCTAAAAAATCATATAATATGTTTTTTGCTGGACCCAAAAAGTTTCTCATATAATATGTTTGCTACTTCAATTAATTTGCTCGACCTCCAAAACTATTTTATATGATCAAATAAGTTGCATCGTTCCGAAGACGTGCCGTAGGCACGTGTCAACGGGCAAACCTAGTATATATATATATTTATAAATTTTTATAAATTTTGATTTTTTGAATTATTTTTAAAGTTTTTAAAGTTTTAATTTTTTGATTTTTTTGATTTTTTTAATTTCTAAATATTTTTTAATTTTTAAAATTTGTAAAAATTTTAAATTAATTTTTAAAATTTTTAATTTGTTAAAAAATTTTTTAATAATTTTTTACAAGTTTTTGATTTTTTTGAATTATTTTTAAAGTTTTTAAATTTTTATTTTTTTTAATTTTTAAAATTTTTTATTTTCTTAATTTTTTTGAATAGGAGAGAGCGAGAAATAATTAAATAAATAAAGGAGTTGTTTTGGGTGGGGGATTTGAATTTGAGTTTTGGGGGGGGGGAATGTGTTTTATGATGTTTAGATCTGAGTCTTTGGTTTTTGGGAGATTGAAGGAGAGCCACTTGATAGCTTTCTTTGTATTTTATTATATAGATATGTATATATAAAAAAAATTAATAATTACACATAACTAAATAATATCTCTTGTTACTAAGGAAATGGTAAATATCGTTCAGTAAACATAAATTAGATAATCCATGAAGGTTACAATAATTGTTCATAAGCATAAACAATAACAGAAGTAAACGAAGCAAGTTCATAAGCAATATAACATAAGCAGACAAATCAGACAATGGGACAAGTCTGAAAATATAGTAAAGGCTCCTCCATTATTTCATTTTAACAAACCCCGAGCTGTATCCCCACCGTATCTGACGTATCCCCACCTAAATTAGATAATCCATAAACGCTACAATAATTGTTCATAAGCATAAACAATAACAGAAGTAAACAAAGCAAGTTCATAAGCAATATAACATAAGCAGATAAATGAGACAGTGGGACAAGTCTGAAAATATAGTAAAGGCTCCTCCGTTATTTCATTCTAACAAACCTCGAGCCGTATCCCCACCTAATCTGACGTATCCCCACCGTGTCTGCCGCGTATCCCCACCGTATCCATTTAATAAAAAATGCAGGACATGTTTCAGTCGTATTCTGTACGTATCCGGGCGTATCCTGTATCGGATACGTACAAGATACGGGGATGACACCCTCTGTGAAGTATCCGTGCTTCATCGTCATAGCCATTCAGTATTTATTGGGAAACAACAAGCGAAAGTGACGGCATGAGGTTTACCCCTTTCTTAATAAATTAGGAAACTGGTTAGCTTTGTTTGTTTAATTCGAACGAGACTCATATTATTTCACATTGTCATGTATTCTGTGTTTAGAAAATCTAATTAGCAAACTTCTTTTTGTTTCAATGTTATTGAGGTGAAGCTGAATCAGTTACAATCCTTTAAGGGAGAACTTGCGTTGGGACTCGCAACTTGACATCATGGTGTCATGGCCTCAGCAATCTTTGCATTCCAATGAGTTTTCAGTTTTCATTCAATTAATTTCTCTTTCTTTGTAGGAAAATGTAGTGCTCAATGTAGTGCTCCACCTAACCAAGTCTTCTTATAAGGAAAGAGGAAAATTATTTAACTAGGCTTGGTTTTGAAAGAGTACTAACCTGTCTTGTCGTCGTTTAGTAGGAAATTAAATTTATTTAAATTGAGTTTGCTTCTTCTCTGCTGTTAGAAATTGTATTTCACTTGTTATGAGGGGCGTCTTTGGCATAAATTGTTAATCTGAGATAAAAGGGAACCAACTTCAAACATCTTTATTGCAGCAACTGGCATCACATGGACTATTTGACTTATGTGTGAAGGCATCTGGAGATACTCATATTGATGATCATCATACGAACGAAGACGTTGCTCTTGCAATTGGAACGGTAGTCATATCTAATTAAATAATTAACGTTGTCCATTGTAACCTCTTCTGGAGAAACTGGTGTTTTTAATTTTTTGCAATATATGATTAATACTGTGAGGGGATAATGTGTTTCCTATACTTGCAGGCACTCCTTCATGCACTTGGAGATAGAAAAGGTATTCAGAGGTTCGGAAACCTTACAGCACCACTTGATGAAGCTGCCGTGGAAGTTATACTGGTACAATTTGCATTCTGATCATATGTTATTTACTCATTTGATAGTGTGAAGCTTTCTTGAACTTAAAACATTCGGATTTGTTGCTTGTAACTTCATATATCCTGATTTTATTAATATAGTTTCATTAATCCTATATATTGTGAAAACATTCAAGAACTTCTAAGAGTTGCTACCTCTGATCAACATTCTACCACATATAATTGCAATTTTCTTTTGTTTTACTCCTATAGGCTATACTGTCACTTCTCTCACGCAAGGTTTTAAATATCCTTGATATATCCGATATATTTGCCGTCGGGTTCGATAGTGAACCAATACGATATATTCAAAAATTTAGTTTAGAACTTTTTGGGGAAAATATTGACGATATATCAGATATTGGGAGATATATCGGACGATATGTCCCCAAACGATATCGGTGGTATCTGTTGTCAATTATTTTTGGTTTTACGTGTTTGAATAAAATCAAACCCGAAACTGTTCTTGGATTTTTATAACTTATCGTTCTTTTCTTTTGTTTTGAAAATAGATATGCCAAACTTTGTGATGGTTTCTATTTCTATCAAGCGGCGAACTTAGAGCTAGGGTGGGGAACTCGCTCATCTATATATTTTGTTTGGTTTGGTTAATTTTTCAATTTCATTATGCTACATTATAATTTATGCATATGTATGTTTGGCATATGGTATTTATAGATCTAAAAAAAACATATGATAAACTCCCTAGAGACATAGTATGATGGGTGTTAAATAATAAAAGAGTAACTATTCAGTATATTGGGGTAATTAAGGATATGTATAAAGGGGCAATGACCACAATTAGAACAACTACGAGAGTGACCAATAATTTTCCTATTGCAGTAGGTTTACACCAAGGTTCAGCCTAAGCAGTCAAAATCGGCGATTAATCGCCGATTGATCGTTAATCGGGGAAAACCCGATTATTTTTCAACCGATTATTGAGAAATGGGGGTTTTACGATTAAGTCGGGGAAAATTGCCGATATTTCGTAATATCGGCCGATAAGCCGATTATTTGGAAATCCGATTAATCGGATCAGTTTTTTTTTCTCCTTAGTTGGACCCAATCCAATCCGTTAGGCCATCAAACCCGACCTAGTCCAACACCAAACTCTCTTCAACCCTCTCTTATCTCTCTTAAATTCCCAAATCTCATTTCTAAACCTAAAAACCCAATCTCATTGCTCAAATCTCCAAATTCTCCACCTCATCTTCACCTCCTGAACTCCTTTCAACCTCCCCTCCTCCCTCTCAACAGCAACGACTCCTCCCCCTCAACTTGCAGTTTCGGCAACATCAACGACACTCCTTCACCTTCTTCTCCTCACTCTCAACATCAGCAACCACCTTCTTCTCTACCTTCTTCCTATCAACAGCAGCGGCAGCAATTGCAGCGTCAGCAATAGCAGCAACAGCAGCAGCTCCTCACAGTAAGATTTTCCACTATAATCTTGAAGTGCTTTTACTTCTTTCTGCATCTAGTGTTGTATTATTAGAGATGTTTGTGGTTGTATCTTTCTCCTTTCACCTCTTTTTATTTATTATTATTTTTTAATTTACAACATATGAGGATGTATTCTGGTAAGTGCTTATTGTTGAAGAATTATTTAAATCAATCTGAAGTAAGATCGTTTACAAATTTTGTGATGTGAATTTTACATGTGGTAATTCCTTTTAATTTAAAAATCACTTAGCGATATTTCGGAAGATGGTTATTATCTTGTAATTTCATAAGTAGCATTAATCAGCCTCAGCTCTTATAGTTTGTTTCTTTTAACACAGTTTATCATAATGTATTCTGAAATTATATAATGTATTCTGAAATTATTCTACGTCATCCAGTAGCTTCTGTTTCTGAAGAGAGAGAGTATGATCTGCCGGTTCATATGACCATAGCAATTCTTTGCTGACACTAGTTTGATAAACAAAAAGAAATCAGTACCTTTATTTGATAAGCAAAAATAAACCAGTACCTTTAGTTGTTGTGATTCTAATGTGGTTACTGTATGCTTAATTGCTTATCCTACTACTAACCCTTGGTTACGTGTTTTGTTCAAGCAAGAAGACAATTAGATAAGGTACATATTGCTAATTTCTAACACAGATGTCATATTTAGTACAGAGGAACACATTGTAGTTTTACAAAAATAATAACTTACACCTACAAAAAATCACATTGCATCACTTTTCTTTGGGACCACTGCAAATCTTCCCTATATAAAAATATCTGTTTGTGACCACTGCAAATGTTCTCATTCCAGAGTATTCTCAATTATCTGCATTAAGACAAAATATACATTTTATAAACAATGCCAAATAGATACTGAATACATGATAATTTAAATTTAAGATCTTCTTGGTCATATATACTTCAGAGATAATAAATCTTTCTTTTTTCCACACACACACACACACACACACATACACACACACACACACACACGATTTTTCTGATTTTATCCCCGATTTTTTCCGATTATCCGATTAATCACTAATCGCTCCTAGACTGATTAGTTCCGAAAACCGATTTAACTGCCTAGGGTTTAGCTTTAAGCCCCTACCTCTATCTATGCTTTGGTTATGGATGAATTGACCTGGGGAATACAAGATGAGGTGCCTTGGTGTATGCTTTTTGCCAATGATGTCGTCTTAGTGGACGAGATTTATTTTTTTGGGACGGTACATGTACCGTCCGAGGTTTTTTATTTCAAATTTTTTTTTTGAAAGACGGGGCAAGATTTGCGTCCGATCGATGAAAAAATTGGTAAAAATTTTTAAGACGCAACATCTTGTTCTGTCTGCTATATTTGGAAATTGCCAGTTTCGTTTCTCAAATATAGCGAAGCACTGTGCTTTGCTATATTTTGTCAAAGTAGCAAACGATTGCAGCGATCGTGATTGCAGCGATCGTTTGCTAAATCGTTTGCTATTTTGCCAAAATAGCAAACGATTGGAGATGCTCTAAATCAGTGTAAAAAGTCGCCAAAAGAAAAATAAACTTGATTTGTCTTTGATTTGTCTTCTGTGTTTTGACCAAATGTGATTTTCTGTTTGTTTAGCAGTGCTTTTATTTCCTAATATTATTAGAATTTATGTTATTTTAGCTTTTAAAGAATAGATTATTTATGCAATTTTCTTCATGAGAAATTGCCAATATTGAATATGTTTACTGCTGACAATTTTTTGATCCAGGATTTGTCAGGCCGTCCTCATTTAAGCTATGATTTGCAAATCCCTACAGAAAGAGTTGGGTCATATGATACACAGGTAATTTTGTCCCTTTTCTCACCTGTAAAATGTGTCTCATCAATGCGGTTATTGCCTCATTCTTCCTAAGGTATATGCATCTTTATATCGAACAAAACATTATTGGTGCGTATATCTCTAAAGTTTGGGATAATGAGTGTTGTTTTTGTGTGTTCCCTTTATATTTCATTAATGATCTCCTTAATGACAATGGTTTTAACTTTACATAGCAATTTGTTCATGTCTGACATGTTTTCTGTGGTCTAGTTTGGAAAGTAATGACCAAGGTCATCCCTTTCGTATTTTGCCTGATACACAACCTAAGAGACTGTTAATTGTCAAATATATGGCAAGTCTGTGCCACAACGCATCAATGATAATCTAGGAGAGTGCATTTGCCAGTTGCTTCTATCCATTCTGATTCATGACCATACCATTCTTTATCCGATATTGATTCATTTTCCACAATATGTAGTTATGCAATCTTACCTTTTATGAATTTATCTTTTGCGACTCTATGTGATAATCTGCACTAATATTTTATATCCTGTTAAAGCTGGTGGAGCACTTCTTCCAATCCCTGGTTAATACATCTGGCATGACACTTCACATCCAGCAGGTACTGTTACTTGATTTATTATAACCATGTTCCAAACTGAACTGAGCAGTTATTACTGTTTGGCTACTGAACATTAGTTTCTCCTTGCCTGTCTTGCCCGGGCAGTTAAACTGTTCCTAAATGTTGAAGAGATGGGCAAGCATGTATTGTAAATATATAAACTAGTTTACTAAAAAAATAAATGAATTATATACGCATGTAATACCGTTAATTAATATTTTGATTATTTTCCATTAAGAGTTTAAGTTATTTGTTGAACCATGGAACACAATCTGAGAGAAAGAGTATTTCTTGTATATATATATATATATATATATATATATATATATACTAAAAAAATAAATGAATTATATACGCATGTAATACCGTTAATTAATATTTTGATTATTTTCCATTAAGAGTTTAAGTTATTTGTTGAACCATGGAACACAATCTGAGAGAAAGAGTATTTCTTGTGTATATATATATATATATATATATATATCTATGTAATAAAACACAAAGAAAGCTATCAAGTGGCTCTCCTTCAATCCCTTCAAAAATCAAAGGTCCAAATCTAACATCACAAAACATATTTTCCCCCCTAAAAGTTTCCCCCCAAAACTCAAATTCGAATCTCCCACCCAAAACAACTCCTATATTTATTATAAAAAAAATTCTCTCGCTTTCCCTCCCTCTTCTATTCAAAAAATTAAGAAAATAAAATTTTAAAAATTTTGAAAAATTAAAAAATTAAAAAACAAAAAAATTTAAAAATTCAAAAATTCAAAAACTTTTAAAATGATTCCAAAAAAATAAAAAAAAATCATATAATATGTTTTTTGCTGGACCCCCAAAAGTTTCTCATATAATATGTTTGCTACATCAATTAATTTGCTGGACCTCCAAAACTATTTTATATGATCAAATAAGGTGCACCGTTCCGAAGACGTGCTGTAGGCACGTGTCAACGGGCAAACCCGCACCGTTCCGAAGACGTGCTATAAGCACGTGTCAACGGGCAAACCCAGTATATATATATATATATATATATATATATATATATATATATATATATATATATATATATATATATATATATATATATTAAAAAATAATAATAATAATAATAATAATAATAATAATAATAATAATATAATAATAATAATAATAATAATAATAATAATAATAATAATAATAATATATGTAACAAAAGAGAGAGGAAGGGTTAAGAAATGACCCCTTTGGATTTTTTTGAAAAGAGAAGCAAGAAATTGCTTTGGGAAGAGGGTAACCAAACGCTTTTTTGGTGTTAAAAAACGAAAAAAGGGTATAAAACAACTATCCAAACACACCCTTAGATTTTTGCAAAAAAATTTCAACATTTTCATTCATCAATTGTGCAAAAGCCTTTGGCATTTAACTTCTATTTAAGGGCAGCAATTGGCCCGAACCCGGCCCGACACTGCTTAGGTCTGGCATGGTTATTAACGGAATTGGGCTAATAATTTTCATTTTGGGCCAGGCTCGGGCTCAAGTTTTTAGGCTTGAGGGAAATTCAGGCTAGGCATGGGATCAAGTACTTGGGCCCAATAGGCCCGAATCAAATTTCTGCATGTGCATGTGTATATTTATGTACATAACATGTATATTTAAGTTCTTTTAAAGAGATTATTCATATATGTAAGTTGAAATAAGTATTAAATTTTATGGAAAGAGAAATTATGTCTTATATATAAAGTTAAGTTGAAAATAAGCAAACTTTATTTGAAATATACAAAAATTTGTAGTAATCCAATTATTGTTCTTTTTTTTATATCATATATTATTCTCGAGATAGTTTTGGTTTTTTGGAATTATATTAAAGCATGCATAAATAGTTCGGGCATAGACCCGAACCTATTTTGGGGGCCTAATTTGGGCCCAGACTTGGGCCAATTTTTTAAAGCCGGGCGAGGCTTGGGCTCATGTTCAAATGGAGAATTTAGAATGGTACTTCGAACTTAATCGTGACATGACTGGGCTTTACTGTTTTCTTTGCATTCAAACTAACATGTTCCTCAAAGCACATGCGTTCACATAGATTAATAGCATGGCTTACTGCCAACCCAAAATGCGCAGCAAACATAATGTGTGTGATGTTTCGTAATGACAGTAACTCTAAGTCCTTCTCTACCCAGATTGCAAGAATTCGTTTACCAAAAACCAAAGCATTATTCATGAAACTGACATGCATAACATCAACATCAACATCAACATCAAATAATAATTGTCAAATATCCAACTAAATTTTTCATCTATCAAAAATATTTTGTTTAATGTATCAGTTTTTTTTCTGAGTCAAAGGTGATACAAAATGTATCATCCTGTTTCATTCCATTAATAAGACATTAAGTGCAACAGCATTACAACACCGTGAAAGAGAAGTGAGCTCATGGAGGTCCGAGCCAAACTCCAAAAATGGAGCTCCGATACATAATTAATGTAAGAAAAAATTTAAAAAGTCATATACTTAATCGGGCAAGTAAAGGCGCCTCTCAAGATAAAGATTCTAGTATATATATATATATATATTCTTGAGAGTGCCGTTTATTGGTTTTATGGTTGAGAGCAAATATACTTTTTGACGGTTACATGAGTCAGTATCAGAATGAATTTTCCTATGGAAATATGGAAATGAAATGAAGTCAATATAGTTCAACCTTGACTTACAAAAAAACTTGTTCTCAAGTTTGAGGACCAAGATGAAGTTGAAGCGAACAATAGTTTATTTGTTAAAAAGAAAAAGAAAGTTTGTGAGAGATGATGAAGATATTAATGAACTGAGAGGCAGATTGAATGTGAAGAGCGCTTACTAATTTTTAATACTTCATACTGTATAAATATATTAAATAATAATAAACTTTAATGTGTTATTTGTTCAAGAATACAGGTGTGAGTTGTATGCATAAGTCTAATTATTACAGTGTAGAGAGATAGACAGAGAAATTCGGATCCTGTCACCATGCTGAATAGTTTCTTAAGTAGATATAGGAAGTAGGAACATATTAGTAGTGCCTAGAGATAATGGAAAACATTAACTGCAAGAATGTAGGTTGAGTAAAAACAACTACCGTAGGGAGCAATGCAGAGCAATATTTTTTTTCCAATTAGTAAAAGATGTTCCTGGCGTAGACATATAAGATTCAGAAGGCAATTGATCTTATGTACCAGTGGCACTTGGCGTGAGATTTATGTAATACAAATAGCTTCATTCTTATACACCAATGAGGACTTGGTAGCATAAATATATATTTTAGTAAGAATTGGGAGTAAATTAAAGGATTCAACTGAAAAGTTTCGTACATTTTACGAATGTTATATCCATAATGGCCAAAAAAATATGTCTACTAGAGAATAACCTTTAAAGCACCAATTACTCGTTGTGCTATCAAAATTTCTAATTGTGTAAGAGGCATGTGTTCTAGGGATTTGACAAAGTTTTACGCTGGCTGTCAACTACCTAACGCAACCCTCCTCCTTTTCCGGTTTGTGGCTGAATTCCTGGTTTGGGACATGCAATGGCGGAGTTTGTGTATGAGGCATGTGCAATAAAAAAATTGTTTGGCAGACAAATGGTTGTTTTGTAGGGATGGCAAAAAGAGTTGTTATTCCAAAATTTCCAAATTTATTGATGGTTGATATTGATAAACAAACATGAAATCTAAATACAAATTGAGGATGAATACTCCCACTGTGGACTAAGAATATGAATAAAGAAATATCGTAGTGAACCTGAACACATGTAAATAAGGGATGCAATATTCTCTACCAATCTTTAAATATCATATGTTTGGCCTGGCATATCTTGGCCTTGGTCCTTTCTTGTCAAATATCAGATTTTTTTTCTGTCAAAAAGCCATTCCCTATTTATTAAACACTAGTTGGATATGCACGTTCACCAAGTGGCTGTGGTTTTCCATATCAACGAACTTTTAAATAATCTTTATATACTCTTCCAGTAAACTAGCGTTACCTTTTCATTATCTCTCAAGAAACTTTCATAAACTTCTACAATGTCGCTTAAAACACTTGTTCCCTATTAAATTGCGCTAAAAAATATGTATGATAAATTACTTATAAATTATTTACGTCGAATAATCCTACACTACACAAACACAAGATACCAATTCATTCAACATATGCAAACATTTCGCATCAATTCAATAGAAATATATTTGAGTATAAACATCTCATCCTTAATTAGACGTGACAAACTCATTTGCAATGCACAACAAAAATATAAAGTAGGTTTTTTGCATCCAAAAAGGCACTTACCAAGATGGTATTAAGCTGTCTCAATTTATGGATAGTGCAAGTTTGCAGCTTTGGAATTTTGATTAGAATGCAAAGTTTCACAAATAACTGTTCATAAAGCTTTGCTTCATAAACCAAGTTTTGCCAATCCAAAATGAATGAAATCCAAGCACAGCATAGAAGGGATTGTCAATTGTCAACCATGCACATTTTGCCTCCATCATCATCCTTAAGCAATCACCATCTTCATCCAAATCCTTGGATAAAAAGAATCAAAGCAAGATTGACAAACTTCTGTAGTGCATTATGCGGTTTTGTGAAATTCTCTAAGGAGAATAATGTAGACTAAGAGCTAATAAGGAAGGTCATTCTAAAGTTGGTAGACTTGCAGAGCTTTCAATTAACCCAGATTATCTTTATTTAGATTACATTTGACAGAGGTATGATCAAAGAGGATCTTTGTTAATGCCGTCTCATCTACTGTAGTTGCAATTGGAAGTTGCAAAGGCTTTGTATGTCCAAGATATACAACATCTTCTCTGGCAACCTAATAACTTCATCATTTACTTAATTACAACTTCATTTATGAAAAAAAAAGCTTAATGATGTATGTAAAATGTTGATTTTGCTTGCTTGCTTAATTATCTGAGTATCATAAGCATTTGATAATAAAGAATGTGAACTGAGAAATGAATTATAAGCTGTGATTAGGGTGTTCATGTGGTTCTAATCACATCTTTATTGTCCAATTAGTGCCACAGTATATTTGAATTTGTTCCATATTCTACTTGCCATTTCCGTGATTGTATTTCCTGTTATACACTAATTGGAGAATAAAGATGATTAGAACCACATGCACATGTTTTGTCAACACCAGACTAGGTTCAACAATAACTCTATAATTAAGTAATATCATAATTATACAATAACTTCATTTATGAACAAAAAGCTCAATGATGTGTGTGAAATATTGATTTTGCATGCACAATTGTATAATTAAGTCATCATAATTGTATGATAATAAAGAATGTGAACTGAGAATTGAATTCTGAGGGAGCTAATTATTGAGGTAATAATAGTTAGGAATCTAAAGGATTCTGAGTATACATCACTTTGACCCTACTCCAAAAAACTATGTAAGCATAATGAAAATATAAATATAACTAAAACTAATTGAGATGTGTTGTTAGCACAAAGAGCCTTAACTATGATTGAGTAAGATAAACAGTATATATTTTTATGAGCCCGGAGTATATAAAACGTCCTTTGATTTTTAGTTCCTTTTTGTGGATTAATCTGGTTTGTTGATATGATCATGCTCCTTTCGAACAGCGTGCAGGACGGAATTCACATCATATCATTGAGGCAACATTCAAAGCCTTTGCCAGAGCTCTTCGACAGGCCACAGAATATGATCCACGTCGTGGTGGGAGTGTCCCTAGGTCTGTTGAATGTTCTTATTTTTGTTATTCAATTTTTCTGCTGAAGTTTTTCTAAATCTGCCTAAGTTGATGTTAATTGTCCTTCGCTTCAGACTAATTTACTTAATGAATCATGAACCCATCTAGATTTTAGAGGCCTAGGGCAGGTTTTCACTACAGTTTTGTTTGTATAATGCCATTTGACAGTCACTTTCATTTTTTTACTTCAAAGATATAGTTCAATGTGATAGACTCGGTCCGCATTTAGTTACACACATTCTGTTTCCCTCAAAAGGCATCTATTTTATTTAAACAAAGATTATTTTATTAGTTCAAACATATAAAGATTATCTTATCAATTTTAGTTGGTAGTTATCTTGTAGTGGCCTATTTAAAGGTTGAATTTTAATAAAGAAATAGAATATTAAAGACTTTGCATAAGATATATTGAGTACTCTTGATCCGTTGTGAGTTGGGAAGAAATCCATTTGAAGTAGATCAGTTGGTGTGAGGCCAGTCCAACCTTTGACGATATATTTTATCTCGTTCCCCTGAACCTTCTTTTTGCTGTTGGTGTTACTTTTCCATCACATCCCTTATTATATGGGAGAAAAAGTACTTTTTTACTTTCTATAGAACAGAAGTACTTTTTAACTTTCTATAGAACAGATTATTGTATTTGATCCTTAAATTGTAATACATTTGATGGAATCTGTTAAAATTGTTTTGTATGGCTGTTTTGTGAGCATGTGACAGCTTTTGGAAACTTATGTTAGTTTTACACAACTCACTTGTTTGACATCCTTTTTCCATATTATATATTAATATGGGTGAAAAGATCCTGGAAGACCCTTTTAAGAAAGTTCCTAGAGGGAAGTTGGTGTGGCATGCATTTACTAGTTGGGACTCTCTAGGAACTTTTATCTCGATTAATCCTTGTAGGAAATTTCTTTCTCTCTCTCTATACACACACACACACACACACACACACTAGTAATTTACACGTGCGATGCACGTCTTTATAAATATATTTTTAAAAGTAAAAATTCTGCCGTTGTTTGGTATCGAACCTAAAACCTTCTTTATATTAGTTACACACGTCCATTGCACGTGTTTGTATGGGTGCACAACTCCAACTCTCCCATATATATATATATTATATATATATATATTATATATATATATAGGGGGGGTTGGGGGTTTGATCATGTGGGATCCTACCTCTCCCCTTATTTTGAGGTCTCATATGTGAGCCCATTGATACACAACCCTTCATGAAAAATTCGAACCGTTCATCTTGTTTGGCATACCTAAGATAGGCTATGGGTGTAAAATTAAGTTATTTGAAGTTCATTTGTTTATGTTTTACAACATGAGAAATTTGTATGGCTGAAAATTCTTTATTTTTCTAGCGACATGATGGGTGGAGAAAGTCAATGTCAAATAACTTGATTTTACATTCTTAGGCTAACTTAGGCATGTAGAACAAGATGGGATGTTCGAATTTTTCATAGAGGGTTTGTGTATATATATGTTTGGAACCCTAAAACTTTTATCTCCCTCTTCCAAATGCATTATCCGCACTGTTCAAAGTGTTCTACATGTCATCGAACATGAGAGCATGAAATATCATCAAGATTTAAAAAGTTCTGCCAATGCATTAAGTGGTCACACTTGTTCAATTACTAAAAAACATTCATTTTGCAAGGGCATGATGAATGGGTAAAACATGTTCAAACGTAGTGATTTAACATCATTCTATGTTTTATGATTTGCAGATCTACTTGAACAATATGGATTATGACTTTGGCTTGGGAAAACTTCCTCCTCTGCCACCTATTTCTCATATCCTTAATACATACATTTATACATACATACATACATACATACATACATACATAGGGCTATGATCCGATGGGAACTCTTTTAGTGAGAACCACGTGAGAACTTTTTTTGGGGACCTTAATTTGAAAATCCGAACTGTTCATTTTGATCTACATGCCTAATTAGTCTAACGATGCAAGATGAAGTCATTTGAGATTATTTGTCAATGCATTAAAGTGTTACAAAATGTATGGTTTAATATCATTATTTTATAATAATGACATGATGGATGGACAAATCAATTGCAAATGACTTGATTTTACATTTTTAGACTACTTTAATCATGTTAAACTGTGAACGGTTTCGATCGTCCATGCGATGACTGTTCATGGAGTTCCCACGAAGCTTATAGTGAGAACGGTTCTCATCAAATCGCCTCCCTCTCTCCCTCTCAATACACACACACACACACACACACGAGAATAAGGGACCTAGAGTGGCACTCAAGGAAATTTTCTAGTGTCACCCACTTGACATGCGCTTCTTCACCAAACACATGATCCACACCATTCAATATAATCTACATGCAGTGTTCTAAAAGTCGCTAAACAGTAATCGGACGGCCGATGGGGGTCTAGCGCCTAGACCTTGTAAGCAGGGCCTAGGCGGCTAGGCACCAGATGGTTTTAAAAAAATATTTTTTAATATATTTATAAGAAAATGTAATATTGCATAAAATACAAGATATATTTAATACTAAAAAATAACTCAAAAATCATAAATGAGAATTAGCTCAATGGTAGAGCACTCGTTTTGCGTATTGCCCATTATCAAGGTTCCAATGAGAGGGGCGATCAATTTGAGATTTTGATGAGATTTTGAGGATTTGGAGAAAGTATGAGCGATTTGGGGAATTTCTGATTTATGAATTTTGGTTTTTGGAGAGAGAGAGGTATGGGGTTTTGAGAATCTGGGGATTTAAGCGAATCGGTTCGCTTAACACAAAAGGTAACCTGCCCAGACCTGCCTAGGCACCCAAAACAGATTTTTTTAAAAGGCCCAGGCCCTAGGCGAGTCGGCTGGGGATGGCCATGTAGCGCCTATGCGGCCGCCTAGGGAAATTTTTAGAACACTACTACATGTCATAAAACCTGTACATATGCAAAATCACGAGGTTTGGACATGTTTTACATATTCATCATGTACTTATAAAATGAATGATTTTTAAGAATAGAAGAAATGAGACTGCTTGATACATGAGCAAGATGTATTCAAACCTTGTGATTTTACATATGCATAGGTTTTATGACATGTAGATCATATTGAACGGTGTGGATCATGCATCCAGGGAAATAATGTATGCAAATGGGTGACACTCGGGGAAAATTTTCTAGAGTGCCACTGTAATCATATATATAAAAGTGATCTCCTAAGGCCGTATCTCACCACTTATTTTGAGGCCTTCCACGATATGAATCCCCTTTGAAAAATCCGAACCATACATCTTGTTCTACATGCCTAAGATAGCCCGAGGGTGTAAAATCAAGTTAGTAGGCATTCATTTTCCCATCCATCATGTCACTAAAAAAATAAAGAGTTTGTAGCTATACAATTTTGTCACATTTTAAAACATAAATAAATGAGCTTCAAATAACTTGATTTTACACCCTTCAGCTATGTAAGGCATGTAGAGCAAGAATGGTACAGATTTTTCATGGTTTTTGGTTGTTTTTGGGGGGGGGGGGGTTGTATCAATGGGGTCGCATATGATGCCTGAAAATAAGGGATATATATATATATATATATATATATATATATATATATATATATATATATAGTAAGTGACGCATTTAATTAGTGAAGTAAGTGACACCTTATTTCACCCATATATATATATATACGCACACAAGTATGCCATGTTCAGTCAATTTCTGATGAGTATGAAGCGCTTGACAATGATGGATGAGGTGCACAAGAAGTGTCCAAATTTAAAGATTTACTGTCTAATGTACAAAAGATGTGCATAGTGTCAAACACAGGTTTGACATGGCTATAACATCAATGATAGTAGTTCCATGCTATATTGATTGCCGAGCTAAGTTTTGTAGTTTAACACTATGCTCAGTACTTAAGATAAACCCAAGTTATTTTTTCCATAACAAAATGAACAATCTTATATTAAATTACTGCTGAAGTTTCATGTCATTTAACAGCTTCTAAATCTTAAAATTTAATATTTTATGATTATGATGAAGATATCCTAATTTTGACACAGAAGATATGGCTTCTGATTAGGCTCTCTTTATCTTTAATCTTTTCTCAAACAGTAATGCTACACTTGCACCTCTACAAATTTTTTCTTTACAACCTTATGTGGCACCAAATTATTGGAGGTTATTGTAGAGCAGGTCGTAGACACCTCCAATAGTTTGGTGCCACATAAGGTTGTAAAGAAAAAACTGTAGAAAAAGGTGTAGGTGTAGCATTATTGTTTCTCAAATACTAGTAAATTTGTATAGGAATATTATAAGGTGCGTGCTTGTATTTTTTTATTTTACCAGTAATCCTAAGTGTGGGCTCGTGTTACTAACAGAGCTGCAAACAGATCACATACGGAGCGGATTTTGCTATTCTCATATTTATATATTTTTTGTGGTCCGGATATGAATACAAATATGAATTTTAACAATTAAGAAAATCGTTACCTTATTTGGACAAATCGAAAATGGATATAGTGCAGATATCTAGAAAAACGGATATGAATATGAATTCGATAGTAAGGGCAATTCCTAATTTAAAAAATAATGTACTATTACAAATACGTCGTGGATTAAAATACTATTCATACTAAATATTTACTACCATTTAAAACTTAAAAATTAATGTACGAAAAATCTCTAGATTAGAGGCTCATGTCCATCATAATCCCTGATATAATTTTATATTTAAAAAGAACACCAGAAAAAGTTTTGGTTTTTTCTTTAAAAGATAGATTTTTTTTTATTTGGTTATTTAGAATTTACTTGGTGATCTTTATAATGAATAAAAAAGAAAACTGGGTAAGTTACAAGGTACCAGATCTGATCGTAATATAGTGCTATAGAACAAATGGTAAGTGGGTACTGATTTGTGCCTAGGAATACGCGATTAATCCATATATACATTAAAAAACATTAAAAAATACATGGAATTCTCTGTTTGGTGAATTTCTGGATCCGGATTTGACTACATGAACCTGATCCAAATTCAAATCGGTTTATGAATTTCTTACCATGTCCACAAAATTTTAAACTCGAATCCGGATCCGGTCGGATAATTTGAGATCCCTTTCGGATAATTTGAGATCCCTTTGCAGCCCTAGTTACTGACCTTACCTCTACTCATTATTTTTGTGATTACTAGTTTCTAGGAGCAGATGCGGCACATAAGTGTTTCATATTCTGTAGGTGTGAGGTTAGATACATTTTTGCCTGTTGCAGTTGGTTTCAAATAGGTAGATCACGAGTGAGTTACAAATAATCTATATAATAAATTACAAAGAAAGCTATCAAGTGGCTCTCATTCAATCTCCCCTAAAACCAATGGCCTAGATTGATTCTCCCAAAACATATTTTCCCGCCCAAAATTTTAAACCCCAAAATTAAAATTTCTCCCCCAAAACTAAAAAACTCTATGGGCTAAAACCAAAATACCCCCCCAACGTTTGGCCCGAGTACAAAATGTCCATACAACGTTTGAAAAAGTACATTAAACCCATTTCTCCGTTAACTTAACCCCATCCATTAAGTTATAATTATTAAATTACTTTTTTATCCTTACCCCTTTATAATCAGATCTCTTCTTTCTTTATCATATTTCTTCATTCTTTTTTTTTTCAAATTCCGATCGATCTGTCGATTGAATAAATCAGAATTTACAGTGATTAAGGCAAGCAATTATATTGATAGTGATTAAGCCAATTTTTATTGGTTGAGAAAAATGAAAGGAAGAGAGGATTATGGACTTGAATGTGTTTTTGTATGTGTGTGTGTGTTTTCGGTTCAGAGAAATGAAAGCAAGAGTTGATGAGGGACTTGAACGTGTTTATGCATTTAAGGGTATGTTATCAGTTAAGACGAGCTATCAAAAGCAACAGATGCTTAAGGACTTGATCAATGAAAGATCTGTAAAATTAGAGATGAACAAAATTTTCATTTGTCTGGAGGTTATTAGCATATTGTAGATTAAATGGAATGTCTTTCGGAAAAAAGCTTATCTTTGTTATTTATATTATTGAAATGACTAATTTGTTAGCACATGTGAGACATCAGCTTTAAAATTTTAATATATATTACATCTGCAATCTTTCTTTACTTCTTTAACTTCCAATTGCTATGTGATGTGGCTTGTATGGTACTAGTAAGTTTTTCCTGTTGATTGTTCAATGACCAACTGAAAGGAGAAAGGAAAAAGATTGACTAGGGCCTTGAATCGTGTATGTGTGTCTGAGTAGCTAAGTAGCTACCAGCAGATTTCGCTTCAGTATAAATTTGGAAAAGAAAAGTTTTTGCTTGAATATATTTTGTTTGCAAAAGAATTAAAGCAAAAGCTGATATCTCAACTTTTATTTATAAAATGCATTAATGGATTGAGTCAGATGGTATAAATAGATAATTTGTGGTCACGATAATAGGTTTTAACAGATCGGTCGGGATTTGAAAAAAAAGAATGAAGAAAAAGGAAAAAGAAAGAAGAAATTTGATTATGAAAGGGTAAGGGTAAAAAAGTAATTTAATAATTATAACTTAACGGATAGGGTTAAGTTAACGGAAAAATGGGTTTGTTGTACTTTTTCAAACGTTGTATGGGCATTTTGTACTCGGGCCAAACGTTGGGAGGGTACTTTGGCTTTTGCCCTTACTTTATTACTATCTCTCTCTTCTCTTCTCTCTTCTCTCCACTTTTTCATATTTCTCTCTCTCTCTCTCTCTCTCCCATTCTTTCTTTATTTACTTAAAAATTTAGATTTTAAGATTTCACGTTTGTAAAATTTTCACAATTTTTATGTTTTTTTTATTGCACATGTTATATTGAAAATAGCAAATATCTCTTCAACAGTTAAATTTCATCATTTTCCATCCTTAAAGTTCTAAGAAGTTGGATTTTACACCCTCTTTTATAATTATTTTTCAACATAAACTAATAGAAACATGGACTTTTATTTACAACTAATTATTGTCATACTATTCAAACTTGAACTACATAATTGTTGTTTAACTGTTTACAGGGTTTTTCGTGTGTTGTATCGTTCCGAAAACGTGCCGTAGGCACGTGCCCACGGGCAAATCTAGTACTATAATAATTACTGATGCATCATTATTTGCTTGAAGTGACCTATTTTTCGTATAAAAAAAATCTTTGCGAAGCTTGGTTGTGCTTTTCTAGTATAGCAAAATTGACTTAGGCTTACAGATTTCTTTATATTTGTGTTGTTTTATTCAGTGTTCCAAAACTTCCTTTAGGCGGCCGCCTAGGCGCTAGGCCATTCCCGTCCGACTCGCCTAGGATGTGGGCATTTTTAAAAATCAGTTTGGCTGCCTAGGCGGGTCTAGGGCGGGTTTTTTTAATATTTAATTTAATTTTATTCATTTAAATTTTATGTGAACTTGTTCACTTAAAATCATCACATTCTCAAAACCCCCGGCCCTGTGCTTCTCACTTTTTTTTTCTCTCTCTCTCTCTCTTCCCAAAAACCCAAATTCTTAAATCAGTAATCTCCCAAATCGCTTTTGCTTTCTTCTAATCCTCAAAATCTCAAATTGATCACCCCTCTCTCATTGGAATCTTGATAATGGGCAATACGCAAAACAGGCGCTCTACCATTAAGCTATTCATATTTTTAATTTTTTGAGTTATTTTTTAGTAATATATATATGCTGTTTTTGAAGCAATTTTAAGTTTTCTTATAAAAATATTTTAAAAAACCGCATAGCGCCTAGCTGCCTAGGTCCCGCCTACAAGGTCTAGGCGCTAGGTCCCCATCAGCCGCCCGACTACCACCTAACGACTTTTAGAACTGTCAAGACTAAGTCGACTGAGCCTCTATCAGTCGACTGAGCTCACATAAGTCGACTGAATAAGACTGCAACTACTGCAATAAAACTCTCGGTACAGTCGACTGCTATCACACTACAGTCGACTGTACGCAATCCGCAAAAACCCCTAAAGATCTGCAACTGCGTCAACAACTCCAGAAGAATCAGCAATTGCGTCAACAAACTCCAGAAGAATAGATCTGCAACTGCATCCCTAAAGGATAGGATCTGTAACCAATAAGATCTGATTTGATTTGTAAAAATTCTATATATACCATTATGTATCACCGGTTTAAGGTGTGCAAGCCAATCAATAAAATTCACTTGGTATCAGAGTCTATCTGATCCTAAATCGAGCTTAACTTCCTCCAATCATGGCCACCCCTCAATCCGCTGCAACCAATATTGTATCCACAACACCATCTCCACTCCCACCAATCCAAGTTCACCATCTAATCTCCGTTAAGCTCGACAACAACAACTATCTTCTCTGGCTCACCCAATTTTGACCTCTTCTAAAGGGGTACGACCTCGAAGGATACGTCGATGGGAGCTTCCCTTGCCCCACACGTCTTCTCCCACAATCCACAGAGATTAATCCAGCTTATACCACCTGGAAGAAACAAGATCAAATTCTCCTAGGATGGTTATTATAATCCCTCTCCGAGTCAGTCCTGGCTCAAGTAGTTGGCCTTAGCACGTCTCGAGATGTCTGGGAATCACTCCGCAAACACTTCTCCCAATCTCAGTCCAGGGTCTTGTATCTCAAGCGCGAATTACAAAATATGCACAAGGGAAACAAGTCAATGGCTGAATATTACCTCAATGCGAAACAACTCGCTGACAATCTTGCTGCCTCTGGCAATGCTATCTCAAACACTGATCTCCAGCACATGATGCTAGGTGGTGTTGACTCATCCTATGATCCCATTGTAACGGTGCTTACTGCAATCGCAGCCGATCTCCATATGGATGACTTTTACTCAAACCTGTTAGCCTATGAGATGCGCTGGGAAGCTCAACATGCAACCTCCCCTCAGCCCATGGCAAACATTGCCCATCATGGCTCTTCGCGTCCTAACAATCGCTACAACAACTCTCGAGACAGGTTCGGCTCTCAAGGTCAGAAGAATCGGCCTTCCAACAGAGCCCAAGACCGCCCTCAACCAAATCGCAATCCTCAAGGACCATGCCAGCTCTGTGGCAGAAAGAACCACACTGCTATGGAATGTTGGTATCGCTTTGATCGCAATTTCACCGCCGCCTCTTCATCCAGCCCACCAACTGCATATGTTGCTGCCCCTGGATCACTCCTTGATGGTAATTGGTGCCCAGATAGTGGTGCTACACACTACTTAACCCCTGATCTGAACAATCTTCACATCAAGTCACAATATGATGGACCTGATCAGATCAAAGTTGGCAATGGTAATACACTTTCTATTAAACATGTTGGTAAATCATCCTTTTGCCTTAATAATCGAACTTTTCATTTCAATCAAATTTACCACGTACCATTTATCTCTACTAATCTATTATCTGTATCCAAATTCTGCATTGACAACAAAGTATTTTTTGAATTTCACCCATTCTCTTTTATTGTAAAGGATCAGGAAACGGGAACACCGCTGTTGCACGGCACGAATAAAGGAGGATTGTATCACTTTGTCGACAAGACAGCTAGTCCTCTTTCTGCTTTTCAATCAAAGTCAGTTTCATTGTGGCATCACCGGCTTGGCCATCCGATGCTAAAAACTGTCAATAAAATTGTGTCAACCTACTCATTGCCAGTAGAAAATAAATCCACATTGTTTTGTCATGCTTGTCGTGTTAGCAAGAGTCATAAATTGCCCTTTTCATTGAGTTCCACAATTTATAAAGAACCATTACAACTAATTGTATCAGATTTGTGGGGCCCTGCTCCAATGCTTTCTAGAAATGGTTCTCGATATTATTTACTGTTAATGGATGCATTCAGTAGATACACGTGTCTATCCCCTATCTCACAAAAGTGATGCTTTTACTGTCTTCAAACAGTTTAAGTTACAAATTGAAAATCTCACTGGCAAAAAGATAAAAACCTTTCAAACCGACAATGGAATTGAGTTCAAAAAATTCACACCCTTTCTTCTCCAAAGTGGTGTTGTCCATCGCTTTACATGTCCACACACCTCAGCTCAAAATGGATTAGCAGAGAGACGCCATAGACATGTTGAGTCTGGTCTCTCTCTTAAACCATGCATCAATGCCCTTAACATTTTGGGCTGATGCCTTTGTTACTAGTTGCTACCTCATAAATCGCCTACCATCCTCACCACTACAAGGTCAAACTCTCCTTGAACTGTTTTTTGGCTCCACTCCAGACTACAATGCCTTAAAATCCTTTGGGTGTCTTTGCTACCCATACCTCAGACCCTATGCATCAAATAAATTAGATAAAAGATCTCTTGACTGTGTCTTTATTGGCTATTCTAGCACTCAAAAAGGATACATATGCTATCATCGACCATCCCAAAGAATATACATCTCTCGTCACGTCGATTTTGAAGAAACAATCTTTCCCTATTCGGCAGTGCACAACAACCCCACCAATGTAAGTACTACCTCTGCATCCTCTGCACCTTTACAAACCACATCAATTTTACCCACTCTACAAGCATCTCACATACCCCCTTTACCAAATAACCCACCTATAATTAACCCACTTCAACCTGCCCCTCAACCTCCCTCTCCCTACTCTCAACCGACACCTACTACTCCACCTCTCTCGGTACAGTCGACTGCTAGCACACTACAGTCGACTGTACCCAATCCTCCTTCACAAGAACCCGTTCCCCAACATCATATGATTACTAGGGCAAAAGGTGGTATACGTAAACCTGTTAATAGGTTATGTTTGCATGCCACTAAACACCCTTTGCAGGATGCACAATTAGAGAAACCAACCTGCTTCTCACAAGCACAGAGCCATCCTCAATGGCGTCGTGCTATGGATGATGAGATCAATGCCCTATTACAGAATGGCACATGGACCCTCACCCCTGCTCAAAGCAATCAGAACATTGTGGGATGCAAATGGGTCTTTCGTATCAAACGAAAATCAGATGGCACTATTGACCGCTACAAAGCTCGCCTTGTAGCAAAAGGATTTCATCAACAAGCAGGTATTGATTATGGAGATACTTTCAGCCCTGTGATTAAACCCTGTACAATTAGGCTTGTCATTACCATTGCACTAATGAACAAATGGGCACTCCGTCAATTAGATGTTCAACATGCTTTCCTTCATGGCCATCTCACAGAAGAAGTTTACATGAAACAACCTCCAGGGTATGTAGATTCAAGATTTCCAAAGCATGTTTGTCGCTCACGGAAGTCTCTCTATGGGCTCAAGCAAGCACCTAGAGCTTGGTACTCCAGACTCACTGGGTATCTTTGCACTCTTGGTTTTGTCAGTTCCAAGGCCGACTCATCTCTGCTCATAAGACAAACTGGTGATTCCACTCTCTTTATTTTAATATATGTTGATGACATTATTATCACAGGCACACCGGGGAACCATATCAACACACTCATCACCCAGCTCCAATCCACATTTGCAATCAAGGACCTGGGTCCATTAAGTTACTTTTTGGGTATCGAAGTCCTTACAAATAGCAAAGGCCTTTTCCTATCTCAGCGCAAATACATTCTGGATCTGTTACTAAGCACTAAGTTCGATGGTGTCAAGCCTATCACCACACCCCTGGCAGCAAACACTCAACTCTCTCAACATGATGGGCCGGCTCACAATGATCCTACCCAATACAGAAGTATTGTGGGATCCTTGCAAGATCTATCTTTCACTCGACCTGACATTGCAGTCGCTGTCAACAAAGTATGTCAGTTCGGGATGTCCATTGGTCTGCTGTCAAGCGAATTCTTCGCTATCTCAAACACACCATCAATTATGGCTTGCACCTGTCTACACCAACAACTTCCACCATTCATGCATATTCAGACTCGGACTGGGCAGGATGTCCTGATGATCGCAGATCTACAAGCGGCTACTGTATTTTCTTTGGTGCCAACCTCATCTCATGGAGTGCAAGGAAGCAAAAGACAGTCTCCCGATCAAGCACGGAAGCTGAATACAGAGGTGTCGCAATTGCAACCGCTGAAGTCCTATGGATCCAATCTCTACTCAAAGAGCTTGGTTACTCAAAAATGCCTCCACCTATTCTTTGGTGTGATAACTTAGGGGCTACATATCTCACAGTAAACCCTATCTTCCATGCTCGCACAAAGCATATCGAAATCGATTATCACTTTGTCCGCGAACGTGTTGCTTCCAAACAACTCAATATTCGATTCATCTCCACAAAAGATCAGCTAGCAGACATCTTCACCAAAGGTCTGAGCAGTAACAGGTTTCAGGACCTCAGGAACAAGTTGTCCATCCAAGCTTGGCCGTTCAACTTGCAGGGGAGTGTCAAGACTAGGTCGACTGAGCCTCTATCAGTCGACTGAGCTCACATAAGTCGACTAAATCCTATCATCAGCCGGCTGAATAAGACTGCAACTACTGCAATAAAACTCTCGGTACAGTCGACTGATATCACACTACAGTCGACTGTACGCAATCCGCAACAACCCCTGAAGATCTGCAACTGCGTCAACAACTCCAGAAGAATCAGCAACTGCGTCAACAAACTCCAGAAGAATGGATCTGCAACTGCATCCCTAAAGGATAGGATCTGTAACCAATAAGATCTGATTTGATTTGTAAAAACTCTATATATACCATTATGTATCACTGGTTTAAGGTGTGCAAGCCAATCAATAAAATTCACTAGAACACTGGTTTTATTGTTTATCAATGATTGTTCAATATTTGAGCAATGCATTTAAAAATTTTTGTTCTACATTTGGTTATTGCAGCTCAAAAGGGATTTTGTCACGGTCTTGAGTTCCAATGCAATGAGCTCGTAGATTGTGCTATGTATCCATCAGTAAGGGTTTGTACACAAGATTTAGCTAATTAATTAGAAGATGCGGGAGGGAAGATATGATGACTCTTGCAAGTGTCTCCAGTAATAAGCAGCAATCTTCACATTGAATCCTTGGATTGCTTCATTGTATGAGATAATTGAAGTGTGGCACCAATATTGGTACAGTGGAAGGTAACAACTTTTAGGTCATACAGCTTAAGTTTGTTACTATATTCCTTTGTGATAACGTGGATGTCTTCTTAAATGCATTTAATTTATCTTTATATAATGACCCCTGTCAACTGTTGTTGTTTTCTCTGTCATTTGTCTTACTGTGGACATCTATATTTTATTTACCATTGACAATCAACGGTTATAAGATCAATTCCTGTTATTTTCTGTACCCATAATTTTGATGACATAATCTGTACGATTATGATGATATGGTTGGAACAAAATGAATAATTTCATTGTATGTGAATTTTTTAACTTTCATTTAACTGTCATATACCAGTGAAACAATCTAAATCTAATGTTAATGTCAATGTTTTTTTTATTAGCTAATGAAGATCTATATTTAATGTTGATATTGTTATAAACAATAAATAATTGTTGATAGCTAAGCAAACTCTTTGCCCTCTCCTGTAGTCCTGTTATATTATAATACAGCCAACGTTGTGCCTACAGTCACTTGATACCCTCTCTTCTACTGGCATCTGGAAATAAAAAACCCTTAGAAGTTGTACCTGGGATTTTTCGATCAATGAGAATTGGGGAATCATCATTGTATTATGTTTTGCAACGAAGTTCAGGAGCTGGTATCTGGTTTAGACTTGACAAAATACTTGGAGGTATCCTTGTATACCATCTAAAACCATCATCAGTCTTTAATGCTGTTTGCAAGTTTGGTTTAACTTTCAGTTATTAGGTTATTCTAGTATAGAAGATGTGCTTCCGGACTTGTAGTACGACAAAGATTTTATGTACTTGGAGTTTAGTATTTCCACCAGAATCAGTTGTGAATACATATGGACTGATCCTATTCACTTAAGTAGCCCTAGTTTCGTATGGATTGGTTAACTAAACAGATCCCTTAATAGCTCGTGTTATCGTTTGAGAAGTGATTCTGAACGAGACCATGCGAAACAGAAATCCTCAAGGCACTGTGTTTGGAAGCAATCAGAGTTCTAGACTAGGCGCAGAGTGTTAATATGGGACAAAATTCCTTGAGAAATTGGTATATGATTACATTTTGAAGTTTCATCATGGGTGCATGGTACTCTAAAATTCTTTTGTTGATCTTACTTTTCCTTTTGAAGGTGCAGTTACTCTGCATAACCACTGAATTGTTATGATGGAAGAGTGGGAAAACAATGTTGATGTTTGAACAAGGTCTTTTCGTTGCTCAATTTTGGATATCCTCAATTCAAAAAAGACATTAAAAGATTTGAATCCAGAACCCACAAACAAGACACTAAAAAATAGTCCGTTTGGACCCTTTTTGGCCTGTTTTCCTGTTCGGCCCGTTTATGTTTTAATGACATAATGATGAGGACATCGGTTCAAAACGATTCGGGCATTTCTATCAGCGCAGGCATCGTCTAGGACAACTGCTTATTTAGTTTAGGATTTTATTTCAGTACCATATTTGTTTTTGGCAATTATAACCATATGTAATCTTTTTTATATTTTTAGATTTTGAGAATATTTTGAGATTTTTATCTTGATTTGTTTTGAGTCTATATATAGGCTCTGAAATTAACGAGAAAGATATATCATTCTTGATTAAAAAATTTTGTGTTGAGTTTTGCTTTTCTTCTCTCCTTTATGTGATACAATTGAGATCTAACTGATTAGGATTTGTGATAAATCCTAATACAATTTTAGGGTTTGTGATAAACTCTAAAATCCACTCCAAATTAAAACAAATCCCCAAATCCAAAACCCTAATCTCTCTCACCTTCTTCTCCAATCCCCCCTCCCACAAAACCCTAACCCCTGCTACTTAACCCTAGCCGTTGTTTCCTCAAAACTCCATCATCCCGATCGTCCCTATCCCCTAAACCCAAACCCTCTGCTCTCGCGACCTCCCTATATCTCCTGCTCCTCCCTAAAGATCCCGACTTCCAAAAATACCGTCGCGATTACCCCCGAGCCGTCCTTTCATCCTCGTCTCCCTCACCCGACCAACATCCCGATCAAAATCCCTGTCCTCCTCCCCTCTCGTCGACCCAACACCCCAGGCCAAAACCCCACCTCTTCCCGTCGACACCCAAGCGCGCCATCCCGACGCTGCCCTGCGTCGCCATAGTCGACGCCACACCCAGACCCCCCAGCCCGTGCTTTTGCTGCCTTGCTCTTGAGGTTGCTGCTGTCATTGCTGTCTCTTTGATTGCTGTGCTCTTCCAAGATCTATGTTGAGTTCTTCGAACCCTCGGTATACTCTTTTCAATTCTCAAATATTTGTGTTATACTGCTTTATCAATTATCATCTCTATTATATTATCTGATTTGCCTGTCGTTCACAAAAAAACAATTGAGATTGAGTGTTCCACTTGCTTGATTAGAGTATGAATCAACATTGGATCTTTTACTTGCTAAGAACCTTTAGGGATTTAATTATTGATTGTTAGAATTGAATTATTAATTGGGATTGTTAAATGTGATACAGTTCTTGAAAATCTATCAAACCGATTAACCGTTTAAAATTTCTAACTTTGATCCGCACTATGTGTTGGTAAAATTAATCCATTAAGAATCTTGAAAATTCTCTATTTAGGGTTAGTTTTACATCACATAATGAATGAAAACGTTTTTTACGTCCTTTTTAGCCTGTTTCAGCCCTCACTGAAACGTTTTACTTGTTTTCCATTTGAACAGAGTCGTTCAATCACGTTTTCCCCTGTTTTTTAGAACCTTGGCTTTTAAGCACTCTGGTCAACAAGTAAATTAGTAATATTCATTGATCTCGTTGTGCCTTTTAAAGGTGCAGTTAATTGGCATATCATAAGAAACAAAACATACATATAGACATTTAGCTGAAATTTCATGTCTGGCTCTATTATCCTTCATGGTGTATTTGTGTTATGGTGGGAATGCGCTTTGTCTCATTGAAGCTGAAAGTATCCAACTGGTTTGGTACTTGCTTACTTTAGATAATTGACTATTTACTTGCTAAATGAAGACCCTAGTTGCACATTTATTGGCTTGCACTTGGGTGAATTGTCACTCTCATCCATACTTGCTTGTGCTTTTTTGATCTACACAATTATCTAAATCATTTGACACATGATTATTGATGATAGTGCCATCTTTCACTTGTCTATTGCAACTTTCTTTGGTACGTGGTGTGCATCGTACGTTGTGTGCATCATAACGTGGGACAACTTGATAATAGTTTTAAAATGAAGACAAAAATATGCAATTTATGTACTAGATCAAAACTTTTGATCAAATCTTCTCTTTCGGGTGGGTATGCTTGCTGTTTCTATGAAGTTGATAGGGTCCAACATGTTTGATTACTTTGGTTATTGCATTCTTTATAGAATTTAGTAATTTCATGGAAAATGGAGGCCATAGTTGTAGCTTTGCTGAATAATTTTCCAAAATGACCCATTTTCGAAAATATTTACCAAATTGAGCCACTCACTGTTTCAAACAACGCGTCTAGTTTAATTAGGGTCGCTGTTTGAAATAACGAGTTTAGTTTTAGTGTTTTGAGACTTGGCAAGATTTTTTCAGTTGTTGGAGAAAATTTCTATAACTAAACTTGCTATTTCAAACCGCAACCCTAATTGAAATAGACTTGCTGTTTCAAACAACCCCCCTAATTGAACATCGAGTCTAGTTCAATTAGGGTCGCTTTTCAAAATAACGAGTTTAGCTTTAGTATTTTGAGACTTGCGAGATTTCTCCAAGTGTTGGAGAAAATTTCAATAACTAAACTCGCTGTTTCAAACAGCGACCCTAACTGAATTAGACTCGTTGTATTACTCACTCACTGACTCGCTGTTTCAAACAACGAGTGGATCAGTTTGATAATTAGTTTCGAAAGTGGGTCAGTTTGGAAAAAAATTCTAGCTTTGCTTGCCTGTACTTTACTGACTTGACCTGACATGGATTGTTGCATACATATATTTTTTTTGATGAAGTTGATAGAATCGACTGACTCCAGCCAAGCAAATTTATAAATAAATGGTAAAGGACAAACATCATCCCAATTTTACACGGTGTAAAATTAGAAAAAAATAGAAAAAATATTGCATACATATATTTTAAAATTAATTTTTCCGTTTGTCTATATAACAACAAACTAAAGTTACTAAACTATATGCGACATGGTTATTGATGACACCACCGATCTGATTCAAGGAGAAACAATATAATTGAGCCTTTGATCCGGGAAAGTTTGGTCAAAATGCTGCCACTAGACTAATAGTGTTGTCTAGAACTTACAATGTCTTTAAATACTCTTTGGGGCTCAGTCCCCTTTTTGTAGTTAGTCTTGGCCAGGAGGGAGGAGGGGGTATTGCTAGGATGTCTCATTACTGTGGTAGAATATTTCAAGTTTTAAACGGTTATTTGTGAGCAATTTTGATGGCTGACATTCTGAACATGTCTAGTTTAAGTGGTTTCCCACACTTAGATTCGTTGGACGACTCATGCCCTTGGCTGCACACCATGTATGATCAGTTAACCAAATAGTTTTCTTTACCCTTACCACTTGTTATGAGATTGTGTTTGTTGATTTTGGTATGTCACCAATTACCATGCTTCAAAAACTCACTCTTATATGTCACTTTGTCGATGTTAGTACACGGGGCATAACGTGAACGAGTGCTAGAATAGGTCCTTTTTTAACAAGGAAAATCAAAACAATAGTGTATAAAATCAACATTTATATAAGAGAGTAAGCTATATATACTATTTATTACCAAAGTGTGCAACATTATATAAAATGGTATTCAAATCAGAAAAGTTTACATACACTATAATATCCAAAATATAATTGATGACGATTCCCGAAATTATCCGTAGTTGTTGCTAGTTGTTGCTGGTAGACTAGAACTTAAGTCTGAGCTATCAGTAGTTGCTGTCTGTTGATGAGAACTTGGACTGGAGCTGGTGCATTGTTTTTTTGTCCAGCTGGAAGGCCTTAGCAAGAACATAATCTGAATTGGAAGTCTACGAGAGTCCTTTTGGGAACACGAATGCATCACCCTTTTCAAGGACCTTGTAGAATGGCTTGTTAGGGTTTGATGTCACAAAGCCTACATAGAGCAAGCCTTCTAGCACTGTTACAATCTCACTTGCTCGTGGGTGATATGTGGTGCAATCAGTGCGTAGGGTGCATAGTCAAATCGAGCCAAAGAGATGAGGCCTAGTAATTCGGTTGTACTGACTGGAGTTATGCCAGCCCCAAGCGGATTAGATATGCTGGCCGGTTTGTCAAGGCCAGAAAGGAAGAAATCATTAGCTGTCACAAGGTTTGGGTTTTTGAATCCATTGACAAATATTGCAAGACAAGATTGATCTAGGTAAGGTATCTACAGCTTTAGCCTTTATCTAACAATATTGAGTTTCATTTTTCCTAAACAATAAGTGAGTTGAGTCACCGTTATGGTCAAAATTAAAAGTGAGTTATCATGGCTTCATTATTTAAATAATTGGTAATGGCCTTAAAGCCCAATATTAAATTAAGGTTTCTTTGAAGTCACAAGTCACCGACCTGATATGAACCATCCACCACCGATTGAAAGAAAATCGGTTTTTAAATTTTTTCATCCGCAACCAATCCGAAGTTTAATTGAATCGGTTTTCATCAAAGCCGATTAAACTCGGTTTGGATTGAATTGGATGGTCGGTTTGGAAGAAAAAAAATTGACCTAGCCAGATAGCCAGAAATATGAGGAAAAGGAAATTTTTCACTACACAGTTCCTAGTACTCTTCTCCATTACTAATGGAGAAACAAAACATCAACAACATCATTAGTGTGAAAGTAAAGACACATCAAACCCCAGGCCATGAAATTTATAGTATCATCTTTAATAATACTATTTCTCTCTGACATAAATATTGCACCTACATATTCGCAAAAAAATGTTTCAGCCATGAAATTTAGAGACAATCAGCAACAACAATGCTTCTCTATAAAAGAAATAAGACGGCTAGAAGAATTTCATTCTTATTCCCAAATATATTCCAGTAGAAACAAATCACTCGTCTCAGATTTGCATCATGTAATTTGTAAATAAATGCAGTTAGCACCAACTTAGCTCTCACTAATTTACCTTTCAAATAATTTAACTATAGAAATCACATTGTCATTAAAATTTTGAAACCGAACTTTAAGTCCAAGGAATTAAATGAGACTGTTAGTATTTTCAAGAAAGCCTCGTTTGTAAATTCAAAAAATTAAATGGGAACTGTATTTTTTATGGAATAATGTATAGAGAGCGGTTGGTTCGGTTCTATCGGTAGTTGAAAGTCCTATCCAACAATCAAACCAGTCCATCTGGTTATTGAAGAACCAGACCAGCCCCCAATTGGCTCGGTTAAAAACTGATCGGCTCGGGTTGGATTGGTTCGGATTGGTCGGGTCAAATAATAGTCGTCCACCTACTACTTTACAACTAGCTATTTTCCATCTCTGAGACGCAGAGAGGGGATTGCTTTGTCTTTAATGCTAGTTATTAGCTGGTAGAGAAGTCTATATTTTGTCATGAAAATTAGTTTCCAATAGCCATTAAGAAAAAGTTAAATTTATTTTCATGCGTGAAGTGTATTAAAGCAAGTTAAATAAAAAGGGGAGGTAAGTGCAATGAGAGCACGAAAAAGGATACGAGCAGGACAGAGAAGTGATGAGAATGCTTGATGATTGTTTGGAGGGGAAGTACTTGAGAAAACAACTCCAAAAGAAGGGAAATAAACAAGTTTGATACAATCTCACAAACTACCCCTATAAGAACTTACCAAATAATTTTTTAGTTATTAAAATTGCTTGCTAATCTATGCATGTGAAAATACCGTGTATCAAACAATTTAGTGATTATCAAGAATACGTTGATTATTGAGCATAGTTAGGATAAGTGCATGACCCAGATTTTGTGGCAAGCAGTAGTTGTATGATTATATTAAGCTAAAAACTGCACTCTCCTGGCCCCCCGTCCCGTTGTTGATTTATTTCAAATTTTTACTGTCTATTGAAATTTGATGACATGCTGACCCAATTTATTTTAAGTTGTGATCATACCAGATAGGAACTGATTAGCAACTAGGAAAGATCCATTTGTGGCCCTATAAATTCAGTTTTGGTTAAGAAAATAGATAATTAGCCACATGTAGTTCTGTAGGAGGAGATTGAGTCAATCCCACATGGAGGTGGGTTTCACAGGTGGCGGCTTCAACAAGGGGATTGGCTTGAGAGGTTAAAATGATGGGGGTGATGGGTTAAGGTGATGGAGTTGAGGGATTGAGGTGGGAGATCACGACATAGATCGTTGCCGCTGGAAAGGCAATGGTTAGGCTACGGGCTTGGAGCGTCGGCTATGCGGTCTTGCTCAGCCCAGGTGGTTGCAATCGGGAGTTTCATCGGTGTGAACCAAAAGAGGTCCTCCTCCCACCCCTCCTCCTTCCAATATATCTGAAAAATATTCTATAAAGCATCAAACCCAATTTTTGGGGCTTAAAGGGGGGCTTGCTCACTTAGTCACAAATTGGAGAAGATGATGTTGCCTTTGTGTTAGAAGTGACCCCCACTCCCATGGAACCAAATCGATGTTGAAGGTGCAACTCGACAAAGGGATTGTCGGTGCTCACGTGGAAGTTGGGTTTGTTTGGAGCATCTTCAGCTGGTCATACAAGCTAAAGTTCATTTTGCAACGCCGAAGTGGGTGTTGCAGTCGACCCTAGTGATCGAGTCGAGTCGACTGGGGTAGTCATGGAGCGAAGAAGCATGGGGAGCGAACTGGTTAAGGGATGTGGTCAAAAGGGAAAGGGGGATTTTGTATACACGGCCTTGTGCTTGATTTAATTTGGTCTTTTATGCAACAGTCAACCTCTTGAAGAGGAAAATGGGCTACTAGGGCTGGAATCCTAGAGAGGGAGTACCGAGGGTAGGTTGCTTAGCTTGAGCTTGAGGTTGAGTCGTCCATTGTCGCAAGCCAGGTTCTTTAGGCTTTTTTCTTAGATCAAGTTGATAGGTTATTTTGAGTGTGTTCATGTAATTACTTCTGTTGTTATCTCCAGTTGGGATTGATGTTTTGTAGCCGTAGGATTCAAAATATATTTTGTTATCTTCTTATTAATAAAATATGGTGACTACACATTTTCTTCAAAAAGAAAAATGTGTTGACTTTATTGAATTCAGATATGGGAAAAATTATATTTTTTTGTTATATATTCTTCTACTGTTTATCTCTTTATATACAAATTACATTTTTGGAGAAGGGGTACAATTGATTGATGAGAAGATTAAGGAGGGGAGTGATTTGAGAGAATTTGTTCCTTATAAATTAGGAAACAGAATATACAGCTCATACTATACCAACTAATTCTAACACTCTCCCTCAAGTTGGCACATAGATATTGAACACGCCCAACTTGTCTATAAATTTTAAGAAGAGCTGATTTGAAACTGCCTTGGTAAGAATATCTGCGAGTTGGTTATCTGACTTCACCTTAGACATCTCAATAATTTTCTCATCTAATTTCTTCTTGATGAAGAATCTACCTCTACAGGCTTCGTCCTATCATGTTGGACTGGATTGGTTGCAATATCACAATGTGCTTGACTGTCACAATACACCTTAATAGGCTCATTTGGACTGCAACATAAATCTTATAACAAAAGTTTAAGCCATTAAACTTTAGTTATACTCAGTGCTACTCCGCGATACTCAGCCTCTGCACTAAAGCGTGCAACAACATTTTGTTTTTTGCTTCTCCATGTAACCGAATTTTTTCCAACAAAGGTAAAATATCATGAAGTGGAGCGCCTATTATCAACAGATACTGTCCAATCGGCATCAGTATATGCCTCAACCCTTAAGTAATCATGTTTTGCAAACAAGATCCTTTTTCCTGGAGCAAATTTTGTATATCTCAGAATTCTCATCACCGTATTCATATGTTGTTCACGAGGTGCATGCATAAACTAACTCACCACACTTTAGGCTTATGACGAATCTGGCCGCATAGGTGCAAGATACATTTATCGTCCTACCAATCTCTAATATCTCTCCTTATCGCATAACACCTGATCAGGATCATTCCACAATTTCAGTCATTCTTCTAACGGTGTATCAATAGGTTGATAAGCAGATATTCCTGTTACCTTCAAAAAATCAAGAGTATACTTTCTTTGAGATAGAAATATACCCTTTCTAGAGCAAGAAACTTCGATACCAAGAAAATACCTCAAAGGACCAAGATTCTTCATTCGAACTCTTGTGACAAGTACCTCTTTAATGCCTTTCTCTTCCCTGAATCATTTCCAGTTAATATCATATCATCCACATATATAATGAGAGCAGTAATCTTACCTTCTTTTCTTTTCAGGAACAGAGTATGATCTTAATTACTCTGACAATATCCGAATGCCCTCATTGATTTTATAAATCTCCCAAACCAAGTTCTTGGCGACTGCTTAAGACCATATAATGCTTTCTTCAACCAACACACTTTATTACTGTGTTGGACTGGTCTATTGATCCTGGTGGTAGATCAATATAAACCTCTTTTGTCAATTCTCCATGCAAAAAGACATTCTTCACATCAAATTGCTCCAACGGTTAGTCAAGATTTCAGCAAGTGATAATAGATATCGAACAGTGTTGAACTTTGCCACAGGTGCAAATGTTTCATCATAATCGATTCCATAAGTTTGAGTGTACCCTTTGGCAACCAACCTTGCCTTGTATCATTCTATTGAACCATCAGACTTATACTTCACCGTATCGGCTTCTTTCTAGCTGACAGTTCGACTATCTCCCAAGTCTCATTCTTCTTCAAGGACTTCATCTCCTCATCCATAGCTGCTTTCCACCTTGGGTTGGCTAATGCTTCCTGCACACTGTTAGGAATAGATACAACAGATAATTGATTCATAAATGACTTATTTGATTCAGACAATCGGTGAGTGGACACATAATGACTTATGGGATACTTGACATTACTAGTGGGATCAGGCTCATACGTAGGTTTTGGGATACCTCTAGTAATACGATTCGGGAGTTCTATTCTTGGAGCTTCGGAAAATGACGATGATTGGTTTTGGGGTTTTGAGGCCACTAGCGATGCCATGGATCTCAACTGCTCATCTTCGAGGAGGTTTGACTCCGTTTGCAGTTCCTCGTGGCAATCTTCTTCCTACACCAAATTTTTATTCGAGTGATCGTCACTACTTACATTCACATTTTCACCGCTTGTATCCAATTGTTCACTCTGAATGGTAACCACTGCGTCATAAGCAAGAGTCTGAACTTTACTTCGGTACTCCCCCTGAAGTTCAATCTCAGAGGAAAAAATACATCTCATTTTTATGGAACACAATATCCATAGTCACAAACATCCTTTGAGTTGATGGATGATAACAACATTACCATTTCTTCTCCGCTGCATATCCCACAAATCGAACTTGAGGAGAGAATTTATTACGTTCATGTTGATGATGATGAACAAATGCGGCACACCCAAACACACGAGGTGTCAAGTTGACGACTGTTGGTGCATTCACAGCTTCAGTTAATGTTTGAAATGACATGATGAAGTTTAGGATACTAGAGGGAACTCGATTGATTAAATATGCAACAAAAGAAAGTGCTTCCCTCCAATACATGAGTGAAATATTTTCATGAATAAGTGAGGCACAGACCACTTCAAGCAAGTGTCTATTTTTTCTTTCTGCAATCCAATTCTGTTGAGGTGTATACGAGCATGTAGTCTGGTGAACAATTCCATGTTCCACCAAATATTGTTGTAGATTCGAACTCAGGTACTCGCCGCCATTATTGCTCCTAAGAACTTGAATCTGTGTTTTATACTAAGTTATAACCCGTTTGTGAAATTTATGAAATAAGCCACTAACTTCACTTTTAGACTTCATCGAACAAATCCAAGTCATACGAGTACAGTCATCAATAAATATCACAAACTATTTTGCTCTTTCAAAAGTAGTGTTTTTGGATGGACCCAACATCAAAATGAATAATCATAAATGGAAGAGAGCTTTTATTTAAATTTGGAGGAAAATCGACACGGTGACTTTTTACTAGTTTACACACATCACATCGAAAATTAGAAACATCCAACTTTGAAAATAAAATTGGAAATAATGTATTCAACTAACCGAAAGAAGCATGCCCTAGATGTCGATGCCATAGCCAAATATCTGATTTCTTCTTCTCTCCCTCGGATCCTTCCACCAATAGAGTTTGAGTCAACTTGCCTGAACTTTCAGATACCAAGTCCTGATAGTATAGCTTCCGGTGTCTAACCCCATAACCAATCGTCTTGTGAGTCTGAACGTCCTTAAACACACAATAAGAGGGCAAAAAGATCATAATACAATGTAAGATAGTAGTTATTTGAGCAACATATAATAGATTAAAATTCAAGGATGGCACAACTAGTACAATATCTAAGGTTAGGTTTTTTGTGAGAGATATGGAACCCTCGCCAATAGCGATTGCAGAATCTCCATTGGCAGTGGACACACTTGATTTGGTGGATGGTTGTAAGGTTTGGACTTGTCTAGAATCAAAAGTCATGGTCGGTAGCACCTGAATCCACCTGAATCAATTATCCATGCATTATTCATAACAGATGTAGAAACATTAGATACCTTAGTATCATTGCCTACAATTGTAACTTATGCAGAGGCTTGTCCAACACTCTTTTAAGCTCCATCAGCAACTCCAACGGAGACAGTGGATTGATTGCAATTATTTTTCCGAGTATCCCTGCTATGATCCCAGTTCTCTGGGTAGCCGATAATCTCATAACAATGAGCTTTCGTGTGACCGATCTTGTCACAATGAGTACACTTCCTCGACTCATAAGGTAGTTTTGGTCCAGATCGACCCGGGTGGCTCTTTGAAGAACGGTTCTGAGCCACCATTGTAGCTACATCACAAAGTTCAGAGAAATTGTTCATGGTGCTTTGTTGGTGAGCCTCACGACGGACATATGCTTAAGATGCCTCAAGATCAAGAGCGGGATCCTTTTGCAAGATTTCTCCTCGAACCCGTTCAAACTTAGCATCCAATCCTGCCAAGAAGATATGAACCTGCAAGCTCTCAATCGATTTGTGATATATTTCAACATCATCAGGATTATTCATGATCACTTTGTCATAGTGGTCAAGCTTTTGAAAAATCTCAGTTAATTCTCCATAATAAACGGAGAGTGACCTGCCATTTTGCCTTACTGAGAAGGCTCTCTGGTTTAGAGCAAATACTTGAACCTCATCGGTTCCATCATAGAATGCTTTTGCTAGGGCATCCCAAACATCACGAGCAGTACTCAATCAAATGTATCTTTTCATGATATTCGGTTTCATGGACATCAATAACCAGCCTTTTACTTTCTGATGATCAGCATACCATTTATCATAGGTGGCATCACCTTCATCAGGAATTTTACTTTTACCTTGAATATACTGGATCTTTTCACGTCCAACAATATGCATCTTCATCAACTGAGTCCACACATCATAGTTTGTTTCATCAAGAGTTATCTCAGCATTGAACCCAGAATTGTTTGATTATACAATAATCGGTGCACTACCCTTAGTGTTCGAAGGTTCATCAGTTTGTCCCATGGTGTTGTTGACAAACAAAATAAATAACAAGATCTGATTTGATCAATGGCAAACAAGATTAGGATCTAAATCTGATCTTCCTCTAGCTCTAGGAGCAACTCAGGACTTTCGACGGCGACGATAGCGGCTTCGGGCGGCGGTGATGGCTTTCGACGACGACGACAGCAGCTTCGGGCGGCGGCGATGGACTGTCGACGGCAGCGACTTTGACTCACGGCTTCATTACTGGCAGTGCGCGTACGAGAAGAGATCAACTTCGATGTACTGTGGACGACAACAACTTCGACGACGATAGGCAATGGCAGCTGCTTCGGGCGGCGGCGATGGGCGTTCGACGGCAACAGCTTCAACGTATGGTGGTGGCGATGGGTTGGTCGGTGGATGATGTTGGGGTCCTGTCGATGAAGACAATGGATGATGTCGAGGTCCTGTCGATGAAGACGATGGATAATGTCGGGGTTTCGAGGTTTGGGTTCAGATCTGGTTCTGAAGTCGGGGAAGAGGTTAGTGATCGGTGTGGCTGAACAATGCCTCTTCGTCTTCCTATTCTTCACGTAGTCTAGGATATTTTAAGCTCTGATACCATATTGAATTCAGATATGGAGGGTGAACTACAAGTATTCTCCCTTCCATTTCCTTTGCTATACACCCCGAAAGAAATGAGAGGGATAAAAGGACCATCACTGATCTCATGAAGTCAAGCTACATTTTGATCCTTAATCAACTACACGAGAAGACTTGATTGGCGAGGTTAGGTTGGTCACTACTCCTCTTACCTCCTGAGGCCATCATCTACCTAGAAAACCTGTTAGGCACACATTATGGATCATGTCTTGTTACAGAGTTAGTAACATGATCTATGAGTTATCCTGTTTCATGTCAAATGGAAAATCTAGCCAAAGGTAGTCCAGTTATATTTAATTTTGATTGAATTTAGTATCAGACGGAGGTTGTTACAAAGTTATGTAGATCCACTTATGACTTTATAATTATTTGTTTTGGCATTTCCGTTCATGAAGAACTTCTGTGTGGTTGCTATCTAACTGGAGATGTTCAACTTTCTTCGCTTGCACTGAAATTGTTATTGTCAAGGAGATTATTTTATGTTTTAAATAAACAACACTATAAATTTTAGAGAGAGAAGCTCTGACATATTTTTTCCTTCCTTTTCCCTCTCCTTCTCCTCCGCCCTCTTCCCTTCTCTGTCCTCCATCATTCGTCATTCCTTTTCTTTCTGACTTCTGTTCCCTCACCTTAGACTTTTGAGAGAATATGTCTGGAAGGGGAAGAACTCGCCGACAATGGCTAGTAGCTTCCCCTTTCCTTTGATAGTTTTCTTTTCCCTTTTTTTTGCCCTAAATCGAGAGAGAGAGAGAGAGAGAGAGAGAGAGAGAGAGAGAGAGAAGGGCTGATCATGGAGGAACTTGGTGACCATATCTAGTCTTCAAAGCCTTGGATCTTGTTAGATAGTGGAACGTCTTTGGATTCGGTCATTCTCGTGTTAATCCTCTGGTTGTGAGTCGGCGATGCTCGAGTTCGGCCTGTGATGACTGGTTATCACTCTCCTATCTCAAAATTTTGTTGGGTATGATTTTTAAATATAGTTTTCAAAATTCAAAATTAGGATCTATTAAATTTAGATCTAGGTGGTGCTTCCATTCATTAGAATGGATCTTTGGGATGAGATTGTTTAGCTCAAGCTCAACAATTGATGGGTGACTCAAGGCCGATGATTATGAAAATGTGTATTGTTTACTTGTGTGAGTGGCAAGGAATAACGAACAATGCTAGCAAGTTGTATTGGGTTCTCTGTTGGTCTTGGTGGGGTTGGAGGAGTTCCTTTTTACATCCTCCAAGTATTTGTTCGGATGGGGCATTGGTTGTTGTCCTCCGAATGTAGGGGTGTATTATTAAAAAGATTGTTAGTTGGTCGATGTTGCACCAAGGAGGGCTAGGAACCAAGTCGGGGTTATTTGAACGATATTGGTCCAAGCAACGGTGCTAGGACACCAAGTCAACTAGATTGTTGGTGTAGCTAAGGATGCTAGGGCATCAATCGAGTCAAAATAGGTAAAAGTTGGTGAGGTTAAGGAGGGATTAGGCATTAAATTGAGACAAATTGATCAACATTAGTTCAAATGGAGGGCTGGAGCATTATTGTAGCGCCCCGAATCCCCATGTCGGTGATTTGTGACACAAACCAGAATCTTTCCTTTAAACAGTCACAATACAGAAAAATGCAGGAAAAATTTTAACAAATTTTATTCCATGATGTACAAGTTCAAGTGTTACAATTATACACCGTCTCAGAAATTACAAATTAGAGTTTTACAAAAATAACCAAAATGTAAAGGATGAACACTTGATATTGTCACTTGGGCACACCATCTGACTTGGGCTTTCTGGGATCCCTGGGTCGGCAATCTTGCACCTAAAAGAGGGGGCACGTCAGTAATTCTACTGACGCGAGGCTGATAAAAGCAGCGATCTCCAAACTAGACAAATCAAGATTAAATAGAAAAGTGACTAAAAGAAAGGAAGGTGGAGTCGGGTCCAAGGTGTCCGTGTATGACATGCCCTAGTACTCTAATGCACATGCCAAAATGTACTTAATCTAATGCAAGCGAGACTTTGGAATGTATGCATCCCATACTACATACTTTTCAAATCAAGCCGTTGTCTCCAAGTTCAGGGTTTTGAACCCTCGCCATGCAACGTACTCTTGTACTCGTCTTGTTCCTGGTAGATAGATCGCGGTTGATGAGGTTGCAGATTAACCGGTCCCTATCTGTTTATGCAGTCACTTAGTGGTGTCTCGGTTTGCCACTAGTGCCCGACGTTCGAACCCCACTCAAAAGCCGTGACGAACTTGAAGATACACTGCAACATATGTCATGCCCCACTTCCTAAAAATACGGAATACGAGCACGTAACATTGGCCCAGCGAATGACTAACGTCACCCATAAGATGTTTATCCGATTAACTCAACAATATAAATAATATAGAACAATTACGTAGGCAATAATAATAATCTCATGAAAAATAATACTTGGAATTAAGCAATAAAAATATCTAAATACAATAATAATCCAACGTATGGAAACAAATAACAATATTCGGGACCTAAGTCCAATACAATAATAAAGCCAATCCAAATAATAATAAGTCTTAATACATTAAGTTTATTAAAGCAATAAGCAATTAGAAAGCAGTAGTCTTCAGATTATTTGTTCTCCGACTCCACCAGGCAATTGTTCTCCAAAATCTGCAATTTAATAAATTGCAGGAAGAGGAAAACAAAACAAAACGCCCGTCAATGCAAGTTATAGGCCGCTTGTAGTGCGGACACAAGTATATGGGAAAAAGGATAGCTAATAACATGGAATAGGCATGATAACAAAATATAACAACTAGCATAGCAAGATAAACAAGTGTAAATAGCATGTAATAAGTGTCGAGTGAACAAGTATCATGTAAACAAGTAACGAGTGTCAAGAATCAAGTAACAAGTATTAAGTAGCTAGTATCAAGTGATTATGTTCAAGTCTTGTATTATTACTATCTAGGTAGCACTTCATGCATCCATCCTTTTTCTACATGGTTGCTACATTCAAACAGTTTTGCTTTAGACTTAGTGGTGGACTGTATAGTTCATCTACTCGACAATGATATTCAATAATGACCGATGACTGAATCAATCGAGATACTATAATCAGTAATCTACAATTAATCGATGACCAATATGACCAATAGACCAATAGACCGATAGACCGATAAATAGGAAAACACGAGCCCCTCCTCTGAGTACAGTCTCTATATTGTCCACTACTAAAAGTCAACCCTTAAACCCCGGCTTGTTAATTATTTTATTAATGCAACAATACAATATGCAATTTAGAGATATGAGATGAACAATAATAACAATAGGGAAACAATAGGATGATAACATGGAATATGGTGTACTAGATGTCCAAGCAACATGGTATAGGGTATTTTACAAGTATTCGACAAGTATAACACGAATAACACATCAAACACAGATACCTCAAGATAGAATTTTTAATTAATTTCCCTGAATTTTTAATCATTTTTTCGCAATTTTTGAATAAATAATTCGAATTTAATAAATAAAAAATTAATTTTTATTTCGATTTATGACGTGGCACGATCTGGGCCTTCCATCAGCCAGCGGTGCGAATTTCTGGAGGATCGGACAGCCGGAGTAGCTCGGCGGTGTTTTTCTCCGCTCGTGGAGGTCGGTGCCCCGGTAGCTCGGCCAGTCCTCCTCGGTAGCTCGGTAGCTCGGCGCGTTACGAGCTGTCGAGCTACGTGGCAAGATCTGGAGCGTCCATCATGGCACGAATCACGAGGATGGGGGTTCAGATCACGAGAAAATGCTATCTTGTTATTTTGTGGGCGTGGCGTGATTTGAACCGATCATCATGTTCTAGCGTGACTTTTAAAATGATCCAACGGTTTGGATGAGGTAGTTCGGCAGTCATTTTTCTTCAAATGTGATGGTCGGTGCGTCGGTAGCTCCGCTGTAGTTGCTCGGTTGCTCAGCAGCTCGGCCGTAACTCCTTGGTAGCGCGGTAGCTTGGCTACAATTGCTCGGTAGCTCGGCCTTTCTTCCGTGATTGCTCAGCAGCTTGTCCTTAGCTGTTTGGTAGCTCGGCAGAGTGCCCCGGTGGCTCGGCAGCTCGGGACAATCTGGTGGGCCACGTGGCTGGATCTGGTGCATCCTTCACAGTGCGAATCACGAAGTTAGAGGTTCAGATCACGAGAAAATGTTATCTTGTTGTTTTGTGGGCGTGGTATGATCTGAGCCGCTCATCATGTTTCAACACAAATTTTGAGGCAATTTGATGGTAGGAGTGGCTCGTCGGCATTTTTCTCCAAATGTGGAGGTCGGTGCCCCGGTAGCTCGGCAGAGTGTCTCTGTGGCTCGGCCTAGTACGAGTCGTTGAGCCACGTGGCTAGATTCGGAGCGTTCATCATAGCGCGAATCACGAAGTTAGAGGTTTAGATTACGAGAAAACATTATCTTGTCGTTTTGTGAGCGTGGCGTGATCTGAGCCACTCATCATGTTTCGACACGAATTTTGAGACAATCTGACGGTAGGAGTGTCTTGTCGGCATTTTTCTCCAAATGTGGAGGTCGGTGCCCCGGCAGCTCGACAGAGTGCCTCGGTGGCTCGGCCCAGTACGAGCCGTTCAGCCACGTGGCTAGATCCGGAGCGTTCATCATAGCGCGAATCACAAAGTTAGAGGTTCAGATCACGAGAAAACGTTATCTTGTCGTTTTGTGGGCATGGCGTGATCTGAGCCGCTCATCATGTTTCGACACGAATTTTGAGACAATCTGACGGTAGGAGTGGCTCGTCGGCATTTTTTTCCAAATGTGGAGGTCGGTGCCCTAGTAGCTCGGCAGAGTGTCTCGGTGGCTCGGCCCAGTACGAGCCGTTCAGCCACGTGGCTAGATCCGGAGCATTCATCATGGCGCGGATCACGAAGTTGGAGGTTCAGATCACAAGAAAACGTTATCTTGTCGTTTTGTGGGCGTAGCGTGATCTGAGCCGCTCATCATGTTTCGACACGAATTTTGAGACAATCTGACGGTAGGAGTGGCTCGGCGGCATTTTTCTCCAAATGTGGAGGTCGGTGCCTCGGTAGCTCGGCAGAGTGTCTCGGTGGCTCGGCCCAGTACGAGCCGTGTGGCCAAGGTCGAATCGTTGCCTTCTCCGCTGTTCATTCCGTTGTTTAGTCTTCCTTAATAAGCCTCCAAGTGTTACGAAAGCCCAACAATCCCCTCGTTGGCTATAAGTTCTCACCCCCTTTACCCCTTATCTCATTCTTTCACTTTTCACTCTCCAAATTTTAATTTTGCTCTCGAGTTGCTCTGCTAGCGGGGATTTGAGCTCAAGGGCAGTTGTGCTAGCTGTCGCGAAGGCCAGACAATTTCCGACGAACTTTCTCCGACCGTAAACGTCACATCAAGGTCAGTTTGTTTAACTTCATATATTTATTCTGCGAGATGTCACGAGTATCCTCGGGTAGTGAGGCATCCTCCTCGGGGGGTTAGAGCGATGAGGAAAGGAGAGAGGTGGTTAGTAGACGCAAGGGGAAGGAGATAGTTGGGTCATCGACAGCCGAGGAGAAGGGGAAGGTAACGGTTCGGTCGTCTTTCATTGAGACGGTGGTGGAGACCGTGAGAGGAGCAGGCAAATTGGGTCGGCTGCTGACCGTGTTGTCCGGCCATGGGGGATAAGGCAGTACAGCGGCGAGCTGCTGACCAAGGCTATCTACGGTCGCTCGGAAGCCTACGAGGAGAATGATCCGATGGAAGTTACCGAGGTGGATGATATCCCTTCGGTTTTAACCGAACGAGATCTACTTCGGACTCGGAAGGGTTTCACCATTCCCCCGGAGTACACACTGATTCTCCCCGGCCCCGGGGTGCGAGCGTGCACAGCCTTCATGCCGGATACTTGTATCTTTGCCTACGACGCGTTGAACGCCGGCCTGCGTTTTCCTCTGCATCCTTTCGTGACCGAAGTCCTCCGGTGGTATGGACTGAGTCCTATTCAGTTCATGTCGAACACGTGGCGGTATGTGCTTGGATTTCTACTCCAATGCCGAACAGCCAAGGTGGAGCCGCAGCTCCTCATCCTCCGGGGTTTGTATCGGATCAACAGGATGAGTAAGACCGAGCCCCGCTACTATCTCTCACCTCGAAAAGGCGTCAAGCTGATAGAGAACCCCGACTCGATAAAGTCGTGGAAGGGGAAGTTCTTTCTGATCAAGGGCCCCTTGGCGTGGGACTTCCCGACCTGATGGAAGGAGGATGTGCCGAAGTATGCAAAGACCGAGCCGGTGTTAACCCCGGCCAAGGCAGAGGTGGCGGCAAAGCTGATCGGTATTTCGATGTTGAGTTGGAGGGATATGATCGAGGTGGTGCTTCACGGGTCGGGCCTCAGTCCGATCGATCCGAGTACGCTCCGAACATCTCTCTTTTTGCTTTACTTTTCTTTAATGCCTTTTGTTTTTTCTAACTGGTTTTTCTTTTACATTAACAGAGGCTCCGAATAAGGACTTCAAGGCGATGATGACTGAACGAAATAAGGCCGCCGACGCTAAGAAGAAGAAGAGGACGAGCGCTGGTCCCACTTTTGGCCGACCAACCAAGGCACCTTCGGCCGTGGTCGGAACCGTCGTCCCCACTTCTCATCGGCGATCGTCCTCGGCTGTTGGCATTGTTCAGCCGACCCCCTCTGCTCCTTCAGGCGAGGACTTCTCCGTCTCGGCGACACTGGCGCTCGAGGCCCCGCCATTGACCAAGCAGGCCAAGGTCATACTGACCGAGGTCCACAAGAAGTTGTTCATCCCCGATTGGCAGGTGATGAACCATGACGACTTCTTGGGGGACTCAGGGATGAGTATGTATGCTCTTCGCCATCTCCCGACCTCGAAGGACCGAGCCGCTCTGAAGGCGGGGACGATGGGCGACGATGCCCTAGAAATAGCTCGGTTGCTCATGTCGGTAAGTTTTCTCAGTTGTTGTTGATATTATCTCGAAAATTTTTCAAGTCTTTAGTTCGGCTTTATGGCGCGTTCTAACTGCTTCTTCTTGCAGGCCACATGCCACTTCAGCCACCTTTTTGAGCAGTATGCCGAGCAAGAGATGGAATTGAAGGCCGCTTGTGATAAAGATAGAGCAGAGAAGGCGAGGGCTGTGAAGCAGTTTTAGGCAGAGCAGCGCCGCTCAGATGCTTTGCCAACTCAGGTCGCCGACCTTGAGGCGGCTCTGGCGCAAGCGAGGGAGAAACTCGCTTCGGAGGTTGCCAAGGCAGCCGAGGAGAAGGCCGAAGCGGCGAGGGCCTTGAAGGCAGCGAAGCGGCAACAAGCTGAGGCCGTGGAGACGGCGAGGGCGGAGATTGAGGCCGAGGCCAAGAAGCACATGGCGGCCAATATGGAGCAATCTTACGCCACCACGCTCGAGCACGTCGAGGCTCGGGTCCCCGGCTTCGATAGGTCAGGGTACAGGTTGGGGGGTTCGGACGCCGAGGAAGAAGCCGAAGGAGAGGAGGGGGACGAGCAAGAAGGTGATGATGCTCCTACCGACCCCGAGATCATGGTGGTGGAGGAAGGCGGTGACCAGGTTGAGGCCGACCCCCGAGCCGGAGCGGCGGAGGACGAGGGGCCGTCTACCGAGGTGCCCGTTCCCGAGCTACCACTCAAGGTGGCCCCTTAATCTTCTTGCTCTTGTATTTTTTTCTTTGCTCTTCATGTACCGCCTGTAGCGGACTGGCCACCGCTTTTTTGATATAAATGAAACTCTTGTTTTTGGCAATTCTTGCTAAGTGTTGGAGTCTGTTTTGACTTGAAATCTTTCTGAAATTTGACTAAGTGTTGAGCACTTCTTTTGACGATTTGCCAAGTGTTAGCAACTTTTGCTTTGAAGTTTAGCTGTGTTGCACGAGCTTAGCGTTGATATATTTTTTCAGGCGGCGCTGCACAACGAGGCTGCAGCTGAATCTGTTCGTCTCCGAGCTGACTTGGAAGTGACGAAGTCGGCCCTCTCTCGTATTAGAGAGTGTTTTCTTAAGAGCGAGTTGGATTGAGAGCTGACTTGGAAGTGACGAAGCGCCTCTCCGAGCTGAAGCAACTAAAGAAACAAGCTCGAGAAGCTCCTCTCGAATGAGAGGTGGAGTTGCTTCGGAGGGCACTGTCTGATGTCTTAGTGGAGAAAGGTGAACTGTTAGCTGAGATCCAACATTTGTAGATAGTAGAAGAAGAGCTTTCAGCGGAGGAAGAAGAATTAAGAGAGGCGGTGGGCAAGTTGATGGTCGAGCGCGACGAGTTGACCTCGAAGGTTGACGAGTTGAGGAGGGTTACGGTCGACAAGAGTATCGAAGTTACTCATCTTCGTTGAGTTATAGCCGACAATTCTGCCGCCGCAGGCTCTGCTTGGCTACCTCGCTTTAAAATAGCCGTGAAGGACGACTCTCTGAAGGATCGAATTGTCGAGCTCGAGGAGTAAGTCGCTCGACTCAAACCTCAACCTGAACGGATTAACGTCAGAAGTACGTCGTGTACTCGTGAAGAGAGAGAGAGAGAGGAATCTCGTTTTACGAGCTTGCAACTCGCTCGCTTGCTGTTAGGCAGAGCCCGGTTGACGCTCAAAATAGTGTGGCTGCTTCGTCGAGCAGCACATCGGTTGGGGCCACCGTCAGCGGCAGTGCTGAAGAGGCATCTCAGTTTGCTGGTCTGGAGATGAGTATGAGGTTTGGCGTCGCTATTTACAAGTGTCTCTAAACCGAAACGTCTCTGTCCCGAAGAAGCGTTGAATGAGTTGTTGTAATTATGTCTCTTTTGAGCTTTTGTATTTTATCGAAGTAGAGCATTTTGGTCTTGTAACTTGAGTTCTTTTGAACTTTAAACTTTATAGAAGTGAAGGCTTTGTTTATTCCTCTGTGCTTGTGTGTTGGCGCGTTCAAGTAGTCCCTTATGGTTGTAAGTGTTTCGGAAGGGAAGACCATTTCTAGCTCGCTTAGGAGAGCAGAGTAGAAGTGGGGCCTTGCCAAACTTTTGAACTTTGAGGGACGCAGCTTCATCGGACGTGATCATCTGCAGACCTTGCGCGGATCTCGATGTAAAAGACGGGGTGGATCACGAGAAAATGCTATCTTGTCGTTTTGTGGTCGTGGTCCAATCTGTGCCGTCTGATCGAGATCTTGCACGAATTTTAGGGAGAAAGTTATTTTTCTCCAATATTCCTCTCGGAATGCAAGTCGCTCGGGAATGTATGCCTGGATATCTTCATCAGTTATCCAGCCAAGTGAAGCAACGGGGCATCCATTCAAGCACTCCTTCAAGTATTCTTCTCCCATATCTAGTATAGTTGTAGAAATTTCGTCAGTTATCCAGCCCATTGGTCTGGATTCCGAACGTGTCGTTCGAGTAAATTTCAACGGTTGTGGGAGCAGTTCCGAATGGCGAACCACTTCTAGCTCGCTTAAGAGCGAGCGTGCGAAACGGAATCGAGTCAAGTTTTGGACTCCGAATACGTCGTTCGAGTAAATTTCAACGGTTGTGGGAGCAGTTCCGAATGGCGAACCACTTCTAGCTCGATTAAGAGCGAGCCTGCGAAGCAGAATCGAGCCAAGTTTTGGACTTCGAAAAGGTCGTTTGAGTAAGAGCAATTGAAGGCTTTAAACATGGAGACAAAAGTAATCGCAAGAGAATTATCAGGGGAAAGAAGTTCTTTATTGATAACAGCTAATCGGCTGCTTCTAAGTTGCAAGCCGTTATTACAATGGGAAAATAAAGAAACAAGCACAAACAAAAAAATAGGAATGACTCGACATTTGAAGGTACTCGGAGAGGCGTTCAGGCGCTCTCTTGATACTTCAGTAAATGGTCAGCATTCCAAGTTCTGGGTATCTCTCTGCCTTCAAGATCTTCAAGACGATACGCCCCGGGGCGGACTACTTTGGAAACTTTGTATGGTCCTTACCAATTCAGAGCTAGCTTACTCTTTTGGCTGGGGAACGAGATAGCTAGCTTTCTGAGGACTAAGTCCCCTTTTTTGAGATCCGTGGGACGGACTCTTTTGTTGTAGGCCTGCTCGATTTTTCTCCAATAATTTTGCTAGCGAATTGAAGCTCTTTCACGGAGCTCGTCAATCAAGTCCAAATTTGCTCGGAGATCTCTGGCGTTCTGCTCTTCATCATAAGCGATAAGGCGAGGGGATGGCAGACCAACTTCTAAAGGGATCACAGCCTCGGACCCATAGGTGAGATTAATTGGCGACTCTCCTGTGGGGATCCGTTTCGTAGTGCAGTAGTTCCACAATACGTTAGGAAGTTGTTCTATCCATAAGCCTTTGGCAGCCTTATCTAATCTCTTCTTGATGCCGGAGAGGATTTGCTTGTTGGCATTCTCTACTTGACCATTGGACTGTGGATGGGAGACGGAGGAGAAGCGTTGTTAAATATCGAGGTCTTCACACAAAGATCGGAACGCTGCCCCTGTAAACTGTGTTCCATTATCTGTTATCAGGGCCCAAGGTACTTCGTACCGACAAATTACATTTCTCCAGAAGAACTGCAGCACTTTGTTCTCAGTAATGGTGGCCAATGGCTTGGCCTCGATCCACTTGGAGAAATAGTCGATTTCCACGACTAGGAATTTGAACTGGCCTGGAGCTGGTGGGAATGGGCCTAACAAGTCCATCATCCACATTGCGAAGGGAATCGGGCTTGAGAGAGAGGTGAGTTGTGCTTGGGGTAGGCGACGGATGTTGGAGAGTTGCTGACAAGGGCTGCATTGCCGGACATGTTGCTCGGCATCTCGAAGTAGGGTAGGCCAAAAATACCTGTAGTTCAGAACTTTCCTGGCGAGGGACCTGGACCCTGAATGTGCTCCGCCTATGCCTTCGTGGAGTTGCAAGGCATACAAGGCTTCTTCCGGAGAGAGGCACCTTAAGTAGGGTCTGCCATCTACTCAGGTGTAGGAGCATTTGTACATGACTCCTTCAACAAGGATGTACCGTTCCGCTATCGTTCGGATTCGACGGGCTTCTTTAGGATCATTGGGAAGGTCCTCGTCCCTGAGGAACTCTATCAAAGGCTTCATCCAGTTGTCCTGGAGTTGGACGGGCAGCGACTCCATCGAGTCGGGAGCTTCTTCTTCTATGCTCGGTCTTAGGAGTACTTCGATTAGGACGGTCTGCTCGAGACCCTGAAGGGAGGAGGAGGCCAATTTGGAGAGGGCATCTGCTTAGGAGTTTTCTTCTTTAGGGATCCGCTGAATTTGTGCCTCTTCGAATGAAGCCATGAGACCTTGGACCTTGGCTAGGTACTTAGCCATTTTGTCGTCTCGCGCCTCGTACTCTCCTAAGACCTGTTTCACGACCAGCTGCGAATCGCCGAATATTCGGAGACGTTGTGCCCCTGCCTTGCGTGCCATACCCAGGCTGGCTATAAGGGCTTCATACTCAGCTTCGTTGTTGGTGGCCTTAAAGTTGATGCGGAGGGAGTATTGGAGAACGAAGTCATCTGGGCCTGCCAGAATGATCCCGGCTCCGCTCCCTTCGGTGCAAGAGGACCCGTCCACATATACTGTCCACATGGGAGGTCCGTTTGCTGCTTGACTAACCTCCGGGATGGTGTTCTCAACAATAAATTCAGCTAAGGCTTGAGCCTTGATTGCGGTTCGAGGCTGGTAAGATATGTCATGTTGACTCAGCTCGATCGACCACTTCATCAGATGTCCGGAGGTGTCGGGTTTGTGTAGAACTTGCTTAAGCGGCTGGTCGGTGAGAACGACCACCGAGTGAGATTGAAAATAAGGGCGGAGATTCCTGGCTGCCATAACCAAGGCGTATGCTATCTTCTTTAATCTCGGATCTCGGAGCTCGGCATCTTTGAGAACCTTGCTCACATAATAGATAGGATTCTGAGCCTTGTCTTCTTCCCTCACTAGGACAGCACTGAGGGTTTGCTCGGAGGCAGCTAGGTAGAGGTAGAGTGTTTTTCTGGGGATAGGCTTGCTGAGGAGAGGGGGGTTGACCAGATAGGCCTTCAGTTGATCAAACAATTCTTGCTGCTGTTGGCCCCACTCGAAGCCTTTAGCCCCCCTGAGGGCTTTGAAGAAAGGAAGACACTTCTCCCCTGACTTAGACAGGAATCGTCCTATGGCCGTGAGGCATTCTGTGAGTTTCTGAGCTTCTTTCACACTTGTAGGAGGAGCCATGTCTAGTATGGCTTTGATCTTCTTGGGGTTGGCTTCGATCCCTCTTTGACGGACCATGATGCCTAGGAACTTCCCCGACGAGACTCTGAATGTACACTTATTCGGGTTGAGCCTCATATCATGCTTCCTCAACACATCGAATGCTTCTTGGAGATCGGCAACATGGTCGGCCCCATGGATGCTTTTAACTAGCATATCATCAACATACACTTCCATGTTTCGGCCGATCTGATTCTAGAAGACCTTATTGATGAGGCGCTGGTAGGTTGCACCAGCATTTTTCAGTCCGAAAGGCATTACCCTGTAGCAATAGAGTCCTTGATTGGTGACAAAGGAGGTCTTCGGGATATCCGGGGGGAACATTCTGATTTGGTTATATCCGGAGAAGGTGTCCATGAAGCTCAGCAGCTCATGGCCCGAAGTAGCATCGATCAAGGTGTCGATGCTGGGGAGAGGGAACGGATCCTTAGGGCATGCTTTATTCAGGTTCGTGAAGTCGATGCAAATTCTCCAACTTCCGCTGGCTTTCTTAACCATAACAACATTAGAGAGCCATTCGGGATAGTTGATTTCTTGTATGAACCAGACTTTGAGGAGTTTGTCCACTTCTTCCTTCATGGCTTGCTGGTGCTCGGGGGAAAATTTGCACCTCTTCTGCTGGACCGGTTTGGACCACGGAGCAACGCTTAGGTGGTGGACGAGGAGCTCCTCAGAAATTCCTGGCATATCGGCAGCCGACCAGGCGAAGTGGTCATGGTTCTTCCTGATGCATTGGACTATGTCGGAACAGAGGGCAGAGGGGTGGGTCTTGCTGATGAAGAACTTGCGGTTCGAATTCTGCTCGGAAAAGAGCACTTCCTCCAGCTCGTCTACTGGTTCGGACATAGGTTGGGCGTTCCCCTGGGGAATCTCAAGAGTCTCGAGGGAGAGGACAGGTCCCTCGGTGGAGGTCATGTAAGACTTGCGGGCCATCTCTTGACTACCCCTTACTTTTCCTACACCTAACATGGTGGGGAACTTCATTTTAAGATGATAAGCCGATGGGACGACCTCCAAAGCAGCTAAGCTAGGTCGGCCTAAAATCACATTGTAAGCAGCTGGGATGTCGACGACCATGAAATCGATTAGCTCTGTCCGGGTAGTAAGAGTTTTGCCAGCGATTACGTCGAGGGTTATTACCCCTTCGATAGTCACTGGCACTCCCGTGAACCCATGGAGTGTGTAGCCAACGGGTTTGAGCCTGTCCCACGATAACTTGAGTCCTTGGAAGGCTGCCAGGAAAAGAATGTTGACAGAGCTACCATTGTCTACCAGAATAATCTCCACTTTGAAGTTGGCCATGTGGAGGTTGATTACTAGTGCATCACAATGGGGGGGGGGGGGGTTCGGACACCCTCCAGGTCTTCATCCGAGAAAGTGACCAGGACTCCGAGGCCTTTAGGAGGGTGTATGTCGTGCACCGAGTTGACTTCCCTAATAAAAGCCTTTCGAGAAGAATTCAAGGTTCCTCCCATTGGGCCTCCAAAGATGAGGTGCAAGATGCGTTCCTCTTCAAACTCGGGAGTCTCGTTGCGCCTCTCGGGACACTTATTAGCCCCCCTGGGGGGAGGAGAAAGATCGATTCGGTCCTTTCTCACGAACTTAGACAGCTGCCCCCTCTGGATGAGGGCTTCAATTTCATTCTTCAGAGCCCGATAGTCGTTGGTGTCGTGGCCGTGGTCTCGATGATATCGGCACCACTTGTCTTTGTCCCTCTTCTTGCCGGGGGTATTCATCTTCGGAGCAGGAGGCAGAACTCCTTCCTTCTCGACCTCCATTAGAATAATGGAAATGTTGGCGTTAAGAGGGGTAAACTTCTCGAATCTGGGAGGCGGGTGGCGCTGGCCCCCATTGTCCTTCTGGAGCTTCTTAGCTCCCTCTTCTTCAGCTGCCTTTCTCTTGATCCCGGAGGAAGACCACTCAAAAGTGGGGCGATGTTCAGCTTCCTCGGCCCGGATATACTTCTCGCTTCTGAGAAGAAGGTTGGAGAAGTTTTGCAGGGGCTTTTTGGCTAGGGAGGACCGAAGGCTTGAGTTGAGGACATTTGACTGGAAGGCTGCTGCAGCGACCGATTGGTCGAAGGAGGCAATGGATCTAGCTTTCGCGGTAAACTGCTTCACATAATCCCTCAGCTTCTCGCCCTTCTTCTGACTGAGGTAGAGTAGCGAGATTCTAGTCTTCCCGGTGCGACGGCTACTTATGAAGTGAGTGATGAAGATGATTTCAAATTGTTTAAAGGAGAAGATGGAGGACGGGGCAAGGCGAGAGTACCATTCTCGTGCCGGACCTTTGAGAGTAGCTGGGAAGGTCTTGCATAGTAGAGCATCGGAAACCTGGTGGATCATCATGAGAGTTTTGAAACTCTCAATGTGATCCACGGGGTCGGACTCCCCAGTATATGTTTCAAACTGCGGGGGCTTGAAGTTCGGTGGAACGGGTGCTTCCATGATAGTTCGGGAGAAGGGAGGTCGGCTTGGACGGAGGGTCCTTCCTCTCAGCTCCTCTTCCCTGTCTAGTTGGCCGAGCCGCCTCTCCATCTCGTGGAGACGACGATAGACAGCATCATCCCTTCGACGGTAGTCAAGTGAGTCTCTGGACTCGTCTTCGTACGAAGGGGAGTGGGGGCTACGATGACGGTAGCTCAGGGAATGGCGAGGACTAGGGATATGATGGCGGTAGCTCAGAGCTTGAGGACGAGTTAGGGACCGATGGTGAGGACTTTGGACCGGAGGAGGAGTGGGGACCCTCTGAGCATTGTTGTTGTTTGGTCGGAAGTTGAGGGCTTGCAAGATTGTGGCTTGGAATTTTTGGAATTCGGCTAGGGTGATTGGCCCATTATCGTCCCTCGGGGGCTGCCGACCAGCGGGAGAGTAATGCCTTTTTTGATGGTACTCAGGGGACTCTCTCCGCCTTCTGTGAGGAGGGGACCTCCTGTGGTCGCGGCGATGAGGAGATCGCTCATTTGGACGTTTCGGGCGGGGGGCTCCCTCACGGGTCCGCCTTTCATCCAAACGGTGGCGAGGGTCCTCTTCTTTCTGTCGGTTGATGAGGATATTGCGGAGGTCTTCGGAAGGCCGGGGGTTGTGAGATGCCATTGAATCGGTAGAAGGGTTGTGCACGGAGATGTGGTCACGGTGAAGAGGCTGCTTCTGATGGTTGGGACGAGAGGCCCCTGCACCGGCATTCTGGGGCCCGGCTTGACCCCGTGGGGGCTGAAGGTTCTGAAGAGGAAGCTGCTCCTGCGGCAGGGGCTGATCAGGCTGAGGTGGGAGTTGTCCGTGCTGCTGGACGGTTTGGAGGGGAGCCTCCTGTTAGGGTTGAGGAGGAGTGGGTCCACGGTTGGACCCTTTAGATCTCAGTTTCCTTGGAGGCATGGCTGGAGGTGATCTTAACCGATGGAAGAGGATGGATTGCTATTCGTCGTTCGCACAGACGGCGCCAATCTGTTGCCGTTGAAATCGGTGTGGGGGAAAACAGATAGAATTTGTGGATTCTTTGGGATGTTGAATAGTTAAACTTGAAACCTTTCTGCTGGAGTTTGACCGTTTTCTCCCGCTGTTGACCTGCAAAAAGTTCGTAACACCGGGGTTGATCCCGGTGACGCACCCTCCGACGCTCAAGTCAGTCATCAGAAAGATTATGAATGAGCTTTTACTGGCAAAAGATTGATTACCTATTAACAGTGGGAGGGGGGGGGGGGGGTATTTATAGCCGCCTTATGGACCAGTTTCGGGATAAGATCGAATCCCTACTTCCTAGTGAATGGATAAAGTGAATCAGGGCCGTTGATTAAGTATAATGATAAACCCTAATTCTATCCAGCTGAACTGGGTTTCTTGCGGGTTGTAACTGATGGAACTGCGATGAGTCCCAGGACCACGGATTGGTGTGCGTATCGATCATAAAAGATTAATGGATTTAATACGTGATCTAACCCTTTATAGCGGAATCTAGGGTTCACGAATTATACCTGCGATGAGAAGAAGACGATAGTTTCTAGCAACCTCGAGCCGTCAGCGGCCCCAAGATCTTCTGCACGTATTCCTTCCTCGGGTTGGACGTCGGGTGGGCGACGGTCTCCCAACCTTTCTTCTCCTTGGCTGACCTATCTTTCTCTCCTTACGTGAATCACGAATTTAGAGAAAACTTCTTATCTCTGATGATAATATGATGGCCAGAGAATAGAGGATATATATATAAGGCTACGGCAGGGACCATGAGGAGAAATTAGGGTTAGGTCTCCTAACGAATCTAGGTATCCCGTGTTCAGTCCGAACACACAACCCAGGCCCATTAACAATAGCACGGTCCACTAAAGAGCTATTGTTGCACTATCTTCCTAATCCCAAATTATATTTATGGGCTCCTTTTATTATATGCTCGTTCAGCTCCCCATGTTAAGATATCGAATGTCCGTCGATCAAATTAAGTTACTGACAACTATATTGATCAACATCTTTTATCCTTAAGTAGTACCACTCAACTTTATTTGTCATGTCGGATGTAATCCACCTGCAGGGTTTACATGACAATCCTTATGAGCTCCTTAAGGGGACATCATCAACCCGACGTATCGGGACATGGATTTCTTTTACAATCAACAGCCCATCATACATACAATGCTATTACCCAATTCATAGAGGTTGTTGATCCATAATGAATCTCACTCTTTTATGAGTCAAAGTAATGCATACTGCATATACATATCTGTTATTATATCTGGATTAAGAGCATAAGCATCCATAATAACAGAGGTGTTTGTTCTCTTTTGTAGTCATTACAAAGAGAACAACCTCAAGTGGTCCTGTTCAATACACACAAAGTGTACTAGTGTAAACCTATAGTTAAGATAGACTAATACCAGATTACACTACAACCTTTCCAATGGATTGTCCAAGTCCGTCTAGGTTGTGAACTATTTATATATTCCATAGGGAACTGATAATATGATCTTCTGTGTGTCACCTCACACCATATTATCAACCTTATAGAATATCAGATACTTGCATTAATATTATAATAAACACAATATGCAAACATATGCCCATATGATTCTCATTCAAAAAAAATAAGGAAATAAAGTTAATACAAAAGTGATGCTTTCAGTATATAACCCTAACAGTAACCCGCACCCAGTTGAGGCGGATCCGTTCGTAGGCTATTGGGTCCTTGGAGAAAAGACCCAGTACCCATTTCAGGCCCGTCTGTAGGTGAAATTACCATTTTACCTCCGAGCTTTAAGATTCGTGCCCAATTTGGACGGTTCCAATTTAACCTTATTTTTAGCCATATCATATATCTTAATTATACTCGCTGGAACCGTATGGAAGTCTATATTCCAGATCTTCCGGCGGATTCAGTTTTGCTATTGTGTAGTGACCATGATCCATATTTTGGTACAGCAAGGTCATGCTGTCCTGATTTTGTGAAATGTGTTTATATGATGTGTTTGCTTCATGCTTTGTCTGTAGCGTCTAGAATTAGTCACACATAGTAATATACAATATTGACACCCTTTTGCATGCTCACATAGGATGAAAATAAACTATTAACAAGCCGGGGTTATTATGGGTAGACTTAGTAGTGGACAGTCGAGAAATGTATTCAGTAAAGCATTCTTGCTTGCACGTATACTTGACATAGAAGGAGCATTGATTGTAATAATTGAATGATGATTCTTGCACGTAAATTTTTGTTATCAATGCCGAGTACACGAACCGCGAATTCACCATCGGTTTAAAACGACCACGGTGCTTGCATGGAATCTGTTGTATGGGATGCAGTTATACGTGCACTAGATAGGTTAATAAAATACTTAACAACCTGCATACTTCATCTTGTATTGTCATTGACTTAACATCACGCATTTCATGTGTAATTATTGTAACCCTTTGATATTGCCTACTCTTTGTTTTGTTCTTTGTCTTTGACCATGTTTCTTTCCTTTGATATTCATGTTTTTCCTATTATCCTTTGTTTTCTCTACTTGCTGCCCACGACTTGCTCTAAGGGCACTCTTTATTTCTTTTTAGACCAGGAATTTACAGGTACTGAAGGATCTGTTCCCGAAAGAATTGGTGAGCAACGTTTCTAGTGTTGGATCCAGTCTCCGCTGCGTAGTTTATTAATTGTGCTAGATTTATTTTCTGAACACTGTTATCTCTTGTACTTTATTTTGGGCTCTATGACCCGTAGTTTTGTTTTGATCCCGGATGTTGGATATTTATACTGTTGGTTTATTTCATTATTATTGGAACTTTATCATTGATTCATGTGGTTATGTTTCTTGCGTGATTGTATATTTGTTGATCTTATTGCTGTTAGTCTGGTACAGCTTATGGATGGTGTTTACATATTCGTGGGCCTACGTTACGTACTCGTGTTCCGTATTTTGGGAAGCGGGCGTGACAACGACTCATCACACCATTGGAGAGCAAGAGCCATAGCTTTTGTCAAGATCGTCTAGAGATCTTTCTTCTCTTCTACTTTTCATTATGCAATCCAATACAATGTTTTTTGGTTGCAAATTTATCATGAACTCATTTTATTTTTCTAGGGCTTCGATGTAGCCTAGTTTTGATAACACAATTTGAATGTCATGTTATTTTATTTTTCTATTTTTTCATGATTGTGTGTTTAATTTTTGTTCTTAATGCATACAATTGTTTGGCCAACTATTATTTGATTTATTGAATCATTGGGGATATCGAGAGGTAGCTTGTGGTTTAGAATTATAGAATTAAACACAATTGATTGAGAAAAATTAGAGATAATTTACCGCAATTAATATGACTAAAGAGAAATCCATAGAACTTAATGAATCTTTAAATAATTAAATTTGCATAGAGATATGACGAACTATTAGTTGGGGATATGTTTAGTGTTATTCGAGAGAAGACATTGAATAATTAAGGGATTTTTGTCTACAACTCGGAAAAGTAGAGTTTTTAGTCTATTTGAATTATGAATTGTGTGGGATTAACTAGGTGAAATCAAAAGTCCTAGATTTTGTTTTGCTATTAATAAACCCTAAAATTTCAGATTTCGTTCATTTTAATTAGTTTAGTTTTTCCTTTAGTTTAATTTAATTTGTTTTTTTATTATTATCAAATTTTCGATTATCCAAATAGTAGATAATCTGGTGAATTTAAGTATTTAATTAAATAATTAGTCCTTGCAGGTTTGACACTCTTTTCTTTTAAACTATACTACTTATTACGATTTTGTGCGCTTGCAAATTATTCCATCATTCGACACTAAATGAAATAGAGATGTGAATAAAACCGCAATTTTATTGTTACCTATCTAAAAATCCAACCAAAATCTAACAGTGGAACCGTCTACGCCGCATCTGAACGGTTCCACCACTTTCCAAACTCCTTTCCAAAAGAGAGATGCGTTGTAACGCTCCTGCCCCTGTTCGGACAATTTTATACAATTTATCAAACAAATTATTTATAGTAAAACACAACTGCCCACCACAGGTTGCTTCTCAAAAGGTGGTTAACCGGATTGGTGACTCTTGATCATAGGCTATATTATTTATAATTAATTATTCTATTGTATTTCCCGATGTGGGACTATGTAATACACCCTCTCCTCTTTCTCCCATGCACACAAAGGTAGAAGCTACAACGGTATATCCCAGGTGGGGCCCCGCACACAACTGCCATGTCACCTCGTGACAGCTACAGCAACCAAGTAGCTGCTCGCTGACATCATCCATGACATCAGCGGGTAATAACAGCTATAGCTGTTCTTTCAACTCGTGGGACCCCCTACATAATATAATTACCAAACTTCTCGTCTCTTATATATATATATATATATATATATATATATATATATATATATATATATATATATATATATTGAAATTACGGGATGTTACATACACCCCCCTTAAGAAATCAGCGTACTCGCTGAGCACGGGGCATGCACAATCTAGTGCAGGTTCTATCCGCCAATTAATCATGATCTCGGAATCCACCACCCGATCAATCATAATTCCAGATTTAATTGAGCTGCCCTCCTATCCTCCCGACTAATCATGTAACCCCTGTTTTCTTTAATACGTATTTTTTTCAGGTATTTTTCCGTATTTTAAATCTTTAATATCTTATAACTATTATTTCTCAAACTATTTTATGAAACCCAATTGTTTATTTTAAGCCCAATTCCTTATTTTTATTATTTATTAATCTGAGCCTTATTGTTTATTATAAGCCCGATACCGTAATTAAGTTATTTAAAATGTTTTGAGCCCAAGCCCAATTTATATTCATTTAATTTGCATTGCTTATTTAATCTAAATTGTGAATCCCAAATATAAAGCCCAAATTGTTTTAAGCCCAAATCCAACCCAGTACTCATATGCATTTCTATAGGCTCCATCCTATATGATTACATTCAATTCCCACAATATTAATCCACCCGTACACAACCCCTCACATTCCCCTCTTCACATTCAGTGACCCCATAACCCCCCCCCCCCCCCCCACTATCCCACATAACTCCCCATTATTATATACCCTATTTAATGTATTTATTATATTCTATTTCATAAAAAAACCCTCTGTTTCTCTCTCCTCGTCTACCTCTCCCCCCTTCCTCTGTTCCAAAAAACCAACAGAGGTTCCCCTTTGAACCCATTCCTCTATCCTCCCTCAACCTCGCTGCTCTCATCCCTATTCACCATCCCCTACCTCCCGCCTGCTCACTCACGACTCCCCGTCGCAACCCACTGCCTTCGAACCTGTCCTCCTCTCATCTCCTCCCTGCATCGACTTCGCCCTGCCGCCATCATGATGCCCCTTATCGACTGCACATCCCCCGCTTTCAAGCCATCGCCAGCGCCCAGTCGCGACCCTCTGTCGCTACAGCTGCCTTGCACTCCGACGACAACAGCCCCTGCTCCCGCTCGCTCGGGACGACCCCCTTCGAGCGCCTCCTGCTCGTCTTCCTTGTTGACTTCCGCCTCTCCTCCGCTCAGCCAGAGCGATGCCGCACAGCCCCTGTCGCGATCCCGTTGCTCCTCTCCACCCTCTCCCGTTCTCCCCTCCGGTGCTGCCTCCTGCGTCGTGGCCTCTCGACGTCAGCAACAGCGGCGAGCGCTTCCCGCCGTCGCGCCGCCTGTTCGCCTTGCTGCTAGTGCCGCTGTCCCCAGCATTGCAGCCCTCCCGCCCGTTCTCTCTCTTTTTGTCGGAGGAAGGAGACAAGTTTTCATTGGTCCATTTTGGTGTTCCGTGTTTTGGTGCACGGGATCCGGAATCACTGTTTGGTGTTCTACCTTGGATCCGGTGTGGAGAAGGATTTTGATTGGTTGTTTTGGTGTTTGGTGTTGGAAGAGGGATCTGATTGTATTGATGGTTTGGTGTTTGTTTGAGTTTGATCAAGTGTGTTGGGAGCTATACGTTCACCATCATGATCGCGATCATGATCTCTTGATCTTGATCTTGATTGATTGATTCCTAGCTGTCGATCACCTCTTGATCATCCGATTAGATCCTAACCGTCTGATCTCTTCTTGATCGTCACGATCATGATGATTATAGATTTCCTTTGATCACAGTCGTTCGATCGATCAATCTTGATCTTCATCATTATTTTCATCATCAGGGAAATCTTACCGTCCGATCTGATCTGATCATCTTGATCTTGATCTTCGATCTCAGTCGTCTGATCGTGTTCGTAAGGGGTTCGTGATTCGTTCTTTCGTGCTTCGCTGTCCGGGATTCTAATCCCATTATTCTGGTATTCGATATCATCGTCTTCGGTTATTAGGAAAGTATCCCCTTGTACAACTCGTTTGTTCTAGTATAAGCTTTCTTTGCAAAATACCGCAAGTATATTCTTTAAACCCAATTTGTATCCATCGGTCGAATTGAAATTTGTTACTATACAAATCCGTCGATCTCGTATTCGCACATGATCGTGAATACTTTGTTTTCATATGCATTACATGAACATGAATGATACACACATATGTACTCTTAGGATTATACATGTTTATGTACAGGAATGTCTTACTCGTGAAGTAGTTTAAATATGATATCATATTCTTGTTGATTAAAATTAATAAAAGTAAAAAGCCGGGGTTTAAAGGAAAGACCATAGTAGTGGAAAATATAGAAGAGCGTACTCGGACGGGAGCCCGTGTTTCCCATGATTACAAGTTTACATGTTCACGTTATAAGTTCACACTACATGTTCCACATTGCACGTATCTTGATACAAGATATACTTGACATGTTTTTCCGAGTACGTGACCTATAAAATCCACCACTAGGCCTAAACGCAACTGATTGTAAGTAGCAACCATGTAGTAAAAGGATGGATGCATGAAGTGCTACCTAGACAGAATTAATAAAAGACATAAGATTAACACGTACACTTGCACGATCCAATTACATGTTACATGTTCATGTTGACTTGTTTACTTGATTACTTGTTACATGCCACTTGTTTCATGTTGTTTTGTTCATGATCTTGTTTATATATTGTATTTCTCCTATTACATGATTCTTGACTCCATGATCTTTTTCCTGCTTCTTGTTTTGTTTTTATACTTGTCCCGTTAGCTTGTACCACTTGCGGCCCGTAACTTGCATTAACGGGCATCTTCTTGTTTCTTCTTTTGTGATAATGTACTTGCAAGTCCAGATGGAGAATTACTCGAAGGTGTCGCTGATCAAGTGTTTTAGTCTTGTTTATTTTTCATGTTGCTTTAGTTCATGTTTTATTCATGCTACTCTTTATTGTAATCCGGGTATGTTTGACTCGTAACTATGTTTTTATTCCCAGTTGTTGGTTATATTATTGACTATGTCATGTACTTTTGTTATCCTATTGTGATTTTGCATGCTTGCGTGGTTTTTGTTGCTATCTTGTTGTTGAGTTACCTGTACAGCTTATGAATAGTGTACTCGCATCATTCGCTGGGCCTCATTCACGGACTCGTATTTCCGTATTTTGGGAAGCCGGGCATGACAAATCATGATCCCGGAATCCACCGCTCGATCAATCACAATCCCGGATTTGATTAAGGGATCACCACAGTCCCGGAATCCACCGCCTGACTATATAAATATGCCTTGGTGTCGAAAGTCGGCTCTGATACCATTTGTAATGCTCCTGCCCCTGCTCGGACAATTTTATACAATTTATCAGAAAAATTGTTTATAGCTTAGTATAACTGCAAACCACAGATTGTTTCTCAAAAGGTGGTTAACCGAATTGGTGACTCTTGATCATAGGCTATATTATTTATAATTAATTATTCTATTGTATTTCCCGCTGTGGGACTATGTAATACACCCTCTGCTTTTTCTCCCGTGCACACACAGGCAGAAGCTATAGCAGTATATCCCGGGTGGGGCCCCCCACACAACTGCCATGTCACCTCGTGACAGTGACAACAACCAAGCAGCTGCTCGCTAACGTCATCCATGATGTCAGCGGGCAACAATAGCTATAGCTGTTCTTTCAACCCATGGGACCCCCTACATAATATAATTACCAAACTGCCCCTCTTTTATATATATATATATATATATATATATATATATATATATATATATATATAGGGAAATACTCCATTGAAAATGCAAATGTCTGTGAAAACGTGAAAACTGTTGTTGTAGGCAAACTCTACCAAAGATAAATGCCTTTCCCAACTGCCTTCAAAGTCTAGTACACAACACTGAAGCATATCCTCAAGAATACGGTTGACTCTCTCGGTTTGCCCATCGGTTTGCGGATGAAAAGCAGTGCTGAAATCCGTCTTGGTACCCAAAGCTGTCTGAAGACTCCTCCAGAAATGCGAAGTAAACCGCGCATCTCGATCAGACACAATAGTTGACGGAACATCATGGAGCCAGACGATCTTGCCAACATACAACTCAGCTAACTAGTCCATCGAAGCAGTGAGTTTCATCGCCAAAAAGTGAGCGGACTTGGTTAGTCGATCGACTATAACCCAAATCACATTATTGCCTTTAGGACTCTTAGACAATCCCGTAATGAAATCCATACTGATGTTATCCCACTTCCATTCCGGAATAGGTAACGGCTGTAATAGACCTCCGGATCTCTGATTTTCGGCTTTGACTTGCTGACAAACCTCACACTTCGCCATAAATTCAGCCACATCCCGCTTCAAACCTGACCACCAGAAATGCAGTTTGATGTCTCTGTACATCTTAGTACTCCCAGGATGTACCGACAAAAGAGTAGCATGTGCCTCCTGAAGAATACTCTCTTTCAGGTCTGCCTGATTTGGAACACATAGTCTATCTCCAATCCACAGCACTCCATCCTTGATTTGAAATCCGGACAACCTGCCAGCACCAACCTGCTCCTTCATCTCCAAAATATCAGCATCAACCTCCTGACTTGCAATGATCCTTTCATTCAAACTGGGCTGAAGCCTCAACTGAGCTAAAGATGCTCCCAATCCTTGCAAGATAACTTCAATATCGGCTCGATCCAATTCCTCAATCAGATGCTTCTGAGTTGTAATCAAACTGGATAAACTGCTCTTGCGACTAAGTACATCAGCAACAACATTAGCTTTCCCAGGATGATACTTGTTCTCAGGTCGCATGTCCTCAAGCACTTCCAACCATCTCCGCTGCCTCAAATTCAGATCCTTCTGCTGATATATATACTTCAAACTCTTGTGATCCGTGTACATGTTCAATTTCTCACCGTACACGTAGTGCCTCCATTGCTTCAGGGCAAAGATAATCGCAGCCAACTCCAGATCATGAGCCGGGTAATTCTTCTCATGCGGTCGTAGTTGCTTAGACCCATAAGCGATTACTCTTCCCTCTTGCATTAAGACACAACCAAGCTCACGATGTGAAGCATTGCTGTAAACATCATACTCAATACCAACTCTAGGCAAAGCCAAAATAGGTGCATTAGTCAGCTTCTCTTTCAACTCCTGAAAGCTTGCCACACATTGCTCAGTCCACTTGAAGTTCACATTCTTCTTGGTCAGACCAGTAAGCGGCACGACTATCTCAACATAACCTTGAATGAATCTCTTGTAGTATCCAGTCATTCTAAGAAAACTTCTGACTTCCTTCACTGTAGTAGGCCTAGCCCAATCTCTCACTGCCTCTATCTTCTGAGGGTTAGTTGCCACTCCCTCCTTAGAAAGGATGTGACCTAGGAATGCCACTTCAGATTTCCAGAAATCACACTTGGATAGCTTGGCATACAACTCCTGCTCTTCCAGCTTCTTCAAAACTGCTGCCAGATGGTCGGTGTGCTCCTCTTCTGACTCGGAGTACACGAGGATATCGTCGATAAACACCACGACGAAAGAATCAATGAATGGCCTCAGAACTCTGTTCATCAAATCCATGAAGATTGCGGGCGCATTCGTCACTCCAAATGGCATAACTAAGAATTCGTAATGCCCATATCGAGTTCTAAACGCAGTTTTATGCACATCATCAGCTTTCACTCGAACTTGGTGATATCCTGATCGATGATTTATTTTGGAGAAAACAACTGCTCCTTGTAGACGATCGAACAAGTCATCAATTCGGGGAATATGATACTTATTCTGAACAGTGACCTTATTCAACTCTCGGTAATCAATGCACATTCTCATCGATCCATCATTCTTCTTTACCAAAAGCACTGGTGCTCCCCAAGGTGATGCACTAGGTTGAATAAAGCCTTTCTCCAACAGTTTCTCAATCTGTCGTTTCACCTCATCCTGTTCTAATGGAGCCATCCTATACGGTGCATTAAAAATGGGTGCACTCCCTGGTTGAACAGTGATGCTGAACTTTGCATCACGATGCGGGGGTAACCCAGGAAAATTATCCAAGATGATCTATGAAAATATTTCTTGACATCAGAATGAAAATAGTAGAAGCTACAACAGTCTAACTCTTACGGTTCCTCTTCGCTTCTCGAAGTTCTCCCCGTAGTTCATCAACTTCTTCCTTTAGCACATCGGTCATATTCTTCCTCTTCTCGAGTTTCCTTACGCGATGACTGAGAACTGAAAAGTCGTCTTTACGCTTTGCCAGCTGAGCCTCCAAAAATCCGACTCTCTCCCGCAGTTTTTTCTACCTGCCTCTGAAGAAATATCACAAGACTATTTGGAACTGGTTCTTCTTTTTCGTCAGAACAGTCATCAGATGAATCCAGAGGTGGGGTAATCTCTCGGGATTCAGGCCATTCTTCTCCGTCAGAACCTGCTTGCCCTGGGTAGTACTCTTCCTCGGAATCTGCTTATCCAGGATGGTACTCTTCCTCGATGATATGCCAGTCGTCGTCTCCAACAGGGTCGAAGTGATCAGCCATCTTAGAAATAGAGAGAAAGAAGCATAAGTCATAGAGCAACACAAATGTAAGTCACTTACATTTAAATCTCTAGACTCAAACGCACACTCTAATGTCCACTTCTAGGGTGTCGTTCCTGATAAATTTGTACAAGTGTGAAGCGTGGCTCTGATACCACTCTGTAACGCTCCGAATCCCAAATACAACTGAATTCGAGAGTTCTACAGGATCTTTCCACTTCATTTAGTACAATTTTACAAGGAAATTTGAACTTTTTACTTTACATCAGAGTTTACATAAGACTTTACACTTTACATTGCACAGCGGAAGTAAAATTTACAAAAATTGAATAAATGTACAACAACATTGAATAATCTTTAAGCATCTGTACCTCTTTAACCTTTATCATGTCATTACCCTGCATATAAAACTGTGGGTACGTCAGTTTATTCAAATGACGAACATTATACACAACCATCCTCTCTATGCCGGAAATAGTATAACTCATTTTCCATATTTAACGAACACAAACTTGTCACATATCAAACTAAAGGGACTACCCTATTGATGTCGTGTTGTGATTGTGCATTTAGTCTTTAATGCAGTTACTTATATTACATGACACTAATGCGCACTTGTTCGGATTCTATGCATCCCATACTACATAGGTCCGAGGGCAAGCCTCTTAATCGTTCTTCATCTTTGTAGGGTTCAATCCCTCGTCATGTCTTAATCTACTATTGTAACTACGGTAAGTATCCTAGATGATCTATGAGTACAAGCTCGTGTACAGAAAACCTGGAGGGGAACCCCACGCCATGTCTTGACTCATCAAGCATGCTTTCTGTGGCAATTCAGCCTCCTTCATGGCACACGATCCTCTTGCAGTCACCAAACATCCCACAAGCGTGGCTAAAGTCTGATCATTACTGAGTAGTGCCCACGCCATGTCTTGACTCATCAAGCATGCATTCTGTGGCTCACACCCGCACCGTAAACTCTAGCTCTCATACTTGTGTTTTTCTCTCACTTTCATCACATCTCCACTATGTACTAATCCTCAGTTTTTATTAGAATCATGAACAAAATCAAAGCTTTAGAGTTAGCCTCTCCACTAAACCGGACTTATTCATTCATTCAAACATGACCAACCTTGGTCTTTCATTTCAAATTTCATTTCATTTCTTTCCAATTGCCAGGGGAGACTTAGCTACTCTTTTGTTTCAATTCCAATTCACAATTTTCAAAATTGAGCGGTTTCTGCTCATAAGTTTATCTTCATAATCATAACAGATTTTCATTTTCAATAATATGATTTCTAATTTATTCATGAGTCCATAGCCATACATGGAATTCAATTATTCCTTATATTTTTCATCAAATATCAATTTCACATTAAAATCACGTCATTAAATGAATATTCACATTTCAGAATTTCCACACTATTCTCCAATGAGAATAATTCACGTCACATCACTACATATAATTTCTACCTTTATTACACTTTTTTTCTAGCATTTTATTTCAAGTCCTTTTTTGCAAAGTGCAATTTTCATAACATACAAGTATAGAACCATATTTCTAAATTATACATTTATTCTCAAAACTTACTCCATTACATGTAAATAATTTCCAAATTATTTTTCATAAATCCCACATATTTTTAGTACAATAACCATATTTTTTTCATAATTTTTTAATCATTAAAAATCCCAAAAAATATTTTTTTCCCCTAATTAAATACTTGTAACGCCCCGAATCCCAAATACAACTGAATTCGAGAGTTCTACAGGATCTTTCCACTTCATTTAGTACAATTTTATAAGGAAATTTGAACTTTTCACTTTACATCAGAGTTTACATAAGACTTTACACTTTACATTGCACAGTGGAAGTAAAATTTACAACAATTGAATAAATGTACAACAACATTGAATAATCTTTAAGCATCTGTTCCTCTTTAACCTTTATCATGTCATTACCCTGCATATAAAACTGTGGGTACGTCAGTTTATTCAACCGACGAATATTATACACGGCCATCCTCTCTATGCCGGAAATAGTATAACTCATTTTTCATATTTAACAAACACAAACTTGTCACATATCAAACTAAAGGGACTACCTTATTGATGTCGTGTTGTGATTGTGCACTTAGTCTTTAATGCAGTTACTTATATTACATGACACTAATGCGCACTTGTTTGGATTCTATGCATCCCATACTACATATGTCCGATGGCAAGCCTCTTATTCGTTCTTCATCTTTGTAGGGTTCGATCCCTCGTCATGACTTAATCTACTACTGTAACTACGGTAAGTATCCGAGATGATCTATGAGTACAAGCACGTGTACCGGACCCTGGAGGGGAATCCCACGCCATGTCTTGACTCATCAAGTATGCATTCTGTGGCAATTCAGCCTCCTCCCTGAACACGATCTTCTTGCAGTCACCAAACATCCCACAAGCGTTGCTAAAGTCCGATTATTACTGAGTTGCGCCCACGCCATGTTTTGACTCATCAAGCATGCATTCTGTGGTTCACACATTCGCACCGTAAACTCTAACTCTCATACTTGTGTTTTTCTCTCACTTTCATCACGTCTTCACTATGCGCTATTTTCTTTAATTTAATAGAATCATGAACAAAACCAAAGCTCTAGAGTTAGCATCTCCACTGAACCGGACTTATTTATTCGTTCAAACGTGACCAACCTTGGTCTTTCATTTCAATTTTCATTTCATTTCTTTCCAAATGTCGGGGGAGATTTAGCTACTCTTTTGTTTCAATTTCAATTCACAATTTCCAAAATTTGAGCATTTCTAGCTCATAAGTTCATCTTCATAATCATCATGGATTTTCTTATTCAATAGCATGATTTCTAATTCATTCATGAGTCCATAGCCATACGTGAATTATATATTTCATCAAATATCATTTTCACGTTAAAATCACATCACTACATGAATATTCACTTTTCATAATTTCTACATTATTCTCCAATGAGAATAATTCACATCACATCACTACATATAATTTCTATCTTTATTATACTTCTTTTCTAATATTTTATTTCAAGCCATTTTGCAAGGTGCAATTTTCATAACATACAAGTATAGGACATTTATTCTCAAAACATACTTCATTTCATGTAAATAATTCCCAAATTAATTTTCAAAATCCCCCATATTTTTATAATAATAACCATATTTTTTTCATAATTTTTCAAACATCGAAAACACCAAAAAAAATAATTTTCCCCCAAAGTTTAATACTGGCCGAGCCTAGATTCGAACCAGCAACCACCAAGAAGCAAACCGCATGCTCTGGCCACTAGGCCGAGTGTGCCAATCGATATAAAGGGGGGTTGAGAGCTTTAAATGCTCTCGGCTATAGTGTTTATGCTTTTTCAAAAAAATACAAAAAGTATGGTGCTAAGGGGATTCGAACCAGCGACTCAAGAGAACACAGCCGCGCGCTCTAGCCATCTGGCTACTTGCACTCATGTTGTCATATTTCAACCCGGAGTCTAGTTAGATCTGTCCTCTCTGTTTAGTAAATATTTCGATATTCAACAATCTCTCATTTCATTTTGCCTTTACTAAAGTTGCTGTAAATGTCCAGATTGGCTATTCCCAACATAAATTCTACTCCAGTATAATAAAATAATTTTTTTTTCAATAATTAAAACATACTTTTCATACAATTAATTCGGTTTATAAACTATCACTACCACATTTCTTCCTTTTCGACATTTCTTACAATTAACATCACTAATCTCTTTATTAGCAAACTTCATATTAATTTCCTGTTTTTAATCATTTACCAAACATACAACTCTATATTTTAATTCATTCATTTCAATACAACACAAAGATTCGTTTAAACAGATAAAGTAGCATTGTTAATCTACTAGCTTTTGTGTCTATAATTCATGGGTTAGATAATAAAACTTTCTTTAACAATTCATGGCTATAATCAATTCACACAAAATTTAGACTTTTACTAATAAAACCACATACAATTGCACATCCACATTCCAATCAATTTATAGATCAATTTTCCAATTAAATGTGTACTCTTATTAATCTTTTTCATGCATCATTCTTCCATCCAAATCTAGCATGCATTCCTATTTAGAAATATAGAAAATTTACCCACCTTATAGAAGAAAATTACAATTAGCAACCTCCTAAACGAATATCCTTGCAAACGAACGATCCTCCTCCTAGATGCGCGCACACTAGCCAAACCCGAGCACTCCACAAGCCAAAACCGAGAGCTCTCCTTGATGATAGCCGGCCTCTCCCCTTCTTGATGATGCAAGCACAATCTTCCCACACACTCTCAATCTTTTACTCACTTACTAACTACTAGATAATTGTATTTTGAACTATAGATTGGAGGAAAAATTTAGCACAAGAATACTAGCCAAAGGGGGGGGGGGGGTATTTATACTAAAAAAATAGGAGAATGGATGGCTAAGATTGAAGTAGGAGTTAGGGACAAATGGCTAAGATTTAAGGAGGAGTTACACTAACTACCCATGATCAAGTAACCACCACCACCATAACTCCACTCAAAATTTTGATTTCCCTCCTAAATCACAACCGGCCATAGCATGGTGCATATTGCACGTGTACGTGTAGTGCACGTGTATGCAACTTGGTCTCCATTTAAAATTTGTACATAAAAATAAACTTTAAAATGTATCCAAAATAGCTCATGGGCTTTAGTTTTTGGGCCAAAATATTAATTATAAAAATAATAAATGAATTAAATTTTTGGGCTTTAAGAAGAAAAGGCTTTTTGTCTAATTGAAAGAAGGCTTTGTATAAAATAATTAAAAGCACATATCTATACTCATTTTAAGATAATTATAAGATTTAATTCTACCAAAAAAATATTGCACGTGCACACTACGTGCAAAATAAATAATTTTCATTAAATGAAAAATCGGGGCATTACAACACTCCCTCCTTAGAATAGTTCCGTCCCCGGAACTACAGTCAAGAGCGAGAAAACAAACACTCTCAATAAAACAAAAGATACAAAGATACAATCAAGCAAAAAGCTTAGGATAATCCTTCAGCATCCTCTCCTCAGACTCCCAAGTAGCCTCTTCAACCAAATGGTTTCTCCAGAATACCTTGACCATCGGTATCGTCTTATTCCTCAAGACTTTCTCTCGACGATCAACATTCTCGACAGGAGACTCGATGTAATTCAGATCCAACTGCAAACCTTTCGGCACTTTAGGCAAATGATGACTCGGATCTGGAATATAACCTCTTAGCATAGACACATGAAAGACATTGTGCACCTGAGATAACTCTTTCAGTAATTCAAGTCGGTAAGCAGTTTTTCCGATCCTTTTCAATATCTTGTACGGGCCTATAAACCTCGGGGCTAACTTCCCGCCTTTGCCAAATCGAATCACACCTTTACTGGGCGATACTTTCAGAAAGACGAAGTCACCGACCTCAAACTCAAGGTCCCTTCTCCGGTTGTCTGCATAGCTTTTCTGCCTGCTCTGAGCTTCTACCAACATTTTCCTGATCAGATCAATCTTTTCAGAAGTTTGATGCACAAGCTCAGGGCCAAACAATTGACGCTCCCCAACTTCAAACAACAAATAGGTGTTCTGCACTTCCTACCATACAGAGCTTCGTACGGTGCCATCCCAATGCTAGTATGAAAACTGTTGTTGTCGGCAAACTCTACCAAGGGTAAATACCTTTCCCAACTGCCTCCAAAGTCTAGTACACAACACCGAAGCATATCTTCAAGAATACGGTTGACTCTCTCGGTCTGCCCATCGGTTTGCGGATGAAAAGCAGTGCTGAAATCCGTCTTGGTACCCAGAGCTGTCTGAAGATTCCTCCAGAAATGCGAAGTAAACCGCGCATCTCGATCAGACACAATAGTTGACAGAACACCATGAAGCCGGACGATCTCGCCAACATACAACTCAGCTAATTTGTCCATCGAAGCAGTGAGTTTCATCGCCAAAAAGTGAGCGAACTTGGTTAGGCGATCGACTATAACCCAAATCACATCATTGCCTTTAGGACTCTTAGGCAATCCCGTAATGAAATCCATACTGATGTTATCCCACTTTCATTCCGGAATAGGTAACGGCTGTAATAGACCTCCGGGTCTCTAATTTTCGGCTTTGACTTGTTGACAAACCTCACACTGCGCTACAAATTCAGTCACATTTCGCTTCAAACTTGACCACCAGAAATGCTGTTTGATGTCTTTGTACATCTTAGTACTTCCAGGATGTACCGATAAAAGAGTAGCATGCGCCTCCTGAAGAATACTCTCTTTCAGGTCCGCCTGATTTGGAACACATAGTCTATCTCTGAACCACAGCACTCTATCCCTGATTTGAAATCTGGGCAACCTGCCAGCACTAACCTGCTCCTTCATCTCCAAGATATCAGCATCAACCTCCTGACTTGCAATGATCCTTCCATTCAGTGTAGGCTGAAGCCTCAACTGAGCTAAAGATGCTCCCAATCCTTGCAAGATAACTTCAATACCGGCTCGATCCAATTCCTCAATCAGATGCTTCTGAGTTGTAATCAAACTGGATAAACTGCTCTTGCGACTAAGTGCATCAGCAACAATATTAGCTTTCCCAGGATGATACTTGTTCTCAGGTCGCATGTCCTCAAGCACTTCCAACCATCTCCGCTGCCTCAAATTCAGATCCTTCTGCTGATATATGTACTTCAAACTCTTGTAGTCCATGTACATGTTTAATTTCTCACCGTACACGTAGTGCCTCCATTGCTTTAGGGCAAAGATAATCGCAGCCAACTCCAGATCATGAGTCGGGTAATTCTTCTCATGCGGTCGTAGTTGCCTAGACCCATAAGCGATTACTCTTCCCTCTTGCATTAAGACATAACCAAGCCCACGGTGTGAAGCATCGCTGTAAACATCATACTCAACACCTGCTCTAGGCAAGGCCAAAATAGGTGTCGTAGTCAGCTTCTCTTTCAACTCCTGAAAGCTCGCCTCACATTGCTCAGTCCACTTGAAGTTCACATTCTTCTTGGTCAGACTAATAAGCGGTACAGCTATCTGAGCATAACCTTGAATGAATCTCCTGTAGTATCTAGTCATTCCAAGAAAACTTCTGACTTCCTTCACTGTAGTAGGCCTAGCCCAATCTCTCACTGCCTCTATCTTCTGAGGATCAGTTGCCACTCCCTCCTTAGAAAGGATGTGACCTAGGAATGCCACTTCAGATTTCCAGAAATCACACTTGGATAGCTTGGCATACAACTTCTGCTCTTCCAGCTTCTTCAAAACTGCTGCCAGATGCTCGGTGTGCTCCTCCTCTGACTTGGAGTACACGAGAATATCATCGATAAACACCACGACGAAAGAATCAATGAACGGCATCAGAACTCTGTTCATCAAATCCATGAAGATTGCGGGTGCATTCGTCACTCCAAATGGCATAACTAAGAATTCGTAATGCCCATGTCAAGTTCTAAATGCAGTTTTGTGCACATCTTCAGCTTTCACTCGAACTTGGTAATATCCTGATCGAAGATCTATTTTGGAGAAAACAACTGCTCCTTGTAGACGATCGAACAAGTCATCAATTCGGGGAATAGGATACTTATTCTGAACAGTGACCTTATTCAGCTCTCGGTAATCGATACACATTCTCATCTATCCATCCTTCTTCTTTACCAAAAGCACTGGTGCTCCCCAAGGTGACGCACTAGGTTGAATAAAGGCTTTCTCCAATAGTTCCTCAATCTGCCATTTCACCTCATCCTGTTCCACTGGACCCATCCTATACGGTGCCTTAGAAATGGGTGCACTTTCCGGTTGAACAGTGATGCTGAACTCTACATTACGATGTGGGGGTAACCCAGGAAAATCATCCAAGAACACAGTCGGATAGTCCCGAACCACAGGAATCCCTTGCACTTCCACAGGAATCTCTTCCTTGCGGATAGCTGCCACCAGCCTAGAACAGTTCTTCTTCCCTTGGAAAGTGACTTCAGGTCCACCTGGAGCCTTCACTGTTACCGTCTTGGTCTTACACTCGATGCTTGCACTGTACACCCACATCCAATCAATGCCAATGATATCATCAACTCCCAAGATAGTAAGCTTGATCAGATCAATCCCAAAGATTCGATCTCCAATCACAATCTCGCAATCCGCATAGTACCGATCAGTGGTTAAAGTTTTTCCTGATGGAGTAGCTACTGCTAAGATCTTACCTGGAAAAATCTTCGGTTCGACTCCCAACACTTTAGCAAATTTAGGAGACACAAACGTATGAGAGGATCCAGTATCGAACAACACAACAGCTTTCATTCCATTAAGATAAAGTTCTCCTGTTACATAATACAGACTCATTACATAACAGTTCACCAAATAGACGGGAAAAAGAAATAACATAAACCTCTAAACATCTGCCCTCATACCAGTGATGACATGATCTACTTCATCAGCATCAGCTTCCGTCACGGCAAATACTCGCCCTGGCTGGTACGGTCTCTTCCCAGTTTGCTGCGTTGGTGCATTGAGATTCTCTTTCCGTGGTTTGAGACATTGAGATTGGTAATGTCCCGTCTCACCACAGTTGAAGCAAGTTACCGCAGGAGGTCTCACCACATTGTTTCCAGATCCTCCAGCCACACTAATAGCGTTCGCCCCTGTCGGTTTGAACCTTTGTGCAGATGGTTGTCCCTTAAAACTCCCAGAATTGGCGGGCCTCTTTCCAGACTGCCAGTTGTTCCTCCGATTCTGAACAACATGAAATTGCTCCATGTCTGCTTCCGTGGCCGCCGCGCGCTTGACCAACTTGTCAAATCTTCTGATACCAAGAGGTATCATCCGGGACCTCAAGCTCGGCCTCAGTCCATGCTCGAACTTACGAGCCTTCTTCGTTTCATCCATCACTAGTTCAGGAGCATACCTAGAGAGCTGAGTAAACTTGGTCTCGTACTCTCTAACTGTCATGCCACCTTGCTATAGTGACAGAAACTCCATAGCCTTCTTCTCTTGGACGTCGGAGGGGAAATAGTGACTGCAGAATTCTTCACCGTTTCCAGATCCAGACCTTCACCGTTTCTAGCTCATCTTCTAGACATATTCTGATGCAAAAGACCCATTAAATTCGAAGTATAAGACATGAATTTCAAATCAACTTGCATTTCATTAATTTCCAAACTTTATACATTCGAATTGAAAAATATTTCTTGACATCAGAATGAAAACAGTAGAAGCTACAACAGTCTAACTCCTACTGTTCCTCTTCGCTTCTCGAAGTTCTCCCCGTAGTTCATCAACTTCTTCCTTCATCACATTGGTCACATTCTTCTTCTTCTCGAGTTCCCATACCCGATGACTGAGAACAGAAAAGTCGTCCTTACGCTTTGCCAATTGAGCCTCCAATAATCCGACTCTTTCTCGCAGTGTTTCTACCTGCCCCTGAAGAGATATCACAAGACTATTTGGAACTGGTTCTTCTTCTTCGTCAGAAGAGTCATCAGAGGAATCCGGAGGTAGGGTGATCTCTCGGGATTCATGCCATTCTTCTCCGTCAGAATCTGCTTGCCGTGGGTAGTACTCTTCCTCGGAATCTGCTTGTCCAGGATGGTACTCTTCCTCGATGATATGCCAGTCGTCGTCTCCAGCAGGGTCGAAGTGATCAGCCATCTTAGAAATAGAGAGGAAGAAGCATAAGTCATAGAGCAACACAAATGTAAGCCACTTACATTTAAATCTCTAGACTCAAACGCACACTCTAATGTCCACTTCTAGGGTGTCATTCCTGATAAATTTGTACAAGTGTGAAGCGTGGCTCTGATACCACTCTGTAATGCCCCGAATCCCAAATACAACTGAATTCGAGAGTTCTACAGGATCTTTCCACTTTATTTAGTACAATTTTACAAGGAAATTTGAACTTTTTACTTTACATCAGAGTTTACATAAGACTTTACACTTTACATTGCACAGCGGAAGTAAAATTTACAACAATTGAATAAATGTACAACAACATTGAATAATCTTTAAGCATCTGTACCTCTTTAACCTTTATCATGTCATTACCCTGCATATAAAACTGTGGGTACGTCAGTTTATTCAACCGACGAACATTATACACGACCATCCTCTCTATGCCGGAAATAGTATAACTCATTTTCCATATTTAATAAACACAAACTTGTCACATATCAAACTAAAGGGACTACCCTATTGATGTCGTGTTGTGATTGTGCACTTAGTCCTTAATGCAGTTACTTATATTACATGACACTAATGCGCACTTGTTCGGATTCTATGCATCCCATACTACATAGGTCTGAGGGCAAGCCTCTTATTCGTTCTTCATCTTTGTAGGGTTCGATCCCTCGTCATGACTTAATCTACTACTGTAACTACGGTAAGTATCCTAGATGATCTATAAGTACAAGCACGTGTACAGCACCCTGGAGGGGAATCCCACGCCATGTCTTGACTCATCAAGCATGCATTCTGTGGCAATTTAGCCTCCGCCCTGAACACGATCCTCTTGCAGTCACCAAACATCCCACAAGCGTTGCTAAAGTCCGATCATTACTGAGTTGCGCCCACGTCATGTCTTGACTCATCAAGCATGCATTCTGTGGCTCACACACCCGCACCGTAAACTCTAACTCTCATACTTGTGTTTTTCTCTCACTTTTATCACGTCTTCACTATGCACTATTTTCTTTAATTTAATAGAATCATGAACAGAACCAAAGCTCTAGAGTTCGCCTCTCCACTGAACCGGACTTATTTATTCGTTCAAACGTGACCAACCTTGGTCTTTCATTTCAATTTTCATTTCATTTCTTTCCAAATGCTGGGGGAGACTTAGCTACTCTTTTGTTTCAATTTCAATTCACAATTTCCAAAATTTGAGCATTTCTAGCTCATAAGTTCATCTTCATAATCATGATGGATTTTCTTATTCAATAGCATGATTTCTAATTCATTCATGAGTCCATAGCCATACGTGGAATTATATATTTCATCAAATATCATTTTCACGTTAAAATCACATCACTACATGAATATTCACATTTCATAATTTCCACATTATTCTCCAATGAGAATAATTCACATCACATCACTACATATAATTTCTATCTTTATTATACTTCTTTTCTAATATTTTATTTCAAGCCATTCTGCAAGGTGCAATTTTCATAACATACAAGTATAAGACATTTATTCTCAAAACATACTCCATTTCATGTAAATAATTCTCAAATTATTTTTCATAAATCTCCCATATTTTTAGAATAATAACCATATTTTTTTCATAATTTTTCAATCATCGAAAACACCAAAAAAAATAATTTTCCCCCAAAGTTTAATACTGGCCGAGCCCAGATTCGAACCAACAACCACCAAGAAGCAAACCGCATGCTCTGGCCACTAGGCCGAGTGTGCCAATCGATATAAAGGGGGGTTGAGAGCTTTAAATGCTCTCGGCTGTAGTGTTTATGCTTTTTCAAAACAATACAAAACGTATGGTGCTAAGGGGATTCGAACCAGCGACTCAAGAGAACACAGCCGCGCGCTCTAGCCATCTGGCTACTTGCGCTCATGTTGTCATATTTCAACCCGTAGTCTAGTTAGATCTATCCTCTCTGTTTAGTAAATATTTCGATGTTCAACAATCTCTCATTTCGTTTTGCCTTTACTAAAGTTGCTGTAAATGTCCAGATTGGCTATTCCCAACATAAATTCTACTCCATTATTTTGATGAAACGGATAGAGCCCGGAGACTCCAGCCAGACGATCAAATAAATAATCAGTAGTTTACAAGAAGGCTTTACCAGAGGTAAAACTAATAACAAAGTGAGACAATAAAAGAAATCTATGTACAGCAAAACAAATACGGCATGAAAGGCAAGCACTAAATACAATAATAATGACTAGGGAGAAGCAGCTCCGGCAACCGAGGAGCGAACGCGACAGCTGCGAGGACCCCTGGCGTCGCGAGGAGCACGCTCATAGCTCAGACGGGAGGGAAGCAAACGGGGGCAAGGTAAAGATCAACGCTCAGAATGTCACCAGAGCTGACAACAGCGACTCGATCAAGAAGCCAATGCTGCTAACCATCCTATAAAAATAGTAATGAACTGGACAACGAGGCTCTGAAGCCACCAGAGAAGAGAAAAGAAAAGCTAAGAAAACCCCAAATCAATAAGCCAAGCCTCAAATTCACGAAGCACGACATCAAGACCCCAGCTACGATGGAAAAAAACCCACCACCAAAACAGCAGTAAGCAAGGAATCAAACCCAGCAAGAATAAGCCAGGTAGAAATACAAAAAGGTGAGGCATACATGATAAACTAATTCAACAATCCGAAGCTCATCCGTAGAAAAGCAGCCAACCGCCAACAGACGACAATAGCAGGCAGAAAAAGCAACGAGCACAGCACTAAGGAAACCATCAGAACAGAGAAAATCTAATAAAGCTGTAAACAACAACCGAGGAAGAAAAAGCAGGAGAGAGCAATAGTAACTTAATAGCAGTACAAACCAGAAACAAAATAGCCTGCAGGATATACAAAGAACAAGCTAAAACTAAGTCAGCCAAACAAACCCTATACCACCAAAAACTCCAGAGCCCGTAGGGGCAGAACAAAAAGGAAAACAACTGCAGATTAGCCCAGCAAAGCCTCACTAATGACAGACGAGTTACAGAGGATAACCCAGAATTAGCCCTATGAGCACAAAGATAAAGAAATAGAAAGCCAGTAAGAAAGAAATAGTAATAGTAAGCATGAAAGAAAGAAGTTTAGAAGATAACTAAATAGCTTGAAGATTATAGAGACAATTAACAGACTGCAGCAATTTATCCGAAGCCAAAGAGGCATGCTCTTTGAAAGCCGGGCTAGAAACCCAGGAGTTGAATAGAAATAAAAAATCTTCGATAATAGCCGCAATCGATTTGCATCGATGACGGAATAATCTACCATTTCTTTCCTTCCAAATAATCCAAATGATGGTATGAGTAGCTAAAATCCAAGCACTTCGAAACAATCTGTCCGAAGGCGGGAAAGACCACACAGAGGTCAAGTGGAGGGGAATCACTCCCGTATTCCAAGCTAAAGAATTAATCTTCCAAAGGGGGATAATGAATGGGCATTGAATGAAGAGGTGGTTGACGTTTTCCGGGAGTTGATTGCATAAAGGGCAAAGTTGCCCCCAGGCTAAATTCCTCTTGTTGAGGACCTCAACACTAAGAAGTTTGTTATTGAAGGCTAACCAAGAATTGATTTTAACTTTGATGGGGACGCAGGAGTCCCAAATGAAATGCGACAACGAATATCGCATGCCTCTAGAGTTGAGGAAACGATAGAAAGAATTAACCGTGAAAACTCCAGATGCAGTCCAGCGCCAGGAGATGCCCTCTAAAGTGGACCAAGAGTAGCCATTGAGGAGATTTAGAAGGTTATTAAACTGATCAATGAGCGGGGCTGGAAGGACAATAATGAAGGGGATAACCCAGTATCTAACATTATCAATACAGATGAAGGAATCTGCTACCGTGGCAGCCGGGAGAACAGACAGACGGAATAAAGAAGGAAAAGCCGAAGACAGCTTAGTGTTGCCGATCCACAAGTCGGACCACAGACTAACAGTGGTCCCGTTAGCACAAACCCTCGACATGCTACACTGAAAAGCATAAGACGCTTTCCAAATGCCTTTCCAGAAAGGAGAAGCACAGCGAGGGGGTAAATCCGGGAATTCCCACCAGTTGGACGAAGATCGATAATTTTTGATACAACGAATCCAAGGGAGATGATCAAGGGTGTGGAATCTCCACAGCCACTTGCCTAAAAGGGTGAGATTATGGTCTCTAAGGTCCAAAACACCGAGACCTCCTTCATCTCTAGGAGAACAGATGATTTTCCAATTAGCCAGGTGCGATCCAGGGTTATAGGCCGGCGATCCCGACCAGAAGAAATTACTTCTGATCTGATCAAGCCTTTTGATCACCCAGGAAGGTAAGAAAAAGAAGGACATCAAATATTGGGGTAAGGCGGATAGAACCGAATTGATGAGGATTAATCTACCACCTCTAGAGAGGACTCTGCCAGACCAAGCAGAGAGCCTGTGCTCCACTTTGTCAATGAGAGGAACCCAGTCAGCTCTGAGAAGCTTGCCCCATCTAAGGGGGATGCCAAGATAAGAAATCGGGAAATTGGCAATGGGGCAATTAAAGAAATTGGAAATCTCTGCCTGGCGATTGGGGGATCCGCTCAGCCAAAGCACAGAAGATTTTTGGAAGTTAATAGTTAAACCGGAAGCCAATTCAAAGCAATAAAGAAGCAATTTCAGGTTGCGAAGGGAGTGAAGGTTAGGCTTGCAGAAAATAATAGTGTCATCTGCGTATTGGAGATTGAGAACACCCTCAAAAAGAGAAGAACAACCAAGACCTTCGATCATATGCATGTTCCATGCATTTCTGAGAAGTTTGCTAAACACATCAGCAACCAGAGATAAAAGGAGGGAAGAAAGGGGATCTCCTTGACGGAGACAGCATTTGACTTTAAATTGATGGCCCTCTGATCCATACAAATAGACCGCAGAGGTGCCGGAGTAAAGACTGGATTTAATCCAGGCCACCCATTTGGGTCCGAAACCCCTAAAGGTAAGGATATCCAATAGGAAGTCCTAATTGACATTATCATAAGCTTTTTGGAAGTCAAGCTTGAGGAGGATCCCCTCATCACGGGTTCTATGACAATGGGAAATGATTTCCTGGGCCAAAGCCACACAATCAAGGATATAACGATCTTTGATGAAACCCGACTGAGCTGGGTCAATGAGGGGGGAAATGATGGCACTCAGCCTAGACGAGAGAACTTTCATAATGATTTTGAAGGTCGTGTTAATCAGACTGATCGGCCTAAAGTTGGTCAGAAGGTGAGCCCCTGCCACCTTAGGGATAAGCACTATGTGTGCATAATTAATGCGGTCAAAAGAGAAGTGACCCTGATGAAGATCCTGAAACAATTTGAAAAGGTCATCCTTGAGCCAATTCCAAAATTTTTGAAAGAAAAAGGCAGGGAAACCATCCGGGCCTGGGGCGGAGTCGCTTTTTAAAGCAAACACCGCCGAGTGAATCTCCTCCATAGAAAAAGGATCTTCAAGAGAGGATAGGTCATGAGATTGCTCGCCGTAGAGTTGAAGCCAATCTAGTTCAAGGGAGCGCGGCTTATGCGAGCCAATGAAATTTTTATAGAAGGTGAGGAATACTCGATGGATATCCGCATCGGTCGAAACCTCACCCCCTTGAACAGAAAGTGAAGAGATACGGTTATAGCGTTGTCTATGGGAAGCAAAGTTGTGGAAAAAAGAGGTATTGGCATCACCCTCTTTAAGCCAATTAACCCGAGCTCTTTGAGCCCATTTAGAATGGTCTTGCTGGAGAATATTAGCATAGTCTTGTTTGCAGGAGAAACGTTCAGCACGGGCAGTTGCTGATAAAGGGGCGGACTCTTCCATTTTATCAAAGGACTCAATAGATTGGAGAAGAAAGTTTTTGAGGAAAACAGTATTGTGATGCCTCTCAGATCGCCAGATTTTGCATCCGTGTTTGATAGCATGAGTTTTGAGGAGGATGTTGCCCAGCCCTGAAGAACCCGTAATAGATGCTAGACATTCCTCCACCAGCCTAACAAAGACTTGGTCTTGCAACCAAAATTTTTCAAAACGAAATTTGTGCTTGTGATGGAAAGGGAAGTGAGAAGAGAGGGAAATCGGGCAATGATCAGAAGAGGGATTAGGGAGCGCTTGAACGGCTGACTGGGGAAAACAGTTAAGCCATGAAAGGGATACAAGAAAGCGGTCAAGTTTGGCAAGGGAGGGAGGGTGACGTTGATTAGACCAGGTAAAAGATCTACCAGAAATAGGTAGATCGGTTAACTGTAAGGAACGAATGCAGTCATTGAAAAGACAGGATTGGTTATAAGAAAAGACAGGGTTAGATCTTTCAGAAGCGAAACGGGTGACATTAAAGTCTCCGCACAAGAAATAGAGGTCAGAGAAGAAAGGTTGTAAGGATAGGAATTCATTCCAAAATAAGGGGCGCCTCTCGGCAGTCGAGGGGCCGTAAACAGAGATGACGGTGAGAGGACAGTTGAAATGAGTCCACTGTAGTTGAATAATGAGAAAAAAGGTCAGGCGGTGGATGCCGACTAACGAGAAGGTCGATTCTTTGAATCCGACAAGAATACCACCCCGCGATCCGATGGCATCCAGCGAAACCCACTTCGAAATAATAGAACCGCCTAAGGCCCGAAAGATAGCAGTGGAAGGAGAATCAAATTTGGTTTCTTGAATAGAGATTAAGTCGCAACGAGAGGAGGAAACAAGATCATAAATTGCCCATTGTTTAGACGGGCAATTCAATCCACGAATGTTCCAGGAGACACTAATCATTGGGCTGATTATGCTCCAAAACTCTACTACGTTCCAAATTCCTAATGGCACGGATGCAATGCAGATGGTCCGGCTTGAGAAGAAAACCCATCTTTTGCGCAAGGGAAGCCATGTTACTATCAGAGATCGAGTCGAAGATGAGAAAATAGAGAGATCCATACTGATCATTGGGAGAAGGGATGGGGTCAGAGAAAGGCAGAGATGCTGGGATGCTAGAGGTCTTCCCAAGGGAACCTCTGGGAGAGCAAACTTTGTAAATCGGAGTGTTTTTCTTTTTGATCGCCATCAGTCGAGCATTAGACCTAATGAAACGCTGAGTCGATGAAGATGTAATACAACTCTCAAGATCTGATAACCTCGACTCCATGGAAGGAGAAGGGGGAGAAGGTAAAGAGTTGGAAGAGGAAGAGCTAGAAGCAATCGGGGATGAAGCCGGTGCTCCAAATGCCACCTTACCGCAAGAAAGAGAAAGATGGGGGGGGGGAAGACAGAGTCGGCGAGAGCTTCCGGATCCTCGTATCGGGGGGTAGGCAAGTCCCGCCACGATACGAAGATCGAAAGTGCGAAGAAAAAACTTGGATAATGTCCCGATGTGAAACGCTAACTAATTGAGCTAACACAGTAAGATGCAGTAATTTAAATAAACAGAAAGCATAAATAATAATGAAATAAGGGGAATGCTTGACAAGAGGAGCGGTAAATACCTGCTTGGTAATAGAAGCTTTGTTAAGGACCTCTTCTTCTTCCAGAAGCAGAGGAACCTCATTAATCCAAGAAGAATCTTTAGAGGACTTGGACGACTTCTGAATGGCTGCCTCGAATGTGGGCTCAGCACGCTTGGGAGTAGGGAAATGGGCTATCTGCTGAAATTGCTCCCAGTCCGAAGCAAAATTCGGATTGACCTCCCACGCGGGCCAAGGGGAGGAAGAAGATTTGCCTTTAGCAATAGAGGAAGAAACAGCATACGGAGAAGACGAACTAGGGGCTGAAGACTGGAAAATTTTATGATGCGAGATAGCTGAGTCGGAAGCTTTAGTAGGAGCAGTAATAGTAGAGGACTTAGAGCCTTTCGCAGGGTGGAGATCGGGATTGGTCCACACGAGGTTAGGAGCTTTAGAAGGAGAAATCTTGGAACCTGAGAGATGAGACGAGGGTTTGGGGAGGAGAGAGGCTTTGCTGCGCGCTGACGTCCCGCGGGGGGCTTTCACCGCAGGAGAAGATATTTTCGAAGAAGCATGGGTACCAGGGTGGAATGGGGCTTTAATATCAGCTCCAAAATGCGGCACAGAGGACAGTGCCTTGGGGATAGAAGGGGTCTGAGAAGAGGGTGGAGAGTCGTGATAGTGAGCAGACACTGAGTAAGAAGAGATCCCATCGGAAAGGTAGAACGCTTCAATACGAGGGATGGATTTGGAGCAACGGAAGATAGCTTCTATTTGCACACTGCCCGAAGCATGCCAAGCTTTGGAGCTGATACGGACCAAATCACCGATACATTTGGCCATTTCACCAACCAAACGAGGAGAATCACAGAAAGGCGGAAGACCAACTAAAGAAACTTTAGCTTCAATGGTATCAGCACCCTGAGGCTGAGTAGGGATTGAAACCCATTGACGGACATTCAGAACAATAGACCCGATAGAAAGGGAGGGAGACGCAATCAAGTCCTCCAAAATCTTAGGGGAAGGGCAACGGATAACCATGTCCCCATTAGAACAGTTGTAAAGCACCCAGTCCCAATCCTTAATATTACAGAAATTACACAAAAAGGAATTGAGGGTGAAGAAAGGAACAACACCTCCAGAGAAAGAAATCGCCTCGTAAGTGCTGAAGGACTTCAGGCGGTCCGAAAGCACGTCCTTAGAGACAAAGACATGAGTGGCCAACTGTTTGGTGGTAGGGCCAGAGGCGGCCGCCTGAGGCGGAATCAAAGGAGGAGGATCCTCAGAGATACGCAGATTCGCGGAGGGCGTAGGCAGTAAAGGAGGAGAAGAAGAGACATGCTGCTTACGCGATTTGGATTGATTAGGAGGAGGCAGCTTGCTGCGAAGAGAGGGAAGATCTATCGCGCTAATGACCTGGTCGGATATCGGCGCTCCGACGGGAAGCCCTAGAATATTTTGTAGGGCAAAACATCGCTGCTGCGCATGCCCGTCTTTGAGGCAAAAATGACACTTCATTATAATAAAATAATTTTTTTTTCAATAATTAAAACATACTTTTCATACAATTAATTCGGTTTATACACTATCACTACCACATTTCCTCCTTTTCGACATTTCTTACAATTAACATCACTAATCTCTTTATTAGCAAACTTCATATTAATTTCCTATTTTTAATCATTTACCTAACATACAACTCTATATTTTAATTTATTCATTTCAATACAACACAAAGATTCGTTTAAACACATAAAGTAGCATTGTTAATCTACAAACTTTTGTGTCTATAATTCATGGTGTAGATAATAAAACTTTCTTTAACAATCCATGGCTATAATCAATTCACACAAAATTTAGACTTTTACTAATAAAACCACATACAATTGCACATCCACATTCCAATCAATTTATAGATCAATTTTCCAATTAAATGTGTACTCTTATTAATCTTTTTCATGCATCATTCTTCCATCCAAATCTAGCATGCATTCCTATTTAGAAATATAGAAAATTTACCGACCTTATAGAAGAAAAGTACAATTAGCAACCTCCTAAACGAATGTCCTTGCAAACGAACGATCCTCCTCCTAGATGCGCGCACACTAGCCAAACCCGAGCACTCCACAAGCCAAAACCGAGAGCTCTCCTTGATGATAGCCGGCCTCTCCCCTTCTTGATGATGCAAGCACAATCTTCCCACACACTCTCAATCTTTTACTCACTTACTAACTACTAGATAATTGTATTTTGAACTATAGATTGGAGGAAAATTTTAGAACAAGAATACTAGGCAAGAGAGGGGGGGGGGGGTATTTATACTAAAAAAATAGGAGAATGGATGGCTAAGATTGAAGTAGGAGTTAGGGACAAATGGCTAAGATTTAAGGAGGAGTTACACTAACTACCCATGATCAAGTAACCACCACCACCATAACTCCACTCAAAATTTTGATTTCCCTCCTAAATCACAACCGGCCATAGCATGGTGCATATTGCACGTGTACGTGTAGTGCACGTGTATGCAACTTGGTCTCCATTTAAAATTTGTACATAAAAATAAACTTTAAAATGTATCCAAGATAGCTCATGGGCTTTAGTTTTTGGGCCAAAATATTAATTATAAAAATAATAAATGAATTAAATTTTTGGGCTTTAAGAAGAAAAGGCTTTTTGTCTAAGTGAAAGAAGGCTTTGTATAAAATAATTAAAAGCACATATCTATACTCATTATAAGATAATTATAAGATTTAATTCTACCAAAAAAATATTGCACGTACACACTACGTGCAAAATAAATAATTTTCATTAAATGAAAAATTGGGGCATTACAATACTGGCCGAGCCCAGTATTCGAACCCACAACCAGAGAGAAACAAGCCACACACACAGGCCACTAGGCCACTTGCGCCAGCGGTATGAAGGAGAGCTGAGAGCATTAAGTGCTCTCGGCTGGACCTTACTATTCTTTTAAATGTTCGAACAAAATATATATGGTGTCAACGACATTCGATCTCTCAACCTCTGAGACACCCCGCATACACTGTAGCGATTAAGAGCATCCCGACCACTCGAGCTATAGGCTCGGGTTGTCATAGTGCAACTCGAAGTTTATTTAAATCGATTTTCTCTGTTTATTAAAACATTTCGATATTCAACAAGTTCTCAATTCATTTTACTCTCACTAAACTTGCTGTAGAAATTCCAGATTAATTATTCTCATCATAAATTATCCTCCAGTATATAAAAAATAATTTTTCCAATAATTAAACATATATCTACCATACAATTTGGTTAAATTTATATACTACTACTAACACATTTCTTTTTCGACATTCTTATCTACTTTTAATTTCACTCATCTCTACATCAATTTTCTGTTTTTATTCATTTCACAAACACACCAATTATATTCTAATTCATTCATTACAACGTTATCACGAAAAGTCCATTTAAGCATATAAAGCGACATTGTCAATCTACTAATTCTTGCATATAATTTTTAATGTTAATGATGAAGTTTTCTTCAAACAATCCATGGCTATAATCAATTCGCACGCAACTTAAATCTTAATAATAGAACCACATACAATTGCATATCCACATTTCAATCGATCAATAGGTCATTTTTCCAATTAAATGTGTACTCTTATTAATCTTTTTCATGCATCATTCTTTCAATTCAAATCTAGCATGCTTTCTAATTAGAAATATAGAAAATTTACCCACCTTAATTGGAGAGACTACACTTAGCAACACCTCCTAAATCAATGTCCTTGCAAAAAAAGAGCGATCCTCCTCCTTGATGCGTGCACCCGAGCCTTCCACAAGCCAAAACCGAGAGCTCCTATGCCGGCCTCTCTTCCTTGTTGCAAGCACAAATCCCCACACAATCTCTCAATCTTTTAACTCACTTGTTACACTACCAAATAATGTATTTTAAACTATAGGTTTGGAGGAATAATTAGCACAAGAATACTAGGCAAGGGGGGGGGGGTATTTATACTAAAAATTTAGGAAAATGGAAGACTAGGATTAACTTAGGAGTTAGGATTAAAAGGCTAGGATTCAAGGAGGAATTACAATAACCAACCATGATCAAGTAACCACCACCCATGACTCCACTCAAAAATTTCATTTTCCCTCCTAAAAGATCAAAACCGGCCCCATCTTATGCATGTGGATTATACGCGCAATGCACGTGCATGCAACTTGGCACCATTTAAAAATTGTACATTATATTTCACATAAAATAAAAAAAAATCTTTAAAAATGTATTCCACATTACAAGTTGCATTTAAAATAAAAATAACACATGGGCTTTAGTTTATGGCCCAAAATAATAATAACAAATAAATTAGATCTGGGCTTTTTAAAAGAAAGACTTTTTGTCTATTTGAAAAAGGGCTTTATATAAAAATAATTAAAGGGCACATATTTAACTATTTACACTCATCATAATGAAAATGATTACGAAAAATATTGCCCGTGCACACTACGTGCAAAATAAAATAATTTTCATTAAATGAAAATCGGGACGTTACAAATTATGTATGATCTTGTTAACATTTTTGACCACCCAAGAAGGAACATAAAGGTATGACATCATATAAAGAGGGATGGAGGAGAGAACCGAGTTAATGGGAGTGAGTCTCCCACCACAAGATATTTGATGCTCAGTCCAAGTGTTGAGTCTAGACTCGATCAAGTCAATCATCGACATCCAATCTTCTTTATGGATAATGCCCAATGTGAGAGGAATGCCAAGATAATTAACCGGAAATGAACTAGAAGAACAGTTAAAAATTTTGGCAATCTCAATTTGCTTGTAAGTAGAACCACTGAGCCAGATAACCGAAGATTTATTAAAATTAACAGATAAGCCTTAAGCACTTTAAAAAGATAAATGAGGAGTTTTAAATTACGTAAAGACAGACCATGAGGTTTGGCAAAGAAAATGATGTCATCTGCATATTGGAGATTAAGCACACCTTTAAACACATTAAAACCTCTCAAACCTTGAATGATATTGGCGTCTCCAGCTTTAAGCAGCACTCTGCTGAAGACATCAGCAACCAGAACAAATAGAAGGGATGAGATCGGGTCTCCTTGTCCAAGGTCCCTTTTACACCGAAACTTATTACCTTCTACTCCATTAATCATCACCGAGGAAGTCCTAACGGACAGACCAGATTTAATCTAGGCTATACATCGAGGACCGAAGCCTCTATGGATGAGAATATCAAAGAGGAAATCACATTCAACTTTATCATAAGCCTTTTTGAAGTCAATCTTAAATAATAACCCTTTTGATTTGGATATGTGATAGCCAGAGATATCCCTTGAGCGCAAGCCACACTATTCAAAATAAATCGATCCTTAACAAAGGCCAACTGAGCCGAATCAATATGGGGAGAAATAACGTAACTTAATCGATTCGCTAGGACTTTCATGATGTTCTTAAAAGAGATGTTTAGGAGACTATGTGCCTAAAAGCTTCAACCGTATTGGCACAAATGATCGTCAGAATAAGAACGATATGTGCATAGTTAATGCGGTCAAACAAAAATGTACTATCAAAAAGATCGAAAAATTTATCAAGATATCATCTTTAAGAAGATTTTACTACATTTGAAAGAAGAAACATGGAAAACCATAAGGGCCTGGAGCCAATTCGCTGTGCACAGAAATGACTGCTCCTTTAATCTCCTCGAGGGAGAACGGAGTCTCAAGCAAAGAAAGGTCATTGTTCTTCAACCTGTAGAAGGAGTTCCAATCAAGGTGGAAGGGGCTAACCGAAGAAGAGCCTATCAGGTTTTTTAGAAAAGTTTAGAAAAGTGGAGTGGAATTGAGGAATAGAATGAAGTTCCACATCATTATCCAGAATGGATGAGATGCGAATGACTCTTTGCCTATGAGAGGCAAATTGGTGAAAGAAAGAAGTGTTGCAATCTCCTTCTTTCACTAACTTAATTCTGGCTCTTTGAGCCCATTTAATATGATCTCGGTGTAATAAGGAAGCATATTCATTCTTACATTCAGTTTTGTATTATCTTTCGGACAAAGAAATAGAGCCGTGCTCTTCTTTATGGTCAATGAGATGAATGGCATTGAGAAAAGAATGTTTTAGGTGGTTAGCATTTCCAAATCTAGCATTACTCCAAACTTTGCAACCATTCTTAATAGAATGGAGCTTAAGAAGTAGCCGGGCAAGGCCATGAGACCCGACCACAGAGGAAAGGCTTTGGGTAATCATATTAATGAAGATTTGATCTTTCAGTTATAATTTCTCAACATGGAATTTGAAAGGTTTGGAGAAATTAAAATTAAAATGTAGCATCAACCGAATATGGTCAGAAGCCGGTTAGGAAGAGATTGAACAAAAGAATTATGGTAAGTGGTGATCCAGTCTTTAGAGACTAGAAACCTATTAAGTTTCACCATGGAAGGATCTAGGCGGTGATTAGACCAAGTGAACCATCTACCATTAATGGGTAGATCAATGAGATCCAACAACCGAATACAGTCATTAAAATGGGTCAAGTCATTCAACCATGTGTGGTTACCCTTACACTTATGAACGAATCTGGTGACGTTAAAATCACCACAGAACAACCAAAAACCATTGATGCGGCCAATAAAAGAGTTGAATTCATTACAGAAACCATTTAGGAGATCCACAGTTGAAGGAGATGGTTGAATTCAATCCAGTGAAGAACCATAATTAAGAGAAATTTCATCCTAAGCACAAAAACAAGGTAAAATAGAGAGGCTTTGAAACCAAGAAGAATACCGCCGCAAGTATTAACAACGTCTAAATTGATCCATTAAATCAAGTGCTTACCACCAAAATCCTTAATAATAGCGGTGGTGAGAAATTCAAGTTTGGATTCTTGAATAGAAATAATATCATAATTAGAGGAGGATATCATATTGAATATAGCTTCTTTGACCCCTAATATCGCAAGAGCAACTAATCATTAACACGATTAAACACATTAGCCCTGGAGACTTCAAGAGACCCAATCGAGTCAAAAGAAGAAGGCGAGGCAGAGTCAAACAAGAAGCCCATGTCGGAAGGAAGTTTGTCGATGCCCTCATTAGATAAGGAATCGAAATGCACCTGATAGACAGAACCCAAAGAAGAATCTATCGGAAGTTCATCAGGTAAGTGAGGTAGCTCCATATTTCTAACCTAGTCCGCTAGAGAAGCTTTAGCGCTCATAGAAAGGGAAGAGGATTGCTTCGCTTTTTAATTTAGCACTAGAACGGATGTAAGGTGAAAGATGTTTTTTTATAATTCAATTTATTAGGGGAAGGAGTGGACAATGGCTCCAAAGGTAAGGTGGATAAGAGTATAAAGCCAACGGTCCCCGAAGCTACTTATTTCTTGGGAGAGTCCAAAATGGGACTGAAGGAAATAATAGACGAAAAAGAATTAGAGAAGGCGTAAAGAATCAACCGAAAGACCAGGATTCCTAATACTATCAAGCTCAGCTAGAGGAGGGGAAATAAATCTATACGCTAAGTCATAACGAAGCAAACTATCAATAAGCATTAAATAACCCAAGTGGAGAGTAAAAGAATAAATACTACCAGGGAAGTCAAAAGAGAATAAACTACTATCATCACATAGAGCATGAAACTATAAAAGAGATAGAATATTCCTTTCCCAACAAGGCAAGATCTTTCTCTTCTTCAAGTAGAAGATCACCCGACTCCCAATCAATGTAGGTCTCCTGAATGGAAGAAGAGCTCATGCCTTTGTCGACAGACTTGAAAGGTGACCGAGAGGCATAGGGGACGATGCTCTCATATTGTTCCCAATCCATAGAAAAGTGCGGGTTATGACACCAGTCATTCCAATCTTTCTCTGTAATACCCCGATTTTCATTTATGAATATTATTTTATTTTGCCCGTAGTGTGCACGAGCAATTTTTGGTAGTGTGAAATCTTATAATTATTTTTCATTATGGATGATGTGTGTATATGTGATCTTTAATTATTTTTATAAAGCCCATTTTTCTTCAAATAAACATAAGCCTTTCTTTTTAGTCCAAATCTAATTTATTTACTTTCTATTATTTTGGCCCATTAATTAAAGCCCATGAGTTATTTTTATTTTAAATTACAACTTGTAATGTAGAACATCTTTTAAAGATTATTTTTATAGAAAGTATAATGTACAACTTTTTTTAAATGGAGACTAATGCATGCACGTGCATTGCACGTACACGTGCAAAAGCACCATATGTAGGCCGGTTTTGACATGGAGAGAAAAGGAAAAAATTGAGTGGAGTCATGGGTGGTGGTTGCTTGATCATGGTTGGTTACAACAACTCCCCCTTGAATCCTAGCCTTTTATTTCTAACTCCTAGTTTGATCCTAGCCTTCCATTTACTCAAATTTTTAGTATAAATACCCCCTCTAGCCTAGCTATTTTTGTACTCTTTATTTCTTCAAAACCTATAGTAGAAAATACATTGCTAGTAGTATAGTAAGTGAGATAAAAGATTGAGAGTTGTGTGTGAGGGAGTTGTGCTTACACCAAGAAGGAAGGCCAGCATCACTAGGAGCTCTCGGATTGCATCTTTTGAAGGCTCGGGTGCGCACATCAAGGAGGAGGAGGAACGCTCTTTTGGCAAGGACTTTTGTTTAGGAGGTGTTGCAATTTGATTTCTCTCCAAATTAAGGTGGGTTATTTTTCATATTTCTAATTAGATATCATGCTAAGGTGGGTTATTTTCCATGTTTCTAATTAGATAGCATGCTAGGATTGAATTGAAATGATAATGCATGAAAAAGATTAATAAGAGTACATTTAATTGGAAAAATGACTTATTAGTTGATTGGAATATTGCTAAATAGATTGTATGTGATTCCATCATCAAACTTAAGTTGTATGTTAGTTATCTATAGTTATGGATTTCTTGAAGTAAAATTTGTTGTTAGCATCAAAATTAAATGCAAATGTTAGTAGATGAAAATGTTGTTTTATATACTTGAATGAACCTTTTGTGATAATGTGTAATGAATGACTTAAAATATAATTTGTGGGTTTGTGAAATGAATATAAACAGGGAATTGATATAGGGAATATTGAAGTTAAAATTGGATAAGAAATGTCGAAAAAGAAATGTGGTAGTAGTAGCATACAATTTACACTAATTGTATGAAAAAAAAATGTGTTTAATTATTGGAAAAAATATTTTTAAATTACTGGAGTATAAATTATTATGGGAATAATTAATCTGGAAATTTACAGTAAGTTTAGTAAAAGCAAAACTCAAATGAGAGATTTTGAAACATCGAAATGTGCTATTAGACAGAGGGTTGATTTAATTAGAGTGCAAGTTGTATTGAGACAACTTCAGCCTATAGCTCAAATGGTCGGGAGGCTTCTAATCGCTACAGTGTTGTGCGGTGGGTTTCTCACAGGTCGATGGTTCGATTCTTGTTAGCACCATATATTTTGTTGCGCATTTAAAAATTAATTAAGCTTCAGTCGAGAGCATTTAAAGCTCTTAACCCCCTTTATATTGATTGGCGCGATCGGCCTAGTGGTTAGAGCGTGCGGCTTGGTTCCCTGTGGTTGTTGGTTCGAAACCTGGTTTCGGCCAGTATTAAACTTGTGGAAAAAAAATATTTTTGGGTGGATTTTTGATATTTAAAAATTATGAAAAAATATTATTATTATTCTAAAATTATGTGGGACTTATGAAAAATAAATTGGGAGTTATTAAAATGAAATAGAGTATATTTTTTAGAACAAAAGTGTAATTGGAACTATGGTTCTACACTTATATTTTTGTGAAAGTTGTACTTTGCAAAAGAACTTGAAATAAAATGCTAGAAAGGAAATATAAATAAGAAAGAAAATATATGAAGTGAAGTGGTATGAATTATTCTTATTGAAGAATAATGTGACAATTATGAGTTGTGAATATTCATTTTTGACCATATAATTGATGATGCGATTTTAAGGTGGAAATAAATATTTGATGAAATACATGATGAGTAATTGAACTCCATGTATGGTTATTGACTCATGAATAATTTAGAAATCATGTGATTGGGAAATAGAAATATTATTGAGTATGACAACTCAAATATATGAATTATGAATTGAAATTGAAAATTAGGGTGTAGCCAAAACTCACACCGGCAAGTGAAAGTGATGAATTATGATTATTGACATTGAAAAGACCAGTTTGGGTCATTGTGAAATGAAAGAAATAAGATCCGTAGTAGTGAGAGGGCTAACTCTAAGAGATTGATTTTGTTCATGATTTCATTAGAACTAAGGATTAGTTACATAGTAAAGATGTGATGAAAGTAAGAGAAAAACATTGAGTATGAAGGCCAATGGATTGGCGGCGAGAGAGTATCCCAGGATGTCCCATGATGAGTCATGATAGGGTGTGGATACTGCTCCAGAGTACCGTCCCGGTGGCGAATCTCGTGGGGTGTTTGACGACTGCGGGTGGTGTCATGTCTATGATAGGAGCTGAATTACCACAGGATGCCTGCATGATGAGTCATGTGTCAGTGCATTGGGATTCCCTCCAGGGCGCCTAGACATGAGTTCGTATGTCAGAAAACATCTAGGATACTTACCGTAGTTACAGTAGTAGATTAAGTCATGACGAGGGATTGAACCCTACAAGATGAAGAACGATTAAAGGCTTGCCCTCGGACCTATGTAGTATGGGATGCATAGAATCCGAACAAGTGCGCATTAGTGTCATATAATATAAATAACTGCATTAAGGACTAAGTGCACAATCACAACACGACATCAATAGGGTATTCCCTTTAGTTTGATATGTGACAAGTTTGTGTTTGTTAAATATGAAAAATCAGTTATACTATTTCCGGCATAGAGAGGATGGCCGTGTATAATGTTCGTCGGTTGAATAAACTGACGTACCCACAATTTTGTATGCAGGGTAAATGACATGATTAAGATTAAAGAGGAACAGATGCTTAGAGATTATTCAATGTTGTTGTACCTTTATATAAATGTTGTAAATTTGCTTCCGCTGTACAATGTAAAGTGTAAAGTTTTCTTGTAAACTCTGATGTAAAGTGAAAAGTTTTAAATTCCTTGTAAAATTGTACGAAAGAAGTGTAAAGATCCTGTGGAATCTCGAATTTAGTGTATTTTGGAATTCGGGGCATTACATTCTCAGTGACTGGGAAATAAGAGGAGGGAATGAAATGATCCCAATAAGTGGGGGTTGGAGCCGACGACGAAGGGAGAGGAATAGAAGCAATATTGTTGATCTCTTGAACAAGAACTATAGCAGTAGGTTGATAAGAAGTATTGGGCTGGGAAGGGGATGATTGTACCACCTGATGAGTGTCAGGATTTCTCCACACTAAATTAGTCAATTTGGGTGGGAGAGAAGATAGCAGGCCAGCAATCTCTGACCACTCCCATTTGTAGGCTAAGCTCTCCTCCCCTTTGTGACCCCCTCTTCTAGAGAAACCTCCATGCCTATTTTTAACACGGGAGGTAGAGGATGAAGAGTTACCCTCTCTGGAAGATTTAACCCGACATTTGAAAATTTTCAAAATCAGCTGAGAAGGAGTAGCCAATGTAGTAGTAGGGATGGACGAGGAGTTCTAGGGGTTAGGAAGGCTAGGAGCATCTGCATACAACACGACAATGGGGTAGAAGAATCCCCTAGTCTCAATTGATATTTAGTAATCCGATCAGATGGATTCCCACACAAAAACACTACACACACTTGTTGTAACGCCCCGGCCCGAAACAACAATTTTTCTAACAACTGCCCACCACAGGCTACCTCATAAAAGGTGTTATAGCTTATTGGTGACCTCTAATTCCAGGAAATTATATATATATATTTAATTAATCCCAAATACTTCTGATATGTGACAAATCCATCTCATATCCCTCTCTCTCTTTCCCGAGAGAAACAACAGCAGCAACAGGGGTAGCAGAGTGAGCTGCCCTTTGCCTTCTCTCTTTCATGGGCGTGCCCCACAACCCCCTCCAGTCATAGTGGAGAAACTGTAGCAGCTTCCGCTGCCTGCCATCTCGTGGGCCTCCCCAATCCATTAATTCCATATAACCCCCCTATAGAACTCATCTATAGGGAACACTTCCAATTATATATATATATATATATATATATATATATATATATATATATATATATATATATATATATAGGGGGTCGGTTCGAGTGAGAACCAACCCTGGGGTGAGAACCTAAGGACCTATCCCAGCCATTCATCTGTGTAATCTTAACGGTCAAGATTTTTTAAAATTAAACAATAAGATTAATTAATTTTTGCATTAAGATGTCAATCCCTTTAATTAAGGGATGGGGACCGCGTAATAAAAGGAATAATTATAAATTGCCTTTTTTTTGTGTGCGACGGTTAAGGCAAATTTGGTCAAACTGGAGAGAGAAATAATTTAATCCCGTAAAATATTGGAGAAGATTTTGTTTCCCAAATTAATAGCAACTGCAGAATCATTCACCATTTCGTTCCTTACAGTTACTGTTTATTACAGTTGCTATTTATAATTATTACAGTTGCTGTTTAAGTGGTCAGGTATTGCTGTATAATTATTTCAGTTGCTATTTATAATTATTACAGTTGCTATTTATAATTATTACAGTTGCTATTCGAGAAGATTTTGTATCCCAAATTAATAGCAACTGCAGAATCATCACCAATTCGTTCCTTCACCAATTCGTTCACTATATAGCAACTGACTGTATTGTAAGTAGATACAACTAGTGCATATTTTAGCAGGAATATATATATATATATATATATATATATATATATATATATATATATATATATATATATATATATATATATATATATTGTTTGTTTATCAATTTGCAAACTTATGTTGTACATGCTGTCAGTTTCCATAGAGCAACTGAATGTTTTTTGAATAACAACTAACTGCATTGTACGTAGCAACAAAAATTTCATATTTAGCAACATTGTACGTAGCAACAAATGTTGTTCATCCTGATGAAGATTGTGGTTCAGCTGAAAATAAAATAAAAAAGGCAATATATGTTGCCTAATAATCTGTGATCTACATTCCTTTTAAATAAAATAAAAAAGGCAATATATGTTGCCTAATAATCTGTGATCTTTCATTCCTTTTATTACGCGGTCCCCATCCCTTAATTAAAGGGATTGACATCTTAATGCAAAAATTAATTAATCTTATTGTTTAATTTTAAAAAATCTTGACCGTTAAGATTACACAGATGAATGGCTGGGATAGGCCCTTAGGTTCTCACCCTAGGGCATGGTTCTCACCCGAACCTTCTCCTATATATATATATATATATACAGGGCTGATCAGGTTTGCACCTGATCAGGAGCGAACTCAACCGATGGCCGTTATACCGCGTGATGAAGATCTAATGGCTTGCGGTTATGTTCAGTTGTTGAGGGATTTTACAACAACAGATGCTTAGAGATTATTCAATGTTGTACCTTTATATAAATGTTGTAAATTTGCTTCCGCTGTACAATGTAAAGTGTAAAGTTTTCTTGTAAACTCTGATGTAAAGTGAAAAGTTTTAAATTCCTTGTAAAATTGTACGAAAGAAATGTAAAGATCCTGTGGAATCTTGAATTCAGTGTATTTTGGAATTCGGGGCATTACATTCTCAGTGACTAGGAAATAAGAGGAGGGAATGAAATGATCCCAATAAGTGGGGGATGGAGCCGACGACGGAGGAAGAGGAATAGAAGCAATATTGTTGATCTCTTGAACAAGAACTATAGCAGTAGGTTGATAAGAAGTATTGGGCTGGGAAGGGGATGATTGTACCACCTGATGAGTGTCAGGATTTCTCCACACTAAATTAGTCAATTTGGGTGGGAGAGAAGATAGCAGGCCAGCAATCTCTGACCGCTCCCACTTGTAGGCTAAGCTCTCCACCCCCTTGTGACCCCCTCTTCCAGAGAAACCTCCATGCCTATTTTACCACGGGAGGTAGAGGATGAAGAGCTACCCTCTCTGGAAGATTTAACCCGACATTTGAAAATTTTCAAAATCAGCTGAGAAGGAGTAGCCGATGTAGTAGTAGGGATGGACGAGGAGTTCTTAGGGTTAGGAAGGCTAGGAGCATCTGCATACAACACGACAATGGGGTAAGAAGAATCCCCTAGTCTCAATTGATATTTAGTAATCCGATCAGATGGATTCCCACACAAAAACACTGCACACACTTGTTGTAACACCCCAGCCCGAAACAACAATTTTTCTAACAACTGCCCACCACAGGCTACCTCATAAAAGGTGTTATAGCTTATTGGTGACCTCTAATCCCAGGAAATTATATATATATGTATATATTTAATTAATCCCAAATACTTCTGATATGTGACAAATCCATCTCATATCCCTCTCTCTCTTTCCCGAGAGAAACAACAGCAGCAACAGGGGTGGTCCCCACCTGCCACGTGGCAACAGCAGAGTGATGCTGCCCTTTGCCTTCTCTCTCTCATGGGCGTGCCCCACAACCCCCTCCAGTCATAGTGGAGAAACTGTAGCAGCTTCCACTGCCTGCCATCTCGTGGGCCTCCCCAATCCATTAATTCCATATAACCCCCCTATAGAACTCATCTATAAGGAACACTTCCAATTATATATATATATATATATAGGGCTGATCAGGTTCGCACCTGATCAGGAGCGAACTCAACCGATGGCCGTTAGACCGCATGATGAAGATCTAACGGCTTGCGGTTATGTTCAGTTGTTGAGGGATTTTTAGTAATTTCCTCTCTCTCTCTCTCTCTCTAAGTCCATTCTCTGTCTCTCTCAATCATCTCTTTTTCTCTTATTCCAGTCCCCTGATCCCGCTTCGCTCCAAATCTCGCTCGAAACCCTAGCTCATCAGCTCCACCTCTTCGCCTCTCAGCCTCAGCTCTACCCCGATTCCAATCTCTCATTCTCCCCCATCCTTCGAAACCCTAGCCCACCACTTTCCATCTCCACCCAGCACCGCCCGTTCTCCATCTCACCATCGCCGCCACCAATCGACTCCACCTCAACCCCCCACCCCCTGCGACCTCCGCAACCTTACTCCAAAACTCCACCTTCGAAACCCTAACCTCCACTCTCCAAAGCTCCACCTTCGAAAACCCCACCGATCTCCATCTCCATCTCTAACTTGGATTGAGGTAAAATTTCAATGTTAAGTTTTTTTAAAATTGTTTATATACACCAAAATCAGTAAAGTTTAGATCTTTATGAGTATTACTCCATTATCAAATAGCAGTTAATTTAGGGTTCTTCAATCATGATGTTGATTTAATTAATTTTGGGTTGATTTAATTAACTTTGTGATTTCTTTTCATTCTAGTCCATGTGTCTTTGAAAACTCCCTACCAAGAAATCATTTTTACCACTGGTTATAATCAAAGCCTAGAAGAGATGAGAGACTAACCCATGTACTGTAAATTTCCTAATATCAGAAGTGAGATGTTTGATAATTAATCATTTTCCGTTTAGATTCTATAGGTTATAAGTAGTTCCATCTAAACAATTTGTCATATTTACTTTATTAAGCATGCTATTGCTATTTGTTCTGTGAAATTAATGTATGTTTACAACTTGTCTAGGTAATTACTGCACCACAGAATGGGTATAAAAACATAATTACAACTTTGTCAACATAAACATGATACTAAATTTGATGAAATTAATGTATGTTTTGTTGAAATTTCAGTATGAAATTAATGAATAAATCCCCTTCTTAATTTTGAAGTGGAGTTACAAGTTTAAAAGATAGCTTTGATCATAGTAGCGAACTCGGCCGAGAAGAAGTATCGAAAATGTGTCAAACTTGTTCTCTCATTATGTTTTCAACTTGGTATATGTTCATTTTGTCTATGAACATATACCAAGCATAGCTTCGATCATAGTAGTTGATTTAATTAATTTTGACTCAAAATGTCAGTTTTTGATCTAAACATGATAGGTATGCAAATTGATATCTAAAACTTAGGCATGTTATATGTTTTTTTTTCATTAGTTGCTTATATGTTTATGTGCGAACATTTTGATTAATAACCCCGATCCTGAACATTTTGATGATCATGTTGTGTAGTATAACACACACATACATGATGTCATGTAATACACATTTATCCAAAAAATGTGCTGGCCCCTTAATGATGGCAAATTATGCTTGAAGGACTCCAAATGCTCTCTCCACGTCTTTTTGGCATGATTCTTGCATAATTGAGAAGTATTATTTCTTTGGACCTTAGGGTTGGGAAATAATTTGTACAAGGGTTGACCATTTGGGGTATATACCATCGGGTAAATGGGAACTTACATCATATTCTTTACATTGAATTGTGTAATGTGTAGGAGGAGTAATACCTTGAGTAAGGTTAGCGAACAGATTAGATGCTTGTGACACATTGATGTCATTGTTTGCGCCCAGTAGTCCAAAATATGCATTTCATATCCATAAGTTGTAAGAAGCCAATGCCTCAAGAATGATAGTTGGGCCACCATGATGACTCGAGTATTTCCCTCCAATCTGTTTGATAGTTTTTCCATGTCCAGTGCATACAATCAAGACTTCCCAACATTCCTGGAAAACCTCGTTCTTCACCATTCTGTAATAATCTTGCAACATCATTGGCATTGGGTGTTCTAAGGTATTCATCTTCGTAAACCTCTACAATTATCCGACAATTTCTTCAAACATAAAATTACAGTAAACTCACATATTCTTATATATTCGTCGATACTATCCGTAGATGATCGATAACATTCGAAATGCTGTCGTTACCTTCTGCAAAGTGGATAATCCAAGCTTTCAGATGATGAAGGTATCGTTCTCTTTTACCACCTCGACAATATGAAGAAATAGAGTTCTCCGCATCCGGAATCTTCTGCAAAATAGATTTTCCCCATATGTAGGCTTCTCGAAAAAATAATCATTCCATAGTCGAGAATTTCCTTCTTCTCTTACGCAGTTGATCACTAAGTGGCCAAGAATTGATCCTCGACGTGTGTGTTTCATCTTCAAGGTATGGACTCACGATGGCCTTGTTAGATGCATATAATCGAGCTAATAATGCTTCCTCTTCTTCCCATGCTTTCATTTTCTCCTCCCATTCCGTCGTCGATGGATATAGAAGGTTGGATGATGTTGGTGATAGAGACATGTTTGTCGTCTCTCTAAAGCTTATTATTAGACAAGGTTGGCTATTTTTTGCGTATATGAAAGGGTTAGGGTGGAAGGATGTAGTTTTTATGGTTACATGTTGCTTATATAGAATCTGAGTTAAGTAACCAGCATTGGATTATGTACAAAGACATTAAGTTGGTCGTCTTATACCAGCTTGGATTCTCGGTCAAGACATCAATTCGGTCATCTTATCCCAGCATTAGATTCTTTGTCATAACATCAAATCACTCGTCTTATAAATATAGACGTCTTCCTGTCCATTTTTCAAACCCATAACTCCTTGCTCCTCTTCTGAATAAAGAACTTTTTCCTCTTCCCTTATGGCTACGAAGGTTATCCGTGAAAAATCATTCTCTACATAAGAAGATCAAGCTTTATGCTCTGCATGGTTTGAGATTTCTCAAGATCCCATATTGGGTAGTAATCAGATGAAAGAAAAATTATGGGAGCGAATTTCAGCTACTTTCATTGATAGTAGTCTCACTTATTGTGACTAGTAATATACACGTGCGATGCACTTATTTTTTTATTTAAAATAAAGTAAAAACTCTAATTTACACGTGTGATGCATGTCTTGATAAATATGATTATATATTTTTAAAATTGAATGTGAAGACTATGATGGGAGAGTTGGAGTTGAACGTGTGTTGCACGTAAGTAGGTAGATTTACAACTCCAACTCTTCCATTATAATAGTTATTATATATTATATTGTAGATAGATAGATAGATATATAGATAGATAGTAATTTACATGTGTGATGAGCATTTAATATATTAAAAAAATTAAAGTAAAAAATCTGACGTTGTGAGGACTCAAACATGAGACCTCCTTCATATTAGTTATGCACGTGCAATGGACGCGTTGGTAGATTGACAAATGACACTAAGGTCTTCTCCCATTATAATATTAGAGATACGTATCGATCACCGAAGTCTCTTGCATGTCGTATGACCCTAACCATAAAAGTTGTAAGCAAGTTTCGTGGATGTATTCGTCAAGTTGAGTGCCTTAATTCAAGTGGTGCTTCCAAGCTAGATATTGTTAGTATTTCATTTATATTTTTCTTCTAATAATTATATTATTAGATTCATATTAATTACATTTTATACGTTTTCTACATGTACATTGAACGTGCTAAAGTTCTATTTGCACAAGATTCACGTGAAAAGAAAGGGTTTATATTTGTTCATGTATGTGTGGTTCATCCTCAAGGACCCTAAGAAATGGGCCAATATAAATTTCAGATATCTTGCAACTTTCAACTCTTCACAAACTAACAACTCGCAAGGATCTGAAACGGGGTCTCCATTAAGTTCGAGATCCATCGATATGAATACAGACGACGATGAGCGAGTTCCAGTTGAAGAGGGACAAACACCAATCAACGAATCATCCAGCTGAACTACGGGAAGGAGAAAAGAAAAGATGAAAAAGAGACAAGAAAATGATAGAAATCATATTATTGAATCATTAGCTGAAGAAAATGAAGAAATTTTGAATACATTGAAAAGGGGCAAATGAACGGGAGAAAGAAATATTGTTACGCTACCATCTCCTGATGATGAATGCTGAAAATGAGAAGAAAGAATTAGAACTAGAGAATTAACGTCATGAGATGCTCTTTATGGAAAAAGACCTAAATACTATAACCGATCCCATCGAACAAGAATATTTTGAAAGGCAAAAGAACAAGTTTTAAATAAGAGTAGTAATTCTGAAGTATTTGGAACATCATCTCAATTTATGCATAATACTTTCAATTGCGGCAACCAATATCAAACTGGATACCATTGTGAAGGTGGATCTGGAGCAGTTGATTATGGAGCAAGTGGATATGGAGGAACTGGACAGGGAGGACATGGATTTGGAGATGACCTACCAGAATATTAAATTATCTGTAAATTTTATTATTATTGTAATTTGCTTTATGTTATGAAAATAGAGAGATGGAGAGATATAGCCGCAAATCCGTGTCATATGGATCTTTATTCATAACATATAAATAGGGAGAAAGTTAGGGTTAGGGTGTGGTAGTGGGCTTGGGCCGTCATCTGAATAGGTGGGCTTTGGGCCACCATCTTAAAAGATGGACACCTAATAGGTGATCACTATTTCACAACACTCCTCCTTGGATGCCCACGTTTAAAATGTTGCCTCATTAAAATCTTTACTGAGGAAAAACCCTCACTTGGGAAAAATTCTTAGTGAAAGAAAGAGTACAACTAATTCTTCAAGAATATGATTCTTTAGGAACTTTAGTGGGTGTGACTTACACTGCCTCATTAAAAATTTTTCGAAAGGAAAACCCAGTGGAAGAAAACCTCATCAAAGGAAAAGAGTACAATGTGCAAAGATATTCTTCAGGATATCTTTAGGTTGCTCACCTAAAAACACAAAGAACTATTACATTTAGTTTTACATCTACTTAAATGAAAAATCTCCTCCCCCCCCCCAAAAAAAAGGTAATTACAACCCAGGAAATTTTTTTTATCAGCCTATACATTTATATACTTATCTGCTGTAATCTTGTTATGCCAATCTGCTGTACTAACTTTTGAAATCTGAACTTTGAAAGGAATTTTATAAAGAAATCTGCAAGGTTCTCTGAAGACTTGACCCGCATCTTTTCTTCTTGAAGTTGGTGGGTGAAGAAAAACTTTGGTAAGATGTGCTTCATTCTGCTTCCTTTGATGAAGCTTTCTTGAATTTCCTTTATACATGTTGTATAATCCTCATAAATGATTGTAGGCTTGTTTGTGATTTTTTGGGAGCTCGCAACACTCCCTGATATGCTGAACTAGAGACCTTGACCATACACATTCTCTACTTGCTTTATGAAGTGACAGTATCTTAGAATGATTGGTCGATGTTGCTGCAATTGTTTATTTGACTGATATCCATGACATAGCTGTACAACTAATAAGAAAAACATATCATGTTTGTGATCTCCCCTTATGGGGATCAGATAAATAACCTGTGTCTGTATATCTAACAAGGTCAGCACATTCATAATATAATCCAATGTCTAATGCACAGTGCTAAATAAAAGAGTGCACTTATTTGCACCAAAATAGAGTGCTTCAGAACCCAGAATATATTCATTTTCTTCTTTCGGCTAATATGGATCCTGGTCAACTTCTAGTGACCTTACCACCATAGGTGTACAGAGCAGATGACAATCACTCATACTGAATCTCTTCGGGAGTGTTTAGTATATTTGACTTGATGTAGTAAACTTCTAGTTTTACTGTGCTCGATCTGCAAGCCGAGACAAAATTTTAAATTCTTCCTTAAAATAGCCAGTAGCCTTTTGTAAATAATGTTTGTAATTCTGTTAATTTTAAACTTGCATATGGTGGTAAATCAAACTCACATTGGGTTTGGTTTCCCAAGCACTAATCTCTTTCGGACCCAATGAAAAGGGTACCATATTCACAAATAATATTTTGTAGGTACCTAAAAGGGAACGATGGATACTTAACAGTGGATGTTCTAAACACATGACTGGCTATGCAAACTTACTCTCTTCAATTCAAGATATAGATGGAGGAACCATTACTTTTGGTGACAATAATAAAGGAAAAGTCATCGGAATAGGCATGGTCGGTAAGAATACTACTCCTATTATTAAAGATGTATTCTTAGTTAGTGGTTTAAAGCATAACTTGTTAAGTATTAGTCAATTATGTGATAAGGGTTATAAGATAGTGTTTGAAAAAGATGCATGTTTGATTTATGATTCGACTTTGAAAAATGTGATTTTTCAAGGGATTAGAAAGAATAACATATATGAACTTTGTTTAAAAACTAATGAGTTTTCGGATGATTTTTGTTTAGTTGCTTCAAACAACGATTCTTGGCTTTGGCATAAAAGATTTGGACATTTAAATATGAAAAATATCGCTAAACTTTCTAAGAATAACCTAGTTAAAGAACTACCAAAATTATCTTCTAAGAAAGGTAAAATGTGTGATGCATGTCAACTAAGGAAACAAGTAAAATCCACTTTTAAAACAAAGGAAATGATTTCTACTAGTAGGCCTCTCGTATTGATCCATATGGATTTATTTGGTCCTACTAGAGTTGCTTCCTTAAATAAAAGTAGATATATATTTATTTTAGTAGATGATTTTCCAAGATTTACATGGGTATTATTTTAAGACATAAAAATAAAGCTTTTGAAGAATTTGCAAATTTCTGCAAACGTATTCAAAATCAAAAATCTCTAACCATAGTCACTATTAGAAGTGATCATGGTGGAGAATTTGAGAATGAAACTTTTTCAGAATATTACAACAAGAATGGTATAACACATACTTTTGTATTTCCTAGAGCTTCACCACAAAATGGAGTGGTTGAAAGAAAGAATAGGACATTCTAAGAATGTGCACGTACCATGCTTGTTGAAAGTAATTTGCCTAAATACTTCTGGGCTGAAGCTGTTTCTACAGCTTGTTATATTTTAAATAGGATATTAATTAGGCCAAAGCTTAAGAAAACTTGTTTTGAGTTATTTTATGAACGAATTCCTAAAGTTTCTTATTTTAATGTATTTGGTTGTAAGTGTTTCCTATTAAACACAAAAGATAACTTAGATAAATTTGATGCTAGATCTAATGAAGGTATCTTCATTGGATACTCAAATAGGAGTAAAGCTTATAGAATTTTCAATAAGTTATCTTTGACTATTGAAGAATCTATGCATGTTTCATTTGATGAATCTTTACCTTCATCTAGTGTTACTCAAGATGATGAAATTGAATCTTCACCACTAGATAACATTGTTAAATCACTTGAGCAAACTACTCTAGATAAGTCAACTGATGGACTTCATAAGTCGACTGATGTGTTGAATCAGTCGGCTGATGAGTTTATTAAGACGACTGATCCTGTAGAGATAACTCCGACTTTACCAAAGTCATTTGTTGAAGTTCAAGATCATCCTCATGAATTAATTATTGGTGACACCTCACAAGACATTCAAACAAGATCACACTTTAATATGATTTCTCCTACTGCTTTCTTATCGGATTTTGAACTGAAAAATATTCAAGAAGCATATGAGAATGAATTTTGGTTGAATGCTATGCAAGATGAACTTAACCAATTTGTAAGGAATGATGTATGAGATTTAGTTCCACAATCCCCTGATCATACTATTATTGGTACTAAATGGGTATTTAAAAATTAGTTAGATGAATTAGGACAAGTTGTTAGGAACAAGGCTAGATTAGTTGCCCAAGGATATAACCAAGAAGAAGGAATTGATTTTGATGAAACATATGCTCTTGTTGCTATACTAGAATCAATTAGAAATTTGTTATCTTTTGCATGTTTTATGAATTTTACACTTTTTCAAATGGATGTTAAAAGTGCTTTCTTAAACGGTTTTATTAAGAAGGATGCTTATGTTAAGCAACCACCCGGTTTCGAACATGAACAATTCCCTAACCATGTTTTTAAATTGAAAAGGGCTTTATATGGTCTTAAACAAGCACCCCGTGCTTGGTATGATCGTCTAAAAACTTTTCTTTTAGAAACATGGTTTGAAATTGGTAAAGTAGATACTACATTTTTTATTAGAAAAATAAAATCAGACATATTAATCATATAAATTTACGTAGATGACATAATCGTTAGATCAACTAACAGTAATCTATGTCAAGAGTTTGCTACTACCATGCAAAATGAGTTTGAGATGAGTCACATGAGAAATTATTTCCTTGGACTTCAAATAAAACAGTCTCAAAATGGCATATTTATTAATCAAGAAAAATATGCTAAGGAATTACTCAAACGATTTGGCATGAATGACACTAGTACTAAGACCACACCTATGGATACTACTACTACTACACCTGACAAAGATGAATTAGGTAAGAATGTCGATCAAAAGCTCTATCGAGGTATGATTGGCTCACTCTTATATATAACTGCTAGTAAACCAGATATTATATTTAGTATATGTTTGTGTGCTAGATATCAGTCTGATCCAAAAGAATCTCACTCAAAAGCAGTGAAACGAATTTTAAGATATATTAAAGGCACATCTGAATATGGTTTATTTTATCCTCGCACCAATAATTTTCAGTTATTGTCATATAGTGATGCTGATTTTGCTGGAAGTAAAACTGACCGCAAAAGTACTAGTAGAATCTGTCACTTTTTGGGACATTCCCTAGTATCTTGGAGTAGTAAAAAGCAAAATTCGGTATCTCTATCTACCACAGAGGCTGAATATATTGCTACAAGTTTGGCTTGTGCTCAACTTTTATGGATGAAACAAACTCTATTAGGTTATGGTATTTCTTTTTCAAAACCTTCTATGATGTGTGACAATACCAGTGCCATTAATTTGTCTAAAAATCCAGTTCAACATTCACGTACAAAACATATTGATATTCGACATTATTTTCTACGTGATCATGTTTTAAAAGGAGATATCCTATTGGATTTTATTTCAACTGATAAACAAATAGCAGATATCTTTACCAAACCATTGAAAGAAGATATTTTTATCAAATTTAGAAGAGAACTAGGAATTTGCTCATTTCATGATATTTTCTAAAAAATTTTGTGTCTAAGTCGACTTATATTTGTTTTTCGGTCGACTTATATAGTGTTTATGTGTTGGTGTTTCTTTCTTGATTTTGTCTTAATGCCCAGTCGACTATCTTGATTTAAACAGTCGACTGAAGATAACTTTATCAAACTATTTCTTGTTTGGTTTTATTTTGCTCTCGACTAAGTTGACAGCTCTCAAAGCCAGTCGACTGTATTTCAATTTTTTAATCTGAATCGTCACCTATTGAGGCTTCATTTACTTTTCTGAGATCCGACCCGATCTCTACTCTTACCCTCTTACTGAGATCTACACCATCTATTCAATCTTTCTTGTAATCCCAACCCTCCATTCCTTGTAAAACCCTATCTCCTTTCACTTTCCCCTTTTTACCTTTTTACTCTTCTTCAAGCTCCAGACCAGCCGGCTAATACAGTACTATTGGAGATCTTGGATTTCGTTTGCTCGGCGATTGTTGTTTGGATTTCGCAGATCAATTTGCTATTTTGCTCGCCTCTTCCAAAGATTTCAGTTCTCGAAGCTTTGGAGCTCACTGTTTTGGTGTTCTTTGTTTTTTTTTGTTGTTGGGTACTCTATTTCTCTCCAATCTTTAGTTGTTTTAGGTTCTTCTATTCTCATAATGCCAAAGTCTAAGAGATCTAGGTCTTCAAATATTGAGGATGAACAAACTAATCATAACTATCTTCAATATGTGAGGCACCCTTCTTTTGTTGAAAAGTACTTTATTATTTGTCAAATTGTTATCTTTCCGGGTAGATTTATTAATTTTCCTGACTTGGATAAATATCCCATTACTCCTTTATTTCAATAATGTGGGTTATTTGATCTCCTATCTTTAGTCAATCAACCCTACTACTACTCGCAACTAATTTATGTGTTTTATACAAATATGAAAGTTGTTAATACTGATGATGGTAGTGAGATATTTTTCACTACTTCTCTGAAAAATGTGAGAATGAAATTGACTGTTCAGAAATTATGACAAATTCTGAACATTTCTTATGAAGGGTTGGATATAGGAGAAATTGAACTTGATGATCCCTCTATTTTGTCCAAAATCTTTCTTCCCACCCGTGGTCCTCCAATGACCAATAAGATTATTACCCCGCTTGCCAAACTAGTTGCACGAATTTTGTCGTACAATATTATTCCTAAAACGGGAAGTTACGATCAATTTTCGTATGAATTACAAGTGGTGGTGTATGCTATTTTTGGGAACATTCAAATAAATTGGAATCAAGTGATCTTTAGTCGTCTCCATAAAGTCCACTCTTCTTTTCTACCTTATGGTGCACTTCTCACTCATGTCTTTAACCATTTTAAGGTAGATCTCGATTCGGAGTCTAGTGTTGTGACTCATTTTGAATCGTTTGATCGTGCAAGTCTTGCTCGTATGAAATTACTTCATACACCCCCATATTCACCTCCTCGTAATACTCCACCTATCCCTTTAGATACTTCCATTCCACATCGTTCTTCGGTATCTAGTTCGTCTTCTAGTGCTTGTCCTAGGGCTTGTTTTTTCCATCCTGAGAGTCTCTATACCTTTGTCAACTATCTCATGGATAGTCAGGATCTTATTTTGGGTCGACAGGACTCTCTTGAGGCTAGTATTGCTAACCTCATCCAGATGTTTGTTAGGCAGTTTCCTCAACCTCCTCCTGCCTCAAACAGTAACGATGAAGACGAAGATTGATGTTATTTTTAAATTTGACATTGTATTTTTGCTTTTTTTTAATAGTTGTATGATGTTATCTTTAAACTTTATGTACTCTCTTTGGTTGTGTATGTATAACCTTTATGGGTTGCCTCTTTATATTTTTGTATGAGTTTGGTTATCCTTCTTTATTTTTGTTGATGTCAAAGGGGGAGAAATTTTACATGCTTGGTTTTGTACATGTTCAATTTTTGTGCATGTTGTATCTTATCATTCTGTGCATTGTGTGCATATTTTATTTTATTCAGGGGGAGCTTTTTCAAATTGTATATCTATGTGTGTGAGAAGCATGTTGTTTAAATTTATATTCTATATTGTTTAGTTATTGTGTTGTCATCATAAAAAAGGGTGAGAATGTAGATTCTTGATTATGATGACTACAACACAATACACATTTGTTCTATCATACATATCTCTTGCAGTGTGTACCTAACACTTTCAAGGCTACAACACAAGGAAGATTACAAAGCTCAAGATCAAGCCACAAAGATAAGAAAGATTTCAAGACTTAAGATCAAGATACAAGACAGTTTTTTTAGAGCTTCAAAGATTCTCAAGTGATCAGCTAAAGAACAAGTGATCAAAACAAGTGTCTTGTAAATTTTTGTAATATTTGATCTGTCTTAGAAACTTTGTAAAAGCCTTGATACACACACTCACACATCCTCTAGGAATTAAAATAAAGTTTATTAAAATCAAAATGTCAAAATTAAGCTTATATAAGTTCAGCTGTCAAAGTACCAGTCAACTTACTTCGGTAAGCATTCGACTGTTCTAGTACGAAACAGAATGAACTTACTCAAGCTCTGACCAGTCGACTCCTTTGGCCACCCAGTCGACTGTTCGAGCGGTTTTGATAGTTTTCTGAAATTTAAAATTTGATTTTCAAACTCAAAATTTTCTAGCAATTTATTGGCAGTTAATGAACCGTTTTCCAACGTTCTTGGAGTTCTCACTCTATAAATAGAGTTCAAGATGAACTTGGAAGAGGTTAACCATTTTTTTAAACCAAATTTTTTATCTTATTTTGTGAAAAAGAACTCAACCTTTCAAGTACTCTCATTCTCTAGATTTGGTTCTCTAATTTCAGTCGTGCATAACTAAGATTAAGTTAAAGACTACGATTAGAAGTTGACCTATAGCCTCTATACAAAAAGCACACTAAAAAATCAAGGCTCTAGGTGTTGTAATCTTCAATTTTTGTTTTTCACTCTCGGGTTGTGAGAGTGGTCCTCTCAGTTGGAGAGAAGGACTCTTGGTGTAGAGTCAGTGTCACTCTAGATTGTAGAGTGGGGTCTTGCTCTCTCTAGTGGTGAGAGAGGTTTATGGGTTTGGCATAGTTGTTGCCAAAGATCTTAGAGTATTCTTGTAATTTTTCAAGAATAGTGAAAAATCTCAAGTGGGTTGCTTGAGGACTGAATATAGGTCGGGAGGACCGAACCAGGATATATCGCCGTGTTTGCATTGTTGATTCTCTGTGGTTTGAATTCTCTAACTTGCAATTTTAATTTCGCTGCACATAACTAAAAATTGTGTCTAATTAGTCGACTGGTTTCTTCTTTAAGTCGACTTAACAGACTCGTTGTTCTTCATTTGATTATCTTTCTTTTATCTGACATTTCAGTCGACTGGTGTTTCTTTTCAGTCGACTTAACAGTTGTGTCAAGTTTAAATTATTATTTATTTTTTATGTAACACTATTCACCCTCCCCTCCCCCCCCCCCTTCCTTTAGTGTTATTTACCTTGCATATAGGATCCAACAAAAGATACTACAATGTGACAAAATGAAATAATGGAACAATGCAAAATGATGAATAACATGGTCTTAATAGCATAATTAATATGATTGATGTCATTTAAGTTCACTTTAGTGGGAATATTTGCAAAAATATTAATTGTAGGGACCATATTGCATAATATGAACATTGAAAAAAATCAAAATAAAAATTAAAGGATTAAATCCTGAAGTCGGATCGGGTTTTGGGTGCCAAGAATCTGAAAACTCACGTCCAAATTCATAACAGGTCCGATCATAATGATATGTGAAAAGATCACCTGAAGATTCCTTAATCTATTTCTTAACTGACGGTGGCTCAAAAAGAATGGGGGCATGTTCAACGGGACATGAAAGTTGAATAAATATGCGAAAAAGGTAGGGAGTGGGCGTGGGATATAACAATAGCAGCCTCAACTTGGAATCTATGGCTAGATCGAAACAATTTTATATTCCGCAACAGTACATATAATTTCCAAACATCAATGCATAAAATTTTTCTTCTAATCCATGATTGGGCAGGAGCAGCTGAAGCGGGAAAGAAGATGAAGATAAATCAAGGAGAGTAATCAAGTGAGGCAGCGAAGATGTGAAGACTCCCCGGCATAGTTGGGATTCTTTGTGTTACCTCGCTACTAAGAAGGAGGACTTAAGTATTAAGGAACTACTGTTGCAGGGGCGAAGCCAGAATGATTTTGCCCGGGGGGCCAAGAAAAAATCTTATGGCTATATATAGATATATATATAAGGGTTTTTTCATAAATTTTAGGGGGGCCAAACCATAAAACTTAATTTTTTTAGGGGCAAATCATAATTTTTTGGGGTTTTTTTCAAAATTTTCAAGAGTAGGAAGGGGGTTTTGAAAGTTTTGAGGGGGGCTCGGACTCCCCCAGGCCCTCACTAAGCTCCGCCCATGTACTGTTGTATCCTGCTTTTGATGTTGGTTTTATTACTAGTAGGGCTACATTTGATGTTGTGCTTTTGCTTTGTAGGTCAGTCTTCATCAGACGCTACTGTACTACTTTGTTTCCTTAATTTTTCGTTAATGAAACGATGACTGTGGTCATCTTTTATCAAAAAAAAAAAAAAAAAAAAAGAAAATTAAAAAAAAATGGAAGATATATCCAATCTGGAACTTATCAGTGCTAGGAAAAATGTCACTAATTGATCAATTGAAAATAACAATGTTAATATAACATGCCTTCCATTGGTTTATGACTTTGACATTTAAAAACACAAGTAAGGAGAACCAAGGAAGGAGAGAGAGAGAGAGAAGAACTGGTAATTGATAGGTTAAACAGTTATAGGCAGATTAATCTCAGTCACTCATCTAAAACTATTGTCGATACAAACCATCAAACTTAAATTTACTAGTAATTTACACGTGCGTTGCACGGCTTAATAAATACATATTTTTTTAAAAAGTAAAAATTCATGCACGTGTGTTGCACGGGTTGGTAGAAGGACAAATTACACTAAGGCCTTTTCCCATTATAGTAGTAGAGATAATGGAAGGCTCATGCCACAAGAAAGTAGAAATTAATGATAAAGAGATCAGCCACACATAATTGTAACTAGTAACTATATCATGAACTATATTTGACACTTCATGCATTTAAATCTGAATTTAATCAACTTAAAACTGAAACAAATCAACTCAAAATTTGAAATTTATACTCTTTAAAATCTGAAATTATACTTTTCCCAAATCTGAAATTATACTCTCGCCAAATCTGAAACAATTAAGTACTCCAAACTGAAACTTTTATCATATAAAAAATCTGAAACATTAAGCTAACAAAATCTGATCTGAACAATAGAATGTAAAAAATCTGAAACATATATAACTAAAAAATCTGAAACATATAGATTGTGAAAATCTGAAACATATATAACTCAAAAAAGTCTGAAACATATAGAATGTAAAATTCTGTATAATATAAACAATGCTAGTTACAACTCAAGCATTTAATCGGCTGCATGAAATTGCAATCGAGTACATAGAAGAAAAACATTTAAACATTAAGAAGTAGTATGAAACCAATTTAAAACATTTGCATGCATTTATATTGATAGACGGTTATTTTTAAAATGCAATACACAGATCGAAAAATTTATTGATCAAGACTTCAATTAAATCTTTAGTTTGGAATAAAAAACAACAAATTTTAAACCCGAATCTGAAATATAGACAATTAAAAATCTGCAATTCTTCTTGCACCTAATAATCATTGCATAATCCATATATATTATTTATACAACATAATTTGCAAATCTTATCAAAAAAACATAATTTGTAAATCTAGATGAGTTCTTTTGCATATTCTAAATCGTTAACATCAATGAATATTTTTTCATGGTAATCACATCATAAATAGAGTTCGTGTTTCACGAAAGATATCAAACAATACATAAATTCACACATACATACATCAACCGTCACATAGATTCATTCATGAATATCATGCTAATTTAAAAGCTACATGTCCATACAAAGTCCTATCACATCATCCATTTGATTATCATTAATCCATATAAAACAAAACAGGAGAAGGGAAGAACACCCACAATCACAATAAACAAATTATGCCCTAGATTTCCATCCAAACCCTTTCTTAATCAAACATAGTAGAAAGATCAGATGTTGACAATAATAAACCTTAGATTATAAAATGAGATTTTTATTGAAAGATACGATGATTCTTTCTTTAGAGAAAGAAAGAGGCTTGCATACATTTTTTCAAGCCGTCGTGCTGATAACGTGTTACGAAAATAGAGAGATTGAGAGATGTAGCCGCAAATCCGTGTCATATGGCTCTTTATTCATAACATATATATATAAAGTTAGGGTTAGGGTGTGGTAGTGGACTTGGGCCGTCATCTGATAGGTGGGCTTTGGGCCACCTTCTTGATAGAATGGCATCCACCTAATAGGTGATCACTATTTCACAACACTTTGTTTGTTATTGTAATTTTTTTTGCACGTTGTACTTTAATTTTAATTATTATAATTTATTTAAGAAATATAATTCTAAATATTCTATTTCTGTAAAAATTTAATATTAAATTAATCTAAAATTTGAAAAGTATTCGTTTAAAGTGTAGTTAATAAGTTGTTATAATCTAAGTAAGATGATACCTAAATATAATTAATATTTAATGAAATTAATAAGTAATTAATAATCGTTTAAAGTAAAATTAATCTAATAACGTGATAATTGAAAATATTTATCAGAAATTTGAAGTAGTTTTAAAATTTACTAATATTACAATTAATGTATAGTTTATTTTAGTTTAATTATGAAAATGAATAAAATTTGAAGAAATCATATTTAAAGGTGTGGTTAGAGTTGAAGAGCCTTCAAAAAGGAATATTCCAAAATTATTTCTTTTCGAGGCCTTTATTTTGAAGGGTTGGGTTGGGCTAAGAGTTGCTCTAACCATACTTGCAGATTTGTTTGCTTTTACTCTGATGCAACGACGACAAAAATAGTTTTTATTTATTTTTTTATTTTTAATTTATTTGTAAATGTGTTCATGCATGATTTCCTCCTGAAGTCGGTTGCGTACACCTTGAAACACATAAGGATGAGACCTCTGAACTATTTATCGAGTGCCAAGCAAACGACCAAGGTAATTAGTTGACACCTGGTTATCAAAGGACGAATATCATTCAAAGGCATTCGTAAGCAGAATTACATCTAACAACATATATTCTCCTATATATATATGAATATTCTATCATCATTGGGTAAAGATTTCTTGGCATTTTTTTTGGATAATTGAGTCTTCTTATTTTATTTTTTTATTAAAGAAAGAGTCAATTTTTATTGTTGTTTAATGAACGTGATGAATTTTTGCTGAGAAAAATGTATGGGAACCATAGTGAATCAAATCATCTTTTTAAAGGGTGAACGAAGTACATAAGAGATTGGTTACCAAAACATTCAAACATGTGTGTTTTCTTATTTGAATCAAACAAATATTACATATATAATCAAACAATACGTATATAATAATCAAACAATACATACATATACATAAATTAGTAAGTTACGGAATAGTGTTTCTAGTCGTTGCCCATTGAGAACTGAGCCTGGAGCCTGTCCACTGTCGTCTTATTCAGCTGGAAGGCCTTAGCAAGAACATCGTCTGAAATAGGAGGCATCGATCCGAATACAGTATTGGCTACCATGACAACTCCTGGATTTTGACTACTGAGGCCTGAAAGCGTTACTGCATTCACATGACCAGGATTATATTGAAAATGAATCAGTCCTTGTGGGAACACAAACACATCACCCTTGTTAAGGACCTTAGTGAAGAGCTTAGAATTTGAAGAAACAAAGCCTACATATATCGAGCCTTCTAACACAGTTAGGATCTCGGTTGCTCGTGGGTGGTAATGAGGTGCGATCAACCCATAAGGTAAAAAGTCAATTCGAGCCAAAGAGATGCCAAGAGTGTTGAGGCCTGGAATTTGAGCTGCACTGACTAGAGTTACACCAGCACCAAGTGGATTACTTGTGTTGGCCGGCTTGTCAAGGCCAGTCATGAAGAAATCATTAGCTGTTGCAAGCTTTGGGTCCTTGCACACTAGTCCGTTGACAAATACTGCAGTAATATTACAAGTAGAAATCAAATGTAAGGTATTGATTAGCAAACAATTATATATCTTTATAGAAAGCGTGTGGTATAAAAATATCGTGTAAAATACCAGAGGAAGTATTATCGGCTACGCAGAAGTCTTGCAGAGAGCTGGGATCAGAAGCAGTTGTGAGAGAGGTGGTGAGTGCGAGGAGCGCAAGAAACAGAATACGGGCAGCCATTTCTGTATAGGGGGAGATATGTAGTTAATTTGAGTTCAGAGAGGACTAGATTAAAGGATGGATTCTAATGGAGGATAATTAAGATGGGTATATATAGTTGGCAGTGTAGTGAATGTGGGATGTAAGAAGTTTTAAATTGTCGTTGAAGTGCTTTGAAATGGTCAGGCCCTTGTTCAAGTAGAAGAAGTCTCCACGAGTGTGGGTGGTGGTATATATTTAATAGTTTACATCTTACTTTCCCATCTTTCATATACTAAATATATTTTTGATGAATTTTCCGTTTCTGGAAGTTGCGACGAGATCAGTAAGACAAGGTAAGATTTGATTGTGGACTAAGATATTGTTGAATAGTAGGAAAATATGCAGATACTGAGTATGATTGATGTCACCGATGATGGTAGGTAGCTAGAAAAACAACTCATTATTGTATCATGAAATATGACTATCTATGAACCTTTTTAAATAAATTCATCGATCACACAACCAGCTTCCTTTTTCAAATATGTTTGTAAGAGTTCTACAGTAGAGTGGGCTTCCACACAATTTGCTTATTCAACATAGCGAGGCTAGGTAGATTTAATTCATATTTCATATGTATTGAGCAAAAAATCGTAATATTTTTGTTCGGTCATATAGTCCATAAATGTAATTGTAAGTTGAAAATAAATTGTTTTCCTGTGAGTACGTGAGAGGATGGTCAATGTTCCTGTGATCTAAGACTATTCAGTTCCAGATTTGATGAAATTTCCACCAAAAGTTTATCTTTGAGAATTATCAGTTTTGGCTCTTCCAGTCATATAAAACAATTTCTATAGTAGTTTCTATGTAACAGACAATGACACTTGTACCTTTTTATATTTTTAGTTTATGTATACATGCAAGATTTCTTCATGAACTCAATTTCGATCTGACACTATGAAACACATGGATGAACACTCGGAACTGCTTATTTAGTTGCCACGAGATTGTTGAAATGTAACGAGATTGTTGAATGGTAATGAGAATAATAACAAAAAGAAAATAGGTTTAAGGTTTAATATTCCTACTACTTGAGATATGATATCCTCATTATCGGAATTGGAATATTTTTAGGCACTACAACTAGACCATTATATATGGGATAAGACTGGGTTTTGGGTACTGAGCTTTATGCCCACTCAACCCGGTCCAATAAGTAACAGATAACACATGCAAACACATGTTGCCCCATATAATATTTTTTTGATCATAAACGGTGGGTCGTAAGACTCCCCGCGCTTCATTAAAAAGATTTTAATAAAACAAACATCCAAATAAAGGAGAATGGTGTTCATGAATCTCCACACGTGGGCCATGAGCCTCATTCCCCATCAAAAGAGAGAACCCATCCCATACAAGATAGTTCCCTTACAAAAACATGGAATTACAAGTATTTACAGAAGTTGTTGTTCCGCCCCCACAACAAAATGTCCCCAAAAAGTGGCACCTCCACCGGCCCACACAAAAGGCGCCCCCCATCCCGCTTCCTTATGCCAATCACTCTTCCTCAGTGGTTCCCTCCCTTTTCTCTGCCTCTGCCTCGTAGGTCGTCGTGTTTGCCTCGGTGTACAACTCGACTCTCTTTGTTGAATCCCCACCTGCTGTAATAGACCAGAATATGATATTAGCAATAATCTTGAATAGCAGTTGCTAGTGCATATTGTGTTTGTGAAGTGGTCTAAAAATTCTACAGTTTCTCTCTAACCATATACCCCAGCAAATTGCCATGACCCCAACATATGTCAAAATCTCCCTACCGGAGGTGTATTTTACGCCAATTTCCCCAGAGGTCTTGCACAGTCTCCAGGCTAGCCCCATATAATATTATACACAATAATATTCTATTTATATTGAAAATATACCTATATATCCAACATTCTCCTCCTATATTCTCATTATATTATGCAATACCTAGTTTTCTCATCAGTTCCACATGATGTGGACTGGATCACAACAATTTTAAATAAACATTCAATCACAAGAGAATATACATCATAGACTAAGTCAAATATAACTTGAATCGTTCAAATGAGATTAAACCAAAATAATCAAATAGTTCCACACCATATCAAAACAGAATAGTTCACAATGACTAAACCAACTAGAGAAATCTGTCATAGTTTCAAAATCAACCAAAATAAATAAATTTCAAAAACAAAATAAGAGTTTTAAACTCAATTAACACAAGAGTCTTAAACTCAAAAGAAGTTTTACCACACAAGTGACAAATTTATTATCGAGAGAAATAAACCGAAACTATATCCTTGCAAACTGCTTTATGTTTACTCCTCCTTTTTTAGCAAATTATTATTTTGAAATCTATGTTGACAGATTTAACTCCTCCATCTTTGGTTACATATTGCACATAAGAATATATCATGAGACACATCTCTAAGAATTCTAGCGAACTACAAAAGAACTTAGTACAAGAACTATTATAACAAAATAAAGAATAAGAATTCTAGCATCACAATCAAATTTTTTTAACAAAATAAAGAATAAGAACTATTATAGTTTCTATACAAGAACTATACTATGTTTCATATTGGAATGATAGAACAATCAAATCAATTATGGTTAAATCCTGAATCATCAAAATTGGATTAAAACATGAATCCATAAAAGAGATATATTATCAAAATTAGAATGATATAACGACAATTCTAAACATCGGAAACACATCGACAAGTTTTCACGCTTTTTTTTTAATAATGAGATGATCATAAGTAAGTTATGAGAATATATAGCATCATCGAATTTGGAATGACGTTATATATCAACAAAATTTACTTAGAACTTTTCAAATTATCTAAAGTATGTCAACTGCCTAAAATTGATGCATAAGTTTGAATTTCTCTATGGCTTCAATTGGATTCTAAATTTCAAAACAACTGGATGTTAAAGCTTTCGGTCAATAGCTTTTAACCCCATTTCCCCCACTGTTTTGATAATTAGATCATTTTCAAGTCTCTTAGCAAGAACATTAGTCATACTTTATCTCAATTGCACTTTATCTATGAAAAAGTTCAACTAAGGTCTTTTCAGCCTTAATGAACTCCTCTTACCATTATAGTGAGCTACTGTGCATTCTAGCTCACCATACAATTACGCATTTCTGAATGTCCTCTGAATGTCCCCAGTTAGTCAATTAAGGATACAAGATTCGTTAAATTATATAACCTAGAAGATCACTTAATAATTCCGTTCAACAAACCATTTTGGCTAATCACCTTCTTGGTAAAAGTTCATTATATATACCAAAACATCCATACACTAATTAATACTAACATAACACTTTTTGACTAAAATTTCTAAAATGCAGATGCTGAATGATGTCAATCTTCTTTTCTTGTTCTGAAGTCCTGAAGCAAAACAGTTCAATCTAATACAATCTTAATTAGCATCTCTTACTGATGCATACAAATTTTAAAACTTATTTAACACATCTCTTAATTACTTAATTTGATGATCCTAAGATGGTAACATATTATAATATCATTCGGTAGAATAAGTAATTTATGGTTTTCGTCTCCTTGTAAATTAGTCTCAGTTTTGAGCTTAAATGCATTTCTAAATTGAAAGTCTCCTCTCCTTGTGCTTAAATGCACTTCTAAATCAATAGAAGTTGGTCAGTGAACATGAATGCCAAGAGTTGAGTGCAAGAATGCTGAAATTAGTTGAAGTACCTCTTGTTCTTATGTAGTGGTCTTAATAGATGAAAAGAACTCAACATGCATTTCATGTGCAGTTAAAATTGAAAGGGCATTTCATCACAACAAATTCATGTCCAGTACTAACATCAAAACGAAGCAAGTTCTAATTAAGTGGCATTTAATTGCATGTTAAACTTCTTAGTTTGAAAAAATTTAGATGCTGCAACCAAGTAAATATAATTTTTTGGAAGAAAAGTAACGTACCTAGTTAGCATCCAATAGCTTGATGTGGTCGGTCGGCCATGCAATTGCAAGTCCCATAACCTCATCTATAGTATATACACCACTACCTCACCTAAATAACGGTGCTAAAGGTTGTCTAACCTCATCCACCCAAACTATGGAAGCATTTTTTTAAGGGGTACACAATGCACTACCAGCTCTGGATCGTTCGTCACCCACTGCTCAATTGCAATCACTTCACTCGGTACCTCCCAGTTTAACAATTCACACTTTTTACTTCTACGATTACTGCTTCTATTGAGCGACTAACATGAAAAGATAAAAAAAGTTATTACAAGTGTAATATATATATATATATATATATATATATATATATATATATATACATATATACAAACTGTAATGGGTTACCTGTGGAGTATTAGTTGTATTAGTAAGTGATAATGGATCCTTATTACTCTCATTTGAGCGTTTATCCTTATCCTTATCCTCCTCATCACTATCATCGTCACTATCATTTTCAAAATCAGTATCCTATTATCATCACCATCCCTATCCATACAATCTTCATAATCAGTTAATCTTCTTCCTCATTATGACTACCCTCTTTATCTTGATCATCACTATCTTCTTCCTCCAGATCATCCTCACTATCCTCTTCATTGTGACCAACATCACTATCTTGCTGAACCACACTGTAAAATAATAAACTGAATTATAAATCTCTTATGTTTAATCTAATAAGCTGTCAAAGGAAAATTCAATATTCTTACTTTCTTATGTTTCTTTTGTTTCTAATGCTTCTTATGCTTTGAGTAAGAATTTCTACACTTGGTTTGCTTTTCAAGTAGAGTTAACAAAATTTTCACCATTTTAGCGAGTGAATAAACTTTCCTCTGAGCTTAACTACTTCAACAGAGGTTGCAATCGAGGCACTCAATTTAGATGGGTTGTCTCCTACTCCCTTTGCGGATAAACGACCTTGCCGTTTAGGCTTGTTAAATACCCTTGAATATGCATCACCTTCATAACCCGAACCTATGTGGGATGTCTCGGGTGGTGATGAAGTTAGTTCTTCTTTCACCTTTCTCTGAAATTAAAAGAAGCACCAAATTAATTCGAACATATAATTGAACAATTAAAATATGTATTTAACTAATAGTAAACCATGTGGGAAAACAATTTTAGAACCATACTATGAGTTCAACATCATCTGGCATTCCTGCTTCACCGTTATTTTTAGTATATGATCGATACCAACAACAAAGTCTAACTTTATCGTGATAAATGGGACCCTCTCCTTTCTATATAGTAATACAAAACCATCAACACAAACATCAAATTTATAACCGTCACATGTAATAAATGCAAGAAAAGGAATTTATAATTAACTCACTATTATTTCAGATTCTATCCGAACAAATCCCTTTCGACTGCCATGGTAAGGAGTAGTTTGTTAATTTCTCATTTTCTTGAACTTTTGCTTTTTGCCTACAAGACAAATTGCACTCTTATTTATTTAATTTTATACAAAAGTTATTTTATTACAAGTTATATAAAAAGTATACATAGTTTACCATAAATTTTGGGTTGTTTCTTGATTTTACAAATTCATCCCACTCTCTTGGACTTTTGTAAATTGTTTTTTTTTTGTTTAAGCTTGCTCCCAATTTTGCTTTGCGTGGCCTAGCGGATCTTTCCAGGTGGTAGATAAGTTCTCTTACCATTTTACCGTTTTGGATGCAAGTCATTTCTAATTTCCATGTCTTCCAAATCCATAAGTGAATTTATCCCATCATTTGACTTTCCCTTCACATTCAGCAACGTACTAATAATGCTATCACACACAGTATTTTCAACGTGCATTACATCCAAATTATGATGCAACACTAAATTCTGAAATTGAACAAAAAGAAAACAGTTGAAAAATGTAAGAAAAGTAATACTGACTGTTTTGCCCAAAAAAATATGAAATACTAGATAACAAGATAAATGAGAGGGTTAGATATTTACCTTCCAGTAAAGCAAGTCAAAAAATATTGACTTCTTCTTCCACATCGGTACAGTTTGAAATTTTCTTTTATTTTTTTTGACCCCTTCCCAAAATCATTTTCAATATTTTTTTATCTCATTCAAAATTCTTGACCCGACCATTAATCTAGGTGACTCCCCAAGCTCTTGTTTCTCATCAAACCAACTTCTCTTGAACCGTAATGTATGTTTTGGTCCAAGAAATGGCCTATGGTTCAGGTAAACAGTTTTTTAGAATAAGTATTAGTACCACATATGGGGCATGCTAGTTTTCCATTCATAGTACATCCAGCTAGGTTACCATAAGCTGGAAGGTCATTTATTGTCCACATTAAATGTAACACCCCACAAATTTGAGTAATGACATTTTTTTCCCTCGGGTGTTATGCACATATATTTTCTACTGTTACGAGTAATATTCGTAACGTATTTTTATATAAATGCCATACGCATCTTATATTCCGATTATTTATATGTTTTCCGTTTTCTCAAAACTCATTTTTATCCTATTTCGAGCCAACTCTAACAATTATTTTAATTTTTGTGTTTTACGTACATTGCACGTGCTTTCAATATACGTGTCAATTACGTATATTATCCGTTATGTGAAATATTCGTAATATTATTGTTCTGCATATTTTGTATTTTGACTGTTTTTCATTATTTCAAATTTATTTTGTATTGATACGTACATTGCACGTAAAATTTTATGCATTTTAGTCCCTAGATTTTTCTAGATGTCATACACATTTTTATTCTCATTTTATTTGTCACAATTGTATTATTTATTTTAAATTTAAACCCATTCGGCCTAAGTCTATTTTTAGCCCAATACAAATTAATTACAAAATAAAGGCCCAAGAGTAATTCGACATTTTAAATGAACACTTTAGATCCTAGTACACTTGTCATGTAACATACACCTACAACTAAATTAAATAAGAATTAATAAAAGAATATGAAAAGTGTGTGCACATTGGGTGCACGTGCACGCGTGTGCACTAGTAGAATTGGCCGGCCATTTAAGAGGGAGTTGAGAGAGTGGAGAGTGTGGGTAAGTGAGTGGGTAGTTATTTGAGTAGTGGGAGTCATCTCAACCACACAATACTCGTATAAATATCCTGTCATGCCCTGCTTCCCAAAAGAGAATACAGAATACGGTTACATGACTAGCCCAGCGAATGGTTTTCATCATCCATAAGCTATCGGGAATCTTTACAACATTTCACAAGAATAATCAGAGTCGGAAGCAAAAGAATAAACCAACATGCACATATGAGTCAAAACCAACAGAATACTTGAAATCAAAATATATTAATCTCAAATAATCCAGATCTGAATAAGTTAAATATCCTGGGTCACATTGCCCAAATACAAATAAATCCAAGTACAAGATACAATTGTTCAAAGTAAAAAACAAGAATAATAATAGCAAAATCCAACACTAATATCTCATATCACCAACACCATCTGGTACCGTTTCTCTAAAATATGCAATTTAACAATTGTAGGAATAGGAAAAAGAAAAAAAACTCCCGTCAATACAGTTACGGGCCGTTTGTAATGCAGGATACAAGTACATGGGAAAAAAACTAACAAATAGCATGGAATGTGCACGATAACAAAGTAGAATACTACCATGGCAAGATGAACAAGTACAAGTAGCATGTATCAAGTATCAAGTGAGCAAGTGTCATATAAACAAGTATCAAGTATCACGAATCAAGTATCACGAAATCAAGTAACAAGTGTCAAGTACAAGTACAAGTATCAAGTAGCAAGTGTCAAGTAATCATGTTCAAGTCTTGTATTATTACTATCTAGGTAGCACTTCATGCAGCCCATACCACATGGTTGCTACAATCAACGCAATTTCGTTTTAGATTTTATAGTGGACCATATAGAATAGTGTACTCAGGGACAAGCCTCAAGAAATCAAATATCAAGTATCAAGCCAAGTAGCAAGTAAACAAGCCTCAAGAGTGAAGTATCAAGCCAAGTATCAAGTATCAAGTGAAGTCTCAAGTATCAAGTAACAAGCCTCAAGAGTAAAGTATCAAGACAAGTATCAAGTATCAAGCCAAGTCTCAAGTGTCACATAGGATCAATAGATCATCTTCTAAGTACACGTTTCTGTATTATCCACTACTAGATCTGTCCCTTTAAACCCCGGCTTGGTTAATTATTATTGGTGTCAAATAAGCATGTACGTGTCACAAAACAAGTTAAGTATATCATAGTATAGTCAAGTAACAAGTTCAAGTTGCAAGATAAATAGGTATGGGTGAAGATAACATACAAAAGGATAAATAACCAAATTTCTAGTTCAGGACAGCAAAACCAAACTGCAGTAAAACTGAGATTCCCATTGTTATAAACATAATAATCTGAATCCGTCGAAAGGTCTAGAAAAAAAATTCCCAGCCGAATCGAGCAAACAAATATAAGTCACATAGAATTTCACAAAATAAAGTCTCAAAATGGATTTAAATCCAGAAAACACGTTCAGCCAGAAATCAAAAATTGTATTCAAAGTTAGGAAAACAGCATGAAAACTCGATAATTAAATCCATGAAAAATCTGGGGTATTCCCTTATATTTTTAGTAATAGAAAATCAATTTTCATAATTTTCCAATATAAATAGAGTATTCAAGTAAAATCAGAAAACATCGAGACACGACAGTTATGTAAATCTGAAATGACAAACATTGTAGTATGAAAATAGCAATATCTCACAAATCACAAATCGAAATCCAAATCCGCCAAAAGGGTAATAAAATAGATATAGTAGGCTAATTTTTATATTCAGAAATAATTTAGAAACAGCAAATAGAAATAGGTCGAAAATCAAGTTCTTTACAGAACAGTAGTAAAAATCTGCATGAAAAATCTTTATTTGCAAGTATGAAAAGGTTTGTAAAACTTCTCAAATAATTCCACCAAAATTCTGGGTAAACCCCAATCAAGTATAGATGTACTGAGCAAAATTTCAGATCAAAAAAATAATTTTAACACCAGAATAAAAATAGATTACTCTTCAGAAATTATAGAAAGCAGAATCTGGAAATCTTTCGACATAACTGTAGTAAAATCGACATAACTCATAAACCGTAAAACGAAACTGAGATCCGTCAAAAGGGTTGGAAAATAGACAGAATTCTCTTCAAAACATGTTCACAAAATATCTTCAAATACTAATCTTAATTGGGTCTAAAATACTGATCAAAACGAGAAAACCGGCAAAACTGAAAATATCGCATATGCACAAAATCCACTAGTTCACATAGAACTCATCTAAAACACAACCAAACATGATATAGAGTATACTAGATGTCCAAGAAACATGTTATAGGGTATTTCACAAGTCTAAGACAAGTCTATCACGAATAACACGAACGAGCACAAGATAACACATGAATATCCCGCATATATACAACAAGAAGTGGTCAACCCTAGGTTATATCATGTCATGTATGTCGTGAGGCAACTATGGTCAAGATAACACAATAAAGACAATATCAACAAGGGAATTCACTCACAAATTATCTCTAGAACACTTCTACACTACAAGCGGTATTTATGACTTGTATCATACAAAGAAATTCAGTACAAGTTACTTGCCTTAACCGAAGACGAAAAGGTAAAAACCAGGAATAACGGGAAAGGATCCCAGGCAATGAACACAACGAGCAACGAACGAATCCCACGAAAAAAAACCATGAACCAAGAACCAAGATAACACGTGTAATATCCGTACACGTGTAACTCAACAAGAGAGAGTGAGAGATCGGGAGTGGCTAGCGGCGGCGGCGACACTAGCTCCGGCTAGCGTCGCTGCTGCTATTGCTGTCGTCCTAGGCACGTGACAGAGATAGCGGAAGAGATGGAGAGAGATGGAGAGCTCGGCTTTGGGATGGTCGTATTGGGGAATCGGCAAGGGGATGCAGGGGTTCGGTGTGGAGTTGGGTTTAGCCGAGGTTAGAGATGAAGGTGCAGTCGGGAGGAATGGTGGAGTAGGGTTTCTGTGAGGTAGGGTTGCAAGAGTTCGGGGTTGCACAGGGTAGAGAGGGGGCTAGGGTTTTCGGCGGTGTAGGGAGACAGAGAGAGAGTTTATATAGTAAAAGAGGGGAATTTAGGGTTTTGGCTACATGGGTTTCGGGTAGGGAATAGAGGGTTTCGGGTTTGAGTATAATAGTAATAGGTGATGGGTTATTAGGATTAATAGGATTTGGTTAATCAATTTGGTTTAGGGATAATTATGAGGATCTAGGTTCAAATTGCAAATAGGATTATCAACAATAGGCTAGGCAAAAGAAACCACGAGCACCCTAAAACCCGAGCAAAAAGAAATAGAGCAAGAACCCAATAAAGAGCAAAAACAATAATCGATCAAGAACGAAACAAATGGTAGACAATCAGGCTCAAAAGAGATCACAATGAAATAAAATGAATATATATTGAAAACAACTCCAATATACGGACCAAGAAATACAAGGAGAGTACAAATACTCAAGAAAGGAAAAAAAATACACCAAAAATATGAAAAACGAAAAACAGGGGTTACAATCCTACCCACCTAACAAAAAGAATTTTGTCCTCAAAATTCAAAAAGAAGATACACAGGGTAACCCCGTAAAGAAGAGAAAACAAAACAAAAGTAAACACTACTCAAACAAATGAGGAAACTTCTGCTAAATCTCATCCTCCAGCTCCCAAGTCAACTCACCGGGCGAGTGAGGATTCCAAGCAATGCAAAGCAACTTGATGACCTTGTTCTTAAGCTCTTTCTCCCGCCAATCGACAATAGCCAGTATGGGCTAATGTTTCTCGTGTGTTGATTTAAGTCCGGTAGGGTAAGCTAGCTCTAGGTTGTGATGATTATAAATAAATCTAAGGATAGACACTAGAAGAAGATGTGATAGAAAAAACGACGAACATGTCTGCTAAAGAATGTGTAGCTCCTAGGGGTTCGATATCAAGGAATACACCCGGTAAATCCATGTATATGGGCTACGGGTATGTCCGTCTATCATCAAAAAGGCCAGTAGAGAGACTGCAGTTCCTAGAAATATTCAGGACGGACAGGATATGCCCGGTAAATACACTGAGGTGGGCTAGGGTAGGCCTGGTTCGTAGTTGCAAGAGATCGAATTTCTACGGTTCGTGGCTGAGGATACGCCCGGTAAATGCACTGCGGTGGGCTAGGGGTAGGCCGGTAAGGTCTAATATCCTGGAGGTGTGACTCTTCGGTAACTATGCATTGGAGTATATTCATTGGGTTAGGTTTCATGACATGAGATGTAAACCCTATAATGAGGAGTACCTTAAGGGCTTGCCCTCGGACCTATGTAGTATGGGATGCATAGAATCCGAATAAGTGTGCATTAGTGCATCGTAGTGTAAATCTGCATTAGGCCTTTAAGTCATATCATCCACTGACATGTTTAGGATAGTCACTTTTTACACTTTATTGCACATTAAAGTTTGTGTTTGCTAAGGTAAGAGAATCGCTGTATTATAGCATTGCGTCAGTTGTATGCAACTAACGTGCCCACAGTTTTTCAGTGTAGGACTTGGATTACCAAAAAGGCATAAAGATGAATTGATGTTGATAATTATTTTCAGATTAAAGTTGTTGAATGTTTAAGTTGTATATTTCTTTTTTGCATCTTCTGCTGTGTATTTTTGTAAAAGAACAAAGTGTAATGAAAAAGTTTTAAATTCCTTGTAAAAACGAACTTGAAGTAAAAGATCCGTGTGCTACGAATCACATGTAAATGGAATTCAGGGCGTTACATCAAAATTGCTTTCAAGTTGAAATTTTTTTTGGTGAAAGCATCATATGTCTGTACACCCACATGAAATAAAACCAGCAAGTCCTTTATTAGGGGTTGTAAATAAATATCTATGTCATTTCCTGGTTGTTCTGGTCCTGAAATCAACAATGATGACATAATATGTTCCTTTCCCATGCATAACCCTGGTGGAAGATTATATATTACCAACATCACAGGCCAACAACTATGTGAGGAACTAAAACTATGGAAGGGATTAAACGCATCTGTAGCCAGACCAAGTTGTGCGGCTCGGCAGCGAAAGATGGCCATTTATTGTCAATTGTTTTGCAAGCCAAAGAGTACACATAGTGCCTAATTTTATCATCTTCACTTTTATGATTGTGATGCCACCGTAAATTTTTAGCAAGTTCTGTTGTTTGAAACATTCTTCTTGTTGCTGCTTATTTTGGTATGGGAGCAAACAGATAGTGAGTTCTTATTTAATGGAGACTACTAAAAATCTGACCTTTGACCTTGACCGTAAAAAATGGTTAGAGCTCTTGAGATTGAATCTGGATCATTGACTGACCACCGTGATCGGAATCTCACGGTTGCTGACGAGGCCAATGGACCTGCAAAAAGCTTAAAACACCGGAGGGTGGTCCCGACGACAGACCCTCCGACGCTCAGAACTAGAAAGAGAGAGAATATGAGAGAGAAACTGGAGAATTGTTGATTAACTTCTGACTATGGAGGGGGGAGAGTATTTATAGGCCTTAGAAACATATCGAGATATTGATCTATACCCATTGGATCGACATGAATTCCATATCTCCTTTATGTTCCTCCCCCTCAAAAGATAAGTTCTCTTGTTAATGGAATAAGAGATTTGACTCTTAGCCTACATGGGCGGGGTGTCTCTCCTAGTGGGCCTAGTCTGTCACTTTTTATATGCTTGGAAGAAGCTAATGTCTTGTTGGGGAGCCTGGAGAAGGTCCAGACTTGTTAAAGAGGTCTGTTATGATTAATCTGCCTGTAGAAGCTTTTGAAATCTGTGCTGGAATCGTACGGCCCCGATTTGCTGTGATTTTTACCATCATCATAAGCCCCCAAATCCCGGACGGCAAATTTCTTGGCTTTCGGGGAGTAGTACACCTTAATTTTAGACTTTGGAGTACAATATTAGCTGTCATGGTGCTTTAAGATTTCTAGAACTGATCGGTGGCTTCTGGGGGCAGTGGATATCTTCCTGCATTTTCACTTATTTTTCTGATATTTACGAATATTTCTGGAAATTTCTAGACTTTTTCCTAATTTTAAAATCACTTTTTCAAATTTTATAATTAATAAATCCAATTTTAAATATTTTTTAGAATTTTAAATTAACTTTTCGAATTTAAATAATTATTTTTGGATTTTTAATTAACTTTTCAAATTTTAAATGATTTTTTGGGATTTTTTGTGAATAATCAGAGCTGCGCACAATTTTTGACGCGATCAGAGGTGTCCATCAAGGCTGGCTCGCGCACTGATGCAATTGAGGAGATTAGATCTGATCGTTGTGATCTGTGGCAATGTGGCACGATCTGGAGCTTCCATTAGTGGTTAGCTCGCCCGCTGAGTGAGATCAAGCAGTGGAGGAGCGAGCGGAGCGATGAGGAAGAAGGAGGCTGTCGTGGCTCAATCTCGCTTGAGCTCAAATTTTGGAGGGATCCAAGGGTCAAGAATTGCAGCGGGGACCCATTCGCTCGGCCGATAATTTCGCTGAGCTATGGCGATTTTCTTTGAACTTCGAGGGCTTCGCCGCGCCACGGGGAACCAAAGACTTGGCAGAGCTATGAGTTCTCGCCCTTTTAAGGTCACCACGATGTCGAGCCACCACCTTTGTCGACTTACTCTCCTTGCCGAGCTTCAAGGCTCTGTTTTTTGGCCGAGTTATGGGAATAGCTCACTTCTATAGAGCAATGGGTTTCGGGCGAGTGTAACCCCTATTTTTTCAAAAATATATTTTTGTGTATTTTTTGTATTTAAAAATTTTGCAAAATTTTATTTTTTCGGTTTTCAAATTCTTTTGTCTGTACTATTGGATCTCCTATTAAAATTTGTTTCCGATCAATAATTGTATTTGTAACTATTTTGTATGATTTTATATTTTAATACAAATCTTATTATTGTTATTATTACTGTTATTATCATTACCATTATTATTGTTATTATTGTTATTTTTGGACTGGTTATTAAAAATCCACTTTTAACTGTATTTTTAGTATTTTAGATAAATACTATTTTCTATTGCAAATTACATTTTTATTATAAAAAATATTTTTATTAGTTAATTTATTTTTCGATTGAATATTTTTCCCTATTGGATAGCCACAACCCATTTTATTTCCCTAAATCCAACCCGTTATTTATTAAACCCATTACCCATTATCTTAACCCTATACCCTGTTTTAAATAACCCTAACCATTACCCTGTTTTCACCGCCAAAAACTCATTCCCTATTTATACCCCATCCCAAACCCGTTTAACCCCTAAACCCAGCCTGGTTGTCACCCTAAAACCTTATTCCCCCTATATATATATCTATCTGTATCACTCTACCTTTTATCCTTCCATACTCTTCAGTCGCCAACTTCGGCACCGCTTCGTCTTCCTCTCTTCCCCTACCTCCCGATCCCCTGCTTCTTCGTCACACCCTCCTCCTCCCTGTTCACCTCCCCTCAGTCAGCGGTGCCCCTGCTCTCCCATCCTCATCGTGCCGTCCTGTGCGCACTGCAGCAGCCGCTGGCCTCTCCCTGGTCGAGACACAGCCACCCAGCCGTCGCGACCCCCCTGTCTCCTACTCCCTATCATGGCTCCTCTCCACCTCTACGGCACAGCCTAGACTCCGACAGCACCTCCCGGTCCTCCTCTTCATCGACTCAAACAGCCCCGCAGTCGAGTGCGCTGCCCTGTTGCCTTCAATTCTGCCAGAAAGACACACCACCAATCGCAACCCTTACCTTGTTGCCGGCAGTCCCCGCAGTGCGCAGCTCCACTGCGTTGTCCTCCCTACCTTCGTCCTCCTATCTCAGCAACTCAGTCAGCCAGTGCACCTCTATTGATGGGTTGTTGCTTTTTGATCAGAGTGTTGATCAAGTTTAATTGTGAGCCGTCGATCGTCCAATCTTTTTGATCATCATGTTCTTCATGTCCCCTTGGTTTTGATTCTGGCTATCCGTTGGATCTTGATCATCATGCTTGATTGGATGTGGGCCGTCAATCTCCTCTTGATCATCCGATTAGATCCTAGCCGTCTGATCTCTTCTTGATCATCATGATCATGATGATCATCAATTTCCTTTGATCATAGCCATTCGATCGATCGATCTTGATCTGTTCATTATCTGCACTGTCAAGGAAATCTGACCATCTGATCTTATCCGATCATCTTGATCTTGATCTTCGATCTCAGCCGTCCGATTATGTTCGTGATCTTGATCGTCTTCATCTTGTTCATGATCGTATGCTCGTGATTGGTTCATGATCCGTTCATGGGTTTTTGTTCGTTGCCCGGGAATCTATTTATGTTATTCTTGGTGTTCGTTTTCGTCTTCGGTTAAGGCAAGTAACTTGTACTCAATTCCTTTGTATGATACAAATCATAAATACCGCTTGTAATGTAGTTAGGTTCTAGAGACAACTCTTGTGTGTGTTATTTTGATGGGTTTTGTCTCTATAGTGCTACTTGACCATAGTTGACTCACGACACCAATTTGACATGAAACAACCCTAGGTTTTGCCCGCTCTTGATATGATGTGTATGTGAAACAATTATGAGAACTGTGTACTTGTGAGATCCATGTGATATACTTGTTGTGGACATATCGTATACCCTATTTAATGTTGTTTGGACACTTAGTAGACTCTAATTCATGTTTAGTTATGTTTCGATTAAGTTTCGTGTGATTCATTTTGGTTTTGTTCCTAAAGGAAATTCTGTGTTTTGTCGATGATCTGTCTTGATCAGTAATTTAGACCATATTAAGTTCAGTATCTTAATTTCATTATAAAACATGATTTGTAGAGAAATTCATCTTCTTTCCAACCGCTCTGACCTTGCTCGATTTCATTTTGGTATGTGTGAGATATGACTGTTTTACTACAGGGGTGCAAATCTTTTCTAGATTCCGTTCTTGATGATTTTGATGACTAAACTAATTTGATACTTGTGCTACACATATTATTTTGATCTAGAACTTTGGTCAGTATTTCTATATCTATCTAGGGATTGCCCAGAATTTTGGTGAATTTTATTGATGATTTTATATGTCATTTCATGCTTGTTTACAAAAGCTATACTTGCTGGATTTTGTTCGCTGTTCGGTAAGATTTGTATTTTCACTCTGATTTCTTTTACTGTATGAAAAATATTTGTGAAATATGAAAGTTATTTTGTTTTTTCTATTTTTATCTCCATTTGGAGGATGTGGATTTCGTTTCACTGTTTGCGAGATATTACAGTTTTCGTACAGCAGTGTTGGGAATTCCAGATTTGTCAAACTATTGTGTCTTGATGTTTTCTAATTTTTGATGGCTACACTAATCTTACTGGAAAATTATGAAACTTTTTATTCTGATACTAGACATATAGGAGAATACCCAAGATTTTTCTTGGATTTATTTGAGATGTTTTGATATTGTTAGCCTGACCGTGAATTCGATTTTCTGATTTCTGGCTGAACGTGTTTTCTGGATTCAAATCAGTTTTGAGCTATGTTGTTGTGAAATACGATATTACTTATTTATATTCGCTGGATTCAGTTGGGAGTCTATTTTCTAGACGTTTCAACGGATTCAGATTTGCATGTTTGTAACACTGAAAATCACTATTTTACTACAGTATAGTCTTGCTGTCCTGAACTAGAGATTTGACTATTTTATTCTTTTGTAAGATATCTTGCACTCGTACATGTTTATCTTGCAACTTGAACTTACCATATGATCATGCCATATTATTCTTGATATATTTTGCACACCTACATTCTTTTTTGACATTAATAATAAAATAAGCAAGCTGGGGTTTAAGGGAAAGATCTAGTAGTGGATAATACAGAAACGTGTACTCAGAAGGGGGCTGTATTTCCCATTACTTGTTGCCATATTTCATGATTACATGATTCATGCTTGATATTACTTGTTGCCATGTTTCATGATTACATGATTCATGCTTGATATTACTTGTTGCCATGTTTCATGATTACATAATTCATGTTTGATATTACTTGTTGCCATATTTCATGATTACATAATTCTTGCTTGTTATACTATATGCCGCCATGTCTCATGATTATATGATTCATGCTTGATACTTGCTGCCACTTGTTCACGATTACGTGACTCGTGCTTGATACTACTTGTTGCCACGTGTTCACGATTACGTGACTCGTGCTTGATACTTGTTACTTGACTTGTCCTTGAGTACACTGTCCTCTATGGTCCACTATGAAATCTAAAGCGAAACTGCTTGTTATAGCAACCATGTGGTATGGGATACATGAAGTGCTACCTAGATAGTACAAGACTTAATACTTGACACTTGCACTTGACTACTTGACACTTGTTACTTGATACATGTTTACATGATACTTGTTCACTTGACACTTGATACATGTTTACATGATACTTGTTCACTTGACACTTGATACATGCCACTTGTACTTGTTCACCTTGCCATGCTTATTCCATGTTATTAGTTAGTTTCCCCATATACTTGTATCCTACATTACAAGCGGTCCGTAACTTGCAATTGAAGGATACTTGTTTTCTCTTTTTCTCTCCCGTGCAATTGTTAAATTGCAGATTTTGAAGAACAGGTTCTAGACAGTATTGGTGAGATGAAGTATTAGTGCTGGATCTTGTTATTATTATTTCTTGTTTCTTGCTTTGAACAATATTATATTTTGATACTTGGATTTATTCTTGTATTTGGGCAATGTAACCCAAGATATTTGTCTTATTCAGATCATGACTATTTGAGATTTATATATTTGGTTTCAAGTATTCTTTTTGGTATTTTGGTTCATATGTGCATGTTGGTTGATACTTTTGCTTCCGACTCTGATCTTGTGAAATGTTGTAAAGATTTTTGAACAGCTTATGGATGATGAAAATCATTTGTTAGGCTTTTGTCGTGTATCCATATTCTATATTCTCTATTGGGAAGCGGGAAGTGACATCGAGCTGCGAAGATGCCGAGCTCTGGAGTTAGCTAGTTTTCCGAGCTATGGACTGTCGAACCTCATCGAGCTTGGTCGAGTGCTCTGTTATTCCATCATTCGAGCTTCAAAACAGTCGAGCTATAGAGTCTTCTCGTCAACTAGCAATTTGGTGGCCGAGCTATGAGAATCTTGGTGAGAAATAGCATAGGCAAGCTATGGAGCTCCGACGAGCTATGGAGCTTCCGCCGAGCTATGGAGCTTGCGCCGAGCTATGAACTTCCACATTTCACCGAGCTATCGATAGTTGAACTTGCTGAGCTATGGGAATCTTGGCGAGCTATAGCATAAGCGAGCTACAACGTTGGTGAGCTATGGAGCTCCGGCGAGCCATGGAGCTTCCGTCGAGCTATGAACTTCTACATGTCGTCGAGCTATCGATAGCCGAACTCGTCGAGCTATGGGAATTGGTGCTTCGCCGAGCTATGAGAGTTCTTAGCGATGCTGAGCAATGAACTTTGCTTTTATAGGGTGATGAGTTTGTGGCCTTCGGGGCATTCTTGTCGAGTTGCAGTTGAGCTTTGGCAGAGTTGTCGACCAGGAGTGTTGGCAAAGCTCTTGATGAAGCGAGAGCTTGCGGAGCTCGGAGTTGGAGTTGCGAAGACGAGCGTCGAGCTATCGAGATTCGTCGAGCTCCATTTTCTGATGGTTTTTTTTAAGAAGAAGAGGTTGGGGAAGCTCTTTGGGGTATCGGGTTTTAGTTGGATCCGACCTGGTAACCCTATAACTCTCCTATAACTCCCTCTCTTTAATGTGCTGTAGGTTTGGGTGGTCTTCGGGTTCGGATCCGAATCCGATGAAGTGGGCTTGGACCCAATAACCAGGTATCTAGGCGAAGTTACCACCTTCAGTGTATTGGAGCTTGGATTTGCATATAATTGTATATACATATATGTATATATAATTATTTATATGTGTATACCAAGTTTTTTTACTTCTGATTTATAGATGAAAAGAATCTTTTCATTAAATCACAGCTTTTTGTGCTTGTCAGCTCGTTCTGTTGAGTATAGTATGGAGATTTTTTGCACTCTGAATGTTTGTTGAACGGTTTTTTCCTTATTGAATCGCTCTTTTGTTGAGTTTTGCTTGTTGTACTTGTTGATCAAAATGTCTCGTCGTCCGCTCTGTTGAACCGCTTTTTTGTCGACTAAGCATTGTATTGTTCACTTGTTTTGTCGATCGAGCGTTTCACTGTTGGAGTTTTGTCGATCGAGCATTTCACTGTTGGACAAGTGTTCTGTCGGTCTAGGAGTATAGCGCTTTTATCATTGGATCTTATATATATAGCTGACATAGAAGAGCTGTTGCAGACTTGTTGTTTGATCCTAGCGAGTTTATGGAGACAACTCGTAATGGTGCTGGTCGTTGAACGTGTTGTTTGTTCCTAACAAGTTTAGAGATAACTCTATGACGGAGTTGAATATTGAGCTTGTCGTTTGATCCCGGCAAGTTTATAGAGAACTCTGCGATGAAGTTGAATGTTGAACTTGCTGTTTGCACCCAGCAAGTTTGTGGAGTGGCAACTCTTTGATTGAGTTGGACGTTTGAGCTTGTCATTTGCACCCGTCAAGTTTGTAAAGACAACTCTTTGACTGAGTTAAGTGTTGAACTTACTGTTTGATCCCAACAAGTTTGGAGAGACAACTCGTAGTGGAGCTGGTCATTGAACTTGTTGTTTTTTCCAACAAGTTTAGACAGAACTCTATGATGGAGTTGAACATTGAGCTTGCCGTTTGATCCCGGCAAGTTTGTGGAGAACTCTGCGATGGAGTTGGATGTTGAACTTACTGTTTGAGGCCAGCAAGTTTGTGGATTGGCAACTCTTTGATTGAGTTGATTTAGAAACTGGTGTTTGATCCCGACGAGTTTGTGGAGAACTCTGCGATGGAGTTGGAAGTTGAACTTGCCGTTTGTGGCCAGCAAGTTTATGGATTGGCAACTCTTTGATAAATTTGATTTAGAAACTACCGTTTGATCCCCGATGAGTTTGGAGAGTCAACTTGTAGAAGGAGTTGATTCAGAAACTGCCATTTGATCTCGGCAAGTTTGGAGAAGCAACTCGTAGTGCAGCTGAGTTCGAACTTGCTGTTTGATCCCAGCAAGTTTATAGAGGTTAGTCCTTGATCGAGTTGAGGTAGAGTTTACCGTTTTGGTCGATGAACTTACTGTTTGCGCCAAACAAGGTTTGTGGAGACAAACTCAAAGACGGAGTTTAAACTTGTTGAACTTGCTGTTTGCGCTAAGCAAGTTTTGTAGAGACAATTTTAGGCCAACATTGGATGCCAAGCGTATTACACGAAGATGAGGGGTCGTTGGAAGGATTCGAGCAAGTAGCGAGGCGCTGTACTTGCTGTTTGGAGTCAACGAGTTGTTGAGTCAGCTTCTGCGAAAAGCAAGGCATTCCTCGTTGTTTGGAGTCAACGAGTTGTTAATGGAGCTCGTGCAAAAAGCAAGGTGTTGAAATCATTGTGTGAAGTCAGCGAGTTTTTGATGAAGCTCGTGCGGAGGGCAGAGCGTTGAACTCTTGTTTGGGGCCAATGAGTTATTTATGGTGATCGTGCGGAAAGCAGAGTGTTGAACTTGTTGTTTGGGGTCAACGAGTTGTTGATAGAGCTCTGCGAAAAGCAAGGCATTGAACTCATTGTTCGGGGACAACGAGTTGTTGATGGAGCTCATGCAAAAAGCAAGGCGTAGAACTCGTTGGGAGTCAATGAGTTGTTGATGGAGCTCGTGCAGAGAGTAGAGCGTTGAACTCGTTGTTTGGGGCCAATGAGTTGTTGATGAAGCCTGAGCGAAAAGCAAGGCATTGAACTCGTTGTTCAGAGACAACAAGTTGTTGATGGAGCTCGAGCGAAGACTAAGGTGTTGAACTCGTTGTTTGGTGCCAACGAGTTATTGACGGAGCTCAAGCTGTGAGCAGAGCATTGAAATCGTTGTTTGGGGCCAACGAGTTGTTGATGGAGCCGGAGCGAAGACCAATGCATTGAACTCATTGTTTGGAGCCAACAAGTTGTTGATGGAGCTCAAGTAGCAAAGCATTAAACTCGTTGTTTGGAGCCAACGAGTTATTGATGAAGCCTGAGCGAAGAGCAAGGCATTGAACTCTTTGTTTGGAGCCAACGAGTTATTCATGGAGTTCAAGCGGTAAGCAGAACATTGAACTTGTTGTTTGGAGCCAACGAGTTATTTGGTGGAGCTTGAGCGAAAACCAAGGTGTTGAACTCATTGTTTGGAGCTAACAAGTTATTGAGGGAGCTCAGGCGGTGAGGAGAGCATTGAACTCGTTGTTCGGAGCCAACGAGTTGTTATAACATGGACTCAAGTCTGTTGCGTATAGCTAATGAACCGTCGACGGTGTGTGACAGAGTTTAGAACTTCTCCGCCTTGAACTCAGCTAGTTGTAGGAGCATCTCTGAGGGAGAGTCATTTTCCAAACCTGCTGTATGGGTCTTCCGAAAAATTGTGAGAGTCACATCGAGTGGAGAGTTGAACTCTAAGTATTGTTTTTACAACTGGTACTTGAGTAACTGCGATCCACGATTTTGGACCTCCTAATCTGTCTTCAAGGAATTATAACTAGTTTCAGGAACAGTTCGAATGGCGAGTTGAACTCTAAACGTGCTTGTTTGCAGGTTGCTAAAGTAACTCCGAGCCACGGTTATGGACTCCGAACTTGTTAGTTTAGATATTCACAGGTTACAGGAGCAGATCGAATGGTGAGTTGAACTCTGAACGTGCTTAATTTTAGGTTGCTAAAGTAACTCTGAGCCATGGGTACGGACTCCGAACCGGTCGTGGAGGCGCTAACGGATTGTAGGAGCAGATCGAATGGCGAAGCGCACTTTGAACTTGCTTCATTGCAAATTGCTAGAGTATCTTCAAACCATGGGTATGGACTCCGAATCCGTCTTATGGAAAGCTTGTAACGAGTTTTTAGTGCCGCTCTAGGCATAAGTTGGGCGTTTAGCTTGTTGTTTGGTTAAGTATTAACAGGTTGCAGGAGCAGATTGGATGGCGAAGTGGACTCTGAACTCGCTTCATTGAAAATTGCTAGAGTAACTTCGAACCATGGGTATAGACTCCGAACCCGTCTTGTAGGAAGCTTTTAACGAGCTTTTGGTGCCGTTTTTTCATATAAGTTTGACACTCAACTCATTATATGCATCCATTGATTTGTACAAGAATTTTGCGAAAATTCATACTACAGTTTATTACAAATTGAGAAATTTGCTACTACTACCAAAAGAGGACGTTTCAGATGCCTTCGTTCACCTTGGCAAGGTGTTCCACTTTCCAAGTCCCTACTGATATCTCCTTGTCCCCTCTTCAAGTTGATGAGCTGTTGGGCGAACAACATGATAAACCTTGCCTGTACTTGCCTATTTTGGAGGGAGCCCCCCATTATTTTGCATAAAGAAAGAAAAATATTTTGATGCACCAATGTGTTTAGGCATGATTATTTGTCTCCGCTGAATGAGCCAGTGGTTTCGGGCGAGGGATTCAGGGTTATTACTGTGTTATGATGAGAACCAGTATGGACCTGGTGAGAGATGATTTGGTAGGTTCGGAAGTTCTTGGTAGAATTGTTTGTGGCAGTGGCTTCGAGCTTGTTTACAATCTGGAAATTATTTTGACTGCTTTCTGACGGTAGCTCTATGGCATCGAAGGAAAGAACCAAGCCCCCCATTGTAGTGGTGTAGTATGCTCGTGCTGCCTGTTGGCTCCCTACAACTTGGCCGATGCCAGCTGTTGTTAAGAATTTCATTTTCATGTGGAAGGCTGAAGCAACTGCATGGAAGGCTGCTAGGCGGGACGGTCGTGTTGGATCCTGTATGCAAGGCAAATAACACTAGAGGGGGGGGGGGGTAAATAGTATTGTATAAAAATTAAACAGTAAATTGAAATTTTCGCACTGCTAAGTCGACTAGATAAAGAAGGCAGTCGACTGAAGCGTCAGATAAGAAGAGTAAATTAACTGAAGATTAACAAGTCTGTTAAGTCGACTTAGGGAGAAATGCAGTCGCCTGGCCATACTCGTTTTACAATAAACTCAGAGAAATTAAAAAAATGCAAGTTTAGTGAATACAACCACAGAGAATCAACACTGCAAACACTACGATGTATCCTGGTTCGGTCCCCCGACATACATCTAGTCCCCAAGCAACCCACTTGAGATTTTACACTATTCTTGAAAAAAATACAAGAATACTCTACGGCCTTTGACAACAACTATGTCAAATCCGTAGACCTCTCTCACCACTAGAGAGAGCAAAAATCCACTCTACAACCTAAAGTGAAACCGACTCTAAACCAAGAGTCTTACTCTCCAACCGAGAGGACCACTCTCACAACCCGAGAGTGAAATAACAACAAAAATGAGATTACAACAACCTAAAGCCTTGTATTTGATAGTACTTTTTGTATAGTGGCTATAGGTCGACTTCTAACTTCAGTCTAGAACGAATTCAATGTTATACAAGACCGAAATCAGAGAACCAAGTCTTAAAGAAATTATGTGCTTTGTAAACTTGTTCTCCTTTTTTTTCAAAAGCAAAAAGACTTGAATGAAAATTTTGAGGAACCTTTTCCATATGAATTCTATACTCTATTTATAGAGTTAGAATCACTGGACGTTGAGAATCTGTTCCATAAAATTCCATAAAACGGCTATAAGAGTTTGAATTTGAAAAACAAGTTTTAAATTCAGAAAACTGTCAAAAACTGCTTGAACATTCGACTGGGTTGCCATAAGAGTCGACTAGTCAGAGCTTGAGTGAGTTCAGTCAGTTTCGTACTCTAACAGTCGACTGCTTCCAAGATTAAGTCGATTGGTACTCAATCGGCTGAACTTATACAAGCTTTGTTTTGATGTTTTGATTTTGCAAAACATTTTCTTTATTTAGGCAATGTGTGAGTGTGTGTGTGTGACAGCTTTTATAAGATTCTAAGACTCATAAATATTACAAACACAATTTACAAGACATTTGTTCAAAGTAGCTAATCACTTGAAGTACTTGAAAGTCTTTGTCTTGAAACTTGAAAGGTCTTGAATGCACTTAGTCTTGATCTTGAGTCTTGTGGCTTGATCTTGTCTTTGTGGTTTGGTCTTGCATGCTTCATCATTGTATTTAGCCTTAAATGCTTTACACACTGCAAAAGATATGTAGGATAGAACTATTGTGTATTGTTTTGTAGCCATTAAAATCAAGAATTTACTGGCCGAATATAGCGTTGTATGTGGCTTTGACATTGACTACCATAAAGTCCAGTACTTCCGTTCAAATAGTGGGGGCTTTCCGTGCTGTCACATCAAGTGTGATGACTCCTTCTACTTGAACGGGGACACCAGAGAATCCATGGAGTCTATATCTGACAGGCTTGAGTCGGTTTCAGGAGAGCTTGAGATCCTCGAATTTTGCTATGAAGAGGATGTTTACTGAGCTGTCGTTGTCCACCAGGATGCGGCATACCTCATGATTCACCATGCAAAGGTTTATGACCAATGCGTCGCAATAAGTTGTTTGGACACCTTCTTAGTCCTTGTCGGGACCCCGGTGCTCTTGGCAGGTATGATGCTATTTATGGAGTTGACTTCCCTGAAGAACGCTTTACGAGAGGAGTTGGAATTTCTGCCCATCGGGACTCCGTGAATGGAGTAGAGGATGACCATGTATTCAGAGTCTTGCCACTCGGATGGCCTCTCTTGACGCTTATTAGCACCCTGGGACAGAGGGTTTTCAGCATCGTTATCTTTCTGAACGAAGTTGGAAAGATATCCCAGGGCCTCCCAGAAAGGAGGGTTTTCAGCATCGTTATTGTTCTTCTTCAAGGGATCGACAGTTGTTAATAGTGTGTCGTTGATCTCTGTAAACTGCGCACAACTTATTTTTGTCTCTTCTCTTGCTAGACGTTGACATCTTGGGGGGAGGGCAGATAATTCCATCCTTCTCCACTTCCATGAGGATGGTTGATACGCTTGCGTTGAGAGGATTAAACATGTCGAAGCGTGGTGCTGGAGGTGGACGGCGTTGACCTGTGCCATTTTTCTGAAACTTCTCGGGTTCTTCCTCGCATGTATTCTTTCGTTTATTCCCAGAAGATGAATCATTCTTGCCCTGAGGATAGAGAGCTTCCTCGACCCTTATATACTTTTCACTCCAGGAGCTTATTGAAACTTTTGGGTGGCTTTTTTGCATGGGAGGCTTTCAGGTCTTTGTAGTGACGTTGTGGCGGAAAGCTGTAGCCGCCACTAAAGTGTTCAAGGAGGAAATCGACATTGCTTCAGTTGTAAAGTGTTTGACAAAGTCTCTCAGCAGTTCTCCATCTCTTTGTTTCAGTTCTAACATGGAAACACTTATTTTTTCAGCCTTACGGCTAGTAACGAACTGCGCAGTGAAGAGCTCCTCGAGCTGATCGAAAGAGAATATTGATTCTGGAGTCAGACGCGAATACCATTCTCTTGCCGATCCTTTCAGTGTAGCGGGGAATGTTCGACACATGAATGCATCGGTCACATTGTAGACCATCATGAGTGTTTTAAAGCTCTCAATATGATCAGTCGGATCTGATTCTCCATTGTAGGATTCGAATTGAGGAGCCTTGAAGTCCCTTGGGATGGGTGCATCGAGGATGGCTTTGCTGAAAGGTGGTCGACTACGGTGGTAGGCCCTGCTGGAGAGGTTTCTCTCATTCTTCATATGTTCTAAACGATCTTCTACTTCTTGGATACGGCGAAGGACTTGATCATCCTTCCCCTGGTACCCAGTTGAGTCGGCGGATCCTTCGTTGGGGGGTTGGCCCAGATCTTGACTTCCTTGGATAGCTTGGAAGATGTCGAGCTTGAACTTTTCCTGTAACCCCTGTTTTCCATTTTATGTATTTTTGGGTATATTTTTCTTTTTGTGTATTTCTCTCATTGTATCTCTTTTGGACCGTATATTGGATTTCTTTTTCAATATATTCATCTATTGATCTGTCGTCTCTTTTATTTGATCTCTTAATTCTATTGTCTGCCTATTCTCCCTTTTCTAGATTGATCGATCTATCATATTTTTATCCCCCAATTATTTGAATTGTTCATATCCTTTTTTTTATCTGTTCTTTTTGCTCTATCTCAATTTTTGGATCTATTCATATCCCTTTTTCTTAAACCCTTTAACCAACTAAAATACTTAATACCCCTTAGTATAATCCTTTACCCGTTAAACCCATACCCTCTCACCCACAACACACCCGAAACCCTGTATACCCGTTTGCTCATCAGCCGTCATTCATTAAAAACCCTAATGCATTTTCTTTTACCCATATATATATTTACCCGTGCCCTACCCTGTTCATCCCTACCATCCCAAAACCCTACTTCAGCCATGCCCTGCACTCTCCTTCCTCTCCCCGTCTCTTGCTGTACACCCAGACCCATCCCGACCTCTCCCTGCATCCCCCCACCTCGCCGCTTCATCACCCAAGCCGCACAACCCCTTGTTCACCCTCTCCCGATCTCCCCCTATCCATGTCGCCTTCCTTCCGACAGCAGTCCAGTGACCCACACCCCCTGCCTCTCCTCCTGTGTGCCCCCGACCACCTTCATCTCGGCGCCTCTCCAACAGCACGACCCCCCGTCTCCCTGTGCTGCTCTTCCTCCGACGGCAGTCCTAGCCTCTTTCTCGTTCCCCCTTGTGTGCGAGTGGGTTGGTGTGCGTGTGTTGGATCTCGGGTACTCGCGGTTCGTGTGTTTCATCGGGTTCGTGGTTTGTGGTTCATGATTCGTGGTCGTTCACGGTTATTGTGTTCGTGCCCCGAGAATCCGTTCCTGTTATTCTTACTTTTGTGTCGTTCCCATCGTCGTGTCAAGCAAGTAACTTGTATTCTTTTCTTTGTGTAATACTAGTACTAAATACCGTCTGTAGTGTAGTTGTGTTCTAGAGATAATTCTTGTGTGAAACCCCTTATTGAACGTCTCTATTGTGTTGACCCACCCGTAGTTGCCACATGACACACATGACATGAAATAACCTAGGGATGACCACTCCTTGTTGTATACATGCATGTTGTTCATCACTTGTTATATGATCTCGTATGCTTGATGTGTTGATTAGTATTATAATGTGTTTTGGACTTACTAAATACCCTATTCCATGTTGCTTGGACATCTAGTACACCATATTTCATGTTTGGTTATTTTTTGGATGAGTTTCATATGATCTAGTTGATTTTGTGCATGAAGGATATTTTCTATTTTGCTGGTTTCCCATTTTTGTTCAGTAATTTAGACCCTATTAAGGTCAGAATATGAAAATTATTTGTGAATATAAATTATAGAGAATTCTATCTACTTTCCAGATTTCTGACAGATCTCAGTTTCGATTTATGAGTTGCGAGTTATAACTATTTTACTACAGATGTGTTTAAAAATTCTAGATCCAGTTTTATATGAATTCTGTATAGTAATTTATTTTTCTACTGATGCTAAAGATAATATTTTGATCCAATATTTTTCTGGTTACAACTAGACTTGATTGGAATTACCCCCTAATTTTTATGGATTTAATTGATTACTTTTATACCCTATTCTATACTTGCAAACAACTACTATACTTGTAGAATTTTTCATGCTGTTCAGTAAAGAAACATAATTTTGACCTGATTCTATTTGTTGTCTATAAAAACTTTGTGAATATGAATTATAGCCTACTGTATCTATTTTATCACCCTTTTGACAGATTTAGATTTCGATTTATATTTTGTGAGATATTGCTATTTTAGTACTGTAGTGTTTATGATTCCAGATTTACAAAACTACTGTATCTTGCTATTTTCTTATTTTACTTAACTATTCTATTTATGTTGGAAAATTATGAAAATTTATTTTCTGTTAATAAACATACTAGGGAATACTCCAGATTTGTTCGTGGATTTAATTATAAGTTTTCATGTCTTTTTCCTGTTCTTGAATACAAACTTCTGATTTCTGGCTGAACGTGTTTTTTGGATTCAAATCTGTTTTGAGTTATGTTGTTGTGAAATATCATATGACTTATTTATATTTGCTGGATTCGGCCAGGAGTCTATTATCCAGATTCTTTGACGGATCCAGATTTTCATTTTTGTAGCAACAGATTTCGTGCAGTACTGTCTTGCTATCCAGAACTAGAATTTTTGTTGTTCTATCCCTTTATGAGTTGTCTTTCATCTGTACATCTTTAACTTGCAACCTGAACCTGTTACTTGTTTATGCCAGTTTATTTTTTACCATTTTGTGACACATACATGTCTGTTTGATAATAATAATGAAATAACCAAGTCGGGGTTAAGGGAAAGATCTAGTAGTGGAAGATATAGAAATGTGTACTTGGAAGGGGGCCCGTGTTTCCTATCTGATGATCTGTTATCTGTTACCTGTGATATGATTACCTGACATGTGATTCTGTTATCTGATTCCTGACTACATACTTCCTACTGGAGGGTGTACTCAGAAAGGGGCCCGTGTTTCCCACCTGTTACCCAACTACATACTTCCTACAGAAGGGTGTACTTGGAGGGGACTTAGTCCTACCTGTTGCATGATTACCTGTTACATGATACCTATACCTGTGCATGATTATCTGATACCTGAGTACACGGCCTTATGGACTCCACTATGAAATCTAAACGAAACTTGTTTGAATGTAGCAACCATATGGTAAAAACCTAGGATGCATGAAGTGCTACCTAAATAGTAATAAATACAAGACTTGACATGACATAACTTGACATACCTGACACCTGTTACATGATACCTGTTACATGCTTGCCTGATACATGTTACCTGCATACCTGTCATCTGTTACCTGTTTACCTGTACATGCTACTTGACACATGTTACATGTTTACCTACTTGCATGATACATGTTACCTGTTACATGTTATATACACCTATTATTACTTGATTCTGTTCATGATTCATGTTAGTTGTTCTTTTTTTTGCCATGTCTATTCCATGCTATCTGTTTATCTTTCCTATGTACTTGTGCCTACACTACAAGCGGCCCGTAACTAGCATTGACAGACGTTTTGTTTTCTTTTTCTCTTCCTGCAATTTATTAAATTGCAGATCAAGGAGATCAGCTGCCAGATGGAGTAGGTGATCTGAGATACTAGTTTCTGGAATTTTGCTATTATTATTTCCTGCTATTATTATTCTTATTTCCTGTTGCTACTTGAATAATGTATCTGTTATTTGGATGATTTTGTATTGGGCAATGTGACCCAGGTTTATTGACTTGTTCAGATTTGGTTTATTTGAGATTAATATATTTTGGTTTCAAGTAAATTCATGTCGGTATATTGATTCATATGTGCATGCGTGGTTGACTTCTCTTGCTTCCTACTCTGATTATTCCTGTGAAATATTTAAAGATCCTGACAGCTTATAGATGATGAAAATCATTCGCTGGGCTTAGTTACGTATCCGTATTCCGTATTCTCTTTTTGGGAAGCGGGGCATGACATATCCAATTCGGCCGGATCCTTATTATGGTGCGCCCCATGTGAGAGGAGGATTGCCTTGATCTCTGTCTAGGAAAATAGGTTCTCTGGTTTGCTTGATATCCCGAGCGGGAGGCCTCAGTTCGGGTGCGCCTCTTGTCCAAGTGGATTAGTAAATTAGTTCCTTGTTGCCTGGCACTGATGATCTGGTAGAGATCTCTAGACCCCCGGGGGCCTCGCAAGGCCATTGAATCAGTTGAAGCATTGTGGACTGAGATGTGGTCGTACTGAGGATGATGTTCATGACGGTGTTGTCGGATCATTAACTGACCACTGTGATCTGAATTCGACAGTGGCTGATGCGGCTGATGGAGCTACAAAAAGCCTGAAACACTCTGGAGTGGCCCCGGCGATAGGCCCTCCGATGCTCAAGTCAGAACTAGAAAGAGAAAGAGAGTATGAGAGAGAAACTGGCGAATTGTTGATTACCTTCTGACTATGGACGGGAGAGGGTATTTACAGGCCTGAGAAACATATCAAGAAATTGATCTAGATCCGTTGGATCGATATGAATTCTTTATCTCCTTTATGTTTCTCCCCCTCAGGAGATAAGTTCTCTTGTTAGGGGAAAAGAGATTTGACTCCTAGCCTGCATAGGCTGGGTGTCTCTCCTAGTGGGCCTAGTCTGTCACTTTTTATGGGCTTGGAAGAAGCTCATATCTTGTACGAGAGCCTGGAGAAGGCCCAGACATATTAAAGAGGCATGTTATAATTAATCTTCCTGTAGAAGCTTTGAGATCTATGCTAGAATCGTACGGCCTTGATTTGTTGTGATTTTTACCATCATCACTTCTAAACCTTAGAATTATTGGAAAATTCCTCAAAATCTTAACAAGAACTCCAATTTGAATCTCCTTTGTCTGAGGATACTTCTTCCACCGTCACTCATGAAACATCCTACATTCATTATCACTTTTGAACTCACCTCTAAATAGGCAACAGTCGTTGATGCATACGTGTTTGATTTCACAATCAAGCTTAACTGACTTAATTAATTGTCGAGCAGCTCTTGCGGATTCTAGAATTGTATATTCATCAGGTAACATGTAATGCAATATCTCCAAAAGATGATTAAAGCATTTGTTAGGTAACATGTCATGCAATACATGTTGGATTTATAGTTATATAAAATAATTGTTGCTGATGACCTACTGTATTTAGTGCAACCAAGGTATAAGGGAATATTGACGTCCTTCAACATATTTGTTAAGTCATCCTCTCTCTCTCTCTCTCTCTCTCTTTTTCACCATTAGGTTTAAAAACACCTTCATTATCAACATATGCATCTTCATTTATCCTATCTGGCTATACAGTTTCCTTATTAGAACTCTTCGCATTCAATCCTTCCTCATGCCAAATCCAATTTTTGTAAGTCATATCCATTCTGCGCTTAAGCAAATGAAGTAAAAGGGTATCCTCATTTCCACGACAAAGAATTTGGCAATCTCTGCATGGACATACAATCCAGTTTGGGTCCTCCGCAGTGACTTTGCAATTTCCACAAACTGATGAACTACCACTTTATATGTTGTTGTATTTCTATAAATTATAAAATAGCGGTCATAAAAGCATGTAATATCTTAATATCTATTATATATTAAAATATTAATTGGGGATAGATTTCATTACTTATTAAGATGAACTCAGTCTGTATTCATTGTGATGACACACCAGTTCCTCTGACCTTGAAGAGATTACCACCAAGGAGAAAGTAACAAGATAACACCACTAATACACACATCAACAATGTGGATCAAACTATAATTAATAAGAACTTATGCAAGAATGTAAGTGAAGATAAGCAAGTTTTAGATAACTAGGGCTTGATATGACTTGTGTTAATATGTCATCTTTCCTACATGATGTAAAATTATGTGCCAAATAAATAGTGATGACATGGGTCTTCTCCTTTCTTTTCTATAAGACAAATATAACTATAAGGAGTTCCTAAATCTCGACGGAGGGGAGCAATGGAAAGTTGATAACCTCACAAGGAATGGTGAAATTGGTCCATCAACTTAAGATGTTTGCATATGTATTATCTTCCGCCCCAAAAAAAATTTAAAAAAATTAAAAGATTTTTTCAAGCTTTAAGTTCTCAGATCCATAGTGACTTCACTTGTTAGAAACTGGTGATTACTGGAGTTGGAAGGGGTCAGCTACAGGTGAGTTCTCTTTCATACTCGCATGGGAAGCAATTCGAACCAAGGTTCACAGAGGAATAGTTTCCACCGCATTCCCTAAAATGCCATGTTGCGTTGTACATGCATGCTATCATGGACAGACTGAAAGTTGCTAATAAACTGACTGGACATCTTGCAAGATGATAGATGTGTTCCTTGTCTCTCCAGCTCAGGAACTATTGAGTATATATTCTTAAGAAGTTGAGTGACACTATTAGCACCCTTATGCAAGAATGTAAGTGGAGATAAGCATGTTTTAGATAACTGGGGCTTGATATGACTTTTGTTAATATGTCGTCTTTCCAACATGATGTAAAATTATGTACCAAATAAATAGTGATGACAAAGGTGTTCTCCTTTCTTTTCTACAAGACAAACATAACTATAAGGATTTCATGGTTAATGGAAATTAATTACATTAGAAAAAATATTTAAAAAGAAACTTAAAATTTTCATAAACTAGAGTGTCTACAAGACTACAACAATTATAATAAGTGTCATTAGGGTTTAGTGGTAAATCTCTTTATTAGTGAGCAAGAGGTTAAGAGTTGGGGTCCCTGGTATTTAAGTGTAACTTTTGACCTCGTACAACATATAAGATGAAGATTTTATATCATCCTTATACTTGAAATTCATTATACATAATCCAACCATTAATCAACAAAACACAAAATACACCTATTGAATGTCTTCTTCCTTTTTTTTGTTAAATCAAGCTGCACCTGGTTTTTTTTTTTAATAACTTTTTACCCTCATATATGTTAGTTCTGGGCTAAATCTTTAATTTGACTCAATCATTTTATTCAATAATAATAATAATGATAAATGCACCTGCTTCTTTTAAGATGTTCTATTTTCTTAACATATATTATTTTTCTACGAGTATTTCTTAAAAATTATTTTTTTTCAATGTCAAATTTAACAATTTTTTTTAGCACAGTTAAGGGTATAAAATGGAAAATTAACATGCACTGATTAATACAAAAAATAACGATCAAATCAATAATCCAATCCACTAATATATAAATGCATACCCCATGTTGAAAACTCATACAATGATTCAATCCGAATTAATCCATGCTCTCTCTCAACTCAAGAAACAAGTACCCTAAATAGTTACAAAATAGTTACAAATATTTGATACTGTGAAATATTTACAAAATAAGGATTCTAAGTTGATCGAAGTCGACATCTATATATTAAGACACAGTCACACAATTTGAATCTAATCTCTCACAAAAAGGAACCCTAACATCGATCTAATATTTAGATGTTGATTCAGTAGCATCGAACAATTTCAACCTAATAATTCACAGCCCTAGAAAATACAAAGGAAAATTACCTTGAGTCGGCTATTCCTGAATCAGCAAAGGAAAGGAGCACTGCGACGACTAGCGTTGGGAGAAGAGGGCAGGGGGGAGAAGAGGGTGTTCCGGAACCTAGTGCGACGGGGTGGGGCTTCGGGGGTGAGGAGGAGAAGAGCGTGCTGTGCGATGATGGGGTGGAGCTTCGAGGGGCGGAGAGGAGAAGAGAGCATTGCGCGACGGCGGAGTGGAGCTTCGGGTGGAGGGAAGGAAAGGTGGGCGATAGGGAATGAGGGAAATTTGGAATAGAGTTTGTGGAATAGAAGGGGGAGGGGATTTTGAATTGAACGGAGGAGTTAAAGAGTTGAGATGGATTTGGAATTTTTAGTTAAAATTTTCTTTTTTACCCCTATCTATTTAGTTTATTTACGGATATAATAGTGTTTCTAAAATACTGCAAAAAGTACTGAAGTTTAAAAATGTTGTCATAGCTATTATTTATCACTTTCAACAGCATTTTCTAAAATTAAATCAAAAATAGCATTTTCTTTAGAAATACTATTATTTATCACTTTCAACAACATTCACTTAAATGCTGTAATAAATTCACTGTAGAAAGTCAGATTTGTTGTAGTGATCATAAGTTGTTTCAAAACACACTTTCAATCACTATTCAAAATAACTTTCAATCACTATATCTTCACTTTTAAAACACATTATTGATTTGATGAGTTTGACTAAAAGTTATCCCTTACCAACCGAAACTTACCCTTATACCTAATATGGTGTCCACAACACCTAGATATTTCATACTGAACTCTTTGCATTCCAAATTTTAACTTCATTTATAATATAAATGTCACTTATAACAACAAGCATGCCAACAATATACAAATAAATGATAACAATTATATTTCACTCACCACAAAATTGAAGACATTTATCTGAATTACTTGATTGAAATCTAAACTCTTTAAAATTTTGTCAAATTATTCATGCCTCAATTTTAACACATGTTTTAAGACATACAATGATTTTACAAATTTGTAAATCATTGTTCACTAAATATATTGGTACAAAACTTTTTAGTACAAAACTGTTTAAAACATCTTTGATGAATAACAAAATTTTCAATAGATGTATGGGCAAGAAGAGTCCTTATTATAGCAATATGACAAATATGTGAGTAGACAGCATACCAATCAACCCAACTTATCTTAGTCAATCCTTTAGCCACTAAAAGTGCATTAAAATTGATATTAAACAATCAAGACTAAATTTCTTCTACAAAACCCCACTTACTTACTATAGTTCTAGTCCCTTTCGAAAAATCAACAAATTTAAATTATTACTGTATAACAAAAAATATATTTTATTATCTATTAAAAACCCTTCTTGGCTCATCTGTAATTGAAGTTTTAAGTGTCAGTATGGCTGGTTCTTGATTCCAACTGTGAATCATTGACCGTGTTTGTAGGACTAGATAATTTTATACATTTATATTTGATGAACACATATTCAACGAACTCTGCAAGTCTCGATTCTACTAAAAAAATAGATAGATCCAAAATATGTCAATAGAACTACATTCTGCACTTTCTAAGTACGCATAAATTAGATAGATCCAAAATATGTCCATAGAACTACATTCTGCACTTTTTAAGTACACACAAATATTTGTTATTGGTCATACTTTACGGCTTCTTGGTTCATGTACTATAACAAATGTAACACACCACATGTTTTCACTTTAACAAAATTATTTGTGTTTTTATGCAATAATTTACAATGTGTAATTAATTAAGAGCGTAGTAACATATTAGGAATATGAATAAAAATACAACATCACCCATATTTACACAAAGTCAAACAACAGTCAATAATATAGAATTCAACATTGCACTTAGTGTCTGATTCTAACTTTTATCAATACTGTTTGACTGTGGCAATTACCAAATGCAAATTCTCTAAAACCATATTCATCACCTCTATCAAATCTAAACCCTTTTGATTTTAGCATTTAACTAGATTTTCAATTTATTAAATTAACAAGTGCTTCATATATATGTCAAACATTCAACAATCATCCACAATAGTGATTGTTAAGGTTAACAAAGAGATTAGAAAATATTATTGGATTGATTATAACTGAGTACTCTCCTATATATAGGAGGGAACCAAAAACTAAACTGATGCATTGGGGTTAAATACATATTACAATATCTAACACCCCCTCTCAAACCCATGTGGGTAGAATAGTGAGTTTGCCCACCATGTACCGAAATCTCCGAACAGTGTGGAATTTGGTAAAGAAGTCCGCTGTCTGCTGTGAAGATATAACATAAAGAAGTGAAATGGTCCCTGCTTCAAAGCGCTCATGAACATAGTGGTAATCTATCTCTATGTGCTTCGTTGGCTCATGAAAGACCGGGTTGCATGCAACGTGCAATGCACTCCGGTTATCACAATGAAGATGAGTAGCTTCTGTAAGAGTGATACCTATATCTTATAACAGCCATGGAACATGAACAATCTCTCTAGTAGCAGTTGCCATTTCTGTTTCTTGCTTCGCCATGTGATCATCAAATCGCCAAGAAATAGATAGAAACATGTGGTAGACCGTCTAGTGGTAGGATCACCCGCCCAATCTGAATCAGAATATTCACTGAGCTCCAATTTGGATGTAGAAGGCATGAATAATGAGCGAGTGATAGTGCCCAAAAAATATCTGAGGATCTGAAGAAGTGCACCGTAATGAACAAATGTAGGAGTGGAAACAAACAGACTAATAATATTGACTGCATGAGCAACATCGGGCCTGGTCATGCATAAGTAGACAAGCTATCCAATAATTTGCATGTATCTAGTGGGGTCAGGAACAAGCTCACCATCTGTGGGACGAAGCTTCACATGAAGCTTTAAGGGAGAATCAGCTGATCGACTGTCAGGGAGACATGCAACGGAGATAATACGTGATCTGTATTTCTGTTGAGAAATAAGTATCCCCCGAGATCCATGGCAATCCTTAGACCCATAAAGTAGCTAATCTTCCAATATCTTTCATATAGAACTGCTGGTGAAGGTATTTCTGGGTGGATGCAATGTCTATGGAATCATCCTCGGTAATAATCATCACATCAACATATAATAATAAAAGGACCCTTCTCTGCGGTGCTGACCGCATAAATATATAGTGGTCTTGTGAACTCTGACTGAAATCAGCATGGATGATGACACTGCAAAAACACTCAGACCAGGCTCGAGGGTTCTGTTTCAGGTCATATCTAGCTCGCCACAAACTGCAAACATGACGAGGAGTGGAAAGGCCAGGAGGAGGATGCATGTAAACAACCTCAGATAAGGTACCATGAAGAAAGGCATTGTTCACGTCCATCTGGTATAACGGCCACTGAAGAACGGCTTCAACAGCAAGGAGAGTGCGAACTGTAGTCATCTGTGCAACCGGAGAAAAAGTCTCATCATAATCAATGTCATGTTCCTGAGTAAATCCTTGGACAACTAGACGAGCCTTGTGCCGCTTAATAGAGCCATCAGGTCGATATTTGATCTTGAAGATCCACTTACAACTAACAGGCATGACGTCCACAGGCAGTGGAACAACATCATAAGTGCCAGTCTGATCAAATGCATTGAACTCCTCAGCATTAGCTTCCCGTCACTCGGGATATTGAATAGCTTCCTGATAGGATATAGGCTAACATGTGTATAACAATGAGGTATGCATAAAACTGTGGTGAGTAGGAGGCTAGGGTGGCAAAACCAAACGAGTAAGAAGGACCAGTGGCATCAAGTGTGTAACGTGCCGGTGGGATGCCCGACGTAGAACGTGTAGACTGACGGACCGGGGGTGGATGTGTGGGGGTGAGCTAGGTGGTGTAGGCGCATGGAGCTGTGGGGATGTAGGAGGTGATAGTGCATAATGCTGTGGGGATGCAGGTGGTGTCTTCGTAGGAGGAATAATAGTTGGAACGTCGGTAGGAGATTGGAAAGGTGCCAAAGGAGTGGGATCAAAAGGAATGCTGCATGGTAGGGCCGGGAAGATAGGCCCAACAACTGGGGATTTGTGGAAACTAGCATCCTCAGGAGAGGTCAAGTAGTAGGGAGAGTCTTCCATAAATGAGACATATCCGGAAATACGAATATGACCAACCACAAGATCAAAACAACGATAGCCTTTATGCTCAGGACTGAGTCCTATATGAACGCACTTGGTGGCTCGAACGATAAGATTCGTGTGCTCAATGAGATGGAGAAGGACATAACAGGTGCACCCAAAGGTACGGAGCATACTGTAGTCCGGTGGTGAGAGAAGAAGAGTCTCATAAAGTGATGTGCTAGATAGGGTAGACGAGGGAGTGATGTTAATGAGACTGACTGACATCATGAAAGCTTCAGCCCAGAATGAACAAGGTTCAGAAGAGGAAAGTAGAAGATCGTGATCCATCTCAAGGATGTGACAATGCTTGCGTTCAGCTACACAATTCTACTTAGGTGTGTGAGGGCATGATTACTGAAAGAGTGTACCATGAGATTGAATGATCGATCTCATAGTAGTGGAAGTGTACTCACGAGCACCGTCTGAGCAAAAGGTTTTGATACGCACACCAAACTGAGTGTGAACCATGTTCGTAAAGAACTGGTAAATGTCAGATATCTCAGAGCATTGGCACATAAGAAATACCCATGTGTATCCAGTAAAGTCATCGATGAAACTAACATAATAGAGATAACCTTTATGAGAAGGTGTAGGAGATGGTCCCTATATGTCAGAGTGTATAAGTTGAAAAAATGGGTGGTTTGGGAAGTGATCTTGTTATTAAAAATGAATGCAATGTGTTTGGCCAAATGACAACCCTGACAATCAGACAAATGAGTAACAAAAAGAGGATGAAGGGCACCACTACGGGCTAAAGTCATGAGTCAAGACTCGCTAATATGTCCTAATTTTCTGTGCCATATATCAACATCAGAGAACACAGTACCAGCAAAATGAGGATGAGATTTATGTGCGTGAAGAAAATCTAGATAATATAGACGACTATGTCGACTAGCACGCCCAAATTCATGACCAGTGTGTGAGTTGGTAATAGAAAAACCTAAAGAATCAAATGTAACGACAAGACCACTATAGCAAAACACACTAACGGAAATAAGCTTCATGGATAAATGAAGAGCATAAAGAACATAAGGCAATGTGAGAGTAGGAAAGCTAATAGATCATGAGTGTGTAGTGAGAAGTTGTGAGCCATCGGTAGTGTGTAGAGATGAAGATTGAGAGGGAAGTGCAGTGCTGGTGGTGAGCAGTATATAATTACTAGTAAGATAATGTAACGCACCAGATTCTAAAATCCATGAAAAATTCATACCAGGAGTAACATAGAGTGTAAGGCCAGAGGGGTCAGTAGCGACAGACCGATCCAAGAGCTAGAGTTCCAGTTGAGCGAGGCGATACTAAAGATTTACTCAATCAACAGGAGTTGGCAAGGCTTAAGTAACGATCATGACCGAGGATGTAAGGAAAGAAGTACTGCAAGGAGGAATTAGATTGGTGCTGCTGTGGTAGAGATCGAAATAAGGTCATAAATGCTGTTGGTGTCGGGATCGGGATAGGGAGCTGGTGGTGCTATTGGTTGTGGAAGAAGAGGTAGGGAAGGTTTAGGTTATGATGCTGGGAGGAGGAGGGAGGAGTCCGGAATCAAGATGATGGCGACGTTGAATTTGTCTGAAGCTGGGTGGAGATCGGGATGTGAGGGGGTGTGAAGAAGTAGCTGCGGGGAAGTCGGTGGAGAATGAAAGAGACTAGTGAGACAGAGGTTCCATTGGAGAGGAAGGAGTACCTGCATATTTTTTTTTTGAACTTTTATTTTTTGAACATTTTTTTAATGACGACGAATAGCGGCAAAAGCCGACGACGGCAACAGCGACGACAATAACAGTAGAGAGAGGAAGAGTTAGGTCAGGGTGGGGTTAGAGTTAGACGAGGGTTTTGGATTTAGGTGTGGAATTCATTTTTTTTTTCTTTTCTTTTTTTTAGGAAACTGAAAACTGGTCGGATAATAGGGTTTCGGGTAAGTTTGAAATCGAGTCGGGTCGGATTGTGAATTTAGATATTTGGGTTTAGATTGGGGAGAACAAATTAGGGTTAGGTTTTTGGGTTGATGACGGCTAAGGGGTGAGGGGCGGCTAGGCATCGGAGGAGGTGCAACTAGGTGATGCGGTTAGGGAGTACTTTTATTTTTTGAACTTTGTTTTAATGAAGACAAATAGCAGTGAAAGGCGACGACGACGACAGCGACGACAACAACAGTAGAGCAAGGAAGGGTTAGGTCAGGGTAGGGTTAAAGTTAGATGAGGGTTTTGGATTTGGGTGTGGAATTCGTTTTTTTTTCTTTTCTTTTTTTTAGGAAGCTGAAAATGGGTCGGGTAATAGGGTTTCAGGTAAGTTTTTGAAATCGGGTCGGGTCAGATTGTCAATTTGGATATTTGGGTTTAGATTAGGAAGAAAAAATTAAGGTTAGGTTTTTGGGTTGATGGCGGCTAAGGGGTGAGGGGCGGCTAGGCAGCGAAGGAGGTGCGGCTACGGTGATGCGATTAGGGAGTAGTGTCCGAGATGGGTGTTGTTGTCGAGTTGGGTGCTGTCGATGATGAAGGTCTGGTGTTGATGTCGGGTGTTAATGGAAGTCGGTGGTGTTTAGGATGGAAGGGGAGTAGGTGGTCATGAGGTTTGCAGCGGTGGTGGCGCCGAGATGAGTTGATGTTGCTGCCGACGGGGTCTGGATGAGTTGATGCTACTGCGGTTGTTGATGTTGCTGTTGCAGAAGACAATGAAGAGAATGTTGCTGCAGTTGTTGTTGTTGTTGGTAGTCATCGGAGTGTAGAAGGGAGAAATTTGTGTAATTAAGGTTAGGGATTGGTGAGGGAGGAAAAAAAATTAGGGTTAGTGCTCTAATACCATGTTAAGGTTAATAGAGAGATTGGGAAATATTATTGGATTGATTATAACTGAGTACAATGTCTCCTATATATAGGAGGGAACAAAATACTAAACTGATGCATAATCAGATATGGGACTAAATACATATTACTATATCTAACAGGGATTAAATACTTCTGACCAATCATTATCTCATCTAGTCACAAAGCTACTGAGATCACAAATATCAGAATCTATTGACTCAAAAGTTGTGTACTCTTAGAGACCATACTAAATAATTTTCTACTGATCATAATCAAAGCACAAACTTCACATTTTCATATTTTATTGATGTGTCATTTAGCAAAGTTATGAATTTTAGCAAGAGCAAACAATTTAATATATATAGTTCACATCTCCTAGCCTATTATATTGTGTTCAAGGACTACACAAATTGGAACTACTATTATCAATTACTTCGTTTGTTTAACTCAACTTACACATGCTATTGACTATATAGGTACATTATTAAATAATAATAATATGAGTTAATACAAAATTACTCTACTACATTTCACAAAACCGTTTGGTTCTCACAATGTCCAAGTGCTCAAAAATTTTGAGTGATGAGTTCATTCCTTTATTCGTTCTTCATCATCTACGAAATGCTAAACGAGCAAATGACAAATATATTATAATTCAACTTTGCACAATACAATGAACGAGAAAGAACATAACGTAACTAATTGAGCCGCATCCTCCATTACAGGATGCTCCCACCTAAGTTACAGACATTTGTTACATATCTTATGTAACACCCTATAATTTCTAAAGGCATATATAGTGGTATAATATGTAGTATATATATATAATATATAATGCTGATGGCAAAAGTTGTAATTAGAGTGAAAATGGGGTGGGGGGGCACGATTGAGAAACGACACCTAGGGTGCTGAGGCCCACCAGGTTCAGAGGGGGCAGACTGCTGTGCCACTGTCTTAGTGTATGTGCCATGTGGCACAGGGGGGCCACGGGTCTTCGGGTGAACACACAAGAGAGAAGGATAAAAACAGCGGAGAGGTAAGTTATAATAGTCCCACATCGGGAAATACACAAGAATAAATAACTATAAATATAATAGCCTATGATCAAGAGTCACCAATCCGGTTAACCACCTTTTGAGAGGCAGCCTGTGGTGGGCAGTTGTACTATACTATAAATAATTTGTCTGATAAATTGTAAAAATTATCCAAGCAGGAGCAGGGACAAAGGCGTTACAAATGGTATCGAGTCGACTTTTAACACCGAGTGTGGGACATGTCTATATAGTCGGGCGGTGGATTTCGGGACTGTGGTAAGCCCTCAATTAAATCCGGGACTATGATTGATCGGGTGGTGGATTCCGGGATCATGATTAGTCTGGCGGAAAGGAGGGCAGCTCAATTAAAGTCCGGGATTATGATTGATCGGACGGTGGATTTCGGGATCATGATTAATCGAGTGGATAGAAGAGCAGATACTCTACATCAGCTAGAAAGTAGATCCTGCACTAGATTGTGCATGCCCCGTGCTCAGCGAGGACGCTGATTTCTGAAGGGGGGTGTATGTAACACCTCGTAATTTCTAAAGGCATATATATTGGTATAATATGCAGTATTTATATAATAAAACACAAAGAAAGCTATCAAGTGGCTCTCCTTCAATCCCCCCAAAATCAAAGGCCCGGATCTAACCTCACAAAACACATTTTCACCCCCAAAAGTTTCTCCCAAAACTCCAATTCAAATTCCCCACCCAAAACAACTCCTTTATTTATTTAATTATTCTCTCTCTCTCTCTCTCTCTCTCTCTTCTATTCAAATAATTAAGAAAATAAAAATCAAAAATTTTTTAAAAAAAATAAAAAACTAAAAATTAAAAAATTAAAAAATTAAAAACTTTAAAAATTATTCAAAAAAATCAAACAATTCAAAAACTTATAAAAAAAATTTTAAAAAAAATAAAAATTAAAAAAAATAATTTCTTTAATATTTAAAATTTTGAAATGTTAATAAAATTTAAATTTTTTGAAATTTTTTATAATTTAAAAATTTTTAAAATTTTTAAAATTTTTTGAAATTTTTGAAATTTTAAAAAATTTTGAAAATAAAAAAATTAAAATTTTTTAAAAAAATTTAAAATTTAAAATTTTAAAATATTTAAAATTTGAAATTTAGAAATTTCAAAAATCTCAAAGCAAATCCAAATCCAAATCCAATGTCGAACCCCAATCAAGAAGTCATCGCCGATATCTGATCCGCTGCTGATTCCGTATCGGTGACTCCCCTCCACCAAATCGAGAGCGAATATCAAGCGACTCCGTATCGGCAACTCCTCTCCACCGAATCGAGTGCCTATATATGCGATGCGACGAATCTAATTTCATCTCACTAACCGAATTCTCATTCTAATTTTTAATTTTTTTTGTGCAGAGGATTACTCAGTTTTTTGCTAACTCGAATTTTGTGTGTGCATGGTATTTAAGTTCAGAAAGGTATGATTGTTTTATTTTTTGGTTTAAAAAATTTTAATTTGGTGATTTATTTGATGAGTTTTTTATTGGTTTTGAATTAAGGTGTACGCAAGTGAGAGATGGATTATTTGGTGGTCTCAATTAGGGCTTCCAAACCATAGCAGGACCGGTAAGCTGACTAGCAACCTAAAATAACTTGGTAAATATGCAACATTAAATTCTTTACTACAAGAGAAAATACTATCGTGAAGTGTTCCCTTCACTGCTTATTAGAAACCATGGATAATATAACATATAAAATCTTTTAGTGTGTGTTTGGATATATATGATTGGGATGACTGGAGTTTACTAGTGAACGGTGCAAACTCTCCACTCAAGAAAGACAGCTAAAGTAAATTTGTTATTTATCCATTATGATTTTTTTTATATAGGTGCAATGGGGGGACAAAGTGGAGATAAAAGAAATGATTAGCTTGGATTAGAGTTTTGAGAACTTCATGTATTTTATTTTGGTTGAAATAATAATAAGAGGTATTTCAATTGCAAACTGAATCTTAAACAAACAAATGTTTATTGTAGATACCTTCAGACCTGCACTTGAGTTACCATTGTATTTAGACATGCTCATAGTGGTTATGGGATTAGAGTAAGCTCCATAAAACCTATATGATAATGTCCTTGCATAACTATTACAAGCGTCTAAAATTGATGTTGAAGTTAAAAAAAACTTTATGCAGTGTTTCTAACAAACTATATGCATTGCAGGTAAATTCAAGGTAATGATCAAAAAGGCAATGGTTGAGCTTGAAGATAGATATACTGCTTTCTCATATAATATTGTAGCGCCCCAATTCCCATATAACTGGGAAACCGTGACACATGCCAAGATCTTTCCTTCAATTAGTCACGATACACAAAATGCTGGAAATTAAAACTTTTTATTCAATACAGAGTTACCCCGCAGTAATCACAAATATCAGTTGTAATACCAGCTGTAGCGCCTGCCCTTTTTCCTTTTTTTGACTCCAAACTCAATTCTTCCAATTTCTATATCACTTTAACCATAAACTAAGATAGTTGTGTTTCAGGAAAAATTTCGGCAGAGTCTCTCCTGTAATTTTTACCCCAAACACAAAAAGCTTACGGAATTCTTACGGAATTCTGCTCTAAATTCCGTAGCTCACATCACAGGCAATAATATCACGGGCTCCCTAGGCCAAAATGAGCATCATCACACAGGCAATATATATATATATGCACTGGGGGCCGAACTCAAGACGGTTTATCAATTATTAATTAAAAACCATAAATCCTTTTGAAAACGTAGTAAGTTTTTAGAAAATAACTTATAAAAGCTTACCACAGTGCCTGGTACTCCACAACGAGATGGGTACGGGTCCAAACCATACCATGCCACTCCACACTCTACTCTCCATCATCATCCACATACTTATACAGCAAAAATATAATTTAAATCATAAAATGCACTATTCACACAATTAAACCTTAAGTGACCATGGTAAAAATGAAGCTCCGTCCACAGAGTCTACACCTCACCTCTGCACCGCTGAGGACCTGTAACAGTAGGGGCCTAGGTAGTCCAGAGACTCCCTAACCCCCCAAACACTAAGGGGTTAGCCATTTCTGGTGTGAGTATAATTTATTAATAAGCAACTCAATTAAACTTATAAGTAAAACAGAATGAACTTACGAATACCAAAATAAACCTGAGCATGTAAATATCATAAATGGAATTTCACATCAAATACTCGCTGCATCACTTCCTGTATGCATATCCACACTTGCTCACAAACATACTCAACTTTAATTTGGAAAATTATTTCCAAATTAATTGCTTAAGGCCCATCACTTTACGCCTTATGCAAATATTCCTTTCCAATTTCATATCACATAACATCGTATTCATTCATTCTTACAACACATATCATCACGTCTCGCAATACATCGCTTTCACACTCATAATTCATCTTAAATGGAAAATAAACGTATATCCTAATTTCCTAGTGTTTGTGTATGCCATGACCTGAGTCTAATGCAACAATACAGAATATAGAACAGATGCACTTAATCTAATGTCAGCAAGATTCTGGTTGCACATGCATCCCATACTACATGTGACCCAGGTCAAGCCAACATACTTAGTCCAATGCAAGCGAGACTTGGAAATGTATGCATCCCATACTACATACTTTCCAAATCAAGCCGTTATTTCTAAGTTAGGGATTCGAACCCTCGCTATGCAATGCATTCTAATTTGGTCTACTTCCTGTTCCTGATAGTATGACATGGTCGGGTTCAAAGCCGTGACGAACTTAAAGATATACCGCAGTATACCTATAGCATCGTATTTCACCGGACCACAGTCCGTACGATCCGTTCGTGTCCACTAGCATATACCTGGATCCCATTCAACAGTCGTGACGAACTTAAAGATATACCGCAGTATACCTATAGCATTGTCTTTCCATCGGACCGCAGTCCGTACAACCCGTTCGTGTCCACTAGTATATACCTGGATCCTATTCAACAGTCGTGACGAACTTAAAGATATACCGCAGTATACCTATAGCATTGTCTTTCTATCGGACCGCAGTCCGTACAACCCGTTCGTGTCCACTAGCATATACCTGGATCCTATTCAACAGTCGTGACGAACTTAAAGATATACCGCAGTATACCTATAGCATTGTCTTTCTATCGGACCGCAGTCCGTACAATCCGTTCGTGTCCACTAGCATATACCTGGATCCTATTCAACAATCGTGACGAACTTAAAGATATACCGCAGTATACCTATAGCATTGTCTTTCTATCGGACCGCAGTCCGTACAACCCGTTCGTGTCCACTAGCATATACCTGGATCCCATTTAACAGCCGTGACGAACTTAAAGATACACCGCAGTATACCTATAGCATTGTCTTTCTATCGGACCGCAGTCCGTACAACCCGTTCGTGTCCACTAGTATATACCTGGATCCTATTCAACAGTCGTGACGAACTTAAAGATATACCGCAGTATACCTATAGCATTGTCTTTCTATCGGACCGCAGTCCGTACAACCCGTTCGTGTCCACTAGCATATACCTGGATCCTATTCAACAGTCATGACGAACTTAAAGATATACCGCAGTATACCTATAGCATTGTCTTTCTATCGGACCGCAGTCCGTACAACCCGTTCGTGTCCACTAGCATATACCTGGATCCTATTCAACAGTCGTGACGAACTTAAAGATATACCGCAGTATACCTATAGCATTGTCTTTCCATCGGACCGCAGTCCGTACAACCCGTTCGTGTCCACTATGAGTACTAAGTACAAGAACTTATCTAAGTCCCAGATAAAATGCTAAAACATCATTGAAACCCGATAGCGCATAATTACCACACTGTGATATGCAGATGGCTCCTCATCAATTATCCGATGAAATAATTCAAGAAGTAGCAGTAGCTGTAACCCAGGCTACGCTCATCGGAATTTAACACAATCAGACTTCTAGAAGGGTGGGGAGATCTCCAGCAATCCCCTAGTGGGCGACTCTCAGCTATTTAGGAGCTCAAGTCCCCAAGCTAACTTAAACTTGAAGTTTAGTCGAATCAGCAGGTTGCTAGCTTGCAACGTCCATAACTTCCAACACACGATACAAAGTTACTTGATACTGTAAAACCTCATATACTCTCAATAGCACATTCTTCTTGCACTCGCTGCACCTTTCCAATAGCATAAGATTTTGCTCACTCATCGGAAATTCTCGATTCCGGGTCCTATGGAGAGGTGGGAGTGTCTATTTCAACTTCCTAGTTCAGCACCTCTTTCAGACTCTATCATTTGAGTTCTCGAAAACACAAGTTCCATCAGGTGTACGAACAGAGAGAAACTAGTTTGCTTAGCCAATAATACTTCGACTAAGATTGGGTCCGTTCCATCCTTGGAAAATCATAACTCTCAACCTATAAACTGGAATTACAAAATTCCAAATATGTTAGAAAGCTATGACTCCCTACTACGACTCTCTAGTTGGTCAATTTCCCAAACTTGCCTTAAAAGCATGCTTCTTAACAAAGCTTATAAAAAAATGAGTTGTTCTTTACCATACAACTTTATCTCTTAGCATTCCACTTATCATACAATGATAATCAAAATTCTCCAACGTTCCCATAGGCTAAGAATTCACATACACATCACAACACCATGTATATATATCTACACAATACGTTCCATCACACTGAATGATTAAAATCACATCCATTTACCATATACACACCCATTTACCACATAACAACTTTTAACAAAAGAACCTTCAATATTTCAAATTAAAACTTCATTTTAGCTGAATTAAACAAGGATTGCTTCAAACCGCCTAAGATTTTATCACAACAATAAACATGCATTTAGTATAATCATACTCACAAATTGTCCCGCGAAGGCTCGAAGCGCCACCACGCATCCAAAGCCGCTAGTATATCCTTCCGAAATCCAATCGAAAATCCGACGCTACCACCATGTAGAGAATCCCTCACTTAGTCCACCTCTCATTTTAATTTTGAATCAATGAAGAAATGGAGGAGATTTGAAGTGGGGAGAGTATCCTTCGATGGGTTCTGTTGGGTTCGTTTTGATCGGGAATGGAAGGAGAAGAAGGAGAAGAAAGAAGGGAACGGACGGGGGGGGGGGGGTTCCCTTGAGCTGGCGCGAACGGGAGGAGGAAGGGAGGAAGGTCGGGGTTCTTCTTTTGGGTCGGCATCGAACCAGGAAGGGGAAGAAGGGAAGGGGAAGGAAGAAGATGGAGGTGGCGTGGGTTTCCGTCGGTTGGAAGCGAACGGAGAAGGAGAAGTGAGGAGGAGGAGGCCGGGGGGTGTGGGGTTATTTTGGGTTCGGTTTGGGAATGAACGGGAAGAAGAAGAAGAAGGGAAGAAGGAGAAGGGAAGGAGAGAGAGAGAAGGGGTTTTTTGTAAAAGATGGAATAATTAATAATAGATTGATAAATATCTAGGGGAATGTTGCATATAAGCCCTCTAGCTTTACTACATTTCCAAATAAAGCCTAACTCTCTATTTTAACATTCTACACAATACAAAAATACATTGAACTACTTCGTAGATAATCCGTATAAAAATAATTTAATTTTGAAAATAATAATAATATAAAATAGACAATATATCTTATATTTCTCGATAAAAATAATTATTATCGGAAAATACATATTCGCGCGAAATTCTCAATCGCGCACACATTTCGATGCAAAATAGTCATATGCTATTTTTCGGGTCGTTACAAATATGTTTGCTACTTCACTTAATTTGCTGGACCTCCAAAACTATTTTATATAATCAAACTAGTTGCACCGTTCCGAAAACGTGCCGTAGGCACGTGTCAATGGGCAAACCTAGTATATATAAAATATTAATGTTTATGGCAAAATTTGTAATTATAGTGAAAATTGGGGGGGGGGGGGGGGCGATTGAGAAATGACAGCCAAGGTGCTGCTGTTGCCCGTTGACATCATGATGACATCAGCAGGGCCCACCGAGTTCAGAGGTGGCAGACTGTCGTGCCACCGTCTCTATGTGTGCCACATAACACAGGGGGGCCATGGGTCTTCAGGTGTACACACAAGAAAGAAGGATAAAAACAGTGGTGAGGTAAGTCATAATAGTCCAACATCGGAAAATACACGAGAATAAATAACTATAAATATAATAGCCTATGATTAAGAGTCACCAATCCAGTTAACCACCTTTTCAGAGGCAGCCTGTGGTGGGCAGTTATACTATACTATAAACAATTTTTCTGATTAATTGTAAAAATTATCCGAGCATGTGATCAGTCCCACAAAGCATCGCAAATTATTTAATCTAAGTTGGGATAGTTCATTCATCACATGAAAATACTAATAGAAATTAAAGTTGATCATACCAACACTTCAAGTTAGAAGTGTTTTCCAAGTTCGAAGGAAAGGCTTATGTAGTGCAGACTTATTCTACCTTGATGCAAATTCATCGTCTCCAATAAACACAATTTGCAAGTAACTTTGAAGTTCTTACATTCATCAAATTGTTAAAGATTAGCCAATTAAACGAACTGTTATCACTATTTAATTCTAACAGCAATTTAATTAAAGATACAAATTTATTGTCAAAAGCTATAATTTAATTTATCAAAATAAATATTTGATCCTTAGCACATAGCCAAAACAGTTATTCAATCTTGCATCTAATTACACAATGGTTAATGCGGGTTTGAACTTTAGTACTTAGCAACAAATTCAAACAAACAGTTAACCAACAATTAAAATTATTGGTATGAAGAACATGTTTTCTTCATATTTGAATCCATCCAAACAATATCCCCACTTTTTGCACCATCTCCAGGAATTGCGTCCACATCTCATATTGTGCTTTCATCTTCCGACTGTTAAAATCAAAACCGCTAAATCCCTCTAGGTTAGGAATCTCGTAAGGACGATTATGTTTTTCCATCTCAAAGGAATAAACAAAAAATTCCAAAAAATATAGGGTTTATTCTGAATAATTACTGCTCATGTAATTTTAGAGAAATGTGAGAGGTTTTCCTGTAAAACTGCTATAAAACAATAAAACAAAATTTTAATTTAATAAATCAGCACAAATCATAAAGTTTAGAGTGGACCAAATCTTGATGAAGATCAAGAAGTGTTCGATTTGATACAGCAGTGCAAGAAATCCTATCCTAGTCCTAAACACGAAACAGCAACCCCACAATCAATTGGAACAAAGGGTTTGGATTGGATCTAATTCAGCGCAGCAGATCCTGTTTTTAGGCCCAAACACGAAACATCAACTCCACGGCCAATAAGAGCAAAGGGTTTGGATCGGATCTGAACAAGGCAGTGCTGCAGCGATCCCATCCTGTCCCCGAATACGAAACACCAAAAAACCACCAATAGAAAAATCAGATCTAATATGATCCCGAACCCGATCACACACAATGATAAGGAAGAGGGGAAGGGGGGTGTAGTGGGTGCAATGGATGGCGGTGGCGACGAATTCTGGCGAAAGATCACTTCGACGATCTCTCTCTTAATCTCAAAATGATGAAGATTAATATCTCAATATTGTTGAATAATAATGAGAATAAGAACAAAGAGAAAATAGGTTTACGGTTTAATATCTATACTGCATGAGATATTATACTTGATTATCAGGATTGAAATAATCTCGGGCACTAACAGAAGATCAGTATATATGGGATAAGACTATATTTTGGGCACTGGGCTTTATGCTTACTCAACCCTGCCCAATAACTAACAGATAGCACGTGCAAATACGTGTTGCCTTATACAATATTATACACAATAATATTCTGTTTATAATGAGAATATACCTATATATCCAACAGAGATGATCGACTTATTTGTATGACACATGATTATCAAAAAGCAATACTCATTTAAAGAGCTTTGTAAGCACAATTGTACCAAGCAAATTTCAGGCACTAGCCCTACCCTTTTAGAAGAGAGCCGGGCCGGGGGGCATGGGTTAGGGACCCCAAGGGCCATTATCATCCCTAACGGAGGAACAAATTATATCAAATGAAATTTTACTTTTTGGGGTGCAATGCAAATGTGGGAAAATTTCCATTTCCCCCACTTGAGCAAATGTCAAAAGAGATTGACACTTTTTTTGTTGCAAAATTGACATGGGCCCCCACAACCAATTTTGAAAAAACGAATGTTAGAAATTGTAACTCATTAGAGCGACTCCCGTACCGAAAAATGGGCCAACCGAAGCACAAAGGTGGGCTCGGGATCGTCATATTTTATGGCGATGGAAAATGGAACCACATACCACTCTACAAACAGTGGACCCCATTTTCTTCTTTTGCAAACCCCCTAGCCCCCATCCCTCCCCTCCCCCCCCCCCCCCCCCCCCCCCCCACACACACACCCCTGAAAGTTTTGGAGAATAATTTTTCCGGGGGGTTTGTTTATTTTTTATTTTTAACTCCTCCCTACCCCCCCCCCCCCCCCCCCCCCCCAACACACACACTCACTCAAACCTAAAAATTATGGAGAATAATTTTCCTGGGGGTTTTGTATTTTTTATTTTTAACTTCTTTTTAAGTTTGCTATTATAGACAATAATTATACCATTATTAGTTTTTCACCAAGATCTACAATATGAGACAAATATTGAATATCTTTCGATTCGTTTTAAATTTCAAAATAATACTATGAATCAATAATTATATTAAAGAGAAACAAGAATTCATAAATATTCAATGGAAATTACAAAACATACTATTGAACTCCCCCGAATACAAATAATCTCTAATATCTTAATGGGAGAGTTGGGGTTGTCATTTGTAGACAACCTATAAATTGTAGACATTGATTCAACCATCTAATCTCAACCATTCAATTTTAAGTGGGAGTTATATTAACTATTCATTTACTCAACTGTTGTTAGTTACTATAATACCCTCAAAAGTTCAAATTTATTTACGACATAATTATTTACAAAAGTGTCATTCATATAAAATAAAAGTTTGTGCTACTAGGGATAATTTGTAAAGAGTACGTGATGAGTAAAGGGAGGTCTCAGGTTCGAGGCCAGATTACGTCTTATTATTTACTATACAAAAAATAATAATTAAAACGTGCATCACACGTGCAGATTACTATCTAATATATAATAATCTACTATTTTAATGGGAGAGTTGGGTTTTGTAACCAAACAAACCCTAACTTTGTAACCAAACAAATCCGTGCAATACACGTCCAAACTATATCCAACAAATATGAACGTGCACCGCACGTATAGCCCAAATTAAAACATTTAAATATAAATTATTTCTTTTCTTATACAATATATATTCATTTAATTTGATGAATATACTTTTTTAAACGTGCATCGCACGTACATTATACTAGTAACATTATAATGAGAGAGTTGGGGTTGTCATTTGTAGACATTCAACCATCTAATCTTAACCATTCATTTTTTAAGTGGGAGTTATATTAACCATTCATTTACTCAACTATTGTTGGTTACCATAATACCCTCAAAGTTCAAATTTATTTACAACATAATTACTTACGAAAGTGTCACTCATATAAAATAAAAGTTTGTGCCACTAGGGGTAATTTGCAAAGAGTATGTATCAGTAAATGGAGGAGACCGGCTTACATCTTATTATTTACTTTATAATTTTTTTTAAACAAATAATTAGAATGTGCATTGCACATGCAAGTTCCTAGTTCTAATAATTTGGGTGGTCATTGTTTTTCCCGAGAAAATGGGTCAAACTATTGAACTCCCCCGAATAGAAAGTGAGATCTGAATCACCTAAGAAAACCTGAAAATATCAAGTTGTATTTGCGGATCCTTGTTGTTGGGATTCACGAGCCTCTCTCCCGAATCTCATGTGTGGGAACGGCACAATGCTAGTACATCAGGTGTTTAATTGATAATATTTTTGTAATTTGCATAAGGTGGGGTACTCTTTTTCTTACGGGTTTTTAACGAGGCCACCAATAATTGTTCAATATCATATTCATCAACTTCATTAAACATCTCAAACACTCAACACTGCTTGAACTTCTTGATTTATCAAGAATGAAATTTGATCATGGCTTACCGAGCAACATATCTTCATACAATGTTCTCTTTTACCTTCTATTCTCCTCAACATCTTCTGTCTGGTGCACAATATGAACCCTTCCTTGATTGCCTCTTTTACAATTGTAACATTCAGCATACAATTCTCACCTTTCCAAATTCGACTTCTTTCATTTCGCTTCTAAAATTCCCCCATCCAAAACCCGCGAACCATCTTGCCTGAAACCTGCAGACCCCTGCTCATTATCTCTACTACTCGTGAATCGCATGTCCAGTCGACTGTCCTTTGCTCTAAACAACAAGATATCCATATAAGGGTTCGCAGTGGGGGACACAACTACGAGGGTTCGGGTTCAGGTAGTGCAGGACCCGTACCGATAGGACCCGATACCAGCTCTACTAACTACACTTGCAGATTTGTTTGCTTTTACTCTGATGCAACGACAAAGAAAGTTTTTATTTATTCTTTTATTTTTAAATTATTTGCAAATGTGTTCGTGCATGATTTCCTCCTGAAGTCGGTTGCTTACACCTTGAAACACATAAGGATGAGAACTCTGAACTATTTATCGAGTGCCAAGCAAACGACCAAGGTAATTGTTGGATGTATATGTATATTCTCAATATAATAGGATAATATTGTGTATATTATTCTATGGGGCAACACGGGTTTACACGTGTTATGTATTAATTATTGGAACGGGTTGAGTGGGCTAAAAGCCCAGTACCCTAAACCCAGTCTAATCTCTTTATAAGCTGGTCTAGAGATAGTGCTCTGTGATATTCCAATACTAATAAGCAGGGTATAATATCTTAAGCGGCTAGAGATTAATCCTAATCCTAATTTTCCCCAAATCAGTATTAACAATCTTAAGATATTATCTTCTCACCTCCGACCAAAAGAACCCGACTTCTGCTACATCCAGACCACCGTGGGCGCCGTCGCTGTCGTCGTTCGACCTAGTCGCAGCCGCCTCCGACCACCGTGGGCGCCATCGCTGTGTGGTTCGATCAAGTTGCGGCCGCCTCCGACCACTGTGGGCGCCATCGCTGTCGTGGGTCGATCAAATCGATGCCTGCAGTCACGAGCGCAGCCGTCGCGGGCGCCGCCGTCTCGAGCACCGACGCTCCCCACGGCCAGCCGCTGCCCCGATCGTCCTCCTTCTCCTCTTTCCCAATCGGAATTTGGGATTGTTCGAATTGGGGTTTTGGGGATGGAGAAGGAGAAGCGGGATTTGGACTTGAGAGTTTTGGAGGAGAATCTGTTCGTCGGAATCCTCCCGCCGCCGCCGATGGGCGCGCCTCTGCCGCCGTCACCGTGCATCGACGCCTCATGGCGTCACCATCGCCGATGGTCGCCCCTCCCGTCGCTAATCAGATGGGTTTCGGGTATCACAAACCTTTCTTCATTACTGTTGATGGGTTCTGCTAGTCAGATCCAATAATAGGGAACCCGAAACAGAGTGATCCCATTGGCTCTTGATTGATGTTTGCTGTTTGGCTGTTTTGCTCTCTGGTTTGTGTTTGGTGTTTGGACTGTTGGAGCAGATCCATATTCAGATCCATCAGACCTGGATCAGATCTAAATTAAAGATAAGTTATCACCAAATTTAAATTGTTACTTAATTATTTGTTCGTATTAAGCATTGGTTAATTAAATGCAAATTTGAACAATTGTTTTAGCTATGTGCTAAAAATCAAATATCCATTTTGATAAGTTAAATTATAGATGTTGACTATAAATTTGTATCTCCAATTAAATTGTTGTGAATTAGATAGTGCTAATAAGTCGCTTAATTGGCTAATCTTTAACAATTCGATGACTGTAGGAACTCCAAAGTTACTTACAAATTGTGTGTATTGGAGACGATGGATTTGCATCATGGTATGATAAGTCTGCACTACGCAGGCTTCTCCATCGAATTTGGAAAAACACTTCTAACTTGAAGTGTCGGTATGATCTACTTTAACCTCTTAGTATTTTTATGTGATGAATGTGTTAACGTTTTGTACGTTTGATCACATGATTGAGAGTTTTAGATCATAGTTATTCTCGCTTTGAAAACTAGCATCTTTAGGGTTGTTAAGTATTTTATCATACTATGTGTATAGATATTTTGACAAATCCATTGTTTGCAGTTTGTGTGAGATTATATATTTGCTTCTCTAATAATTAAATTTTTTGTATAAGATTTATAACAAATGTCCGTAACTTAGATAGGAGCATTCGGTAATGCAGAATATGACTCCATTATTTACGTTTTATTCTTTATTGTTCATTATACTGTGTGTGCAAAATTGAATTATAAAATATGGGTCATTATCTCGCTTAGTGTTTCGAAGATGATGAAGAACGAATAAAGAAAATTATAGCTCAATTTGTTTGAGCACGTGGACATTGTTAGAATCACTAGAGAAAGCAAACAACTTTGTAAAATGTGATAGAGTAATCTTGTATTAGCTTTTATAATGTGCTTACATTGTCAATCGCATGCATAAGTTGAGTTTAACAAATGAAACAATTAATAATAATAGTTCTAATTACGTTCTTGAACCTAGCATAATTGGCTAGGATTTGAGAAATATATATTCAATTGTCTGTGAGGAAATGTGATCTAATTATCAAAACTGTGGGGAAACGGAGTTAAAAAGCTATTGAGTCAAAAGCTTTAACATCCAAGTTGTTTTGAGATTTAGAATCACTATGAACTATATATTGAATTGCTTGAAATTTAGAATCACTATGAACTATATATTAAATTGTTTGGTCTTGTTAAAACTCATAACTCTGCTAAATGACACTCCATTAAATATGACAAATATGAAAGTTGTGCTCAGACTATGATCACTAGAAAATCAGTTAGTATGGTCTCTAGGAGCACACAACTTCTTGAGTCAATACATTTTGATATTTGTGATCTTAGTAGCTTTGTGACTATATGAGACGATTGTTGGTCAGAAGTATTTAATCACCTATGTAGATGATTATTGAATGTTTGTCATACATATATGGAGGCTGTAACACTCGTTATTGTGATAAATTAAAATCTAGTTAAATGCTAAAAATTAAGGGTTCAGTATTGATGGAGGTGGTGAATGTGTTTAACAACTTTAGAGAAGTTTGCATTGGGCATAATCTCCACTGCACTCTACTTACAACAATCAAACAGTATTGATAAAAGTTAGAATCAAACTCTTAGTGAAATGTTGAATTCTATATTATTGACTGTTGTTTGTCTTGCGTAATAATAAGTGATGTTGTATTGTTAATCATATCTCTAATGTGTTACTACACTCTAAATTGAATACACCTTATAGATCATGGCATGAAAACACAAATAATTTTGTTAAAGTGGAAATTTGTGTTGTGATACATTTGTTAGAGTACATGACCCTAGAAGGCCTAAAGTAGGACCTACAACAAATATTTGTATGTTTAGAAAGTACAGAATGTAGCTCTGTGGACAGATGTTGGATCTATCTAATTTGTGTTAGAAGAATCTAGATTTGCAAAGTTCTTTGAGGATATGTTCATCAAAGATAAATATATGAAATAATCTAGTCCTACAAACACGTTCAATGATTCACAGTTGGAATCAAGAACCAGCCTTACTGACACTTGAAAACCTGAATGACAAATGAGCTAAGAAGAGTCTTTAGTAGACAATGAGATGATTTTGTGTCATACAATATTACTTCAATTTAGTTGATCTGCCAAAAGAGGCTAAAACTATAGTGAGTGGGGTTTTGTAGAAGAAACTTATTTTTGATTGTTCAGTAGCAATTTTAATGCTTTTTAGTAGCAACAAATTGACTGAGAAAATGGGGTAGATTTATTTGATGTTTACTCACATGTTTGTCATATTGCTACAATAAGTATTCTTCTTACCCTTATATCTATTGAAAATTTTGTCATTCATAAAGAATATTTAAAAGGTTTGGTACTTGATATTTTGTACTGAACAGTTTTGTACTAGAAAGTTTTGAATTAATATGTTTAGTGAACAAGATTTACAATTTAGTAAAATCAACATATACTTTAAAACATGTAATATAGCTAGCGTATAAATATTTTGACAAATTTCTCAAAGAGCCTAGTATATGAATTAAGTAATTCAGATCAGTGCCTTTAACTTTGTGGTGTGTCAAATATAATAGCTATTATTTACTTGGTTTTATTGACATGGTTGTTGATTGGAAGTGACATCTCTATTCTAAATGGAGTTAAAATTGTGCTATCCAAATAAATTTAGCACCTAAGTGGTGTGGACACCATATTATGTATAAGGGTGAGTTTTGGTTGGCAAGGGATAACCCTTAGTCAAACTCGATAAATCAATAATGTGTTTCAAAAGTGGGGATATAGTGATTGAAAGTGTGTTTTGAAACACCTTATGATTATGATAAAAGGTTGACACCTTATGATGGTGCAACTATGAGACAGGTAGATCATTCTAAAGAATTGAAAGTCTTATGTATACAAAGATCTGCACTAGAATAGACATAGCCTTTGAGGTAGGTATGATCTGCAGATTCACTAATAATCCCATACACATTTGAGTGCCCTTAAGAGGCTAATGAGATACCTGAGTGGTACTCAAGAGTTTGCTTTGTGCTACTCAAAGTTTAGTGAAAGTCGACAACTAGTGGATGTGTTCACACTAGGAGGAGCAGAAAATTATGGAGATTAATAGGCAAACAAGCATTGCGTTATCATCCAAGAAATCAGACCTCTATGTGTTATCCTCTGCAGGGGAAGAGGCTGAGTGGATTGAATGACTTATTGCTAATCATCCATTTGAGAAGTTTAATGTAAATTCTCTAATTCTGTTATGCGACTATCAAGCTATAATGCACTGTAGCTCATAACTCACTCTATAATAGTAAGAGGAGTATATTAAGGCTGGAAGAAGCCTAGTTGAACTTTCTCATTGATAAAGTGCAATTGTGACAAGTATGGCCAATGCTCTTGCTAAGAGACTTGAAAGTGATCTAATTATCAAAACTGTAGGGGAAATGGAGTTAAAAGCTATTGAGTCAAAAGCTTTAACATCCAAGTTATTTTGAGATTTAGAATCCAATTGGAGTCATAGAGAAGTTCAAACTGAAGCATCAATTTTAGGCAGTTGGCATGCTTTAGATAATTTGAAAAGTTCTATGTAAATTCTGTTAATATATAACTTCATTCCAATTTTGATGATGCTATACATTTTCATAATTTACTTAGAATCATCTCATTATTCCAAAAGAAAGCACGAAAACTTGTCGATGTGTTTCCGATGTTTAGAATGGTTGTTATATCATTCCAATTCTGATGATATAACTCTTTTATGGATTCATATTTCATTCCAATTTTGATGATTCAGAATTAACCATAATTGATTTGACTGTTCTATCATTCCAATATGAAACATAGTATAGTTCTTGTGTAGAAACTATAATAGTTCTTGTTCTTTATTTTATTAAAGAAACTTGATTGTGATGCTTGCGTTACATTTTGCTAAGCTATCGTTGAATTGTACTAAGTTCTTTAGTAGAACCAGATACTTTATGAAATTTGCTAGAATTCTTAGAGATATGTCTCTTGATATTCTTGTCTTCAATAAGCTAGCAAAGATGGAGGAGTTAAATCTGTCAAGATAGATTTCATAATAATGATTTGCTCAAAATGAAGGAGTAAACATAAAGCAGTCTGCAAGGATATAGTTTTTGGTTTATTTATCGAAAGAATAAATTTGCTACTTGCTTGATAAAACTTCTGTTGAGTTTAAGACTCTTGTGTTCATGAGCTTAAAACTCATATTTTGTTCTTGAAGTTTATCTGCTTTGGTTGATTTTGAAACTATGACAGTCTCTCTAGTTGGTTTAGTCATTGTGAACTATTCTGTTTTGATATGGTTTTAGAACTATTGATTATTTTGGTTTAGTCATATTTGAACTATTCAAGTTATAATTGATTTAGTCTATTATCCATGTTCTTTATGATTCAATAATGTTTGAATCTTTGTGATCCAATATTATTACATTGCTTAGCCTAATATATTGAGAATATAGGAGGAGATTGTTGGATGTATATGTATATTCTCAATATAATAGGATAATATTGTGTATATTATTCTATGGGGCAACACGGGTTTACACGTGTTATGTATTAATTATTGGAACGGGTTGAGTGGGCTAAAAGCCCAGTACCCTAAACCCAGTCTAATCTCTTTATAAGCTGGTCTAGAGATAGTGCTCTGTGATATTCCAATACTAATAAGCAGGGTATAATATCTTAAGCGGCTAGAGATTAATCCTAATCCTAATTTTCCCCAAATCAGTATTAACAGTAATTAGTTGACACCTGGTTATCAAAGGACGAATATCATTCAAAGGCATTCGTAAGCAGAATTACATCTAACAACATATATTCTCCTATATATATATGAATATTCTATCATCATTAGGTAAAGATTTCTTGGCAATTTTTTTTGGATAATTGAGTCTTCTTATTTTATTTTTTTATTAAAGAAAGAGTCAATTTTTATTGTTGTTTAATGAACGTGATGAACTTTTGCTGAGAAAAATGTATGGGAACCATAGTGAATCAAATCATCTTTTTAAAGGGTGAACGAAGTACGTAAGAGATTGGTTACCAAAACATTCAAACATGTGTGTTTTCTTATTTGAATCAAACAAATATTACATATATAATCAAACAATACGTATATAATAATCAAACAATACATACATATACATAAATTAGTAAGTTACGGAATAGTGTTTCTAGTTGTTGCCCATTGAGAACTGAGCCTGGAGCCTGTCCACTGTCGTCTTATTCAGCTGGAAGGCCTTAGCAAGAACATCGTCTGAAATAGGAGGCATCGATCCGAATACAGTATTGGCTACCATGACAACTCCTGGATTTTGACTACTGAGGCCTGAAAGCGTTACTGCATTCACATGACCAGGATTATATTGAAAATGAATCAGTCCTTGTGGGAACACAAACACATCACCCTTGTTAAGGACCTTAGTGAAGAGCTTAGAATTTGAAGAAACAAAGCCTACATATATCGAGCCTTCTAACACAGTTAGGATCTCGGTTGCTCGTGGGTGGTAATGAGGTGCGATCAACCCATAAGGTAAAAAGTCAATTCGAGCCAAAGAGATGCCAAGAGTGTTGAGGCCTGGAATTTGAGCTGCACTGACTAGAGTTACACCAGCACCAAGTGGATTACTCGTGTTGGCCGGCTTGTCAAGGCCAGTCATGAAGAAATCATTAGCTGTTGCAAGCTTTGGGTCCTTGCACACTAGTCCGTTGACAAATACTGCAGTAATATTACAAGTAGAAATCAAAAGTAAGGTATTGATTAGCAAACAATTATATATCTTTATAGAAAGCCTGTGGCATATATAAAAATATCGTGTAAAATACCAGAGGAAGTATTATCGGCTACGCAGAAGTCTTGCAGAGAGCTGGGATCCGAAGCAGTTGTGAGAGAGGTGGTGAGTGCGAGGAGCGCAAGAAACAGAATACGGGCAGCCATTTCTGTAGGGGGAGATATGTAGTTAATTTGAGTTCAGAGAGGTCTAGATTAGATGATGGATTCCAATGGAGGATAAGATGGGTATATATAGTTGGCAGTGTAGTGAATGTGGGATGTAAGAAGTTTTAAATTGTCGTTGAAGTGCTTTGAAATGGTCAGGCCCTTGTTCAAGTAGAAGAAGTCTCCACAAGTGTGGGTGGTGGTATATATTTAATAGTTTACATCTTACTTTCCCATCTTTCATATACTAAATATATTTTTGATGAATTTTCCGTTTCTGGAAGTTGCGACGAGATCAGTAAGACAAGGTAAGATTTGATTGTGGACTAAGATATTGTTGAATAGTAGGAAAATATGCAGATACTGAGTATGATTGATGTCACCGATGATGGTAGGTAGCTAGAAAAACAACTCATTATTGTATCATGAAATATGACTATCTATGAACCTTTTTAAATAAATTCATCGATCACACAACCAGCTTCCTTTTTCAAATATGTTTGTAAGAGTTCTACAGTAGAGTGGGCTTCCACACAATTTGCTTATTCAACATAGCGAGGCTAGGTAGATTTAATTCATATTTCATATGTATTGAGCAAAAAATCGTAATATTTTTGTTCGGTCATATAGTCCATAAATGTAATTGTAAGTTGAAAATAACCGAAAAAAATATCGTCTTTCTCCTCCTAGATATAGTAAAATATGTAAAATGCCAACATTCTATTTGTATTTGTACTGCTATATAATAGAAGATGGTGTGTGTGTTTTCTGTTTTTCTTGTAAATGTCTCAAAATCGTAATATTTTCTTTTTTTTCTTTTTTTTTTTTTTGAAATAAAGATGGCTATTGCCACCGGTTTCATTAACGATAGATTAACGAAAACAAAGAGTACATCATTACAACAAAACACTGTCGTTCTAATACAACGGTAGCTCTAAGCAACCAAAAGAAATTACATCAAAAACAACCAAAAGAAGTTACATCACTGAGCACACGAAGACTACCCTACATGACCAATTGCATTGATTTTAACTCCCACCAAAAGCATAGGTCCACCGATATAAGCTCCATCTCCAGCTACTGTGCTCCATCCAACCTCGGCTTCTTCCAAGCCCCTGCTAGACCTGTCTAAGTTTCTGTAAGAACTAGCATTTTATGAAGTAACATATGATAAGAGCATCTATCATTACGAAAGCAATAATCATTCCTATCTAGCCACAGACTCCAATATATATTGAAAACAACTCCAATATACGGACCAAGAAATACAAGGAGAGTACAAATACTCAAGAAAGGAAAAAAATACACCAAAAATATGAAAAATGAAAAACAGAGGTTACAATCCTACCCACCTAACAAAAAGAATTTTGTCCTCGAAATTCAAAAAGAAGATACACAGGGTAACCCCGAAAAGAAGAGAAAACAAAACAAAAGTAAACACTAAAACAAATGAGGAAACTTCTACTAAATCTCATCCTCCAGCTCCCAAGTCAACTCACCGGGCGAGTGAGGATTCCAAGCAATGCAAAGCAACTTGATGACCTTGTTCTTAAGCACTTTCTCCCGCCGATCGACAATAGCAACTGGCAGAATCTCACAAGTCAAATCCGGCCGAACGGTCAACTCAGAGTAGTCGATCACGTGGCTCTCATCTCGGATATATCTCCTGAGTTGTGAGACATGGAAAATATCGTGCACTCCTAATAAAGCTGGCGGCAAAGCAAGATGATAGACCACCTTGCCTAGTCGCTCAAAAATCTCAAACGGTCCAATAAAACTAAGGCTAAGCTTGCCCCCACCACTAAACCAATTGACACCCCACCAAGGCGATACCTTTAGGAAAACATGGTCACCAACCTCGAACTCCAAAGCCCTCTGATGGACATCGGCCCCTCGCCTCTGCCTATCCTGAGCTGCCTGCAAATGCTTCCTGATCTGAACCACTACATCAACTGTCTTGGTGATTAACTCCAGACCCAACAACTTTCTCTCACTAATGTCATTCCAGCACACTGGTGATATGCACTTCCGCCCATAAAGTGCCTTGAACGGAGCAACTTTAAGACTGGCCTGAAAACTGTTATTGTACGAGAACTCTACGAGATGCAAATGGTCCTACCATGATCCACCAAACTGAAGCATACAGGACCTATAAGAAGTTGGTTACTTCATGATTGATCAATAAGATAATGGATAAAAGGTGTTTAATGGATGGTAATTTTTATAATGGTTAGATATAACCTAATTGATCTCTGTAGTGAGATGGTTGTTAGAATCTAGAGGCTAGGCGAGACCTTTAGTAACCGGCAATTTGTGAATAAAGAAAATTTGAGAAGTAGCCAGTATGGGCTAATGTTTCTCGTGTGTTGATTTAAGTCCGGTAGGGTAAGCTAGCTCTAGGTTGTGATGATTATAAATAAATCTAAGGATAGGCACTAGAAGAAGATGTGATAGAAACAACGACGAACATGTCTGGTAAAGAATGTGTAGCTCCTAGGGGTTCGATATCAAGGAATACACCAGGTAAATCCATGTATATGGGCTACGGGTATGTCTGTCTATCAACAAAAAGGCTAGTAGAGAGACTGCAGTTCCTAGAAATATTCAGGACGGACAGGATATGCCCGGTAAATACACTGAGGTGGGCTAGGGTAGGCCTGGTTCGTAGTTGCGAGAGACCGAATTTCTACGGTTCGTTGCTGAGGATACGGCCGGTAAATCCACTGCGGTGGGCTAGGGGTAGGCCGGTATGGTCTAATATCCTGGGGGTGTGACTCTTCGGTGACTATGCGTTGGAGTATATTCATTGGGTTAGGTTGCATGACATGAGATGTAAACCCTATAATGAGGAGTACCTTAAGGGCTTGCCCTCGGACCTATATAGTATGGGATGCATAGAATCCGAATAAGTGTGCATTAGTGCATCGTAGTGTAAATCTGCATTAGGCCTTTAAGTCATATCATCCACTGAAATGTTTAGGATAGTCACTTTTTACACTTTATTGCACATTAAAGTTTGTGTTTGCTAAAGTAAGAGAATCGCTGTATTATAGCATTGCGTCAGTTGTATGCAACTAACGTGCCCACAGTTTTCCAGTGCAGGACTTGGATTACCAAAAAGGCATAAAGATGAATTGATGTTGATAATTATTTTCAGATTAAAGTTGTTGAATGTTTAAGTTGTATATTTCTTTTTTGCATCTTCTGCTGTGTATTTTTGTAAAAGAATAAAGTGTAATGAAAAAGTTTTAAATTCCTTGTAAAAATGAACTTGAAGTAAAAGATCCTTTTGTGCTACGAATTACATGTAAATGGAATTCGGGGCGTTACATCAAAATTGGTGAAAGCATCATATGTCTGTACACCCACTTGAAATAAAACCATCAAGTCCTTTATTAGGGGTTGTAAATAAATATCTATGTCATTTCCTGGTTGTTCTGGTCCTGAAATCAACAATGATGACATAATATGTTCCTTTCTCATGCATAACCCTGGTGGAAGATTATATATTACCAGCATCACAGGCCAAAAACTATGTGAGGAACTAAAACTACGGAAGGGATTAAATGCATCTGCAGCCAGACCAAGTTGTGCGGCTCGGCAGCGAAAGATGGCTATTTATTGTCAATTGTTTTGCAAGCCAAAGAGTACACATAGTGCCTAATTTTATCATCTTCACTTTTATGATTGTGATGCCACCGTAAATTTTTAGCAAGTTCTGTTGTTTGAAACATTCTTCTTGTTGCTGCTTATTTTGGTATGGGAGCAAACAGATAGTGAGTTCTTATTTAATGGAGACTACTAAAATCTAACCTTTGACCTTGACCGTGAAAAATGGTTAGAGCTCTTGAGATTGAATCTGGATCATTGACTGACCACCGTGATCTGAATCTCACGGTTGCTGACGCGGCCAATGGTCCTGCAAAAAGCCTAAAACACCGGGGGGTGGTCCCGACGACAGACCCTCCGACGCTCAGAACTGGAAAGAGAGAGAATATGAGAGAGAAACTGGAGAATTGTTGATTAACTTCTGACTGTGGTGGGGAGAGAGTATTTACAGGCCTTAGAAACATATCGAGGAATTGATCTAGACCCATTGGATCGACATGAATTCCATATCTCCTTTATGTTCCTCCCCCTCAAAAGATAAGTTCTCTTATTAATGGAATAAGAGATTTGACTCTTAGCCTACATGCGCTGGGTGTCTCTCCTAGTGAGCCTAGTCTGTCACTTTTTATATGCTTGGAAGAAGCTAATGTCTTGTAAGGGAGCCTGGAGAAGGCTCAGACTTGTTAAAGAGGTCTGTTATGATTAATATGCCTGTAGAAGCTTTTGAAATCTGTGCTGGAATCGTACGGCCCCGATTTGCTGTGATTTTTACCATCATCATAAGCCCCCAAATCCCGGAAGGCAAATTTCTTGGCTTTCGGGGAGTAGTACACCTTAATTTTAGACTTTGGAGTACAATATTAGCTGTCATGGTGCTTTAAGATTTCTAGAACTGATCGGTGGCTTCTGGGGGCAGTGGATATCTTCCTGCATTTTCACCTATTTTTCGAATATTTACGAATATTTCTGGAAATTTCTAGACTTTTTTCCAATTTTAAAATCACTTTTTCAAATTTTATAATTAATAAATCCAATTTTAAATATTTTTTAGAATTTTAAATTAACTTTTCGAATTTAAATAATTATTTTTGGATTTTTAATTAACTTTTCAAATTTTAAATGATTTTTTGGGATTTTTTGTAAATAATCAGAGTTGCGCACAATTTTTGACGCGATCAGAGGTGTCCATCAAGGCTGGCTCTCGCACTGATGCAATTGAGGGGCTTAGATCTGATCGTTGTGATCTGTGGCAACGTGGCACGATCTGGAGCTTCCATTAGTGGTTAGCTCGCCCGGTGAGTGAGATCAAGCGGTGGAGGAGCGAGCGGAGTGATGAGGAAGAAGGAGGCTGTCGTGGCTCAATCTCGCTTGAGCTCAAATTTTGGAGGGATCCAAGGGTTAAGAATTGCAGCGGGGACCCATTCGCTCAGCCGATAATTTCGCTGAGCTATGGCGATTTTCTTTGAACTTCGAGGGCTTCGCCGCGCTACGGGGAACCAAAGACTTGGCAGAGCTATGAGTTCTCGCCCTTGTAAGGTCACAACGATGTTGAGCCACCACCTTTGTCAACTTACTCTCCTTGCCGAGCTTCAAGGCTCTGTTTTTTGGCCGAGTTATGGGAATAGCTCACTTCTGTAGAGCAATGGGTTTCGGGTGAGTGTAACCCCTATTTTCCCAAAAATATATTTTTGTGTATTTTCTGTATTTAAAAATTTCGCAAAATTTTATTTTTTCGGTTTTCAAATTCTTTTGTCTGTACTATTGGATCTCCTATTAAAATTTGTTTCCGATCAATAATTGTATTTGTAATTATTTTGTATGATTTTATATTTTAATACAAATCTTATTATTGTTATTATTACTGTTATTATCATTACCATTATTATTGTTATTATTGTTATTTCTGGACTGATTATTAAAAATCCACTTTTATTTACTAACTGTATTTGTAGTATTTTAGATAAATACTATTTTCTATTGAAAATTACATTTTTATTAGTTAATTTATTTTTCTATTGAATATTTATCCCTATTGGATATCCACAACCCATTTTATTTCCCTAATCCAACCCGTTATTTATTAAACCCATTACCCATTATCTTAACCCTATACCCTGTTTTAAATAACCCTAACCATTACCCTGTTTTCACCCTCAAAAACCCATTCCCTGTTTATACCCCATCCCAAACCCGTTTAACCCCTAAACCCAGCCTGGTTGTCACCCTAAAACCTTATTCCCCCTATATATATATCTATCTGTATCCCTCTACCTTTTATCCTTCCATATTCTTCAGCCGCCAACTTCTGCACCGCTTCGTCTTCCTCTCTTCCCCTACCTCCCGATCCCCTACTTCTTCGTCGCACCCTCCTCCTCCCTGTTCACCTTCCCTCAGTCAGCGGTGCCCCTGCTCTCCCGTCCTCATCGTGCCGTCATGTGCGCACTGGAGCAGCCCCTGGCCTCTCCCTAGTCGACGACACAGCCACCCAGCCGTCGCGACCCCCCTATCTCTTACTCCCTATCGTGGCTCCTCTCCACCTCTACAGCACAGCCCAGACTCTGACAGCACCTCCCGGTCCTCCTCTTCATCGACATCAAACAGCCCCGTAGTCGAGCGCGCTGCCTTGTCGCCTTCAATTCTACCAGAAAGACGCACCACCAGTCGCAACCCTCACCCTATTGTCGGCAGTCCCCGCGGCGTGCAGCTCCACTGCATCGTCCTCCCTACCTCCGTCCTCCTATCTCGGCAACTCAGTCAGCCAGTGCACCTCTATTGATGGGTTGTTGCTTTTTGATCAGAGTGTTGATCAAGTTTCATTGTGAGCCGTCGATCGTCCGATCTTCTTGATCATCATTTTCATCATGTCCCCTTGGTTTTGATTCTAGCTATTCGTTGGATCTTGATCATCATGCTTGATTGGATGTGGTCCGTCAATCTCCTCTTGATCATCCGATTAGATCCTAACCGTCTGATCTCTTCTTGATCATCAATTTTCTTTGATCGCAGCCATTCGATCGATCGATCTTGATCTTCATCATTATCTGCACCATCAAGGAAATCTGACCATCTAATCTTATTCGATCATCTTGATCTTGATCTTCGATCTCAGCCGTCCGATTATGTTCATGATCTTGATTGTCTTCATCTTGTTCGTGATCGTATGCTCGTGATTGGTTCGTGATTCATTCATGGGTTTTTGTTCGTTGCCCGGGAATCTGTTTCCGTGATTCATTCATGGGTTTTTCGTCTTCGGTTAAGGCAAGTAACTTGTACTCAATTCCTTTGTATGATACAAGTCATAAATACCGCTTGTAATGTAGTTGGGTTCTAGAGATAACTCTTGTGTGTGTTATTTTGATGGGTTTTGTCTATATAGTGCTACTTGACCATAGTTGACTCACGACACCAATTTGACATGAAACAACCCTAGGTTTTGCCCGCTCTTGATATGATGTGTATGTGAAACAATTATGAGAACTGTGTGCTTGTGAGATCCATGTGATATACTTGTTGTGGACATATCGTATACCCTATTTAATGTTGTTTGGACACTTAGTAGACTCTAATTCATGTTTAGTTATGTTTCGATTAAGTTTCGTGTGATTCATTTTGGTTTTGTTCCTAAAGGAAATTCTGTGTTTTGTCGATGATCTGTCTTGATCAGTAATTTAGACCATATTAAGTTCAGTATCTTAATTTCATTATAAAACATGATTTGTAGAGAAATTCATCTTCTTTCCAACCGCTCTGACCTTGCTTGATTTCATTTTCGTATGTGTGAGATATGACTGTTTTACTACAGGGGTGCAGATCTTTTCCAGATTCCGTTCTTGATGATTTTGATGACTGAACTAATTTGATACTTGTGCTACACATATTATTTTGATCTAGAACTTTGGTAAGTATTTCTATATCTATCTAAGGATTGCCCATAATTTTGGTGGATTTTATTGATGATTTTATATGTCATTTCATGCTTGTTTACAAAAGCTATACTTGCGGGATTTTGTTCGCTGTTCGATAAGATTTGTATTTTCACTCTGATTTCTTTTACTGTATGAAAAATATTTGTGAAATATGAAATTTATTTTGTTTTGTCTATTTTTATCTCCCTTTGGAGGATGTGGATTTCGTTTCACTGTTTGCGAGATATTACAGTTTTCGTACAGCAGTGTTGGGAATTCCAGATTTGTCAAACTATTGTGTCTTGATGTTTTCTAATTTTTGATGGCTACACTAATCTTACTGGAAAATTATGAAACTTTTTATTCTGATACTAGACATATAGGGGAATACCCAAGATTTTTCCTGGATTTATTTGAGATGTTTTGATATTGTTTTCCTGACTGTGAATTCGATTTTCTGATTTCTGGCTGAACGTGTTTTCTGGATTCAAATCAGTTTTGAGCTATGTTGTTGTGAAATACTATATTACTTATTTATATTCGCTGGATTCAGTTGGGAGTCTATTTTCTAGACGTTTCGACGGGTTCAGATTTGCATGTTTGTAACACTGAGAATCACTATTTTACTACAATATAGTCTTGCTGTCCTGAACTAGAGATTCAGCTATTTTATTCTTTTGTAAGATATCTTGCACTCGTACATGTTTATCTTGCAACTTGAACTTGCCACATGATCATGCCATATTATTCTTGATATATTTTGCACACCTACATTCTTTTTTGACATTAATAATAAAATAAGCAAGCTGGGGTTTAAGGAAAAGATCTAGTAGTGGATAATACAGAAACGTGTACTCAGAATGGGGCTGTATTTTCCATTACTTGTTGCCATATTTCATGATTACATGATTCATGCTTGATATTACTTGTTGCCATGTTTCATGCTTACATGATTCATGCTTGATATTACTTGTTGCCATGTTTCATGACTACATGATTCATGTTTGATATTACTTGTTGCCATATTTCATGATTACATGATTCATGCTTGTTATACTATATGCCGCCATGTCTCATGATTATATGATTCATGCTTGATACATGCTGCCACTTGTTTACGATTACGTGACTCGTACTTGATACTACTTGTTGTCATGTTCCTGAGTAAATCCTTGGACAACTAGACGAGCCTTGTGCCTCTTAATAGAGCCATCAGGTCGATATTTGATCTTGAAGATCCACTTACAGCTAACAGGCAAGACGTCCACAGGCAGTGGAACAACATCATAAGTGCCAGTCTGATAAAATGCATTGAACTCCTCAGCATTAGCTTCCCGTCACTCGGGATATTGAATAGCTTCCTGATAGGATATGGGCTAACATGTGGAGTGTATAACAATGAGGTATGCATAAAACTGTGGTGAGCAGGAGGCTAGGGTGGCAAAACCAAACGAGTAAGAAGGACCAGTGGCATCAAGTGTGTAACGTGTCGGTGGGATGCCCGATGTAGAACGTGTAGACTGACGGACCGGGGGTGGATGTGTGGGGGTGAGCTAGGTGGTGTGGGCGCATGGAGCTGTGGGGATGTAGGAGGTGATTGTGCATAATGCTGTGGGGATGCAGATGGTGTCTTCGTAGGAGGAATAATAGTTGGAACGTCAGTAGGAGATTGGAAAGGTGCCAAAGGAGTGGGATCAAAAGGAATGCTGCATGGTAGGGCCGGGAAGATAGGCCCAACAACTGGGGATTCGTGAAAACTAGCATCCTCAGGAGAGGTCAAGTAGTAGGGAGAGTCTTCCATAAATGAGACATATCCGGAAATACGAATATGACCAACCACAAGATCAAAACAACGATAGCCTTTTTGCTCAGGACTGAGTCCTATATGAATGCACTTGGTGGCTCGGACGGTAAGATTTGTGTGCTCAATGAAATGGAGAAGGACATAACAGGTGTACCCAAAGGTACGGATACTGTAGTCCGATTGTGAGAGAAGAAGAGTATCATAAAGTGAGGTGCTAGATAGGGTAGACGAGGGAGTGATGTTAATGAGACTGACTGACATAATGAAAGCTTCAGCCCAGAATGAACAAGGTTCAGAAGAGGAGAGTAGAAGAGCGTGATCTGTCTTAAGGATGTGACAATGCTTGCGTTCAGCTACACAATTCTACTCAGGTGTGTGAGGGCATGATTACTGAAAGAGTGTACCATGAGATTGAATGATCGATCTCATAGCAGTGGAAGTGTACTCACGAGTACCGTCTGAGCAAAAGGTTTTGATACGCACACCAAACTGAGTGTGAACCATGTTCGTAAAGAACTGGTAAATGTCAGATATCTCAGCGCATTGGCACATCAGAAATACCCATGTGTATCCAGTAAAGTCATCGATGAAACTAACATAATAGAGATAACCTTTATGAGAAGGTGTAGGAGATGGTCCCTATATGTCAGAGTGTATAAGTTGAAAAAATGGGTGGTTTGGGAAGTGATCTTGTTATTAAAAATGAATGCAATGTGTTTGGCCAAATGACAACCCTGACAATCAGACAAATGAGTAACAGAAAGAGGACGAAGGGCACCACTACGGGCTAAAGTCATGAGTCAAGACTCGCTAATATGTCCTAATTTTCTGTGCCATAGATCAACATCAGAGAACACAGTACCAGCAAAATGAGGATGAGATTTATGTGCGTGAAGAAAATCTAGATGATATAGATGACTATGTCGACTAGCACGCCCAAATTCATGACCAGTGTGTGAGTTGGTAATAGAAAAACCTAAAGAATCAAATGTAACGACAAGACCACTATAGCAAAACACACTAACGGAAATAAGCTTCATGGATAAATGAAGAGCATAAAGAACATAAGGCAATGTGAGAGTAGGAAAGCTAATAGATCATGAGTGTGTAGTGAGAAGTTGTGAGCCATCGGTAGTGTGTAGGGATGAAGATTGAGAGGGAAGTGCAGTGCTGGTGGTGAGCAGTATATAATTACTAGTAAGATAATGTAACGCACCAGATTCTAAAATCCATGAAAAATTCATACCAGGAGTAACATAGAGTGTAAGGCCAGAGGGGCCTGTAGCGACAGACCGATCCAAGAGCTAGAGTTCCAGTTGAGCGAGGCGATACTAAAGATTTGCTCAATCAACAGGAGTTGGCAAGGCTTAAGTAACGATCATGACCGAGGATGTAAGGAAAGAAGTACTGCAAGGAGGAATGAGATTGGTGCTGCTGTGGCAGAGATCGAAATAAGGTCATAAATGCTGTTGGTGTCGGGATCGGGATAGGGAGCTGGTGGTGCTATTGGTTGTGGAAGAAGAGGTAGGGAAGGTTTAGGTTGTGATGCTGGGAGGAGGAGGGAGGAGTCCGGAATCAAGATGATGGCGACGTTGAATTTGTCTGAAGCTGGGTGGAGATCGGGATGTGAGGGGGTGTGAAGAAGTAGCTGCGGGGAAGTCGGTGGAGAATGAAAGAGACTAGTGAGACAGAGGTTCCATTGGAGAGGAAGGAGTACCTGCATATTTTTTTTTTGAACTTTTATTTTTTGAACATTTTTTTAATGACGACGAATAGCGGCAAAAGCCGACGACGGCAAACAACGACAACAATAACAGTAGAGAGAGGAAGAGTTAGGTCAGGGTGGGGTTAGAGTTAGACGAGGGTTTTGGATTTAGGTGTGGAATTCATTTTTTTTTTCTTTTCTTTTTTTTAGGAAACTGAAAACTGGTCGGATAATAGGGTTTCGGGTAAGTTTGAAATCGAGTCGGGTCGGATTGTGAATTTAGATATTTGGGTTTAGATTGGGGAGAACAAATTAGGGTTAGGTTTTTGGGTTGATGACGGCTAAGGGGTGAGGGGCGGCTAGGCATCGGAGGAGGTGAAACTAGGTGATGCGGTTAGGGAGTACTTTTATTTTTTGAACTTTGTTTTAATGAAGACAAATAGCAGTGAAAGGCGACGACGACGACAGCGACGACAACAACAGTAGAGCAAGGAAGGGTTAGGTCAGGGTAGGGTTAGAGTTAGATGAGGGTTTTGGATTTGGGTGTGGAATTCGTTTTTTTTTTCTTTTCTTTTTTTTAGGAAGCTGAAAATGGGTCGGGTAATAGGGTTTCAGGTAAGTTTTTGAAATCAGGTCGGGTCAGATTGTCAATTTGGATATTTGGGTTTAGATTAGGAAGAAAAAATTAGGGTTAGGTTTTTGGGTTGATGGCGGCTAAGGGGTGAGGGGCGGCTAGGCAGCGGAGGAGGTGCGGCTACGGTGATGCGATTAGGGAGTAGTATTCGAGATGGGTGTTGTTGTCGAGTTGGGTGCTGTCGATGATGAATGTTCTGGTGTTGATGTCGGGTGTTAATGGAAGTCGGTGGTGTTTAGGATGGAAGGGGAGTAGGTGGTCATGAGGTTTGCAGCGGTGGTGGCGCCGAGATGAGTTGATGTTGCTGCCGACGGGGTCTGGATGAGTTGATGCTACTACGGTTGTTGATGTTGCTGTTGCAGAAGACAATGAAGAGAATGTTGCTGTAGTTGTTGTTGTTGTTGGTAGTCATCGGAGTGTAGAAGGGAGAAATTTGTGTAATTAAGGTTAGGGATTGGTGAGGGAGGAAAAAAAAATAGGGTTAGTCCTCTAATACCATGTTAAGGTTAATAGAGACATTGGGAAATATTATTGGATTGATTATAACTGAGTACAATGTCTCCTATATATAGGAGGGAACAAAATACTAAACTGATGCATAATCAGATATGGGACTAAATACATATTACTATATCTAACAGGGATTAAATACTTCTGACCAATCATTATCTCATCTAGTCAGAAAGCTACTGAGATCACAAATATCAGAATCTATTGACTCAAAAGTTGTGTACTCTTAGAGACCATACTAAATAATTTTCTACTGATCATAATCAAAGCACAAACTTCACATTTTCATATTTTATTGATGTGTCATTTAGCAAAGTTATGAATTTTAACAAGAGCAAACAATTTAATATATATAGTTCACATCTCCTAGCCTATTATATTGTGTTCAAGGACTACACAAATTGGAACTACCATTATCAATTACTTCGTTTGTTTAACTCAACTTACACATGCTATTGACTATATCGGTATATTATAAAATAATAATAATATGAGTTAATATAAAATTACTCTACTACATTTCACAAAACCATTTGGTTCTCACAATGTCCAAGTGCTCAAAAATTTTGAGTGAAGAGTTCATTCCTTTATTCGTTCTTCATCATCTACGAAATGCTAAACGAGCAAATGACAAACATATTATAATTCAACTTTGCACAATACAATGAACGAGAAAGAACACAACGTAACTAATTGAGCCGCATCCTCCATTACAGGATGCTCCCACCTAAGTTACAGACATTTGTTACATATCTTATGTAACACCCTATAATTTCTAAAGGCATATATAGTGGTATAATATGTAGTATATATATATAATATATAATGTTTATGGCAAAAGTTGTAATTAGAGTGAAAATGGGGTTGGGGGGGCACGATTGAGAAACGACACCTAGGGTGCTGAGGCCCACCAGGTTCAGAGGGGGCAGACTGCTGTGCCACTGTCTTTGTGTATGTGCCATGTGGCACAGGGGGCCTACGGGTCTTCGGGTGAACACACAAGAGAGAAGCATAAAAACAGCGGAGAGGTAAGTTATAATAGTCCTACATTGGGAAATACACAAGAATAAATAACTCTAAATATAATAGCCTATGATCAAGAGTCACCAATCCGGTTAACCACCTTTTGAGAGGCAGCCTGTGGTGGGCAGTTGTACTATACTATAAATAATTTGTCTGATAAATTATAAAAATTATCCAAGCAGGAGCAGGGACAAAGGCGTTACAAATGGTATCAGAGTCGACTTTTAACACCGAGTGTGGGACATGTCTATATAGTCGGGCGGTGGATTTCGGGACTGTGGTAAGCCCTCAATTAAATCTGGGACTATGATTGATCGGGTGGTGGATTCCGGGATCATGATTAGTCTGGCGGATAGGAGGGCAGCTCAATTAAAGTCCGGGATTATGATTGATCGGACGGTAGATTTCGGGATCATGATTAATCGAGTGGATAGAAGAGCAGATACTCTACATCAGCTAGAAAGTAGATCCTGCACTAGATTGTGCATGCCCCGTGCTCAGCGAGGACGCTGATTTCTGAAGGGGGGTGTAAGTAACACCTTGTAATTTCTAAAGGCATATATATTGGTATAATATGCAGTATTTATATAATAAAACACAAAGAAAGCTATCAAGTGGCTCTCCTTCAATCCCCCCAAAATCAAAGGCCCGGATCTAACCTCACAAAACACATTTTCACCCCCAAAAGTTTCTCCCAAAACTCCAATTCAAATTCCCCACCCAAAACAACTCCTTTATTTATTTAATTATTTTCTCTCTCTCTCAAAAATCAAAAAATTTTTAAAAAAATAAAATACTAAAATTAAAAAAATTAAAAAATTAAAAACTTTAAAAATTATTCAAAAAAAATCAAACAATTCAAAAACTTATAAAAAAATTTAAAAATTTAAAAAAATAATTTCTTTAATATTTAAAATTTTGAAATGTTAATAAAATTTAAATTTTTTGAAATTTTTTGATAATTTTAAAATTTTTTAAATTTTAGAAATTTTAAAAAATTTTGAAAATAAAAAAATTAAATTTTTTAAAAAAAAATTTAAAATTTAAAATTTTAAAATATTTAAATTTTGAAATTTAGAAATTTCAAAACTCTCAAAGCAAATCCAAATCCAAATCCAATGTCGAACCCCAATCAAGAAGTCATCGCCGATATCTGATCCGCTGCCGATTCCGTATCGGTGACTCCCCTCCACCAAATCGAGAGCGAATATCAAGCGACTCCGTATCGGCAACTCCTCTCCACCGAATCGAGTGCCTATATATGCGAAGCGACGAATCTAATTTCATCTCATTAACCGAATTCTCATTCTAATTTTTTATTTTTTTTGTGCAGAGGATTACTCAGTTTTTTGCTAACTCGAATTTTGTGTGTGCATGGTATTTAAGTTCAGAAAGGTATGATTGTTTTATTTTTTGGTTTAAAAAATTTTAATTTGGTGATTTATTTGATGAGTTTTTTATTGGTTTTGATTTAAGGTGTACGCAAGTGAGAGATGGATTATTTGGTGGCCTCAATTAGGGCTTCCAAACCATAGCAGGACCGGTAAGCTAACTAGCAACCTAAAATAACTTGGCAAATATGCAACATTAAATTCTTTACTACAAGAGAAAATACTATCGTGAAGTGTTCCCTTCACTGCTTATTAGAAACCATGGATAATATAACATATAAAATCTTTTAGTGTGTGTTTGGATATATATGATTGGGATGACTGGAGTTTACCAGTGAACGGTGCAAACTCTCCACTCAAGAAAGACAGCTAAAGTAAATTTGTTATTTATCCATTATGCTTTTTTTTTTGTAGGTGCAATGGGGAGACAAAGTGGAGATAAAAGAAATGATTAGCTTGGATTAGAGATTTGAGAACTTCATGTATTTTATTTTGGTTGAAATAATAATAAGAGGTATTTCAATTGCAAACTGAATCTTAGACAAACAAATGTTTATTGTAGATACCTTCAGACCTGCACTTGAGTTACCATTGTATTTAGACATGCTCATAGTGGTTATGGGATTAGAGTAAGCTCCATAAAACCTATATGATAATGTCCTTGCATAACTATTACAAGCATCTAAAATTGATGTTGAAGTTATAAAAAACTTTATGCAGTGTTTCTAACAAACTATATGCATTCCAGGTAAATTCAAGCTAATGATCAAAAAGGCGATGGTTGAGCTTGAAGATAGATATACTGCTTTCTCATATAATATGTTTGCTACTTCACTTAATTTGCTGGACCTCCAAAACTATTTTATATAATCAAACTAGTTACACCGTTCTGAAAACGTGCCCTAGGCACGTGTCAATGGGCAAACCTAGTATATATAAAATATTAATGTTCATGGCAAAATTTGTAATTATAGTGAAAATTGGGAGGCGGGGGACGATTGAGAAATGACAGCCAGGGTGCTGCTGATGCCCGTTGACATCATGATGACATCAACAGGGCCCACAGAGTTCAGAGGGGGCAGACTGTCGTGCCACCGTCTCTGTGTGTGTGCCACATAACACAGGGGGGCCACGGGTCTTCAGGTGTACACACAAGAGCGAAGGATAAAAACAGTGGTGAGGTAAGTCATAATAGTCCTGATGGAACTGAGATGAATCCCAGGACTACGGATTGGTGTGCGTATCGATCGTTAAAGATAAACAGATTGCTTAATGGTGATCTAACCCTATACAGCGGAAACTAGGGTTCACAATTATACCTGCGGTGAGAAGAAGACGACAGCGACCCCAAGATCTTCTGCACGTATTCCTTCCTAGGGTTGGACGTCGTGTGGGCGACGATCTCCCAACCTTTCTCCCTTGACTGTCCTCTTTTTCTCTCCTTACGTGAATCACGAGATTTGAGAAAAAAATCTAATATTTCTGATTGTCAATGACGGCCAGAGAAATAGAGGATATATATAAGGCTACGGCAGGGACCATGAGGAGAAATTAGGGTTAGGTCTCCTAACGGATCTGGGTATCCCGTGTTCAGCCCGAACACACAACCCAGGCCCATTAACAATAGCTCAGTCCACTAAGGAGCTATTGTTGCACTACCTTCCTAATCCCAAATTATATTTATGGGCTCCTTTTATTATATGCTCGTTCAACTCCCCATGTTAAGATATCGAATGTCCGTCGATCAAATTAAGTTACTGACAACTACATTGATCAACATCTTTTATCCTTAAGTAGTACCACTCAACTTTATTTGTCATGTCGGATGTAATCCACCTGCAGGGTTTACATGACAATCCTTATGAGCTCCTTAAGGGGACATCATCAACCCGACGTATCGGGACATGGATTCCTTTTACAATCAACAGCCCATCATACATACAATGTTATTACCCAATTCATAGAGGTTGTTGATCCATAATGAATCTCACTCTTTTATGAGTCAAAGTAATGCACACTGCATATACATGTCTGTTATTATATCTGGATTAAGAGCATAAGCATCCATAATAACAGAGGTGTTTGTTCTCTTTTGTAGTCAGTACAAAGAGAACAACCTCAAGTGGTCCTGTTCAATACACACAAAGTGTACTAGTGTAAACCTATAGTCAAGACAGACTAATACCAGATTACACTACAACCTTTCCAATGGATTGTCCAAGTCCGTCTAGGTTGTGAACTATTAATATATTCCATAGGGAACTGATAATATGATCTTCTGTGTGTCACCTCACACCATATTATCAACCTTATAGAATATCAGACACTTGCATTAATATTATAATAAACACAATATGCAAACATATGCCCATATGATTCTCATTCAAAAAAATAAGGAAATAAAGTTAATACAAAAGTGATGCTTTCAGTATATAACCCTAACAAGTCTAACATCAGGAAATACACGAGAATAAATAACTATAAATATAATAGCCTATGATCAAGAGTCACCAATCCAGTTAACCACCTTTTCAGAGGCAGCCTGTGGTGGGCAGTTGTACTATACTATAAACAATTTTTCTGATTAATCGTAAAAATTATCCGAGCATGTGATCAGTCCCACAAAGCATCATAAATCGTTTAATCTAAGTTGGGATAGTTCATTCATCACATGAAAATACTAATAGAAATTAAAGTTGATCATACCAACACTTCAAGGTAGAAGTGTTTTCCAAGTTCGAAGGAAAGGCTTATGTAGTGCAGACTTATTCTACCTTGATGCAAATTCATCGTCTCCAATAAACACAATTTGCAAGTAACTTTGAAGTTCTTACATTCATCAAATTGTTAAAGATTAGCCAATTAAACGAACTGTTATCACTATTTAATTCTAACAGCAATTTAATTAAAGATACAAATTTATTGTCAAAAGCTATAATTTAATTTATCAAAATAAATATTTGATCCTTAGCACATAGCCAAAACAGTTATTCAATCTTGCATCTAATTACATAATGGTTAGTGCGGGTTTGAACTTTAGTACTTAGCAACAAATTCAAACAAACAGTTAACCAACAATTAAAATTATAGGTATGAAGAACATGTTTTCTTCATATTTGAATCCATCCAAACAATATCCCCACTTTTCGCACCATCTCCAGGAATTGTGTCCACATCTCATATTGTGCTTTCATCTTCCGACTGTTAAAATCAGAACCGCTAAATCCCTCTATGTTAGGAATCTCGTAAGGACGATTATGTTTTTCCATCTCAAAGGAATGAACAAAAAATTCCAAAAAATATAGGGTTTATTCTGAATAATTACTGCTCATGTAATTTTAGAGAAATGTGAGAGGTTTTCCTGTAAAACTGCTATAAAACAATAATACAGAAATTTAATTTAATAAATCAGCACAAATCATAAAGTTTAGAGTGGACCAAATCTTGATGAAGATCAAGAAGTGTTCGATTTGATACAGCAGTGCAAGAAATCCTATCCTAGTCCTAAACACGAAACAGCAACCCCACAATCAATTGGAACAAAGGGTTTGTATTGGATCTAATTCAGCGCAGCAGATCCTGTTTTTAGGCCCAAACACGAAACATCAACTCCACGGCCAATAAGAGCAAAGGGTTTGGATCGGATCTGAACAAGGCAGTGCTGCAGCGATCCCCTCCTGTCCCCGAATACGAAACACCAAAAAACCACCAATAGAAAAATCAGATCTAATATGATCCCGAACCCGATCACACACAGTGATAAGGAAGAGGGGAAGGGGGGTGTAGTGGGTGCAATGGATGGCGGTGGCGACGAATTCTGGCGAAAGATCACTTCGACGATCTCTCTCTTAATCTCAAAATTATGAAGATTAATATCTCAATATTGTTGAATAATAATGAGAATAAGAACAAAGAGAAAATAGGTTTAGGGTTATACTGCATGAGATATTATACTTGATTATCAGGATTGAAATAATCTCGGGCACTAACAGAAGATCAGTATATATGGGATAAGACTATATTTTGGGCACTGGGCTTTATGCTCACTCAACCCTGCCCAATAACTAACAGATAGCACGTGCAAATACGTGTTGCCTCATACAATATTATACACAATAATATTCTGTTTATAATGAGAATATACCTATATATCCAACAGAGATGATCGACTGATTTGTATGACACATGATTATCAAAAAGCAATACTCATTTAAAGAGCTTTGTAAGCACAATTGTACCAAGCAAATTTCAGGCACTAGCCCTACCCTTTTAGAAGAGAGCCGGGCCGGGCGGCATGGGTTAGGGACCCCAAGGGCCATTATCATCCCTAACGGAGGAACAAATTATATCAAATGAAATTTTACTTTTTGGGGTGCAATGCAAATGTGGGAAAATTTCCATTTCCCCCACTTGAGCAAATGTCAAAAGAGATTGACACTTTTTTTGTTGCAAAATTGACATGGGCCCCCACAACCAATTTTGAAAAAACGAATGTTAGAAATTGTAACTCATTAGAGCGACTCCCGTACCGAAAAATGGGCCAACCGAAGCACAAAGGTGGGCTCGGGATCGTCATATTTTATGGCAATGGAAAATGGAACCACATACCACTCTACAAACAGTGGACCCCATTTTCTTCTTTTGCAAACCCCCTAGCCCCCATCCCCCCCACCCCACACACACACACACACACACACACACACACACCCCTGAAAATTTTGGAGAATAATTTTTTCGGGGGGTTTGTTTATTTTTTATTTTTAACTCCCCCCCCCCCCCCCCCCCCCAACACACACACACACACTCAAACCTAAAAATTATGGAGAATAATTTTTCTGGGGGTTTTGTATTTTTTATTTTTAACTTCTTTTTAAGTTTGCTATTATAGACAATAATTATACCATTATTAGTTTTTCACCAAGATCTACAATATAAGACCAATATTGGATATCTTTCGATTCGTTTTAAATTTCAAAATTATACTATGAATCAATAATTATATTAAAGAGAAACAAGAATTCATAAATATTCAATGGAAATTACAAAACCTACTACTGAACTCCTCCGAATACAAATAATCTTTAATATCTTAATGGGAGAGTTGGGGTTGTCATTTGTAGACAACCTATAAATTGTAGACATTGATTCAACCATCTAATCTCAACCATTCATTTTTAAGTGGGAGTTATATTAACCATTCATTTACTCAACTGTTGTTAGTTACTATAATACCCTCAAAAGTTCAAATTTATTTACGACATAATTATTTACAAAAGTGTCACTCATATAAAATAAAAGTTTGTGCCACTAGGGATAATTTGTAAAGAGTACGTGATGAGTAAAGGGAGGTCTCAGGTTCGAGGCCAGATTACGTCTTATTATTTACTATATAAAAAATAATAATTAAAACGTGCATCGCACGTGCAGATTACTATCTAATATATAATAATCTACTATTTTAATGGGAGAGTTGGGTTTTGTAACCAAATAAACCCTAACTTTGTAACCAAACAAATCCGTGCAATACACGTCCAAACTATATCCAACAAATATGAACGTGCACCGCACGTATTTCTTTTCTTATACAATATATATTCATTTAATTTGATGAATATACTTTTTTAAACGTGCATCGCACGTACATTATACTAGTAACATTATAATGAGAGAGTTGGGGTTGTCATTTGTAGACATTCAACCATCTAATGTTAACCATTCATTTTTTAAGTGGGAGTTATATTAACCATTCATTTACTCAACTATTGTTGGTTACCATAATACCCTCAATGTTCAAATTTATTTACAACATAATTACTTACGAAAGTGTCACTCATATAAAATAAAAGTTTGTGCCACTAGGGATAATTTGCAAAGAGTATGTATCAGTAAATGGAGGAGACCGGCTTACATCTTATTATTTACTTTATAATTTTTTTTAAAAAATAATTAGAATGTGCATTGCACATGCAAGTTCCTAGTTCTAATAATTTGGGTGGTCATTGTTTTTCCCGAGAAAATGGGTCAAACTATTGAACTCCCCCGAATAGAAAGTGAGATCTGAATCACCTAAGAAAACCTGAAAATAGCCAGTTGTATTTGCGGATCCTTGTTGTTGGGATTCACGAGCCTCTCTCCCGAATCTCATGTGTGGGAACGGCACAATGCTAGTACATCAGGTGTTTAATTGATAATATTTTTGTAATTTGCATAAGGTGGTACTCTTTTTCTTACGGGTTTTTAACGAGGCCACCAATAATTGTTCAATATCATATTCATCAACTTCATTAAACATCTCAAACACTCAACACTGCTTAAACTTCTTGATTTATCAAGAATGAAATTTGATCATGGCTTACCGAGCAACATATCTTCATACAATGTTCTCTTTTACCTTCTATTCTCCTCAACATCTTCTGTCTGGTGCACAATATGAACCCTTCCTTGATTGCCTCTTTTACAATTGTAACATTCATCATACAATTCTCACCTTTCCAAATTCGACTTCTTTCATTTCGCTTCTAAAATTCCCCCATCCAAAACCCCCGAACCATCTTGCCTGAAACCTGCAGACCCCTGCTCATTATCTCTGCTACTCGTGAATCGCATGTCCAGTCGACTGTCCTTTGCTCTAAACAACAAGATATCCATATAAGGGTTCGCAGTGGGGGACACAACTACGAGGGTTCGGGTTCAGGTAGTGCATGACCCGTACCGATAGGACCCGATACCAGCTCTACTAACTACACTTGCAGATTTGTTTGCTTTTACTCTGATGCAACGACGACAAAAATAGTTTTTATTTATTTTTTTATTTTTAATTTATTTGTAAATGTGTTCGTGCATGATTTCCTCCTGAAGTCGGTTGCGTACACCTTGAAACACATGAGGATGAGACCTCTGAACTATTTATCGAGTGCCAAGCAAACGACCAAGGTAATTAGTTGACACCTGGTTATCAAAGGACGAATATCATTCAAAGGCATTCGTAAGCAGAATTACATCTAACAACATATATTCTCCTATATATATATGAATATTCTATCATCATTAGGTAAAGATTTCTTGGCAATTTTTTTTGGATAATTGAGTCTTCTTATTTTATTTTTTTATTAAAGAAAGAGTCAATTTTTATTGTTGTTTAATGAACGTGATGAACTTTTGCTGAGAAAAATGTATGGGAACCATAGTGAATCAAATCATCTTTTTAAAGGGTGAACGAAGTACGTAAGAGATTGGTTACCAAAACATTCAAACATGTGTGTTTTCTTATTTGAATCAAACAAATATTACATATATAATCAAACAATACGTATATAATAATCAAACAATACATACATATACATAAATTAGTAAGTTACGGAATAGTGTTTCTAGTTGTTGCCCATTGAGAACTGAGCCTGGAGCCTGTCCACTGTCGTCTTATTCAGCTGGAAGGCCTTAGCAAGAACATCGTCTGAAATAGGAGGCATCGATCCGAATACAGTATTGGCTACCATGACAACTCCTGGATTTTGACTACTGAGGCCTGAAAGCGTTACTGCATTCACATGACCAGGATTATATTGAAAATGAATCAGTCCTTGTGGGAACACAAACACATCACCCTTGTTAAGGACCTTAGTGAAGAGCTTAGAATTTGAAGAAACAAAGCCTACATATATCGAGCCTTCTAACACAGTTAGGATCTCGGTTGCTCGTGGGTGGTAATGAGGTGCGATCAACCCATAAGGTAAAAAGTCAATTCGAGCCAAAGAGATGCCAAGAGTGTTGAGGCCTGGAATTTGAGCTGCACTGACTAGAGTTACACCAGCACCAAGTGGATTACTCGTGTTGGCCGGCTTGTCAAGGCCAGTCATGAAGAAATCATTAGCTGTTGCAAGCTTTGGGTCCTTGCACACTAGTCCGTTGACAAATACTGCAGTAATATTACAAGTAGAAATCAAAAGTAAGGTATTGATTAGCAAACAATTATATATCTTTATAGAAAGCCTGTGGCATATATAAAAATATCGTGTAAAATACCAGAGGAAGTATTATCGGCTACGCAGAAGTCTTGCAGAGAGCTGGGATCCGAAGCAGTTGTGAGAGAGGTGGTGAGTGCGAGGAGCGCAAGAAACAGAATACGGGCAGCCATTTCTGTAGGGGGAGATATGTAGTTAATTTGAGTTCAGAGAGGTCTAGATTAGATGATGGATTCCAATGGAGGATAAGATGGGTATATATAGTTGGCAGTGTAGTGAATGTGGGATGTAAGAAGTTTTAAATTGTCGTTGAAGTGCTTTGAAATGGTCAGGCCCTTGTTCAAGTAGAAGAAGTCTCCACAAGTGTGGGTGGTGGTATATATTTAATAGTTTACATCTTACTTTCCCATCTTTCATATACTAAATATATTTTTGATGAATTTTCCGTTTCTGGAAGTTGCGACGAGATCAGTAAGACAAGGTAAGATTTGATTGTGGACTAAGATATTGTTGAATAGTAGGAAAATATGCAGATACTGAGTATGATTGATGTCACCGATGATGGTAGGTAGCTAGAAAAACAACTCATTATTGTATCATGAAATATGACTATCTATGAACCTTTTTAAATAAATTCATCGATCACACAACCAGCTTCCTTTTTCAAATATGTTTGTAAGAGTTCTACAGTAGAGTGGGCTTCCACACAATTTGCTTATTCAACATAGCGAGGCTAGGTAGATTTAATTCATATTTCATATGTATTGAGCAAAAAATCGTAATATTTTTGTTCGGTCATATAGTCCATAAATGTAATTGTAAGTTGAAAATAACCGAAAAAAATATCGTCTTTCTCCTCCTAGATATAGTAAAATATGTAAAATGCCAACATTCTATTTGTATTTGTACTGCTATATAATAGAAGATGGTGTGTGTGTTTTCTGTTTTTCTTGTAAATGTCTCAAAATCGTAATATTTTCTTTTTTTTCTTTTTTTTTTTTTTGAAATAAAGATGGCTATTGCCACCGGTTTCATTAACGATAGATTAACGAAAACAAAGAGTACATCATTACAACAAAACACTGTCGTTCTAATACAACGGTAGCTCTAAGCAACCAAAAGAAATTACATCAAAAACAACCAAAAGAAGTTACATCACTGAGCACACGAAGACTACCCTACATGACCAATTGCATTGATTTTAACTCCCACCAAAAGCATAGGTCCACCGATATAAGCTCCATCTCCAGCTACTGTGCTCCATCCAACCTCGGCTTCTTCCAAGCCCCTGCTAGACCTGTCTAAGTTTCTGTAAGAACTAGCATTTTATGAAGTAACATATGATAAGAGCATCTATCATTACGAAAGCAATAATCATTCCTATCTAGCCACAGACTCCACACAATAGCCCCAACCGTACTGTCCCACAAACCCCTATGTTCTATTCTGATGTGACTAGATCTCCAAACCCCCCACAGATCATCGACGCAACTCGGTATTGCAGTAGTATGAAAGGCCAGACCCATGATCTCCCAAGTCAACCTAGCTCTAGGGCATACGAAAAAAATGTGATTGGTGTCTTCCTCTCCACTGTGACAGCGTTGACACGTAGCGTCTGGCAGAATATTTCGTTTCTTTAGATTAGCTTTGGATAAGATGCCGTTATTGAGGACTAGCCAAAGGAAAGCCTTAACTTTGGGAGGCGCTTAGTCTTCCACATAGTGTTCGCAAGAGAGTTCCTTATTCCCCCATCGTTAAGGAAGCCGTAAACGGATGAAACAGTGAAGGTTTTGCTTTGACCTAGGTTCCATTCTCTAACATCCTCCTGTGGCCTCTCTTGTGGGTCTTCTTCCAGAAGCATCGCATTAAGCCTCATCAGTTGCACCTGAGTATCATTAGAAGGGGGCCCTGTGAGCTGTAACGTCAGTCTTTTGTTCCTCCATATGTCTATGACTAGAGCGTCCTCCCTCCTGGCTGCCATTGCTAAATCCGGGTAGAGTGATTGTAGTGTATTATCTCCACACCATTTATCCTTCCAGAATCTGATGTTGTTGCCCCTCCCCAACTTGCATCTTGTGTTGACATGGAAAATGTCGCCCACCTTAGCCACCCCTTTCCAGATATCAGACGCCTTCCCATACCTGCATTTCCCTCCAAACCTAGCCATTTTCCTCCTTCTGTATCTCATAAAGGAGTTACTCCACCATGCCTTACGTTGTTTGTGCATTTTCCACCACCATTTGGATAGAAGAGCCCTGTTCATGTCCCTCAGGTTAATGATCCCTAGACCTCCAAACTCTTTCTTTTTGCAGACTCTCCCCCAGTTGATTAGATTAATGCCCTTGTGGTCATCGCGCGCCCCATGCCATAGGAATCTCCGTCTACATTTATCGATTCTTTCGATAGCCCAGCTAGGGATCTCGTAGATCGACATCAGGTAAGTGGGGATACTACTAAGGCTAGAATTGATGAGTGTAATTCTACCGCCCAGAGATAGGGACTTCCCTTTCCACCCTGCTAATTTCTTTTCGATTTTTTCAACCAGCGGGATCCAGTCTTCCTTAATCATCTTCCCTGGTCTGATCGGCGTACCCAGGTAGTTCAGCGGAAAGTCCTTTTGTTCACAATGAAGCAGGGTTGCAATAATGTCTGTGGGTGTAGCACTGTTGTTGGAGAGAGCAGTGACGCAACTCTTTTGCAGGTTCACCGCCAGACCTGACCAGAATTCGAAACATCTAAGGAGGACACGAACCGCCATAATTTCTTCTACCTTAGCCATCCCAAACAGTAGGGTATCGTCAGCGTATTGTAGGATCGACAACGGTTCGGAGATCCCTTTAACTGTAACCCCCTGAATAAGTCCAACCTCCCTACCTTTCTTGCTCATTTCGGCCAGTCCGTCAGCAATGATAGCAAAGATTAGTGGTGACAGTGGGTCTCCCTGTCTCAGCCCTCTCTTGCATCTAATTTCCCGTCCTGTACACCCATTGATTAGCACGAATGATTTGCCATTCGTAGTACACATCTTCATCCAAAGCCTCCATTTCTCTCCAAATCCTTTAAGTTTCATAGCCTCCTGAACGCATTCCCATTCTACCGTGTCGTATGCCTTTTGGAAATCTAACTTTAGCAAGAAACCATCTACATTATCTTTGTGTCCCCTGTAAACCATTTCATGTGCAGAGGCAATGCTGTCCATTATGTCTCTTCCTTTAACGAACCCACTCTGAGCCTCCCCTATAATGTCGTTAAGCACTGGAGCTAGTCTATTAGCCAAAGTCTTCGTGATGATCTTGAATGATCCGTTGAGTAAACTTATTGGTCTGAGGTCCTGAAACCTGAGGACTTCAGTCTTTTTTGGGATAAGGACTACGTTTGCGTAGTTAAGTCTCTCAACCCGTGCATCTCCTCTGAAAAGCTCATGAAAGATGTCCATGAGATCTTCTTTGATGAAAGACCAGTAATTAGTGTAGAAGCAAATCGGAAATCCATCTGGGCCTGGAGCTTTGTCCTGACCCAGCATTTTGATAGCCTTTCTAACCTCCTCCTCCGAGAAGGGTTCTTCCAACTTCTCACTACCCTCTAGTTCCCCTTCGCTCCACATGTCAGGGCTCAATTCTCCTCTCAGTATTCTCCTCCTTCCCAGCAAATCTCTGAAGGAATCATCAATATGGTTTCTAATAGCGGATTCATCCTCTATCCAAACGTCGTCCACCAGTAAGCCTCTAATTTGGTTGTGTCGCCGTCTGCCATTTGCTACCTTATGAAAAAAGGCGGTGTTAGCATCTCCTTCCTTGAGCCATTGCACCCTCGATCTCTGCCTCCAGTAGCATTCTTCCATTTCCCCAATTCTGTGAGTTTCTGCCCTCTTGGCTGCCAATTCCTCGAATTCCTCAGCGAGGAGATCTCTATCTTCTTCGCATTTTTCTAATTCCTGAATCCTTCTTCCTATTCTCTCTTTCTTTTCTCTGAGTTCCCTAAATTCCTCTTTAGCCCATCTCTTCAGTCGCTTTCTTAAACGTCGGAGCTTGCTATTCCATCTAGAGATGGCGTCCGTTGCTGGTACAGCCATTTCCCAGGATTCCTTGATGATGTTTGTGAGGGAAGGATTAAGAGTCCATGCCTTCTCAAATTTGAATTGGCGCTGTCTTGTTCTCCTGTCGCTCTCCCATTCTAGGAGAAGCGGGACATGGTCGGATGTGAGTTTAGGGATTGATCTAACTGTAGCGAGTGGGAATAAATCCTCCCAATCCGTGGACACCAGGATTCTATCTAATTTGGCTAGGATTGGATTGGCCTGCATATTTGTCCATGAAAATCTCCTGTCGTTTGCTTGTATTTCAATTAGACGAAGATTATTGATAGCGCTGTTGAATTGAAGCTTGTCCCTCTCATTTGTTCCCCTACCCTTATGTTCATTAGCGAATCTAGTGATGTTGAAATCTCCCCCAATGACCCAGGGGCCACTCCATCTATTCCTAATATTATATAATTCATCCCAAAATTCCCTACGCAAAGCTGGATTATAGGGGCCATAGACCGAGGTGACCATATGCTCCCAACCGTCTCTTATACGCTTGATGATAATGGTCACGGAGAATGCCTGGACGAATTCATCTATGATATCGAAGGCCTTAGAATCGATTCCTATCGCAATGCTGCCTGACAGACCCCTAGACGGTTTAAAGTGCCACTCCAGATCCATGAAGGACTTGAGCCCCGCAAAGACATTACCCTGCTGATGATCTATTCTAGTTTCTTGAATAGCGATTAACGTTGGGTGAAATCTAGCTACCGTGTCGTTAACCAGTCTACGCTTGACATTGGATCGCATTCCTCTTACATTCCAGAAAATGTAACTCATTGATAAACTAGAAAAAATTGACATCTATCCTACCCATCCAGACACAGGGGAAAACTTATAGGCACAACCTATAAGCTTCCTCCCTAATGACTCTAACTCTATTTCTTTGTACAGAACCCGAAGTACCCATATTTAAACCGAACATAGTGGCATAGTAAAGAAGCAAATCATCAGAAATGAAATTAAGAATAGAAAACGGACCTCCACAAGCTGACATTGGCTCCTTTGCTTTAGCAGCCGCTCTGATAAGGTCCTCCTCACTAGGACCTTTCTCTCCCCACCTATCGATTTGCCTTTTGCTTTTTCGTTTAGCTTCTTCACCGCCCCTCACCGCCTCCCCACCCTCTGTCTCCGTACTATACTGAATAACTGGTGTTAGGGCTTTAACCTCTTTTTCCCACTTCTCAAATTCACTATCCGATTCTACGGTCTCCTTCCCCACATCGTCTAGGGCCCCGATAATGCCATCACCGGTCGTGGAGTCCTCCACCGGGCTCTGTTGGTATTCCCCTATATCACCATCACCTTGATCGACCGGTCCCGGATCTCTTTGATCCCCTAAATCGTCGACAGCTGCCCTCTCAGACGTCGGGATGGGAGTAGACTTAGCTGCGTGCGGTTGGCTGTCTGTTGGTGTTTTCCCCAGTCCCGAGTTCAGCCTCAAGTCACTTTGAGCCCATGGACCGGGCCCACTAAGCAGGATACTTTGGGTAATAGATTGAACAGCAAGGTCCAGTGCTTTTTTGAAGTCTGCTGCTGTGAGGCTCATGAGTTCAGCTTCTTTATTAGTGGGCCCCCCAGAAGATTGACCAAGGTCAAACGTCCCGCCATCTGTTCGAGCGCTAGCCCCCAGATTCACATGTTCCTGACAATTGATCTGGCAATCTGTGCTGCTATCCTTTTGACCACCATCAACTTTCGATAGGGACCCTCCATCTGTTTGTAGCTGAACAGTACCTAGTACTTCGCGTTCCGAGCCCTGGAGTGGTCGCCATCGAAGCCGTGTAGACTCTTTACAGTTGTTGGAAGGAATCCCTGACTGGATAATAGAAGAATGGAGTTTTGTCTGTTGGTTATCAACCTTGTCGCGTACCGAGCCATGTGGGTTCCGGAGTATCTCAGAATCTTTGGACTTTTCTTGGACTTCCTGTTGAGGGCTGAGATTGGATCTGACTAGATCCGATGGATGTAGTTCATCTTCCTCCCTATCCTTCTGTTTGAAACCAACCTCTGAGTTGGAACCAGAATACTCCGGGGAGCTCCGAAAAGAAACTTTCTTCTTCCTCTCCACAATCACCTTAATCTCATATTTTTCATCTTCAAATTGGGCCACAATCACCGAGGGGATTAAGCTAACATCCTCCACCGCAACTTGAATTCTAGCATATTCTCTTCTCAAAAGAAAGTTGGTGTTCTTGTCAATGCTCACAAGAGAGCCAAAACTATGGACCAGATTTTGAAAACCGGATCTCACCCAACAATGAAGGGGGATATTGAATAGACGTAACCAGAGAGACGCTTTCGCATCCACCTTCAAAGCCCCAAAAGCTCTCGACCACCGGCTCATCGTTATGTAAGAATCCTCACTCTCGAGGCTACCAATGGCCAATAGCTCTCTCGTAATTTCATCCGTCTTGCAAAAGACCATGAGGACATCTTCCTTAACCTTGTTGACAATCCAATCCAAACGAGAAGAAGGTCGAACGCTATCGGAAAGGAGCTCCTTGATGGCATCAATGGAAGGAAATCCCGTGTGGACCTTGAGGAGGATAGAGTTAGAGAAGCGGCTCTCAAACTCGGCCATAATCGGGGTCGGAACAATCACCTCCCTAATCACCTTCCGTCTACCGTCTATACTCTCCTCCGATTCCGCCTTCTTGGGCTTACTGCCACCCCCGACAAAAGGGATTTCAACGCTGCCTTTGGATTGAGCACTCTCCGACACCAAGCTCCGGGGGCAACTCTTTGAGATATGACCGTACTTCTTGCACACATAACAGAACCAATCATTCGTGCACTCATGGATAGTGTGACCCCTCTCCGCACACTTGTGACACAATGCGTTTTTCTTGGCCACCGGAGTTGCCGAGTTGGAGGAAGACGTGGCCTTGTCCATCTTCTTCTCCTCTCGTCTCACCCGCTTCGGTTTTACTAGAACCCACTCCCCATCGTCGTCAGTTTTTTTGATCGGAGAGCTTCTGTCCGGTGATCGTTCTCCCCTCCGATGGTCACCCCTGGCCGGCGCCCCTAAGGAGCTCTTCGTGGCTTCCAAGTAGGACCTTCTATAGGTCGAGGAGTGAGAAAGATGTCTCCTTACGTTCTCCTTCTCTGCCGAGTGAGGCTCTACCCCCACATCCGGAGCTCTATGCTCCTTGAAGTCAGTTAGCCGCGCCGACACCTGGTGTTTCCCCAATCTATCCTTCTCAGAAGAGTGGCGCACGAACCCCGTCGCAGGAGCTCTGTGCTCCTGGGGGGCATGGCGCTCGAATCCCTGCGCAGGAGCTCTATGCTCCTGTGGTGCCTCCCCCTTGAAAGCCCAGCCTCTATGGCCTGAGCGATCCTCACGCGGTGGGGAACGGCCCCTCCTTCTGGCGTCGCTCCTAGCAGAGGCCTCATAACGGTCGCCATGTTCCCTGATGTGAGCGGGTTCCTCTTCTCTTCCTCTCTTCGTCATGGTCTGATACGTGAAGGATGGGGGTGGATGGCTTCTGTGGGAATGCTTCCTATCCTCTTGATGGGAGTTGAAGTCTTCTTCTCCAGTCAAATCTCCTTTTGGCTGTCTATTGGCTTTCGCTTCGACTCTAGTCATGTCTTTTTTTTTCTTCTACTTTGCTTTTGTTTAACTTGTTATTTTGTATGGTCGTAATATTTTTGTTCCGTCATATAGTCCATAAATGTAATTGTAAGTTGAAAATAAATTGTTTTCCTGTGAGTACGTGAGAGGATGGTCAATGTTCCTGTGATCTAAGACTATTCAGTTCCAGATTTGATGAAATTTCCACCAAAAGTTTATCTTTGAGAATTATCAGTTTTGGCTCTTCCAGTCATATAAAACAATTTCTATAGTAGTTTCTATGTAACAGACAATGACACTTGTACCTTTTTATATTTTTAGTTTATGTATACATGCAGGATTTCTTCATGAACTCAATTTCGATCTGACACTTTGAAACACATAGATGAACACTCGGAACTGCTTATTTAGTTGCCACGAGATTGTTGAATAGTAACGAGATTGTTGAAAGGTAATGAGAATAATAACAAAAAGAAAATAGGTTTAAGGTTTAATATTCCTACTACTTGAGATATGATATCCTCATTATCGGAATTGAAATATTCTTAGGCACTACAACTAGACCATTATATATGGGATAAGACTGGGTTTTGGGTACTGAGCTTTATGCTCACTCAACCCGGTCCAATAAGTAACAGATAACACATGCAAACACATGTTGCCCCATATAATATTTTTTTGATCATAAACGGTGGGTCGTAAGACTCCCCGCGCTTCATTAAAAAGATTTTAATAAAACAAACATCCAAATAAAGGAGAATGGTGTTCATGAATCCCCACACGTGGGCCATGAGCCTCATTCCCCATCAAAAGAGAGAACACATTCCATACAAGATAGTTCCCTTACAAAAACATGGAATTACAAGTATTTACAGAAGTTGTTGTTCCGCCCCCACAACAAAATGTTCCCAAAAAGTGGCACCTCCACCGGCCCACACAAAAGGCGCCCCCCATCCCGCTTCCTTATGCCGATCACTCTTCCTCAATAGTTCCCTCCTTTTCTCGGCCTCTGCCTCGTAGGTCGTCGTGTTTGCCTCGGTGTACAACTCCTTGACTCTCTTTGTTGAATCCCCACCTGCCGTAATAGACCAGAATATGATATTAGCAATAATCTTGAATAGCAGTTGCTAGTGCATATTGAGTTTGTGAAGTGGTCTAAAAATTCTACAGTTTCTCTCTAACCATATACCCCAGCAAATTGCCATGACCCCAACATATGTCAAAATCTCCCTACCGGAGGTGTATTTTACGCCATTTTCCCCAGAGGTCTTGCACTGTCTCCATGCTAGCCCCATATAATATTATACACAATAATATTCTATTTATATTGAAAATATACCTATATATCCAACATTCTCCTCCTATATTCTCATTATATTATGCAATACCTAGTTATCTCATCAGTTCCACATGATGTGGACTGAATCACAACAATTTTAAATAAACATTCAATCACAAGAGAATATACATCATAGACTAAGTCAAATATAACTTAAATCGTTCAAATGAGATTAAACAAAAATAATCAAATAGTTCCACACCATATCAAAACAGAATAGTTTAAATGACTAAACCAACTAGAGAAATCTGTCATAGTTTCAAAATCAACCAAAATAAATAAACTTCAATAACAAAATAAGAGTTTTAAACTCAATTAACACAAGAGTCTTAAACTCAAAAGAAGTTTTACCACACAAGTGACAAATTTATTCTCGAGAGAAATAAACCGAAACTATATCCTTGCAAACAGCTTTATGTTCACTCCTCCTTTTTTAGCAAATTATTATTTTGAAATCTATGTTGCCAAATTTAACTCCTCCATCTTTGGTTACATATTGCACATAAGAAAATATCATGAGACACATCTCTAAGAATTCTAGCGAATAAGAACTTAGTACGATTAAAAAAAAAGCTTAGCAAAAATGTAACATAAGCATCACAATCAAATTTTTTTAACAAAATAAAGAATAAGAACTATTATAGTTTCTATACAAGAACTATACTATGTTTCATATTGGAATGATAGAACAATCAAATCAATTATGGTTAAATCCTGAATCATCAAAATTGGATTGAAACATGAATCCATAAAAGAGATATATTATCAAAATTAGAATGATATAACGACAATTCTAAACATCGGAAACACATCAACAAGTTTTCACGCTTTTTTTTTTAATAATGAGATGATCATAAGTAAGTTATGAGAATATATAGCATCATCGAATTTGGAATGACGTTATATATTAACAAAATTTACTTAGAACTTTTCAAATTATCTAAAGTATGTCAACTGCCTAAAATTGATGCATAAGTTTGAATTTCTCTATGGCTTCAATTGGATTCTAAATTTCAAAACAACTGAATGTTAAAGCTTTCGGTCAATAGCTTTTAACCCCATTTCCCCCACAGTTTTGATAATTAGATCATTTTCAAGTCTCTTAGCAAGAACAATAGTCATACTTTATCTCAATTGCACTTTATCTATGAAAAAGTTCAACTAAGGTCTTTTCAGCCTTAATGAACTCCTCTTACCATTATAATGAGCTACTGTGCATTCTAGCTTGATAGTTGCAGAACTGAATTGGAGAGTTTACTTCAAATTTCGCAATGGATGACTAGAAACAAGTCCTTCAATCCACTCAGCATCTTCCCCTACAGAAGATAAAACATAGGGCTCTGATTACATGGATGATTGCGCAATTCATGTTTACAATTTGATCTCCATAATATTTCTGCTCCTCCTAGTATAAATACATGTCCACTAGTTGTCGACTTTCACTAAATTCTGAGCACTATAATACACCAGGTCATCCATTCAATCCTGAAGGATGACAAGAGTAGCACAAAACAAATTCCAGAGTTCCTTTAGGTATCTCATTAGCCTCTTAAAGACACTCCAATGTGTATTAATCTGATTACTAGTGAATTCGCATATCATACCTACCTAAAAGGTTGTGTCCGTTAGTACAGATCATTGTATACATGAGATTTTCAATAAGTTTAGAATTATCTAACTGTCTCATAGTTGCACTATCATTACGTGTCAACCTTTTATCATAATCCACTACAACAAATTTGCCATTTGATAGCATTTGTAAAACTCTATAGAAGATATACGATAGCATTTTACAAAGGCTATCGAAGCCCACGCTATTATAAGTATACAACATTTTTGGGAAATGCTGTGCTCTTTATAGCGTTTCTGAAACGCTATTGGTGTGATAGCGTTTTGTGTAAACGCTGTGATTTTATAGCATTTTGAAAAACAATATTGTTTTGATAGCACTGTCAAAAACGCTATTGATTTGATATCATTTTCAAAATGCTATTAATTGACAACGTTTTAAAAATGCTATGTAAAAAATGCTATTGATTTGATATCATTTTCAAAATGCTATTAATTGACAATGTTTTAAAAATGCTATCAAATCAAGGGCATTTTTGAACTATCAAATTAATAGCGTTTTTTAAAACACTATCAAAGAGAGAGCCTTTTTGACAGTGCTGTCTCTTTGACAGCAATTTCAAAATGCCATCGTAAAATTTAGTGTTTTGAAAACAATATTTTTTATGGCGTTCTAGGAAAGCATTTTTTTTTAAAAACCTGTATACCAAAAAAACTTCTCCAGATGCAAATAAAAATTGATATATAGAAAAGGTCAATACACCATTGAAACTATACAATATTTGCAAATTTGTGTACAAACATAACATCATAGAAAAATACGTACAATATTCTTCAATTCGTACAATCAACTTATAAAAAATTACATCAATTAACTTAAACCTGAAAACCCTTGAGTGACCCACATCAACACAACTCGGACTTCGTGTAACGCCCCGAGCGCGGCTCAGCTGCGCACGCGGCTACACGTGCGCACACGCGAAAGAACGGACACAAAACTCTAGCTACGCCCACCACAGGCTGCCTCAAAAGGGTGGTTAACCATTTGGTACCCTAATCATTGGCATAATCCTATATATACTCTCATTTCTCCCTACCCACACCGATATGGGATATAATCCCTTGGTCCAATCCCCGGGTCAAAGCACACTACCACATTAAATACCAACTCCATTTCCTTCTTTCTTTTCTTCATCCAACGTCACCTACCTCCACCATTCTTTTCATTTATTTATTATACTATATATATATTATTATATATCGCTATATAATATTATATATATACCCGGTGTTACACACACCCCTCCTTAAGAACTCAGCGTCCTCGTTGAGCCCGGACTTACAACATGATTCAGGATCCCTTTCTAGCCGATTGGAGAGGATTATCCTGATTCTGCTAGTTGTACAGTCCCCTACCCGGGCGACCTGTCCCAACCTAGCTCATTCTCAGGCGTACATCTTGCACACACTCGGTGTCGAAAGTCGGCTCTGATACCATTTGTAACGCCCCGAGCCCGGCTCAGCTGCGCACGCGGCTACACGTGCGCGCACGCGAAAGAACGGACACAAAACTCTAGCTACGCCCACCACAGGCTGCCTCAAAAGGGTGGTTAACCATTTGGTACCCTAATCATTGGCATAATCCTATATATACTCTCATTTCTCCCTACCCACACCGATATGGGATATAATCCCTTGGTCCAATCCCCGGGTCAAAGCACACTACCACATTAAATACCAACTCCATTTCCTTCATTCTGTTCTTCATCCAACGTCACCTACCTCCACCATTCTTTTCTTTTATTTATTATACTATATATATATTATTATATATCGCTATATAATATTATATATATACTGGGTGTTACACTTCGGTTCATCCACGACATCTCCAACCGGCATATGTAGAAGAAAAAATGTCAAAGTGTGATTAACAATGGAAAAAGAAGTAAGCACAAATGTTCATACAATTTCATTAAGGACTAAACAAGATTGTACTAATAAGGAAATTTATCCAATTGAAGTGTAAAACTAGGAAGTACCTAAAGTCATTGAATAAGAAGCATAAGAACCAAAATCACTGATGGAAAGAATAACTTATTGAACGAATAAGTAGAAGAAAAAAAAAAGCAATGAACTAAACTGGTACTCTTTCATTAGAAGATTAAGTTGATTTCTTTTAGCTGTATCATATGGTAGTATTGATTTTTATTTAATACAAAATTACCACATGAGAAATATTCTGAGATACATGTAGATACAAACATATTTCTACTAATGTGGAGCCTTACATATAGATTTTTTGAGTTGGTTTCAGCTCGTTGTTATCTGAAGCAGATTGCGAAGATGGTGAGAAATATATGTTGCTTTGCCGAGTCATGGGGAATACAGAGAAAGTTGAAGCAGGTTCAATTCAGTATCATCCCAACAGTCAAGAATTTGACAGTGGTGTCGATGATCTGATCATTGCCAAATGGTATATAGTTGGGAGCACTCACATGAACACTCACATTATACCGTAATATATCGTCAGCTTCAAATCAATGCCCCAATGACAAGGTATGCTCAAATACGTTAACCTTAAATTTTAACAACCATTTTCATAAATCAAGCAATTTTCTTGGTTCTTACTCATTTTATTGTTGTTATCATGCAAACTGCACGCATTTGTAAGTTGTTTATCAGGTAAAATATTTTTCTTGTATTAAGTTATTATCAGATGTGCACATCTATAATCCATGCTATATATTGACATCCATATGCAACATGTTCATCTCATAAACTGTTGCTGAGTTCGTTGTTTCAAGAAAACGAAGGCTCCAAGTTGTTGACTCTTAGTTTGGTGTGCACAAAACGTGTCTGTAAATACTAATAAGTTTAAATTGAGTTGTTCAGATTTTTTGGATCAAATAATATCAATAAGATATCCAAGAGAGATTCAAGAATATTCAAAGGAGGAAAGTAGTAAAGAAAGATTGCAAAATCAAGCAAAAGAAGAAGATATTCAAAAAGAGCACATGATTGATTAGTGTCCAAGAAAGCTATCAAGACCAGTTGCTATCATTCTATATTTGTGAGATTTTATCTGTATTTAATTGATTGGTGATTGATTAGTTTTTGGTAAGAATATAAAGTGGATTCGTCATGAACAGCGCGATAACGGTCGACCATCATGAGGTGCGATCGATCTCATCGCAGTCGACTGCACTTCACAGTTACGTAAGAACTAGCAATGAAAACTACAAATTCCATGGCTATGACAGGACTCTATGCAGGGTTGAACAATGAGGAATTAATGTGATGCCAGCGAAATTGTAAGACAACATACAAAATTTGGAACAACATGCTGAAACGGCATGAGGGAACCGCTTCTGAGGTAAAAGCTAAAGTAAATTTATGTTTTTATAAGTTTGATGTTTTCATATGTTGCCAGGAGAAAACATAGATCAAATTCTTGCTTGTTTCGATATCATTGCACACGAGCTTGAGAGCTTAGGAAAGGGGTTGGATGATGAACGAAAGGTCAGAAAACTGATAAACTATCTCATACCCGAGTGGGATGTAAATGCTGCTGCAATGAGGGAAACTCTTGAGAAAAAGGAATTCGATTACTATACATTCCAAGGAAAGCTGAAGACATACGAGATGGAGATGACAGAAACTAAAAGATACAGACAGAACATCGGGATTGAACCAAAAACCGAAGAGAGGACCATTGCCCTAAAAGCAAAGAAGTCAAGTCCATCAAAATCAGTTTCAGACCATGAAGAATCAGACAAAGATTTCATACGGCTAAATAAACAATTCTGTAAGCATCTCAAACGCAAAAAATACAGCAGGTCATAAGGAGAAAGAGAAAAAGACAAAAATGATGTGTCCTCGGAATGCAAAAAGCCAAGACATATACGCCCAAACTTTTTTCTATCGAAAGGTAGGAACAAAGATTATCATCACTTCAATTCAGGATTGAGAAAGAAGGCATTGAAGGCAACGTGGCTAGACTCAGATTCAAGTGAAGATGAGAAATATCAAAATAATGTCGGCTTCATGGCTCTTGGGAATGGTGATGTGCAATCACCATCTTAAGAAGAGGTAATCGAAGAACCCACTTATGATGAGTTAGTAGATATGTGTAATGGATTAAAAGATTATGCTAAAAAATTGATCGTGAACTAAGACAATATAAATAAATTCCAAATAAATCTCATGACTCTTACATCGCTAAAAATCAAAAACTGAAAAATAAAAATTCCTTGATCATGGAAAAATTCGAGTCATTTAGAAAAGATCAAGATGTATTGTTAGAGAAAAATGAACTCTTAAAACAACAAATTCACGAATCCTTAGCAACACATGATGAACACTTGTGAGAAATTCATGAGAAATCTGTTTATATTGCTAAGATCACTGATGATTTAAAATAATGTAAAAGAAAATTTGATGAGGTAGTGGAAGGTTGTAACGAAGCTCTTGAGCAAAATAGAATACTTGATGCTACCCTGGACACTCTTCGTTGGAACACTAAAGATATTGAGATGACTAGGAAAAGACTTTGTGAAAGAGTAATTGAGCTCGAGAAAATTGTTGAAAAATATGAAGGGCCCAGCTACCTGATTACAAAGAATTCAAGATCTTATCATGATAATCGAGGGTCTGGTTACAATGAGCCAATTCAACATCAAAAATCTAAGCAATCTTCTCATACACATATGTATAGCCACCAAAATAGTTACAAACCAACACATAATTATGCATATGTGCATGATCCAAAGCATAATCGCATTACTTGTCACTATTGTTGTAGATTAGCACATATTTCTTATAATTGTGCTTTAAAAAGGAATACTAACTTCGTTTGGATAAAGAAGAATACAAGTGCAGGAATAGTACCAACTTGTTTACATACTAATCATAATGTAGGCACATCAATGCACTTTACCTAAAGATCAGTAGCACCTTGATAATGGATGCCTAAAGCTCATGATGGATGAAAACAATACTTTTGCATCACTATCAAGAAAAGAAAAGGGAAGATCATATTTTTTAAGGTAAAACAATTTTAGTTTAATTCTTTGTCTGGTAAGCAAATTTAAACTCATTTAATTCTCAACTTGCTGATATTTTTATGAAGCTTTTAGATGAAAACCGATTTTATTTCTTGAAAGGACAATTAAATGTTATTGATATTTCTGCTTAAAATTGGGTTTCGGTCGACTGGACGGTCGATTGTACGACTAAGAAGGTGTACAGTCAACTGGGCGGTCGACCGGCACCCTCTCGGCCTTCGTTTGGTTTTATGTTTCTTTTCAAAAATTGGACTTCAGTATTTGTGGTCGACCGTGCGGTCGACCAGTTCGCTCTCTGTCTTTCGTTTTATGTTTACAAGGTGTGTGGTCGACCGGCTTGCCCTCGGGTTGATTCTTTATTTTATATGCTCAATTGGTTTTGCGGTCGACCGGTTCTTTTCTTGGTTACTCGTTTTGATTTTTACAAACCCTCTATTCACCATTTTCTATAATATCGGTTCATTGAAATACCTCTTCTTTTGGTCTATGCCTTGCATCTGTAGTGGAAAAATCTCAAATCTATGATACCATGAAGAGCTCTCCTTGTATATCAAAGAGTTTCACTATCAACGGTATCATGTAAGTGGATTTTCCTCAGCTTTCAAAAATTATTATATTTCCCAGATTCATCTTTTATCATGTTCCCCAAATTAACCTCTTGTGTTGCTTAATGAATATTCTTTACATTTACAAAGAGCTCTCGGGGGAGTATGTTATATACTTAATCTATGCTTATCTTTGGCCCCCTCTTGGTGTGATCCAAAAGGGGGGAGAATATTTTTATGAATCTTATGAATGTTTTTAACACAGAAAGTAAATATTTTTTCTTCTATGAAGTATTGAATTAAGGGGGGTATTTGTATTTACAAATCTCTCTTAAAAGCTCTTTACCTATGAAAACCTGTGTTACAGGATGTACTAAATTTAGGGGGAGTATTTATATGCCTAATTTTTACTTTTAATATTCATAGGAATGTTTTGTTCACACCAAAAGGGGGAGATTTTTGACTCTTAGTTTGGTGTGCACAATACGTGTCTATAAATACTAATAAGTTTAAATTGAGTTGTTCAGATTTTCAGAATCAAATAATATCAATAAGAGATCCAAGAGAGATTCAAGAATATTCAAAGAAGGAAAGTAATAAAGAAAGATTGCAAAATCAAGCAAAAGAAGAAGATATTCAAAAAGAGCACATGATTGATTAGTGTCCAAGAAAGCTATCAAGATCAGTTGCTATCATTCTATATTTGTAAGATTTTAACTGTATTTAATTGATTGGTGATTGATTAGTTTTGGGTAAGAATATAAAGTGGATTCGTTATGAACAGCGCGATAACGATCGACCGAACCTCATGACGGTCGACCGCATCGCAGTCGACTGCACTTCACAGTTACGTAAGAAGCTTTCGACCTTTCATCTCTCGACATTACGTCAGAGAGATGAACGGTCGACTGCACCGAAATTGCGGTCGACCGAACTTTGCGCTGTTCACATTTTTGGAATGTATCGTTTCTATTTTTGATCGATACACTTTCCAGTCTATATATTTGGACGAACCCACTATGTATTCTTCACCTATTACTTCTGAGAAAAATCTTCTAAACTAATCTTTCAACAATAAAACCGAGTGTGTGTGATAACTATTTGTATTCTTCAGTCAGAATCATTAAAGATCTTGAGCTTTTTCTTTTTCTTCCACTTCGGTGAGATTGACGGGACTTGTGTTAGAAGTCCTGTGGGTGTAATAGGTCTCTCGGCCTGAATCCGTGAATCACTGTACAAGAATTTGAGTATAGTGGAACGCTTGTGTCAGAGAATTGCTACAAGTAGGTGGTGTGGACGTAGACCTGGGGGTCGAACCACGTTATATCGTTGCGTCACTTGTGCTATCTGTGTTTCCTCTTCTTATCTCTTTTTATTTACTCTGCACGTTACTTGAAATTTTTTTTTTAAATTCCGCACAATCACCCTATTCAACCCCCCCCCCGGGTGATTAACACAAGTCTTACTTACCATCCAACTTAATAGATATAGGATAATTGCCTGTAACTTGTGAGAACCTTCACTCAAAACACCTCAAATCCGTTTATATCTTAAAAGTTCTGGATTATTTGGATAGAGCCGGTACTTGATGTTGAGTTTTAACTGCGGAATAGCTCACCAACGAGATGCAAGAACAATAAAATCAAGAGCAAGAGAACAAAGAATAACCAAAAACAACACACTAGAACACCCGAGATTTTTTCGAGGTTCACCCAATGCAATGACTACTTCCCCACGTAGAAGCCCTCTTGCGATTTCTACTAGAAATTTGAAGAACAAGTTTACAAATCTCTCAAGAACTCACTGCCAAGGTGTAAGGTTTCTCTCTATCTCCCTCTCTCTCAATGACGGCTAATAGATCTTTTTTTTCTTTTCTCTTTCTTTTCCATAACCCTAAAATCATACACAATACAATATATATAGACTTTCACAAACTTCTAATCTCAGCTGCTCATCAATCAGCACTGCAACGGTCGACCGAAACTCATGGACAGTCGACCGGTTCATGCCTTCGACTGAACATGATCTAACAGAGAGTTGGTTGGTCGACCGGTCATTCCTTCAAGTATACAGGGTTGCAACAGAGAGCGAGACGGTCGAGCGAGCACTGCCTGTACATAGTCGATCGGGGTTGCGGTCGACCGTAACTCTGCCTGTAGCTTCAGACTGCTCTTGACCTGTTTGCTTCCACTTCGACTCTTCTTCTTGTCTGTCTTCTTCAACCCCATTATCGTGTATTTGGATCCACAAACCCCAACACTAGATAAATTAAGGTAGACATATTTCCCTCCGCTAATAAAACACTTGGACCCTATAATTCTTAATCGATACTTACCTATATGTTAGAGAAATAACTTGGAATACTATGATAATGGATCCCAAAACATTCGGTCTTTGGTAATCACATAAAGGTTGTGATGAACCTATATGTCAGAGAAATATTTTGGACCAAGTTAATAATCCAAACCAAGAATGATGAGACGCTGCTCACCATACAATTACGCATTTCTGAATGTCCTCTGAATGTCCCCAGTTAGTCAATTAAGGATACAAGATTCGTTAAATTATATAACCTAGAAGATCACTTAATAATTCCGTTCAACAAACCACTTTGGCTAATCACCTTCTTGGTAAAAGTTCATTATATATACCAAAACATCCATACACTAATTAATACTAACATAAAACTTTTTGACTAAAATTTCTAAAATGCAGATGCTGAATGATGTCAATCTTTTTTTCTTGTTCTGAAGTCCTGAGCAAAACAGTTCAATCTAATACAATCTTAATTAGCATCTCTTACTGATGCATACAAATTTTAAAACTTATTTAACACATCTCTTAATTACTTAATTTGATGATCCTAAGATGGTAACATATTATAATATCATTCGGTAGAATAAGTAATTTATGGTTTTCGTCTCCTTGTAAATTAGTCTTAGTTTTGAGCTTAAATGCACTTCTAAATTGAAAGTCTCCTCTCCTTGTGCTTAAATGCACTTCTAAATCAATAGAAGTTGGTCAGTGAACATGAATGCCAAGAGTTGAGTGCAAGAATGCTGAAATTAGTTGAAGTTCCTCCTGTTCTTATGTAGTAGTCATAATAGATGAAAAGAACTCAACATGCATTTCATGTGCAGTTAAAATTGAAAGGGCATTTCATCACAACAAATTCATGTCCAGTACTAACATCAAAACGAAGCAAGTTCTAAGTGGCATTTAATTGCATGTTAAACTTCTTAGTATGAAAAAATTTAGATGCTGCAACCAAGTAAATATAATTTTTTGGAAGAAAAGTAACGTACCTAGTTAGCATCCAATAGCTTGATGTGGTCGGTCGGCCATGCAATTGTAAGTCCCATAACCTCATCTATAGTATATACACCACTACCTCGCCTAAATAACGGTGCTAAAGGTTGTCTAACCTCATCCAACAAAACTTTGGAAGCATTTTTTTCAAGGGGTACACAATGCACTACCAGCTCTGGATCGTTCGTCACCCACTGCTCAATTGCAATCACTTCACTCGGTACCTCCCAGTTTAACAATTCGCACTTTTTACTTCTACGATTACTACTTCTATTGAGTGACTAACGTGAAAAGATAAAAAAAGTTATTACAAGTGTAATATATATATATATATATATATACAAAAACTGTAATGGGTTACCCGTGGAGTATTAGTTGTATTAGTAAGTGATAATGGATCCTTATTACGCTCATTTGAGCGTTTATCCTTATCCTTATCCTCCTCATGACTATCATCGTCACTATCATTTTCAAAATCAGTATCCTATTATCATCACTATCCCTATCCATACAATCTTCATAATCAGTTAATCTTCTTCCGCATTATGACTACCCTCTTTATCTTGATCATCACTATCTTCTTCCTCCAGATCATCCTCACTATCCTCTTCATTGTGACCAACATCACTATCTTGCTGAACCACACTGTAAAATAACAAATTGAATTATAAATCTCTTATGTTTAATCTAATGAGCTGTCAAAGGAAAATTCAATATTCTTACTTTCTTATGTTTCTTTTGTTTCTAATGCTTCTTATGCTTTGAGTAAGAATTTCTACACTTGGTTTGCTTTTCAAGTAGAGCTAACAAATTTTTCACCATTTTAGCGAGTGAATAAACTTTCCTCTGAGCTTAACTACTTCAACACAGGTTGCAATCGAGGCACTCAATTTAGATGGGTTGTCTCCTACTCCCTTTGCGGATAAACGACCTTGCCGTTTAGGCTTGTTAAATATCCTTGAATATGCATCACCTTCATAACCCGAGCCTATGTGGGATGTCTCGGGTGGTGATGAAGTTAGTTCTTCTTTCACCTTTCTCTGAAATTAAAAGAAGCACCAAATTAATTCGAACATATAATTGAACAATTAAAATATATATTTAACTAATAATAAACCATGTGGGAAAACAATTTTAGAACCATACTATGAGTTCAACATCATCTGGCATTCCTGCTTCACCGTTATTTTTAGTATATGATCGATACCAACAACAAAGTCTAACTTTATCGTGATAAATGGGACCCTCTCCTTTCTATATAGTAATACAAAACCATCAACACAAACATCAAATTTATAACCATCACATGTAATAAATGCAAGAAAGGAATTTATAATTAACTCACTATTATTTCAGATTCTATCCGAACAAATCCCTTTCGACTGCCACGGTAAGGAGTAGTTTGTTAATTTCTCATTTTTTTGAACTTTTGCTTTTTGCCTACAAGACAAATTGCACTCTTATTTATTTAATTTTATACAAAAGATATTTTATTACAAGTTTTATAAAAAGTATACATAGTTTACCATAAATTTTGGGTTGTTTCTTGATTTTACAAATTCATCCCACTCTCTTGGACTTTTGTAAATTGTTTTTTTTTGTTTAAGCTTGCTCCTAATTTTGCTTTGCGTGTCCTAGCGGATCTTTCCAGGTGGTAGATAAGTTCTCTTACCATTTTACCGTTTTGGATGCAAGTCATGTCTAATTTCCATGTCTTCCAAATCCATATGTGAATTTATCCCATCCTTTGACTTTCCCTTCACATTCAGCAACGTACTAATAATGCTATCACACACAGTATTTTCAACGTGCATTACATCCAAATTATGATGCAACACTAAATTCTGAAATTGAACAAAACGAAAACAGTTGAAAAATGTAAGAAAAGTAATACTGACTGTTTTGCCCAAAAAAATATGAAATACTAGATAACAAGATAAATGAGAGGGTTAGATATTTACCTTCCAGTAAAGCAAGTCAAAAAAATATTGACTTCTTCTTCCACATCGGTACAGTTTGAAATTTTCTTTTATTTTTTTTGACCCCTTCCCAAAATCATTTTCAATATTTTTTTATCTCATTCAAAATTCTTGACCCGACCATTAATCTAGGTGGCTCCCCATGCTCTTGTTTCTCATCAAACCAACTTCTCTTGAACCGTAATGTATGTTTTGGTCCAAGAAATGGCCTGTGGTTCAGGTAAACAGTTTTTTTTTACTATGTTTCAACCATTTAGAATAAGTATTAGTACCACATATGGGGCATGCTAGTTTTCCATTCATAGTACATCCAGCTAGGTTACCATAAGCAGGAAGGTCATTTATTGTCCACATTAAAGGTAACACCCCACAAATTTGAGTAATGACAATTTTTTCTCTCGAGTGTTACGCACATATATTTTCTACTGTTACGAGTAATATTCGTAACGTATTTTTATATAAATGCCATAGGAATCTTATATTCCGATTATTTATATGTTTTCCGTTTTCTCAAAACTCATTTTTATCCTATTTCGAGCCAACTCTAACAATTATTTTAATTTTTGTGTTTTACGTACATTGCACGTGCTTTCAATACACGTGTCAATTACGTATATTATCCGTTACGTGAAATATTTGTAATATTATTGTTCTGCATATTTTGTATTTTGACTGTTTTTCATTATTTCAAATTTATTTTGTATTGATACGTACATTGCACGTAAAATTTTATGCATTTTAGTCCCTAAATTTTTCTAGATGTCATACACATTTTTATTCTCATTTTATTTGTCACAATTGTATTGTTTATTTTAAATTTAAACCCATTCGGCCTAAGTCTATTTTTAGCCCAATACAAATTAATTACAAAATAAAGGCCCAAGAGTAATTCGACATTTTAAATGAACACTTTAGATCCTAGTACACTTGTCATGTAACATACACCTACAACTAAATTAAATAAGAATTAATAAAAGAATATGAGAAGTGTGTGCACATTGGGTGCACGTGCACGCGTGTGCACTAGTAGAATTGGTCGGCCATTCAAGAGGGAGTTGAGAGAGTGGAGAGTGTGGGTAAGTGAGTGGGTAGTTATTTGAGTAGTGGGAGTCATCTCAACCACACAATACTCGTATAAATACCCTGTCATGCCCCGCTTCCCAAAAGAGAATACAGAATACGGTTAGATGACTAGCCCAGCAAATGATTTTCATCATCCATAAGCTATCGGGAATCTTTACAACATTTCACAAGAATAATCAGAGTCGGAAGCAAAAGAATAAACCAACATGCACATATGAGTCAAAACCAACAGAATACTTGAAACCAAAATATATTAATCTCAAATAATCCAGATCTGAATAAGTCAAATATCTTGGGTCACATTGCCCAAATACAAATAAATCCAAGTACAAGATACAATTGTTCAAAGTAAGAAACAAGAATAATAATAGCAAAATCCAACACTAATATCTCATATCACCAACACCATCTGGTACCGTTTCTCTAAAATATGCAATTTAACAATTGCAGGAATAGGAAAAAGAAAAAAAACTCCCGTCAATGCAGTTACGGGCCGTTTGTAATGCAGGATACAAGTACATGGGAAAAAAACTAACAAATAGCATGGAATGTGCATGATAACAAAGTAGAATACTACCATGGCAAGATGAACAAGTACAAGTAGCATGTATCAAGTGTCAAGTGAGCAAGTGTCATATAAACAAGTATCAAGTATCACGAATCAAGTATCACGAAATCAAGTAACAAGTGTCAAGTACAAGTACAAGTATCAAGTAGCAAGTGTCAAGTAATCATGTTCAAGTCTTTTATTATTACTATCTAGGTAGCACTTCATGCAGCTCATACCACATGGTTGCTACAATCAACGCAATTTCGTTTTAGATTTTATAGTGGACCATATAGAACAGTGTACTCAGGGACAAGCCTCAAGAAATAAAGTATCAAGTATCAAGCCAAGTAGCAAGTAAACAAGCCTCAAGAGTGAAGTATCAAGCCAAGTATCAAGTAACAAGCCTCAAGAGTAAAGTATCAAGACAAGTATCAAGTATCAAGACAAGTCTCAAGTATCACATAGGATCAATAGATCATCTTCCAAGTACACGTTTCTGTATTATCCACTACTAGATCTGTCCCTTTAAACCCCGGCTTGGTTAATTATTATTAGTGTCAAATAAGTATGTACGTGTCACAAAACAAGTTAAGTATATCATAGTATAGTCAAGTAACAAGTTCAAGTTGCAAGATAAACAGGTATGGGTGAAGATAACATACAAAAGGATAAATAACCAAATTTCTAGTTCAGGACAGCAAAACCAAACTACAGTAAAACTGAGATTCCCATTGTTATAAACATGAAAATCTGAATCCGTCGAAAGGTCTAGAAAAAAAATTCCCAGCCAAATCGAGCAAACAAATATAAGTCACATAGAATTTCACAAAATCAAGTCTCAAAATGGATTTAAATCCAGAAAACACGTTCAGCCAGAAATCAAAAAAATTGTATTCAAAGTTAGGAAAACAGCATGAAAACTTGATAATTAAATCCACGAAAAATCTGGGGTATTCCCCTATATTTTTAGTAATAGAAAATCAATTTTCATAATTTTTCAATATAAATAGAGTATTCAAGTAAAATAAGAAAACATCGAGACACGACAGTTATGTAAATCTGAAATGACAAACATTGTAGTATGAAAATAGCAATAGCTCACAAACCACAAATCGAAATCCAAATCCGCCAAAAGGGTAATAAAATAGATACAGTAGGCTAACTTTCATATTCAGAAATAATTTAGAAACAGCAAATAGAAATAGGTCGAAAATCAAGTTCTTTACAGAACAGTAGTAAAAATCTGCATGAAAAATCTTTATTTGCAAGTATGAAAAGGTTTGTAAAACTTCTCAAATAATTCCACCAAAATTCTAGGTAAACCCCAATCAAGTATAGATGTACTGAGTAAAATTTCAGATCAAAATAATAATTTTAACACCAGAATAAAAATAGATTACTCTTCAGAAATTATAGAAAGCAGAATCTGGAAATCTTTCGACATAACTGTAGTAAAATCGACATAACTCACAAACCATAAAACGAAACTGAGATCCGTCAAAAGGGTTGAAAAATAGACAGAATTCTCTTCAAAACATGTTCACAAAATATCTTCAAATACTAACCTTAATAGGGTCTTAAATACTGATCAAATCGAGAAAACTGGCAAAACTAAAAATATCGCATATGCACAAAATCCACTAGTTCACATAGAACTCATCTAAAACACAACCAAACATGATATAGAGTATACTAGATGTCCAAGAAACATGTTATAGGATATTTCACAAGTCTAAGACAAGTCTATCACGAATAACACGAACGAGCACAAGATAACACATGAATATCACGCATATATACAACAAGATGTGGTCAACCCTAGGTTATATCATGTCATGTATGTCGTGAGGCAACTATGGTCAAGATAACACAATAAAGACAATATCAACAAGGGAATTCACACACAAATTATCTCTAGAACACTTCTACACTATAAGCGGTATTTATGACTTGTATCATACAAAGGAATTGAGTACAAGTTACTTGCCTTAACCGAAGACGAAAAGACAAAAACCAAGAATAACGGGAAAGGATCCCAGGCAACGAACACAACGAGCAATGAACGAATCCCTCGAAAAAAACCATGAACCAAGAACCAAGATAACACGTGCAATATTCGTACACGTGTAACTCAACAAGAGAGAGTGAGAGATCGGGAGTGGCTAGCGGCGGCGACGGCACTGGCTCTGGCTAGCGTCGCTGCTGCTATTGCTGTCGTCCTGGGCGCGCGACAGAGATAGCGGAAGAGATGGAGAGAGATGGAGAGCTCGGCTTGGGGATGGTCGTAATGGGGAATCCGCAAGGGGATGCAGGGGTTCGGTGTGGAGTTGAGTTTAGCCGAGGTCGGAGATGAAGGTGCAGTCGGGAGGAATGGTGGAGTAGGGTTTCGGTGAGGTAGGGTTGCAAGAGTTTAGGGTTGCACAGGGTAGAGAGGGGACTAGGGTTTTCAGCAGTGTAGGGAGACAGAGAGAGATAGTTTATATAGTAGAAGAGGGGAATCTAGGGTTTTGGCTACATGGGTTTCGGGTAGGGAATAGAGGGTTTCGGGTTTGAGTATAATAGTAATAGGTGATGGGTTATTAGGATTAATAGGATTTGGTTAATCAATTTGGTTTAGGGATAATTATGAGGATCTAGGTTCAAATTGCAAATAGGATTATCAACAATAGGCTAGGCAAAAGAAACCACGAGCACCCTAAAACCCGAGCAAAAAGAAATAGAGCAAGAACCCAATAAAGAGCAAAAACAATAATCGATCAAGAACGAAACAAACGGTAGACAATCAGGCTCAAAAGAGATCACAATGAAATAAAATGAATATATATTGAAAACAACTCCAATATACGGACCAAGAAATACAAGGAGAGTACAAATACTCAAGAAAGGAAAAAAATACACCAAAAATATGAAAAACGAAAAACAGCGGTTACAATCCTACCCACCTAACAAAAAGAATTTTGTCCTCGAAATTCAAAAAGAAGATACACAGGGTAACCTCGAAAAGAAGAGAAAACAAAACAAAAGTAAACACTACTCAAACAAATGAGGAAACTTCTGCTAAATCTCATCCTCCAGCTCCCAAGTCAACTCACCGGGCGAGTGAGGATTCCAAGCAATGCAAAGCAACTTGATGACCTTGTTCTTAAGCACTTTCTCCCGCCGATCCACAATAGCAACTGGCAGAATCTCACAAGTCAAATTCGGCCGAACGGTCAACTCAGAGTAGTCGATCACGTGGCTCTCATCTCGGATATATCTCCTGAGTTGTGAGACATGAAAAATATCGTGCACTCCTAATAAAGCTGGCGGCAATGCAAGATGATAGACCACCTTGCCTACTCGCTCCAAAATCTCAAACGGTCCAATAAAACTAAGGCTAAGCTTGCCCCCACCACTAAACCAATTGACACCCCGCCAAGGCGATACCTTTAGGAAAACATGGTCACCAACCTCAAACTCCAAAGCCCTCTGATGGACATCGGCCCCTCACCTCTGCCTATCCTGAGCTGCCTGCAAATGCTTCCTGATCTGAACCACTACATCAACTGTCCTGGTGATCAACTCCAGACCCAACAACTTCCTCTCACCAATGTCATTCCAGCACACTGGTGATATGCACTTCCGCCCATAAAGTGCCTCGAACGGAGCAACTTTAAGACTGGCCTAAAAACTGTTATTGTACGAGAACTCTACGAGATGCAAATGGTCCTACCATGATCCACCAAACTGAAGCATACAGGACCTATAAGAAGTTGGTTACTTCATGATTGATAAATAAGATAATGGATAAAAGATGTTTAATGGATGGTAATTTTTATAATGGTTAGATATAACCTAATTGATCTCTGTAGTAAGATGGTTGTTAGAATCTAGAGGCTAGGCGAGACCTTTAGTAACCGGCAATTTGTGAATAAAGAAAATTTGAGAAGTAGCCAGTATGGGCTAATGTTTCTCGTGTGTTGATTTAAGTCCGGTAGGGTAAGCTAGCTCTAGGTTGTGATGATTATGAATAAATCTAAGGATAGGCACTAGAAGAAGATGTGATAGAAAAAACGACGAACATGTCTGGTAAAGAATGTGTAGCTTCTAGGGGTTCGATATCAAGGAATACACCGGTAAATCCATGTATATGGGCTACGGGTATGTCCGTCTATCATCAAAAAGGCCAGTAGAGAGACTGCAGTTCCTAGAAATATTCAGGACGGACAGGATATGCCCGGTAAATACACTGAGGTGGGCTAGGGTAGGCCTGGTTCGTAGTTGCGAGAGATCAAATTTCTACAGTTCGTGGCTGAGGATGCGCCTGGTAAATCCACTGCGGTGGGCTAGGGGTAGGCTGGTAAGGTCTAATATCCTGGGGGTGTGACTCTTCGGTGACTATGCGTTGGAGTATATTCATTGGGTTAGGTTGCATGACATGAGATGTAAACCCTATAATGAGGAGTACCTTAAGGGTTTGCCCTCGGACCTATATAGTATGGGATGCATAGAATCCGAATAAGTGTGCATTAGTGCATCGTAGTGTCAATCTGCATTAGGTCTTTAAGTCATATCATCCACTGACATGTTTAGGATAGTCACTTTTTACACTTTATTGCGCCTTAAAGTTTGTGTTTGCTAAAGTAAGAGAATCGCTGTATTATAGCATTGCGTCAGTTGTATGCAACTAACGTGCCCACAGTTTTCCAGTGCAGGACTTGGATTACCAAAAAGGCATAAAGATGAATTGATGTTGATAATTATTTTCAGATTAAAGTTGTTGAATGTTTAAGTTGTATATTTCTTTTTTACATCTTCTGCTGTGTATTTTTGTAAAAGAACAAAGTGTAATGAAAAAGTTTTAAATTCCTTGTAAAAACGAACTTGAAGTAAAAGATCCTTTTGTGCTACGAATTACATGTAAATGGAATTCGGGGCGTTACATCAAAATTGCTTTCAAGATGAAATTTTTTTTGGTGAAAGCATCATATGTCTGTACACCCACATGAAATAAAACCAGCAAGTCCTTTATTAGGGGTTGTAAATAAATATCTATGTCATTTCCTGGTTGTTCTGGTCCTGAAATCAACAATGATGACATAATATGTTCCTTTCATGCATAACCCTGGTGGAAGATTATATATTACCAGCATCACAGGCCAACAACTATGTGAGGAACTAAAACTACGGAAGGGATTAAACGCATCTGCAGCCAGACCAAGTTGTGCGGCTCGGCAGCGAAAGATGGGCATTTATTGTCAATTGTTTTGCAAGCCAAAGAGTACAAATAGTGCCTAATTTTATCATCTTCACTTTTATGATTGTGATGCCACCGTAAATTTTTAGCAAGTTCTATTGTTTGAAACATTCTTCTTGTTGCTGCCTATTTTGGTATGGGAGCAAACAGATAGTGAGTTCTTATTTAATGGAGACTACTAAAAATCTGACCTTTAACCTTGACCGTGAAAAATGGTTAGAGCTCTTGAGATTGAATCTGGATCATTGACTGACCACCGTGATCTGAATCTCATGGTTGCTGACGAGGCCAATGGACCTGCAAAAAGCCTAAAACACCGGGGGGTGGTCTCGACAACAGACCCTCCGACGCTCAGAACTAGAAAGAGAGAGAATATGAGAGAGAAACTGGAGAATTGTTGATTAGCTTCTGACTGTGGAGGGGGGAGAGTATTTATAGGCCTTAGAAACATATCGAGATATTGATCTAGACCCACTGGATCGACATGAATTCCATATCTCCTTTATGTTCCTCCCCCTCAAAAGATAAGTTCTCTTGTTAATGGAATAAGAGATTTGACTCTTAGCCTACATGGGCTGGGTGTCTCTCCTAGTGGGCCTAGTCTGTCACTTTTTATATGCTTGGAAGAAGCTAATGTCTTTTAGGGGAGCCTGGAGAAGGCCCAGACTTGTTAAAGAGGTCTGTTATGATTAATCTGCCTGTAGAAGCTTTTGAAACCTGTGCTGGAATCGTACGGCCCCGATTTGCTGTGATTTTTACCATCATCATAAGCCCCGAAATCCCGGAAGGCAAATTTCTTGGCTTTCGGGGAGTAGTACATCTTACTTTTAGACTTTGGAGTACAATATTAGCTGCCATGGTGCTTTAAGATTTCTAGAACTGATCGGTGGCTTCTGGGGGTAGTGGATATCTTCCTGCATTTTCACTTATTTTTCGGATATTTACGAATATTTCTGGAAATTTCTAGACTTTTTCCTAATTTTAAAATCACTTTTTCAAATTTTATAATTAATAAATCCAATTTTAAATATTTTTTAGAATTTTAAATTAACTTTTCGAATTTAAATAATTATTTTTGGATTTTTAATTAACTTTTCAAATTTTAAATGATTTTTTGGGATTTTTTGTGAATAATCAGAGCTGCGCACAATTTTTGACGCGATCAGAGGTGTCCATCAAGGCTGGCCCGCGCACTGATGCAATTGAGGGGCTTAGATCTGATCGTTGTGATCTGTGGCAACGTAGCACGATCTGGAGCTTCCATCAGTGGTTAGCTCGCCCACTGAGTGAGATCAAGCGGTGGAGGAGCGAGCGAAGCGATGAGGAAGAAGGAGGCTGTCGTGGCTCAATCTCGCTTGAGCTCAAATTTTGGAGGGATCCAAGGGTCAAGAATTGCAGCGGGGACCAATTCTCTCGGCCGATAATTTCGCTGAGCTATGGCAATTTTCTTTGAACTTCAAGGGCTTAGCCGCGCTACAGGGAACCAAAGACTTGGCAGAGCTATGAGTTCTCGCCCTTGTAAGGTCACCACGATGTCGAGCCGCCACCTTTGTCGACTTACTCTCCTTGCCGAGCTTCAAGGCTCTGTTTTTTGGCCGAGTTATGGGAATAGCTCACTTCTGTAGAGCAATGGGTTTCGGGCGAGTGTAACCCCTATTTTCCCAAAAATATATTTTTGTGCATTTTCTGTATTTAAAAATTTCGCAAAATTTTATTTTTTCGGTTTTCAATTTCTTTTGTCTATACTATTGGATCTCCTATTAAAATTTGTTTCCGATCAATAATTGTATTTGTAAATATTTTGTATGATTTTATATTTTAATACAAATCTTATTATTGTTATTATTACTATTGTTATCATTACCATTATTATTGTTATTATTGTTATTTTTGGACTAGTTATTAAAAATCCACTTTTATTTACTAACTGTATTTGTAGTATTTTAGATAAATACTATTTTCTATTGCAAATTACATTTTTATTATAAAAAATATTTTTATTAGTTAATTTATTTTTCTATTGAATATTTATCCCTATTGGATATCCACAACCCATTTTATTTCCCTAAATCCAACCCATTATTTATTAAACCCATTACCCATTATCTTAACTCTATACCCTGTTTTAAATAACCCTAACCATTACCCTGTTTTCACCGCCAAAAACCCATTCCCTGTTTATACCCCATCCCAAACCCGTTTAACCCCTAAACCCAGCCTGGTTGTCACCCTAAAACCTTATTCCCCCTATATATATATCTATCTGTATCCCTCTACCTTTTATCCTTCGATATTCTTCAGCCGCCAACTTCTGCACCGCTTCGTCTTCCTCTCTTCCCCTACCTCCCGATCCCCTGCTTCTTCGTCGCACCCTCCTCCTCCCTGTTCACCTCTCCTCAGTCAGCGGTGCCCCTGCTTTCCCGTCCTCATCGTGTCGTCCTGTGCGCAATGCAGCAGCCGCTGGCCTCTCCCTGGTCGACGACACAGCCACCCAGCCGTCGCGACCCCCCTGTCTCCTACTCCCTATCGTGGCTCCTCTCCACCTCTACGGCACAGCCTAGACTCCGACAGCACCTCCCGGTCCTCCTCTTCATCGACATCAAACAGCCCCGCAGTCGAGCGCGCTGCCCTGTCGCCTTCAATTCTGCCAGAAAGACGCACCACCAGTCGCAACCCTCACCCTGTTGCCGGCAGTCCCCGCAGCGCGCAGCTCCACTGCATCGTCCTCCCTACCTCCGTCCTCCTATCTCAGCAACTCAATCAGCCAGTGCACCTCTATTGATGGGTTGTTGCTTTTTGATCAGAGTGTTGATCAAGTTTAATTGTGAGCCGTCGATCGTCCGATCTTCTTGATCATCAAGTTCATCATGTCCCCTTGGTTTTGATTCAGGCTATCCATTGGATCTTGATCATCATGCTTGATTGGATGTGGGCCGTCAATCTCCTCTTGATCATCCGATTAGATCCTAGCCGTCTGATCTCTTCTTGATCATCATGATCATGATGATCATCAATTTCCTTTGATCGCAGCCATTCGATCGATCGATCTTGATCTTCATCATTATCTGCACCATCAAGGAAATCTGACCATCTGATCTTATCCGATCATCTTGATCTTGATCTTTGATCTCAGCCGTCCGATTATGTTCGTAATCTTGATCGTCTTCATCTTGTTCGTGATCGTATGCTCGTGATTGGTTCGTGATCCGTTCATGGGTTTTTGTTCGTTGCCCGGGAATCTGTTTCCGTTATTCTTGGTGTTCGTTTTCGTCTTCGGTTAAGGCAAGTAACTTGTACTCAATTCCTTTGTATGATACAAGTCATAAATACTGCTTGTAATGTAGTTGGGTTCTAAAGACAACTCTTGTGTGTGTTATTTTGATGAGTTTTGTCTCTATAGTGCTACTTGACCATAGTTGACTCACAACACCAATTTGACATGAAACAACCCTAGGTTTTGCCCGCTCTTGATATGATGTGTATGTGAAACAATTATGAGAACTGTGTGCTTGTGAGATCCATGTGATATACTTGTTGTGGACATGTCGTATACCCTATTTAATGTTGTTTGGACACTTAGTAGACTCTAATTCATGTTTAGTTATGTTTCGATTAAGTTTCGTGTGATTCATTTTGGTTTTGTTCCTAAAGGAAATTCTGTGTTTTGTCGATGATCTGTCTTGATCAGTAATTTAGACCATATTAAGTTCAGTATCTTAATTTCATTATAAAACATGATTTGTAGAGAAATTCATCTTCTTTCCAACCGCTCTGACCTTGCTCGATTTCATTTTCGTATGTGTGAGATATGACTGTTTTACTACAGGGGTGCAGATCTTTTCCAGATTCTGTTCTTGATGATTTTGATGACTAAACTAATTTGATACTTGTGCTACACATATTATTTTGATCTAGAACTTTGGTCAGTATTTCTATATCTATCTAGGGATTGACCAGAATTTTGGTGGATTTTATTGATGATTTTATATGTCATTTCATGCTTGTTTACAAAAGCTATACTTGCTGGATTTTGTTCGCTGTTCGGTAAGATTTGTATTTTCACTCTGATTTCTTTTACTGTATGAAAAATATTTGTGAAATATGAAAGTTATTTTTTTGGGTCTATTTTTATCTCCGTTTGGAGGATGTGGATTTCGTTTCACTGTTTGCGAGATATTACAGTTTTCGTACAGCAGTGTTGGGAATTCCAGATTTGTCAAACTATTGTGTCTTGATGTTTTCTAATTTTTGATGGCTACACTAATCTTACTGAAAAATTATGAAACTTTTTATTCTGATACTAGACATATAGGGGAATACCCAAGATTTTTCCTGGATTTATTTGAGATGTTTTGATATTGTTTTCCTGACTGTGAATTCGATTTTCTGATTTCTGGCTGAACGTATTTTCTGAATTCAAATCAGTTTTGAGCTATGTTGTTGTGAAATACTATATTGGTTATTTATATTCGTTGGATTCAGTTGGGAGTCTATTTTCTAGACGTTTCAACGGATTCAGATTTGCATGTTTGTAACACTGAAAATCACTATTTTACTGCAGTATAGTCTTGCTGTCCTGAACTAGAGATTTGGCTATTTTATTCTTTTGTAAGATATCTTGCACTCGTACATGTTTATCTTGCAACTTGAACTTGCCACATGATCATGCCATATTATTCTTGATATATTTTGCACACCTACATTTTTTTTTGACATTAATAATAAAATAAGCAAGCTGGGGTTTAAGGAAAAGATCTAGTAGTGGATAATATAGAAACGTGTACTCAGAAGGGGGCCATATTTTCCATTACTTGTTGCCATATTTCATGATTACATGATTCATGCTTGATATTACTTGTTGCCATGTTTTATGATTACATGATTCATGCTTGATATTACTTGTTGCCATGTTTCATGACTACATGATTCATGTTTGATATTACTTGTTGCCATATTTCATGATTACATGATTCATGCTTGTTATACTATATGCCGCCATGTCTCATGATTATATGATTCATGCTTGATACTTGCTGCCACTTGTTCACGATTACATGACTCGTGCTTGATACTACTTATTGCCACGTGTTCACGATTACGTGACTCGTGCTTGATACTTGTTACTTGACTTGTCCCTGAGTACACTGCCCTCTATGGTCCACTATGAAATCTAAAGCGAAACTGCTTGTTGTAGCAACCATGCGGTATGGGATGCATGAAGTGCTACCTAGACAGTAATAACTACAAGACTTAATACTTGACACTTGCACTTGACTACTTAACACTTGTTACTTGTTGCTTGATTTCATGATACTTGATTCGTGATACTTGATACATGTTTACATGATACTTGTTCACTTGACACTTGATACATGCCACTTGTACTTGTTCACCTTGCCATGCTTATTCCATGTTATTAGTTAGTTTCCCCATGTACTTGTATCCTACATTACAAGGGATCCGTAACTTGCAATTGAAGAATACTTGTTTTCTCTTTTTCTCTCCCCTGCAATTGTTAAATTGCAGATTTTGAAGAAAAGGTTCCAGACGGTATTGATGAGATGAAGTATTAGTGCTGGATCTTGTTATTATTATTTCTTGTTTCTTGCTTTGAACAATATTATATTTTGATACTTGAATTTATTCTTGTATTTGGGCAATGTAACCCAAGATATTTGTCTTATTCAGATCATGACTATTTGAGATTTATATATTTGGTTTCAAGTATTCTTGTTGGTATTTTGGTTCATATGTGCATGTTGGTTGATACTTTTGCTTCTGACTCTGATCTTGTGAAATGTTGTAAACATTTTTGAACAGCTTATGGATGATGAAAATCATTTGTTGGGCTTTTGTCGCGTATTCGTATTCTATGTTCTCTTTTGGGAAGCGGGAAGTGACATCGAGCTGCGAAGATGCCGAGCTCTAGAGTTAGCTAGTTTTCCAAGCTATGGACTGTCGAACCTCGTCGAGCTTGGTCGAGTGCTCTGTTATTCCATCATTCGAGCTTCGAAACAGTCGAGCTATAAAGTCTTCTCGTCAACCAGCAATTTGGCGGCCGAGCTATGAGCTTTGAAACTCGTCGCCGAGCTATGAGAATCTTGGTGAGAAATAGCATAGGCAAGCTATGGAGCTCCGACGAGCTATGGAGCTTCCGACGAGCTATGGAGCTTGCGCCGAGCTATGAACTTCCATATTTCACCGAGCTATCGATAGTTGAATTTGCTGAGCTATGGGAATCTTGGCGAGCTATTGCATAAGCGAGCTACGGCGTTGGTGAGCTATGGAGCTCCGGCGAGCCATGGAGCTTCCGTCGAGCTATGAACTTCTACATGTCGTTGAGCTATCAATAGCCGAACTCGTCGAGCTATGGGAATCAGTGCTTCGCCGAGCTATGAGAGTTCTTAGCAACGCTGAGCAATGAACTTAGCTTTTTTAGGGTGATGAGTTTGTAGCCTTTGTAACACCCCGAATTTTAAATAAGGATAAATTCGAGATTTCACAGGATCTTTACTTCACTTCGTACAATTTTACAAGGAAAATTTAAAACTTTTTCAATAATACATCAGAGTTCAATTACAACTTGGTTTTACACAACGGAAGAATGAAATTTACAATAAAACATTTACAACATCTTTAAAATAAAGCAGCATCAGCATATCCACTTTATAGCTTCATGAATGGTCCTTTACCTGCATGTTAATCTGTGGGCTCGTCAGTTACTTACAACTGACGAAATGTTATACACGGCTATCCTCTCTATGCCGGGAATAGTATAACGATCTCATACTTTAACAAATCACAAAAGATTGAATGAACAAGTAAAGTGTCAAAAGTGATTATTCTAAACATAAGTGTATGTCATGCCTTAATGCCTAATGCACACAATTCTATACTAGGATGACACTAATGCACACTTGTTCGGATTCTATGCATACCATACTACATAGGTCCGAGGGCAAGCGCCTACATACTCCACATTGAAGGGTTCGATCCCTCGCCATGAGACTACCCAGTAATAAAACAAGTTTTAGAGTTATTTCACAGATACGGATCTCAGCCTCCCTGGCTAGCCTCCCTGGCTATAATAACAGATCCCAGCCTCCCTGGCTATTATATCATGATAATAATCCCGTAAATGCCCCTCTAGCCCCGGTATATACATATTCTTTGGAGTATGGTAAACATCCGTCGACTACCCTAAGTCCCGGATAAAATACAGTCCATCTCCTATGGGGCAACCACAGTCCACCAGCTGGGTCTATAGCCACGGAGATCCACCGCCGACTATATAGAAGCACCCATTTACGTTTGCACAAGTTTATTACATCTTCACTTAAGTGCCTAATTATTCTTAAGTTCAAGACATGAATAATTTCCACTCATAGAATTAGTTTTACTTCCTACCGGACTTAATCAACAAATATGAGATCGCCCCACGGCAATATCTCAAAATCATATCAATCCTTTCTTTCATTTTTGCCGGTAACCGAAGTCTTACTAATTCTTAATCATAATCTTTCATATACAAGAAACATGGGTATTCACACCCTTTCATAATCATGTCTTGACTTAGATATTTTCATGTCTCTAGCTTATCCACAATTTGATCTATGTCTTATTTGGCATCAATCATAATTCTCTTATAGTTCACTCATGAATCAACGATAACAATTTCATTTGCAAATTTAAGCACATATAATAATCACGCATTCAACATAAATGAATAATCCCATCAAAAGGCAATTAATTTACAAATCTAAATGATGCAAATCATGTTCTTCAACAATTTAGTTTTGGAAGACAAATCTCATTCTATCTAAAAATTACTTTTATTATCTCCAATATACATGAAAAGTTCTATAACTATTTTGAAATAATTCCATTTTATTTTATATGAATACTAGAACTTATTCTCAAATCTTTACTCCAAAAATTTCCCTTTCTAGTTCTAAAAATCTCAAGACTATCTTGATTATATCATGTAGACACTAGGTCTTTTTCATAGATTTTTTATTAGCAATAGAAATCCTTACTTTACACTTAATCCCATTTAATCCTAAACAAAAAATATATATATGCCAACAATGGGTTTCGAACCCGTGTAAGCCCAGGCAGCAACCCAAGAAGCACACAACAACCACTAAGTCCATGTGGACTTGTTGTCTCAACTACAACCCAGAAGCCTTATCACATCATTCTCACTCTAGTGTTCATTTAAAAAAAAATCAAACAAAAAAAATGTTTCACCTACAGTGAGTATCGAACCCAGGCCCAACAGGGAAACAGCGTACGGCCGAGCCAACGGGCCGATTGCGCCCAACGACATACAAGCATCACTGTCGGTTTTATTCTGACTGTGTGCTATTTTATTGTTTTTCATAAAACTGGATTTTTTTTTTTCATTTGATCAATCTTCTCCACTAGTCTCCAAATAGTTTATTTGGACTGAAATTTATTCATTACAGAAATTCATGTGTTTAAGACTTATATTTAATAATATCTAAATCTCAAATCTTTCTTTCTTCTCTTTTATTACAAGAATGTAGTTCATCATTTTAATCAACTAGAAAATTTGTATTACTTTACAACAAGTAACAATAAGTTATGTATACCCTTTTTTTTTTCTATACAAAATTTCTTCTTTAAACATAAGGGAAATCTTTTCAATTATTTTAACAATTACTAGTTAACATACAAATGACAATTTCTTTTTATTTTAAATTTCCAGACTACATGACACTACTTTGTTTCTTAATTAATAACAACATTTCTACAAGTTGACATACAAAAAAAAAGAACATGAATTTTGTCTTCTAATTATCACATCAAATTTATACTACTCATTAATCATAATAGCATGCTAATGTATGACAAATACTCAATCAATTCTTTTTCTCATTAACCACTAACATGACTTGTTTTAGTAATCATACATGAACTACTTATCATTCTCATCTCATACCATAGCATATATCATATAAGAAATTCCATACTACTCATTATTTATTACTTAGCATATATTATTCTAGCTCTAAGACAAACTCCTAGCAATGGCTCCTCCTCCTAGCAAAGCTCCCTTTCCCTAGCAATGGCTTCCTCTAGCAATTCCTCCAAGCAAAAGGACCCTCACTCTCTTTCTTTTCTTTCTTTCTTTCTTTCTATAATGTTTTTGGTGCAAGAGTAATGTAGGAAATGGGACACTATTTATAGGATTTTAGGAGGGTTTATTTTGCAAATTTACACCCCTAATAACTTCCTAATTAACTCATGCAACCTTTCATCTCCCCACTCTCCATGAACTTAACTCTCCACTACTCTCTTCCCTTCACCATAACCGGCCACCCCCTTATCCCACAATATGGTCTAAATACATTTGTGTGTGTATGCACACATGCACAAACAAATATGAACACATTTCTATAACTCTAAATGTGTACTAATAGTAGTAACTTGTCATGTGTTAGTTTATGTTCAACCTAATTTAGGTTATAATTAGTGGGCTTGAATTATGGGCCTTCATTTTATTTAACTAATTAATTATTCTAGTGGGCTCTCTTTTTAATTAGTCTATTGGGCTAGAATTTAACTTTAAGTCCATGGATCAAAAGAAAGGCTAAATAAAACTAATGCATGCTAAAAATAATAAAATGAGAGTAGCAAAATGAGAATAAAAAATTTGCACGTGCACCATACGTGCAAAAATTTGAAAAATGCAGTTTAATAATAAAAATAAAGTGGGGTGTTACAGCCTTCGGGGCATTCTTGTCGAGTTGCGGTTGAGCTTTGGCAGAGTTGTCGACCAGGAGTGTTGGCAAAGCTCTTGAAGAAGCGAGAGCTTGCGGAGCCCGGAGTTGGAGTTGCGAAGACGTGCGTCGAGCTATCGAGATTCGTCGAGCTCCATTTTCTGATGGTTTTTTAAAGAAGAAGAGGTTGGGGAAGCTCTTTGGGGTATCGGGTTTTAGTTGGATCCGACCTGGTAACCCTATAACTCTCCTATAACTCCTTCTCTTTAATGTGCTGTAGGTTTGGTGGTCTTCGGGTTCGGATCCGATTCCGTTGAAGTGGGCTTGGACCCAATAACCAGGTATCTAGGCGAAGTTACCACCTTCAGTGTATTGGAGCTTGGATTTGCATATAATTGTATATACATATATGTATATATAATTATTTATATGTGTATACCAAGCTTATTACTTCTGATTTATAGATGAAAAGAATCTTTTCAGTAAATCATAGCTTTTTGTGCTTGTCAGCTCGTTCTGTTGAGTATAGTATGGAGATTTTTTGCACTCTGAATGTTTGTTGAACGGTTTTTTCCTCGTTGAATTGCTCTTTTGTTGAGTTTTGCTTGTTGTACTTGTTGATCAAAATGTCTCGTCATCCGCTCTGTTGAACCGCTTTTTTGTCGACTAAGCATTGTATTGTTCACTTGTTTTGTCGATCGAGCGTTTCACTGTTGGACAAGTGTTCTGTCGGTCTAGGAGTATAGTGCTTTTATCATTGGATCTTATATATATAGCCGACATAGAAGAGCTGTTGCAGACTTGCTGTTTGATCCTAGCGAGTTTATGGAGACAACTCGTAATGGAGCTGGTCGTTGAACGTGTTGTTTGTTCCTAACAAGTTTAGAGATAACTCTATGACGGAGTTGAATATTGAGCTTGTCGTTTGATCCCGACAAGTTTATAGAGAACTCTGCGATGAAGTTGAATGTTGAACTTGCTATTTGCACCCAGCAAGTTTGTGGAGTGGCAACTCTTTGATTGAGTTGGACGTTTGAGCTTGTCGTTTGCACCCGTCAAGTTTGTAGAGACAACTCTTTGACTGAGTTAAGTGTTGAACTTACTGTTTGATCCCAACAAGTTTGGAGAGACAACTCGTAGTGGAGCTGGTCATTGAACTTGTTGTTTTTTCCCAACAAGTTTAGACAGAACTCTATGACGGAGTTGAACATTGAGCTTGCCGTTTGATCCCGACAAGTTTGTGGAGAACTCTGCGATGGAGTTGGATGTTGAACTTACAGTTTGAGGCCAGCAAGTTTGTGGATTGGCAACTCTTTGATTGAGTTGATTTAGAAACTAGTGTTTGATCCCGACGAGTTTGTGGAGAATTCTGCGATGGAGTTGGAAGTTGAACTTGCCATTTGTGGCCAGCAAGTTTGTGGATTGGCAACTCTTTGATAAATTTGATTTAGAAACTACCGTTTGATCCCCGATGAGTTTGGAGAGGCAACTTGTAGAAGGAGTTGATTCAGAAACTGCCGTTTGATCTCGGCAAGTTTGGAGAAGCAACTCGTAGTGCAGCTGAGTTTGAACTAGCTGTTTGATCCCAGCAAGTTTATGGAGGTTAGTCCTTGATCGAGTTGAGGTAGAGTTTACCGTTTTGGTCGATGAACTTACTGTTTGCGCCAAACAAGTTTTGTGGAGACAAACTCAAAGACGGAGTTTAAACTTGTTGAACTTGCTATTTGAGCTAAGCAAGTTTTGTAGAGACAATTTTAGGCCAACATTGGATGCCAAGCCTATTATACGAAGATGAGGGGTAGTTGGAAGGATTCGAGCAAGTAGCGGGGCGTTGTACTTGCTGTTTGGAGTCAACGAGTTGTTGAGTCAGCTTCTGCGAAAAGCAAGGCATTCCTCGTTGTTTGGAGTCAACGAGTTGTTAATGGAGCTCGTGCAAAAAGCAAGGCGTTGAAATCATTGTGTGAAGTCAGCGAGTTTTTGATGAAGTTCGTGCGGAGGGCAGAGCGTTAAACTCGTTGTTTGGGGCCAATGAGTTATTTATGGTGATCGTGCAGAAAGCAGAGTGTTGAACTTGTTGTTTGGGGTCAACGAGTTGTTGATAGAGCTCTGCGAAAAGCAAGGCATTGAACTCATTGTTCGGGGACAATGAGTTGTTGATGGAGCTCATGCAATAAGCAAGGCATTGAACTCGTTGGGAGTCAATGAGTTGTTGATGGAGCTCGTGCAGAGAGCAGAGTGTTGAACTCATTGTTTGGGGCCAACGAGTTGTTAATGAAGCCTGAGCGAAAAGCAAGGCGTTGAACTCGTTGTTCAGAGACAACAAGTTGTTGATGGAGCTCGAGCGAAGACCAAGGTGTTGAACTCGTTGTTTGGTGCCGACGAGTTATTGACGGAGCTCAAGCGGTGAGCAGAGCATTGAAATCATTGTTTGGGGCCAACGAGTTGTTGATGGAGCCGGAGCGAAGACCAATGCATTGAACTCATTGTTTAGAGCCAACAAGTTGTTTATGGAGCTCAAGTAGTGAACAAAGCATTAAACTCGTTGTTTGGAGCCAACGAGTTGTTGATGAAGCCTGAGCGAAGAGCAAGGCATTGAACTCTTTGTTTGGAGCCAACGATTTATTCATGGAGTTCAAGCGGTGAGCAGAACATTGAACTCGTTGTTTGGAGCCAACGAGTTATTTGGTGGAGCTTGAGGGAAAACCAGGGCGTTAAACTCATTGTTTGGAGCTAACAAGTTATTGAGGGAGCTCAAGCGGTGAGGAGAGCATTGAACTCGTTGTTCAGAGCCAACGAGTTGTTATAACATGGACTCAAGTCTGTTGCATATAGCTAATGAACCGTCGATGGTGTGTGACAGAGTTTAGAACTTCTCCGCCTTGAACTCAGCTAGTTGTAGGACCATCTCTGAGGGAGAGTCATTTTCCAAACCTGCTGTATGGGTCCTCCGAAAAATTGTGAGAGTCACATCGAGTGGAGAGTTGAACTCTAAGTATTGTTTTTACAACTGGTACTTGAGTAACTGCGATCCACGATTTTGAACCTCCTAATCTGTCTTCAAGGAATTATAACTAGTTTCAGGAACAGTTCGAATGGCTAGTTGAACTCTAAACGTGCTTGTTTGCAGGTTGCTAAAGTAACTCCGAGCCATGGTTATGGACTCTGAACTTGTTAGTTTAGATATTAACAGGTTACAGGAGCAGATCGAAGGGTGAGTTGAACTCTGAACGTGCTTAATTTTAGGTTGCTAAAGGAACTCTGAGCCATGGGTATGGACTCCGAACCGGTCATGGAGGCGCTAACGGATTGTAGGAGCAGATCGAATGGCGAAGCACACTTTGAACTTGCTTCATTGCAAATTGCTAGAGTATCTTCAAACCATGGGCATGGACTCCGAATCTGTCTTATGGAATGCTTGTAACGAGTTTTTAGCGCCGCTCTAGGCGTAAGTTGGGCGTTTAGCTCGTTGTTTGGTTAAGTATTAACAGGTTGCAGGAGCAGATCGGATGACGAAGTGCACTCTGAACTCGCTTCATTGAAAATTGCTAGAGTAACTTCGAACCATGGGTATAGACTCCGAACCCGTCTTGTAGGAAGCTTTTAACGAGCTTTTGGTGCCGTTTTTTCATATAAGTTTGACACTCAACTCATTATATGCATCCATTGATTTGTACAAGAATTTTGCGAAAATTCATACTACACTTTATTACAAATTGAGAAATTTGCTACTACTACCAAAAGAGGACATTTCAGATGCCTTCGTTCACCTTGAAAAGGTGTTCCACTTTCCAAGTCCCTACTGATATCTCCTTGCCCCCTCTTCAAGTTGATGAGCCGTTGGGCGAACAACATGATAGACCTTGCCTGTACTTGCCTATTTTGGAGGGAGCCCCCCATTATTTTGCATAAAGAAAGAAAAATCTTTTGATGCACCAATGTGTTTAGGCATGATTATTTATCTCCGCTGAATGAGCCAGTGGTTTTGAGCGAGGGATTCAGGGTTATTACTGTGTTATGATGAGAACCAGTATGGACCTGGTGAGAGATGATTTGGTAGGTTTGGAAGTTCTTGGTAGAATTGTTTGTGGCAGTGGCTTCGAGCTTGTTTACAATCTGGAAATTATTCTGACTGCTTTCTGACGGTAGCTCTATGGCATCGAAGGAAAGAACCAAGCCCCCCATTGTAGTGGTGTAGTATGCTCGTGCTGCCTGTTGGCTCCCTACAACTTGGCCTACGCCAGCTGTTGTTCAGAACTTCATTTTCATGTGGAAGGCTGAGGCAACTGCATGGAAGGCCGCTAGGCGGGACGGCCGTGTTGGATCCTGTATGCAAGGCAAATAACACTAGAGGGGGGGTAAATAGTATTGTATAAAAATTAAACAGTAAATTGAAATTTTCGCACTGCTAAGTCGACTAGATAAAGAAGGCAGGCGACTGAAGCGTCAGATAAGAGGAGTAATTTAACTGAAGATTAACAAGTCTGTTAAGTCGACTTAGGGAGAAATGCAGTCGCCTGGCCAGACTCGATTTACAATAAACTCAGAGAAAGTAAAAAATGCAAGTTTAGTGAATACAACCACAGAGAATCAACACTGCAAACACTGCGATGTATCCTGGTTCGGTCCCCCCGACATACATTTAGTCCCCAAGCAACCCACTTGAGATTTTACATTATTCTTGAAAAAAATACAAGAATACTCTACGGCCTTTGACAACCACTATGTCAAATCCGTAGACCTCTCTCACCACTAGAGAGAGCAAAAATCCACTCTACAACCTAGAGTGAAACCGACTCTAAACCAAGAGTCTTACTCTCCAACCGAGAGGACCACTCTCACAACCCGAGAGTGAAATAACAACAAAAATGAGATTACAACAACCTAAAGCCTTGTATTTGATAGTACTTTTTGTACAGCGGCTATAGGTCGACTTCTAACTTCAGTCTAGAACGAATTCAATGTTATACAAGACCGAAATCAGAGAACCAAGTCTTAAAGAAAGTATGTGCTTTGTAAACTTGTTCTCCTTTTTTTTCAAAAGCAAATGAAAAATTTGAGGAACCTTTTCCATATGAATTCTATACTCTATTTATAGAGTTAGAATCACTGGACGTTGAGAATCTGTTCCATAAACTTCCTGAAAACGGCTATAAGAGTTTGAATTTGAAAAACAAGTTTTAAATTCAGAAAACTGTCAAAAACTGCTTGAACATTCGACTGGGTTGCCATAAGAGTCGACTAGTCAGAGCTTGAGTGAGTTCAGTTAGTTTCGTACTCTAACAGTCGACTGCTTCCAAGAGTAAGTCGATTGGTACTCAATCGGCTGAACTTATACAAGCTTTATTTTGATATTTTAATTTTGTAAAACATTTTCTTTATTTAGGGAATGTGTGAGTGTGTGTGTGTGACAGCTTTTATAAGATTCTAAGACTCATAAATATTACAAACACAATTTACAAGACATTTGTTCAAAGTAGCTAATCACTTGAAGCACTTGAAAGTCTTTGTCTTGAAACTTGAAAGGTCTTGAATGCACTTAGTCTTGATCTTGAGTCTTGTGGCTTGATCTTGTATTTGTGGTTTGGTCTTGCATGCTTCATCATTGTATTTAGCCTTAAATGCTTTACACACTGCAAAAGATATGTAGGATAGAACAATTGTGTATTGTTTTGTAGCCATTAAAATCAAGAATCTACAGGCCGAATATAGTGTTGTATGTGGCTTTGACATTGACTACCATAAAGTCCAGTACTTCCGTTCAAATAGTGGGGGCTTTCCGTGCTGTCACATCAAGTGTGATGACTCCTTCTACTTGAACGGGAACACCAGAGAATCCATGGAGTCTATATCCGACAGGCTTGAGTCGGTTTCGGGAGAGCTTGAGATCCTCGAATTTTGCTATGAAGAGGATGTTTATTGAGCTGTCGTTGTCCACCAGGATGCGGCGTACCTCATGATTCACCATGCAAAGTTTTATGATCAATGTGTCGCAATAAGTTGTTCGGACACCTTCTTAGTCCTTGTCGGGACCCCGGTGCTCTTGGCAGGTATGATGCTATTTATGGAGTTGACTTCCCTGACGAATGCTTTACGAGAGGAGTTGGAATTTCTGCCCATCGGGACTCCGTGAATAGAGTAGACGACGACCATGTATTCAGAGTCTTGCCACTCGGATGGCCTCTCTTGACGGTTATTAGCACCCCGGGATAGAGGGTTTTCAGCATCGTTATCTTTATGAACGAAGTTGGAGAGATATCCCCTGCAAATCAGGGCCTCCCAGGAAGGAGGGTTTTCAGCATCGTTATTATTCTTCTTCAAGGGATCGACAGTTGTTAATAGTGTGTCGTTGATCTCTGTAAACTGCGCACAACTTATTTTTGTCTATTCTCTTGCTAGACGTTGACATCTTGGGGGGAGGGCAGATCATTCCATCCTTCTCCACTTCCATGAGGACGGTTGATACGCTTGCGTTGAGAGGATTAAACATGTCGAAGCGTGGTGCTGGAGGTGGACGGCGTTGACCTGCGCCATTTTTCTGAAACTTCTCGGGTTCTTCCTCGCATGTATTCTTTCGTTTGTTCCCAGAAGATGAATCATTCTTGCCCTGAGGATAGAGAGCTTCCTCGACCCTCATATACTTTTCACTCCAGGAGCTCATTAAAACTTTTGGGTGGCTTTTTTGTGAGGGAGGCTTTCAGGTCTTTGTAGTGACGTTGTGGCGGAAAGCTGCAGCCACCACTAAAGTGTTCAAGGAGGAAATCGACATTGCTTCAGTTGTAAAGTGTTTGACAAAGTCTCTCAGTAGTTCTCCATCTCTTTGTTTCAGTTCTAACATGGAAACACTTATTTTTTCAGCCTTACGGCTAGTAACGAACTGCGCAGTGAAGAGCTCCTCGAGCTGATCAGAAGAGAATATTGATTCTGGAGTCAGACGCGAACACCATTCTCTTGCCAATCCTTTCAGTGTAGTGGGGAATGTTCGACACATGAGTGCATCGGTGACATTGTAGACCATCATGAGTGTTTTAAAGCTCTCAATATGATCAGTTGGATCTGATTCTCCATTGTAGGATTCGAATTGAGGAGCCTTGAAGTCCCTTGGGATGGGTGCATCGAGGATGGCTTTGCTGAAAGGTGGTCGACTACGGTGGTAGGCCCTGCTGGAGAGGTTTCTCTCATTCTTCATATGTTCTAAACGATCTTCTACTTCTTGGATACGGCGAAGGACTTGATCATCCTTCCCCTGGTACCCAGTTGAGTCGGTGGATCCTTCGTTGGTGGGTTGGCCCAGATCTTGACTTCCTTGGATAGCTTGGAAGATGTCGAGCTTGAACTTTTCCTGTAACCCCTGTTTTCCATTTTATGTATTTTTGGGTGTATTTTTCTTTTTGTGTATTTCTCTCATTGTATCTCTTTTGGAGCATATATTGGATTTCTTTTTCAATATATTCATCAATTGATCTGTCGTCTCTTTTATTTGATCTCTTAATTCTATTGTCTGCCTATTCTCCCTTTTCTAGATTGATCAATCTATCATATTTTTATCCCCTAATTATTTGAATTGTTCATATCCTTTTTTTTATCTGTTCTTTTTGCTCTATCTCAATTTTTGGATCTATTCATATCCCTTTTTCTTAAACCCTTTAACCAACTAAAATACTTAATACCCCTTAGTATAATTCTTTACCCGTTAAACCCATACCCTCTCACCCACAACACACCCGAAACCCTGTATACCTGTTTGCTCATCAGCCGTCATTCATTAAAAACCCTATTGCATTTTCTTTTACCCATATATATATATTTACCCGTGCCCTACCCTGTTCATCCCTACCATCCCAAAACCCTACTTCAGCCATGCCCTGCACTCTCCTTCCTCTCCCCGTCTCTTGCTGTACACCCAGACCCATCCCGACCTCTCCCTGCATCCCCCCACCTTGCCGCTTCATCACCCAAGCCGCACAACCCCTTGTGCACCCTCTCCCGATCTCCCCCTATCCATGTCGCCTTCCTTCCGACAGCAGTCCAGTGACCCACACCCCCTACCTCTCCTCCTGTGTGCCCCCGACCACCTTCATCTCGGCACCTCTCCAACAGCACGACCCCCCGTCTCCCTGTGCTGCTCTTCCTCCGACGGAAGTCCTAGCCTCTCTCTCGTTCCCCCTTGTGTGCGAGTGGGTTGGTGTGCGTGTGTTGGATCTCGGGTACTCGCGGTTCGTGTGTTTCATCGGGTTCGTGGTTTGTGGTTCGTGATTCGTGGTCGTTCACGGTTATTGTGTTTGTGCCCCGAGAATCCGTTCATGTTATTCTTACTTTTGTGTCGTTCCCATCGTCGTCTCAAGCAAGTAACTTGTATTCTTTTCTTTGTGTAATACAAGTACTAAATACTGCCTGTAGTGTAGTTGTGTTCTAGAGACAATTCTTGTGTGAAACCCCTTATTGAACGTCTCTATTGTGTTGACCCACCCGTAGTTGCCACATGACACACATGACATGAAATAACCTAGGGATGACCACTCCTTTTTGTATACGTGCATGTTGTTCATCACTTGTTATATGATCTCGTATGCTTGATGTGTTGATTAGTATTGTAATGTGTTTTGGACTTACTAAATACCCTATTCCATATTGCTTGGACATCTAGTACACCATATTTCATGTTCGGTTATTTTTTGGATGAGTTTCATATGATCTAGTTGATTTTGTGCATGAAGGAGATTTTCTACTTGACATACCTAAATAGTAATAAATACAAGACTTGACATGACATAACTTGACATACCTGACACCTGTTACATGATACCTGTTACATGCTTGCCTGATACATGTTACCTGCATACCTATTCATCTGTTACCTGTTTACCTGTACATGCTACTTGACACATGTTACATGTTTACCTACTTGCATGATACATGTTACCTGTTACATGTTATATACACCTATTATTACTTAATTCTATTCATGATTCATGTTAGTTGTTCTATTTTTTTGCCATGTCTATTCCATGCTATCTGTTTATCTTTCCCATGTACTTGTGCCTACACTACAAGCGGTCCGTAACTAGCATTGACAGACGTTTTGTTTTCTTTTTCTCTTCCTGCAATTCATTAAATTGCAAATCAAGGAGTTCAGCTGCCAGATGGAGTAGGTGATCTGAGATACTAGTTGCTGGAATTTTGCTATTATTATTTCCTGCTATTATTATTCTTATTTCCTGTTGCTACTTGAATAATGTATCTGTTATTTGGATGATTTTGTATTGGGCAATGTGACCTAGGTTTATTGACTTGTTCAGATCTGGTTTATTTGAGATTAATATATTTTGGTTTCAAGTAAATTCATGTCGGTATATTGATTCATATGTGCATGCGTGGTTGACTTTTCTTGCCTCCTACTCTGATTATTCCTGTGAAATATTTAAAGATCCTGACAGCTTATAGATGATGAAAATCATTCGCTGGGCTTAGTCACGTATCCGTATTCCGTATTCTCTTTTTGGGAAGCGGGGCATGACATATCCAATTCGGCCGAATCCTTATTATGGTGCGCCCCATGTGAGAGGAGGATTGCCTTGATCTCTGTCTAGGAAAATAGGTTCTTTGGTTTGCTTGATATCCCGAGCGGGAGGCCTCAGTTCGGGTGCGCCTCTTGTCCAAGTGGATTAGTAAATTAGTTCCTTGTTGCCTGGCACTGATGATCTGGTAGAGATCTCTAGACCCCCGGGGGCCTTGCGAGGCCATTGAATCAGTTGAAGCATTGTGGACTGAGATGTGGTCGTACTGAGGATGATGTTCATGACGGTTTTGTCGGATCATTAACTGACCGCTGTGATCTGAATCCGACAGTGGCTGATGCGGCTGATGGACCTACAAAAAGCCTGAAACACTATGGAGTGGCCCCGGCGATAGGCCCTCCGATGCTCAAGTCAGAACTAGAAAGAGAAAGAGAGTATGAGAGAGAAACTGGCGAATTGTTGATTACCTTCTGACTATGGACGGGAGAGGGTATTTACAGGCCTGAGAAACATATCAAGAAATCGATCTAGATCCGTTGGATCGATATGAATTCCTTATCTCCTTTATGTTCCTCCCCCTCAGGAGATAAGTTCTCTTGTTAGGGGAAAAGAGATTTGACTCCTAGCCTGCATAGGCTGGGTGTCTCTCCTAGTGGGCCTAGTCTGTCACTTTTTATGGGCTTGGAAGAAGCTCATATCCTGTACGAGAGCCTGGAGAAGGCCCAGACATGTTAAAGAGGCATGTTATAATTAATCTTCCTGTAGAAGCTTTGAGATCTATGCTAGAATCGTACGGCCTTGATTTGTTGTGATTTTTACCATCATCACTTCTAAACCTTAGAATTATTGGAAAATACCTCAAAATCTTAACAAGAACTCCAATTTGAATCTCCTTTGTCCGAGGATACTTCTTCCACCGTTACTCATGAAACATCCTACATTCATTATCACTTTTGAACTCACCTCTAAATAGGCAACAGTCGTTGATGCATACATGTTTGATTTCACAATCAAGCTTAACTGACTTAATTAATTGTCGAGCAGCTCTTGCGGATTCTAGAATTGTATATTCATCAGGTAACATGTCATGCAATATCTCCAAAAGATGATTAAAGCATTTGTTAGGTAACATGTCATGCAATACATGTTGGATTTATAGTTATATAAAATAATTGTTGCTGATAACCTACTGTATTTAGTGCAACCAAGGTATAAGGGAATATTGGCGTCCTTCAACATATCTGTTAAGTCATATTCTCTCTCTCTCTCTCTTTCACCATTAGGTTTAGGAACACCTTCATTATCAACATATGCATCTTCATTTCCTTATTAGAACTCTTCGCATTCAATCCTTCCTCATGCCAAATCCAATTTGTGTAAGTCATATCCATTCCGCGCTTGAGCAAATAAAGTAAAAAGGTATCCTCATTTCCACGACAAAGAATTTGGCAATCTCTGCATGGACATACAATCCAGTTTGGGTCCTCCGCAGTGACTTTGCAATTTCCACAAACTAATGAACTACCACTTTATATGTTGTTGTATTTCTATAAATTATAAAATAGCGGTCATAAAAGCATGTAATATCTTAATATCTATTATATATTAAAATATTAATTGGGGATAGATTTCATTACTTATTAAGATGAACTCAGTCTGTATTCATTGTGATGACACACCAGTTCCTCTGACCTTGAAGAGATTACCACCAAGGAGAAAGTAACAAGATAACACCACTAATACATACATCAACAATGTGGATCAAACTATAATTAATAAGAACTTATGCAAGAATGTAAGTGAAGATAAGCAAGTTTTAGATAACTGGGGCTTGATATGACTTGTGTTAATATGTCATCTTTCCTACATGATGTAAAATTATGTGCCAAATAAATAGTGATGACATGGGTCTTCTCCTTTCTTTTCTATAAGACAAATATAACTATAAGGAGTTCCAAAATCTCGACGGAGGGGAGCAATGGAAAGTTGATAACCTCACAAGGAATGGTGAAATTGGTCCATCAACTTAAGATGTTTGCATATGTATTATCTTCCGCCCCAAAAAAAATTTAAAAAAATTAAAAGATTTTTTCAAGCTTTAAGTTCTCAGATCCATAGTGACTTCACTTGTTAGAAACTGGTGATTACTGGAGTTGGAAGGGGTCAGCTACAGGCGAGTTCTCTTTCATACTCGCATGGGAGGCAATTCGAACCAAGGTTCACAGAGGAATAGTTTCCACCGCATTCCCTAAAATGCCATGTTGCGTTGTACGTGCATGCTATCATGGACAGACTGAAAATTGCTAATAAATTGACTGGACATCTTGCAAGATGATAGATGTGTTCCTTGTCTCTCCAGCTCTGGAACTATTGAGTATATATTCTTAAGAAGTTGAGTGACACTATTAGCACCCTTATGCAAGAATGTAAGTGGAGATAAGCATGTTTTAGATAACTGGGGCTTGATATGACTTTTGTTAATATGTCGTCTTTCCAACATGATGTAAAATTATGTACCAAATAAATAGTGATGACAAAGGTGTTCTCCTTTCTTTTCTACAAGACAAACATAACTATAAGGATTTCATGGTTAATGGAAATTAATTACATTAGAAAAAATATTTAAAAAGAAACTTAAAATTTTCATAAACTAGAGTGTCTACAAGACTACAAGTATAATAAGTGTCATTAGGGTTTAGTGGTAAATCTCTTTATTAGTGAGCAAGAGGTTATGAGTTGGGGTCCCTGGTATTTAAGTGTAACTTTTGACCTCGTACAACATATAAGATGAAGATTTTATATCATCCTTATACTTGAAATTCATTATACATAATCCAACCATTAATCAACAAAACACAAAATACACCTATTGAATGTCTTCTTCCTTTTTTTTTGTTAAATCAAGCTGCACCTGGTTTTTTTTTAATAACTTTTTTACCCTCATATATGTTAGTTCTGGGCTAAATCTTTAATTTGACTCAATCATTTTATTCAAAAATAATAATAATGATAAACGCACCTGCTTCTTTTAAGATGTTCTATTTTCTTAACATATATTATTTTTCTACGAGTATTTCTTAAAAATTATTTTTTTTCAATGTCAAATTTAACAATTTTTTTTAGCACAGTTAAGGGTATAAAATGGAAAATTAACATGCACTGATTAATACAAAAAATAACGATCAAATCAATAATCCAATCCACTAATATATAAATGCAAACCCCATGTTGAAAACTCATACAATGATTCAATCCTAATTAATCCATGCTCTCTCTCAACTCAAGAAACAAGTACCCTAAATAGTTACAAAATAGTTACAAATATTTGATACTGTGAAATAGTTACAAAATAAGGATTCTAAGTTGATCGAAGTCGACATCTATATATTAAGACACAGTCACACAATTTGAATCTAATCTCTCACAAAAAGGAACCCTAACATCGATCTAATATTTAGATGTTGATTCAGTAGCATTGACCAATTTCAACCTAATAATTCACAGCCCTAGAAAATACAAAGGAAAATTACCTGGAGTCGGCTATTCCTGAATCAACAAAGGAAAGGGGCACTGCGACGACTAGCGTTGGGAGAAGAGGGCAGGGGGGAGAAGAGGGTGTTTCGGAACCTAGCGCGACGGCGGGGTGGGGCTTCGGGGGCGAGGAGGAGAAGAGGGTGTTGTGCGATGATGGGGTGGAGCTTCGAGGGGCGGGGAGGAGAAGAGAGCATTGCGCGACGGCGGAGTGGGGCTTCGGGTGGCGGGAAGCAAAGGTGGGTGATAGGGAATGGGTGATAGAGTTCGTGGAATAGAAGGGGGAGGGGATTTTGAATTGAACGGAGGAGTTAAAGAGTTGAGATGGATTTGGAATTTTTAGTTAAAATTTTCTTTTTTACCCCTATCTATTTAGTTTATTTACGGATATAATAGTGTTTCTAAAATACTGCAAATAGTACTGAATTTTAAAAATGTTGTCATAGCTATTATTTATCACTTTCAACAGCATTTTCTAAAATTAAATCAAAAATAGCATTTTCTTTAGAAATACTATTATTTATCACTTTCAACAACATTCACTTAAATGCTGTAATAAATTCACTGTAGAAAGTCAGATTTGTTGTAGTGTTCATAAGTTGTTTCAAAACACACTTTCAATCACTATTCAAAATAACTTTCAATCACTATATCTCCACTTTTAAAACACATTATTGATTTGATGAGTTTGACTACAAGTTATCCTTTACCAACCGAAATTCACCCTTATACCTAATATGGTGTCCACAACACCTAGATATTTCATACTGAACTCTTTGCATTCCAAATTTTAACTTCATTTATAATAGAAATATCACTTATAACAACAAGCATGCCAACAATATACAAATAAATGATAATAATTATATTTCACTCACCACAAAATTGAAGACATTTATCTGAATTACTTGATTCGAATCTAAACTCTTTAAAATTTTGTCAAATTATTCATGCCTCAATTTTAACACATGTTTTAAGACATACAATGATTTTACAAATTTGTAAATCATTGTTCACTAAATATATTGGTACAAAACTTTTTAGTACAAAACTGTTTAAAACATCTTTGATGAATAACAAAATTTTCAATAGATGTATGGGCAAGAAGAGTCCTTATTATAGCAATATGACAAATATGTGAGTAAACGTCATACCAATCAACCCAACTTATCTTAGTCAATCCTTTAGCTACTAAAAGTGCATTAAAATTGATATTAAACAATCATGACTAAATTTCTTCTACAAAACCCCACTTACTTACTATAGTTCTAGTCCCTTTCGAAAAATCAACAAATTTAAATTATTACTGTATAACAAAAAATATATTTTATTATCTTTAAAAAACCCTTCTTGGCTCATCTGTAATTGAAGTTTTAAGTGTCAGTATGGCTGGTTCTTGATTCCAACTGTGAATCAATGACCGTGTTTGTAGGACTAGATAATTTTATACATTTATATTTGATGAACACATATTCAAAGAACTCTGCAAGTCTCGATTCTACTAAAAAAATAGATAAATCCAAAATATGTCAATAGAACTACATTCTGCACTTTCTAAGTACGCATAAATTAGATAGTTCCAAAAGATGTCCATAGAACTACATTCTGCACTTTTTAAGTACACACAAATATTTGTTATTGGTCATACTTTAGGGCTTCTAGGTTCATGTACTATAACAAATGTAACACACCACATGTTTTCACTTTAACAAAATTATTTGTGTTTTTATGCCATAATTTACAATGTGTAATTAATTAAGAGCGTAGTAACATATTAGGAATATGAATAAAAATACAACATCACCCATATTTACACAAAGTCAAACAACAGTCAATAATATAGAATTCAACATTGCACTTAGTGTCTGATTCTAACTTTTATCAATACTGTTTGACCGTGGCAATTACCAAATGCAAATTCTCTAAAACCATATTCATCACCTCTATCAAATCTAAACCCTTTTGATTTTAGCATTTAACTAGATTTTCAATTTATTAAATTAACAAGTGCTTCATATATATGTCAAATATTCAACAATCATCCACAATAGTGATTGTTAAGGTTAACAAAGAGATTAGAAAATATTATTGGATTGATTATAACTGAGTACTCACCTATATATAGGAGGGAACCAAAAACTAAACTGATGCATTGGGATTAAATACATATTACAATATCTAACACCCTCTCTCAAACCCATGGTGGGTAGAATAGTGAGTTTGCCCACCATGTACCGAAATCTCCGAACAGTGTGGAATTTGGTAAAGAAGTCTGCTGTCTGCTGTGAAGATATAACATAAAGAAGTGAAATGGTCCCTGCTTCAAAGCGCTCATGAACATAGTGGTAATCTATCTCTATGTGCTTCGTTGGTTCATGAAAGACCGGGTTGCATGCAACGTGCAATGCACTCCGGTTATCACAATGAAGATGAGTAGCTCTTATAAGAGTGATACCTATATCTTATAACAGCCATGGAACATGAACAATCTCTCTAGTAGCAGTTGCCATTTCTGTTTTTTGCTTCGCCATGTGATCATCAAATCGCCAAGAAATAGATAGAAACCTGTGGTAGACCGTCTAGTGGTAGGATCACCCGCCCAATCTGAATCAGAATATTCACTGAGCTCCAATTTGGATGTAGAAGGCACGAATAATGAGCGAGTGATAGTGCCCAAAAAATATCTGAGGATCTGAAGAAGTGCACCGTAGTGAACAAATGTAGGAGTGGAAACAAACAGACTAATAATATTGACTGCATGAGCAACATCGGGCCTGGTCATGCATAAGTAGACAAGCTATCCAATAATTTGCATGTATCTAGTAGGGTCATGAAGGAGCTCACCATCTGTGGGACGAAGCTTCATATGAAGCTTTAAGGGAGAATCAGCTGATCGACTGTCAGGGAGACATGCAATGGAGATAATACATGATCTGTATTTCTGCTGAGAAATAAGTATCCCCCGAGATCCATGGCAATCCTTAGACCCATAAAGTAGCTAATCTTCCAATATCTTTCATATAGAACTGCTGGTGAATGTATTTCTGGGTGGATGCAATGTCTATGGAATCATCCTCGGTAATAATCATCACATCAACATATAATAATAAAAGGACCCTTCTCTGCGGTGCTGACCACATAAATATATAGTGGTCTTGTGAACTCTGAAAGAAACAGCATGGATGATGACACTGCGAAAACACTCAGACCAGGCTCGAGGGTTCTGTTTCAGGTCATATATAGCTCGCCACAAACTGCAAACATGACGAGGAGGAGTGGAAAGGCCAGGAGGAGAATGCATGTAAACAACCTCAGATAAGGTACCACGAAGAAAGGCATTCTTCACGTCCATCTGGTATAACGGCCACTGTAGAACGGCTTCAACAGCAAGGAGAGTGCGAACTATAGTCATCTGTGCAACCGGGGAAAAAGTTTCATCATAATCAATGTCATGTTCCTGAGTAAATCCTTGGACAACTAGACGAGCCTTGTGCCGCTTAATAGAGCCATCAGGTCGATATTTGATTTTGAAGATCCACTTACAGCTAACAGGCAAGACGTCCACAAGCAGTGGAACAACATCATAAGTGCCAGTCTGATCAAATGCATTGAACTCCTCAGCATTAGCTTCTCGTCACTCGAGATATTGAATAGCTTCTTGATAGGATATGGGCTAACATGTGGAGTGTATAACAATGAGGTATGCATAAAACTGTGGTGAGTAGGAGGCTAGGGTGGCAAAACCAAATGAGTAAGAAGGACCAGTGGCATCAAGTGTGTAACGTGCCGGTTGGATGCCCGATGTAGAACGTGTAGACTGACGGACCGGGGGTGGATGTGTGGGGGTGAGCTAGGTGGTGTGGACGCATGGAGCTGTGGGGATGTATGAGGTGATAGTGCATAATGCTGTGGGGATGCAGGTGGTGTCTTTGTAGGAGGAATAATAGTTGGAACGTCAGTAGGAGATTGGAAAGGTGCCAAAGGAGTGGGATCAAAAGGAATGCGGCATGGTAGGGCCGGGAAGATAGGCCCAACAACTGGGGATTCGTGAAAACTAGCATCCTCAGGAGAGGTCAAGTAATAGGGAGAGTCTTCCATAAATGAGACATATCCGGAAATACGAATATGACCAACCACAAGATCAAAACAACGATAGCCTTTATGCTCAGGACTGAGTCCTATATGAATGCACTTGGTGGCTCGGACTGTAAGATTCGTGTGCTCAATGAAATGGAGAAGGACATAACAGGTGCACCCAAAGGTACGGAGCATACTGTAGTTCGGTGGTGAGAGAAGAAGAGTCTCATAAAGTGATGTGCTAGATAGGGTAGACGAGGGAGTGATGTTAATGAGACTGACTGACATCATGAAAGCTTCAGCCCAGAATGAACAAGGTTCAGAAGAGGAGAGTAGAAGAGCGTGATCCGTCTCAAGGATGTGACAATGCTTGCGTTCAGCTACACAATTCTACTCAGGTGTGTGAGGGTATGATTACTGAAAGAGTGTACCATGAGATTGAATGATCAATCTCATAGCAGTGGAAGTATACTCACGAGCACCGTCTGAGCAAAAGGTTTTGATACGCACACCAAACTGAGTGTGAACCATGTTCGTAAAGAACTGGTAAATGTCAGATATCTTAGAGCATTGGCACATAAGAAATACCCATGTGTATCTAGTAAAGTCATCGATGAAACTAACATAATAGAGATAACCTTTATGAGAAGGTGTAGGAGATGGTCCCTATATGTCAGAGTGTATAAGTTGAAAAAATGGGTGGTTTGGGAAGTGATCTTGTTATTAAAAATGAATGCTATGTGTTTTGCCAAATGACAACCCTGACAATCAGACAAATGAGTAACAGAAAGAGGACGAAGGGCACCACTACGGGCTAAAGTCATGAGTCATGACTCGCTAATATGTCCTAATTTTCTGTGCCATAGATCAACATCAGAGAACACAGTACCAGCAAGATAAGGATGAGATTTATGTGCGTGAAGAAAATCTAGATGATATAGATGACTATGTCGACTAGCACGCCCAAATTCATGTCCAGTGTGTGAGTTGGTAATAGAAAAACCTAAAGAATCAAATGTAACGACAAGACCACTATAGCAAAACACACTAACGGAAATAAGCTTCATGGATAAATGAAGAGCATAAAGAACATAAGGCAATGTGAGAGTAGGAAAGCTAATAGATCATGAGTGTGTAGTGAGAAGTTGTGAGCCATCGGTAGTGTGTAGGGATGAAGATTGAAAGGGAAGTGCAGTGCTGGTGGTGAGCAGTATATAATTACTAGTAAGATAATGTAACGCACCAGATTCTAAAATCCATGAAAAATTCATACCAGGAGTAACATAGAGTGTAAGGCCAGAGGGGCCAGTAGCGACAGACCGATCCAAGAGCTAGAGTTCCAGTTGAGCGAGGCGATACTAAAGATTGGCTCAATCAACAGGAGTTGGCAAGGCTTAAGTAACGATCATGACCGAGGATGTAAAGAAAGAAGTACTGCAAGGAGGAATGAGATTGGTGCTGCTGTGGCAGAGATCGAAATAAGGTCATAAATGCTGTTGGTGTCGGGATCGGGATAGGGAGCTGGTGGTGCTATTGGTTGTGGAAGAAGAGGCAAGGAAGGTTTAGGTTATGATGCTGGGAGGAGGAGGGAGGAGTCCGGAATCAAGATGATGGCGACGTTGAATTTGTCTGAAGCTGGGTGGAGATCGGGATGTGAGGGGGTGTGAAGAAGTAGTTGCGGGGAAGTCGGTGGAGAATGAAAGAGACTAGTGAGACAGAGGTTCCATTGGAGAGGAAGGAGTACCTGCATATTTTTTTTTTGAACTTTTATTTTTTGAACATTTTTTTAATGACGACGAATAGCGGCAAAAGCCGACGACGGCAACAGCGACGACAATAACAGTAGAGAGAGGAAGAGTTAGGTCAGGGTGGTGTTAGAGTTAGATGAGGGTTTTGGATTTAGGTGTGGAATTCGTTTTTTTTTTTTTTTTTTCTTTTTTTTAGGAAACTGAAAACAGGTCGGATAATAGGGTTTCGGGTAGGTTTTTGAAATCGAGTCGGGCCGGATTGTGAATTTAGATATTTGGGTTTAGATTGGGGAGAACAAATTAGGGTTAGGTTTTTGGGTTGATGACGGCTAAGGGGTGTGGGGCAGCTAGGCATCGGAGGAGGTGCAACTAGGTGATGCGGTTAGGGAGTACTTTTAATTTTTGAACTTTGTTTTAATGAAGACAAATAGCGGTGAAAGGCGACGACGACGACAGCGACGACAACAACAGTAGAGCAAGGAAGGGTTAGGTCAGGGTAGGGTTAGAGTTAGATGAGGGTTTCGGATTTGGGTGTAGGTTTTGGGGAATTCGTTTTTTTTTTCTTTTCTTTTTTTTAGGAAGCTGAAACGGGTCGGGTAATAGGGTTTCAGGTAAGTTTTTGAAATCGGGTCGGGTCAGATTGTCAATTTGGATATTTGGGTTTAGATTAGGAAGAAAAAATTAGGATTAGGTTTTTGGGTTGATGGCGGTTAAGGGGTGAGGGGCGGTTAGGCAGCGGAGGTGGTGCGGCTACGGTGATGCGATTAGGGAGTAGTGTTCGAGATGGGTGTTGTTGTCAAGTTGGGTGCTGTCGATGATGAAGGTCTGGTGTTGATGTCGGGTGTTAATGGAAGTCAGTGGTGTTTAGGATGGAAGGGGAGTAGGTGGTCATGAGGTTTGCAGCGGTGGTGGGGCCGAGATGAGTTGATGTTGCTGCCGACGGGGTTTGGAAGAGTTGATGCTACTACGATTGTTGATGTTGCTGTTGCAGAAGACAATGAAGAGAACGTTGCTGCAGTTGTTGTTGTTGTTGGTAGTCATCGGAGTGTAGAAGGGAGAAATTTGTGTAATTAAGGTTAGGGATTGGTAAGGGAGGAAAAAAAATTAGGGTTAGTGCTCTAATACCATGTTAAGGTTAATAGAGAGATTGGGAAATATTATTGGATTGATTATAACTGAGTACAATGTCTCCTATATATAGGAGGGAACAAAATACTAAACTGATGCATAATCCGATATGGGACTAAATACATATTACTATATCTAACAGGGATTAAATACTTCTGACCAATCATTATCTCATCCAGTCACAAAGCTACTGAGATCACAAATATCAGAATCTATTGACTCAAAAGTTGTGTACTCTTAGAGACCATACTAAATAATTTTCTACTGATCATAATCAAAGCACAAACTTCACATTTTCATATTTTATTGATGTGTCATTTAGCAAAGTTATGAATTTTAACAAGAGCAAATAATTTAATATATATAGTTCACATCTCCTAGCCTATTATATTGTGTTCAAGGACTACACAAATTGGAACTACCATTATCAATTACTTCGTTTGTTTAACTCAACTTACACATGCTATTGACTATATAGGTACATTATAAAATAATAATAATATGAGTTAATACAAAATTACTCTACTACATTTCACAAAACCATTTGGTTCTCATAATGTCCAAGTGCTCAAAAATTTTGAGTGAAGAGTTCATTCCTTTATTCGTTCTTCATCATCTACAAAATGCTAAACGAGCTAATGACAAATATATTATAATTCAACTTTGCACAATACAATGAACGAGAAAGAACACAACGTAACTAATTAAGCCGCATCCTCCATTACAGGAGCTCCCACCTAAGTTACAGACATTTGTTACATATCTTATGTAACACCCTATAATTTCTAAAGGCATATATAGTGGTATAATATGTAGTATATATATATAATATATAATGTTGATGGCGAAAGTTGTAATTAGAGTGAAAATGGGGTGGGGGGGCACGATTGACAAACGACACCTAGGGTGCTGAGGCCCACCAGGTTCAGAGGGGGCAGACTGCTGTGCCACTGTCTTTGTGTATGTGCCATGTGGCACAGGGGGCCCACGGGTCTTCGGGTGAACACACAAGAGAGAAGGATAAAAACAGCGGAGAGGTAAGTTATAATAGTCCCACATCGGGAAATACACAAGAATAAATAACTATAAATATAATAGCCTATGATCAAGAGTCACCAATCCGGTTAACCACCTTTTGAGAGGCAGCCTGTGGTGGGCAGTTGTACTATACTATAAATAATTTTTCTGATAAATTGTAAAAATTATCTGAGCAGGAGCAGGGGCAAAGGCGTTACAAATGGTATCAGAGTCGACTTTTAACACCGAGTGTGGGACATGTCTATCTAGTCGGGCGGTGGATTTCAGGACTGTGGTAAGCCCTCAATTAAATCCGGGACTATGATTGATCGGGTGGTGGATTCCGGGATCATGATTAGTCTGGCAGATAGGAGGGCAGCTCAATTAAAGTCCGGGATTATGATTGATCAGACGGTGGATTTCGGGATCATGATTAATCGAGTGGATAGAAGAGCAGATACTCTACATCAGCTAGAAAGTAGATCCTACACTAGATTGTGCATGCCCCGTGCTCAGCGAGGACGCTGATTTCTAAAGGGGGGTGTATGTAACACCCCGTAATTTCTAAAGGCATATATATTGGTATAATATGCAGTATTTATATAATAAAGCACAAAGAAAGCTATCAAGTGGCTCTCCTTCAATCCCCCCAAAATCAAAGGCTCAGATCTAACCTCACAAAACACATTTTCACCCCCAAAAGTTTTTGCCAAAACTCCAATTCAAATTCCCCACCCAAAACAACTCCTTTATTTATTTAATTATTTTCTCTCTCTCTTTCTCTTCTATTCAAATAATTAAGAAAATAAAAATCAAAAAATTTTTTTAAAAAATAAAAAACTAAAAAAAAAAATTAAAAAAATTAAAAATTTTAAAAATTATTCAAAAAAAATCAAACAATTCAAAAACTTATAAAAAAATGTAAAAAAAAATTAAAAATTTAAAAAAATAATTTCTTTAATATTTAAAATTTGAAATGTTAATAAAATTTAAAATTTTTGGAATTTTTTATAATTTTAAATTTTTGAAATTTTTTGAAATTTTTGAAATTTTTTGAAATTTTAGAAATTTTAAAAAATTTTGAAAATAAAAAAATTAAATTTTTTTTTAAAAAATTTTAAAATTTAAAATTTTAAAATATTTAAATTTAGAAATTTAGAAATTTCAAAAATCTCAAAGCAAATCCAAATCCAAATCCAATGTCGAACCCCAATCAAGAAGTCATCGCCGATATCTGATCCGCTGCTGATTCCGTATCGGTGACTCCCCTCTACCAAATCGAGGGCGCATATCAAGCGACTCCGTATCGGCAACTCCTCTCCACCGAATCGAGTGCCTATATATGCGATGCGACGAATCTAATTTCATCTCATTAACCGAATTCTCATTCTAATTTTTATTTTTTTTTGTGCAGAGGATTACTCAGTTTTTTGCTAACTCGAATTTTGTGTGTGCATGATGGTATTTAAGTTCAGAAAGGTATGATTGTTTTATTTTTTGGTTTAAAAAATTTTAATTTGGTGATTTATTTGATGAGTTTTTTATTTGTTTTGATTTAAGGTGTACGCAAGTGAGAGATGGATTATTTGGTGGCCTCAATTTGGACTTCCAAACATAGCAGGACCTGTAAGCTGACTAGCAACCTAAAATAACTTGGCAAATATGCAACATTAAATTCTTTACTACAAGAGAAAATACTATCGTGAAGTGTTCCCTGCACTGCTTATTAGAAACCATGGATAATATAACATATAAAATCTTTTAGTGTGTGTTTGGATATATATGATTGGGATGACTGGAGTTTACCAGTGAACGGTGCAAACTCTCCACTCAAGAAAGACAGCTAAAGTAAATTTATTATTTATCCATTATGATTTTTTTTATATAGGTGCAATGGAGAGACAAAGTGGAGATAAAATAAATGATTAGCTTGGATTAGAGTTTTGAGAACTTCATGTATTTCATTTTGGTTGAAATAATAATAAGAGGTATTTCACTTGCAAACTGAATCTTAGACAAACAAATGTTTATTGTAGATACCTTCAGACCTGCACTTGAGTTACCATTGTATTTAGACATGCTCATAGTGGTTATGGGATTAGAGTAAGCTCCATAAAACCTATATGATAATGTCCTTGCATAACTATTACAAGCATCTAAAATTGATGTTGAAGTTATAAAAAACTTTATGCAGTGTTTCTAACAAACTATATGCATTTAAGGTAAATTCAAGCTAATGATCAAAAAGGCGATGGTTGAGCTTGAAGATAGATATACTGCTTTCTCATATAATATGTTTGCTACTTCACTTAATTTGCTGGACCTCCAAAACTATTTTATATGATCAAACTAGTTGCACCGTTTTGAAAACGTGCCGTAGGCATGTGTCAATGGGCAAACCTAGTATATATAAAATATTAATGTTTTTGGCAAAATTTGTAATTATAGTGAAAATTTGGGGGGGGGGGGGGGGAGGGCGATTGAGAAATGACAGCCAGGGTGCTGCTGTTGCCCGTTGACATCATGATGACATCAGCAGGGCCCACCGAGTTCAGAGGGGGCAGACTGTTGTGCCACCGTCTCTGTGTGTGTGCCACATAACACAGGGGGGCCATGGGTCTTCAGGTGTACACACAAGAAAGAAGGATAAAAACAGTTGTGAGGTAAGTCATAATAGTCCAACATCGGAAAATACACGAGAATAAATAACTATAAATATAATAGCCTATGATCAAGAGTCACCAATCCAGTTAACCACCTTTTCAGAGGCAGCCTGTGGTGGGCAGTTGTACTATACTATAAACAACTTTTCTGATTAATTGTAAAAATTATCCGAGCATGTGATCAGTCCCACAAAGCATCACAAATCGTTTAATCTAAGTTGGGATAGTTCATTCATCACATGAAAATACTAATAGAAATTAAAGTTGATCATACCAACACTTCAAGTTAGAAGTGTTTTCCAAGTTCGATGGAAAGGCCTATGTAGTGCAGACTTATTCTACCTTGATGCAAATTCATCGTCTCCAATAAACACAATTTGCGAGTAACTTTGAAGTTCTTACATTCATCAAATTGTTAAAGATTAGCCAATTAAACGAATTGTTATCACTATTTAATTCTAACAGCAATTTAATTAAAGATACAAATTTATTGTCAAAAGCTATAATTTAATTTATCAAAATAAATATTTGATCCTTAGCACATAGCCAAAACAGTTGTTCAATCTTGCATCTAATTACACAATGGTGAATGCGGTTTTGAACTTTAGTACTTAGCAACAAATTCAAACAAACAGTTAACCAACAATTAAAATTATAGGTATGAAGAACATGATTTCTTCATATTTGAATCCATCCAAACAATATCCCCACTTTTCGCACCATCTCCAGGAATTGCGTCCACATCTCATATTGTGCTTTCATCTTCCGACTGTTAAAATCAGAACCGCTAAATCCCTCTAGGTTAGGAAACTCGTAAGGACGATTATGTTTTTCCATTTCAAAGGAATAAACAAAAAATTCCAAAAATTATAGGGTTTATTCTGAATAATTACTGCTCATGTAATTTTAGAGAAATGTGAGGTTTTCCTGTAAAACTGCTATTAAACAATAATACAGAAATTTAATTTGATAAATCAGCACAAATCATAAAGTTTAGAGTGGACCAAATCTTGATAAAGATCAAGAAGTGTTCGATTTGATACAGCAGCGCAAGAAATCCTATCCTAGTCCTAAACACAAAACAGCAACCCCACAATCAATTGGAACAAAGGGTTTGGATTGGATCTAATTCAGCGCAGCAGATCCTGTTTTTAGGCCCAAACACAAAACATCAACTCCACGACCAATAAGAGCAAAGGGTTTGGATCGGATCTGAACAAGGCAGTGCTGCAGCGATCCCCTCCTGTCCCCGAATACGAAACACCAAAAAACCACCAACAGTGATAAGGAAGAGGGGAAGGGGGGTGTAGTGGGTGCAATGGCTGGCGGTGGCGACGAATTCTGGCGAAAGATCACTTCGACGATCTGTCTCTTAATCTCAAAATTATGACGATTAATATCTCAATATTGTTGAATAATAATGAGAATAAGAACAAAGAGAAAATAGGTTTAGGGTTTAATATCTATACTGTTTGAGATATTATACTTGATTATCAGGATTGAAATAATCTCGGGCACTAACAGAAGATCAGTATATATGGGATAAGACTAGATTTTGGGCAATGGGCTTTATGCTCACTCAACCCTGCCCAATAACTAACAGATAGCACGTGCAAATATGTGTTGCCTCATACAATATTATACACAATAATATTCTGTTTATAATGAGAATATACCTATATATCCAACAGAGATGATCGACTGATTTGTATGACACATGATTATCAAAAAGCAATACTCATTTAAAGAGCTTTGTAAGCACAATTGTACCAAGCAAATTTCAGGCACTAGCCCTACCCTTTTAGAAGAGAGCCGGGCCGGGGGGCACGGGTTAGGGACCCCAAGGGCCATTATCATCCCTAACGGAGGAACATATTATATCAAATGAAATTTTACTTTTTAGGGTGCAATGCAAATGTGGGAAAATTTCCATTTCCCCCACTTGAGCAAATGTCAAAAGAGATAGACACTTTTTTTGTTGCAAAATTGACATGGGCCCCCACAACCAATTTTGAAAAAATGAATGTTAGAAATTGTAACTCATTAGAGCGACTCCCGTACCGAAAAATGGGCCAACCGAAGCACAAAGGTGGGCTCGGGATCGTCATATTTTATGGCGATGGAAAATGGAACCACATACCACTCTACAAACAGTGGACCCCATTTTCTTCTTTTGCAAACCCCCTAGCCCCCATCCCCCCCCCCCCCCCCCCCCCCCCCCCCCCCCAACACACACACACACTCAAACCTAAAAATTATGGAGAATAATTTTTCTGGGGGTTTTGTATTTTTTATTTTTAACTTCTTTTTAAATTTGCTATTATAGACAATAATTATACCATTATTAGTTTTTCACCAAGATCTACAATATGAGACCAATATTGGATATCTTTCGATTCGTTTTAAATTTCAAAATAATACTATGAATCAATAATTATATTAAAGAGAAACAAGAATTCATAAATATTCAATGGAAATTACAAAACATACTATTGAACTCCCCCGAATACAAATAATCTCTAATATCTTAATGGGAGAGTTGGGGTTGTCATTTGTAGACAACCTATAAATTGTAGACATTGATTCAACCATCTAATCTCAACCATTCATTTTTAAGTGGGAGTTATATTAACCATTCATTTACTCAACTGTTGTTAGTTACTATAATACCCTCAAAAGTTCAAATTTATTTACGATATAATTATTTACAAAAGTGTCACTCATATAAAATAAAAGTTTGTGCCACTAGGGGTATTTTGTAAAGAGTACGTGATGAGTAAAGGGAGGTCTCAGGTTCGAGGCCAGATTACGTCTTATTATTTACTATATAAAAAAGAATAATTAAAACATGCATCGCACGTGCAGATTACTATCTAATATATAATAATCTACTATTTTAATGGGAGAGTTGGGTTTTGTAACCAAACAAACCCTAACTTTGTAACCAAACAAATCCGTGCAATACACGTCCAAACTATATCCAACAAATATAAACGTGCACGGCACGTATAGCCCAAATCAAAACATTTAAATATAAATTATTTCTTTTCTTATACAATATATATTCATTTAATTTGATGAATATACTTTTTTAAACGTGCATCGCACGTACATTATACTAGTAACATTATAATGAGAGAGTTGGGGTTGTCATTTGTAGACATTCAACCATCTAATCTTAACCATTCATTTTTTAAGTGGGAGTTATATTAACCATTCATTTACTCAACTATTGTTGGTTACCATAATACCCTCAAAGTTCAAATTTATTTACAACATAATTACTTACGAAAGTGTCACTCATGTAAAATAAAAGTTTGTGCCATTAGGGGTAATTTGCAAAGAGTATGTATCAGTAAATGGAGAAGACCGGCTTACATCTTATTATTTACTTTATAATTTTTTTTTAAAAAATAATTAGAATGTGCACTGCACATGCAAGTTCCTAGTTCTAATAATTTGGGTGGTCATTGTTTTTCCCGAGAAAATGGGTCAAACTATTGAACTCCCCCGAATAGAAAGTGAGATCTGAATCACCTAAGAAAACTTGAAAATAGCCAGTTGTATTTGCGGATCCTTGTTGTTGGGATTCACGAGCCTCTCTCCCGAATCTCATGTGTGGGAACGGCACAATGCTAGTACATCAGGTGTTTAATTGATAATATTTTTGTAATTTGCATAAGGTGGTACTCTTTTTCTTACGGGTTTTTAACGAGGCCACCAATAATTGTTCAATATCATATTCATCAACTTCATTAAACATCTCAACACTCAACACCGCTTAAACTTCTTGATTTATCAAGAATGAAATTTGATCATGGCTTACCGAACAATATATCTTCATACAATGTTCTCTTTTACCTTCTATTCTCCTCAACATCTTCTGTCTGGTGCACAATATGAACCCTTCCTTGATTGCCTCTTTTACAATTGTAACATTCAGCATACAATTCTCACCTTTCCAAATTCGACTTTTTTCATTTCGTTTCTAAAATTCCCCCATCCAAAACCCGCGAACCATCTTGCCTGAAACCTGCAGACCCCTGCACATTATCTCTGCTACTCGTGAATCGCATGTCCAGTCGACTGTCCTTTGCTCTAAACAACAAGATATCCATATAAGGGTTCGCAGTGGGGGACACGACTACGAGGGTTCAGGTTCAGGTAGTGCATGACCCGTACCGATAGGACCCGATACCAGCTCTACTAACTACACTTGCAGATTTGTTTGCTTTTACTCTGATGCAACGACGACAAAAATAGTTTTTATTTATTTTTTTATTTTTAATTTATTTGTAAATGTGTTCATGCATGATTTCCTCCTGAAGTCGGTTGCGTACACCTTGAAACACATGAGGATGAGACCTCTGAACTATTTATCGAGTGCCAAGCAAACGACCAAGGTAATTAGTTGACACCTGGTTATCAAAGGACGAATATCATTCAAAGGCATTCGTAAGCAGAATTACATCTAACAACATATATTCTCCTATATATATATGAATATTCTATCATCATTAGGTAAAGATTTCTTGGCAATTTTTTTTGGATAATTGAGTCTTCTTATTTTATTTTTTTATTAAAGAAAGAGTCAATTTTTATTGTTGTTTAATGAACGTGAAGAATTTTTGCTGAGAAAAATGTATGGGAACCATAGTGAATCAAATCATCTTTTTAAAGGGTGAACGAAGTACATAAGAGATTGGTTACCAAAACATTCAAACATGTGTGTTTTCTTATTTGAATCAAACAAATATTACATATATAATCAAACAATACGTATATAATAATCAAACAATACATACATATACATAAATTAGTAAGTTACGGAATAGTTTTCTAGTTGTTGCCCATTGAGAACTGAGCCTGGAGCCTGTCCACTGTCGTCTTATTCAGCTGGAAGGCCTTAGCAAGAACATCGTCTGAAATAGGAGGCATCGATCCGAATACAGTATTGGCTACCATGACAACTCCTGGATTTTGACTACTGAGGCCTGAAAGCGTTACTGCATTCACATGACCAGGATTATATTGAAAATGAATCAGTCCTTGTGGGAACACAAACACATCACCCTTGTTAAGGACCTTAGTGAAGAGCTTAGAATTTGAAGAAACAAAGCCTACATATATCGAGCCTTCTAACACAGTTAGGATCTCGGTTGCTCGTGGGTGGTAATGAGGTGCGATCAACCCATAAGGTAAAAAGTCAATTCGAGCCAAAGAGATGCCAAGAGTGTTGAGGCCTGGAATTTGAGCTGCACTGACTAGAGTTACACCAGCACCAAGTGGATTACTTGTGTTGGCCGGCTTGTCAAGGCCAGTCATGAAGAAATCATTAGCTGTTGCAAGCTTTGGGTCCTTGCACACTAGTCCGTTGACAAATACTGCAGTAATATTACAAGTAGAAATCAAATGTAAGGTATTGATTAGCAAACAATTATATATCTTTATAGAAAGCGTGTGGTATAAAAATATCGTGTAAAATACCAGAGGAAGTATTATCGGCTACGCAGAAGTCTTGCAGAGAGCTGGGATCAGAAGCAGTTGTGAGAGAGGTGGTGAGTGAGAGGAGCGCAAGAAACAGAATACGGGCAGCCATTTCTGTATAGGGGGAGATATGTAGTTAATTTGAGTTCAGAGAGGACTAGATTAAAGGATGGATTCTAATGGAGGATAATTAAGATGGGTATATATAGTTGGCAGTGTAGTGAATGTGGGATGTAAGAAGTTTTAAATTGTCGTTGAAGTGCTTTGAAATGGTCAGGCCCTTGTTCAAGTAGAAGAAGTCTCCACAAGAGTGGGTGGTATATTTAATAGTTTACATCTTACTTTCCCATCTTTCATATACTAAATATATTTTTGATGAATTTTCCGTTTCTGGAAGTTACGACGAGATCAGTAAGAGAAGGTAAGAATTGATTGTGGACAAAGATATTGTTGAATAGTAGGAAAATATGCAGATACTGAGTATGATTGATGTCACCGATGATGGTAGGTAGCTAGAAAAACAACTCATTATTGTATCATGAAATATGACTATCTATGAACCTTTTTAAATAAATTCATCGATCACACAACCAGCTTCCTTTTTCAAATATGTTTGTAAGATTTCTACAGTAGAGTGGGCTTCCACACAATTTGCTTATTCAACATAGCGAGGCTAGGTAGATTTAATTCATATTTCATATGTATTGAGCAAAAAATCGTAATATTTTTGTTCAGTTATATAGTCCATAAATGTAATTGTAAGTAGAAAATAAATTGTTTTCCTTTGAGTACGTGAGAGGATGGTCAATGTTCCTGTGATCTAAGACTATTCAGTTCCAGATTTGATGAAATTTCCACCAAAAGTTTATCTTTGAGAACTATCAGTTTTGGCTCTTCCAGTCATATAAAACAATTTCTATAGTAGTTTCTATGTAACAGACAATGACACTTGTACCTTTTTATATTTTTAGTTTATGTATACATGCAGGATTTCTTCATGAACTCAATTTCGATCTGACACTTTGAAACACATAGATGAACACTCGGAACTGCTTATTTAGTTGCCACGAGATTGTTGAATAGTAACGAGATTGTTGAATGGTAGTGAGAATAATAACAAAAAGAAAATAGGTTTAAGGTTTAATATTCCTACTACTTGAGATATGATATACTCATTATCGGAATTGAAATATTCTTAGGCACTACAACTAGACCATTATATATGGGATAAGACTGGGTTTTGGGTACTAAGCTTTATGCTCACTCAACCCGGTCCAATAAGTAACAGATAACACATGCAAACACATGTTGTCCCATATAATATTTTTTTGAAAATAAACGGTGGGTCGTAAGACTCCCCGCGCTTCATTAAAAAGATTTTAATAAAACAAACATCCAAATAAAGGAGAATGGTGTTCATGAATCCCCACACGTGGGCCATGAGCCTCATTCCCCATCAAAAGAGAGAACCCATCCCATACAAGATAGTTCCCTTACAAAAACATGGAATTACAAGTATTTACAGAAGTTGTTGTTCCGCCCCCACAACAAAATGTTCCCAAAAAGTGGCACCTCCACCGGCCCACACAAAAGCGCACCCCATCCCGCTTCCTTATGCCAATCACTCTTCCTCAGTGGTTCCCTCCCTTTTCTCGGCCTCTGCCTCGTAGGTCGTCGTGTTTGCCTCGGTGTACAACTCCTTGACTCTCTTTGTTGAATCCCCACCTGCCGTAATAGATCAGAATATGATATTAGCAATAATCTTGAATAGCAGTTGCTAGTGCATATTGTGTTTGTGAAGTGGTCTAAAAATTCTACCGTTTCTCTCTAACCATATACCCCAGCAAATTGCCATGACCCCAACATATGTCAAAATCTCCCTACCGGAGGTGTATTTTACGCCAATTTCCCCAGAGGTCCTGCACTGTCTCCATGCTAGCCCCATATAATATTATACACAATAATATTCTATTTATATTGAAAATATACCTATATATCCAACATTCTCCTCCTATATTCTCATTATATTATGCAATACCTAGTCATCTCATCAGTTCCACATGATGTGGACTGGATCACAACAATTTTAAATAAACATTCAATCACAAGAGAATATACATCATAGACTAAGTCAAATATAACTTAAATCGTTCAAATGAGATTAAACCAAAATAATCAAATAGTTCCACACCATATCAAAACAAAATAGTTCACAATGACTAAACCAACTAGAAAAATCTGTCATAGTTTCAAAATCAACCAAAATAAATAAACTTCAATAACAAAATAAGAGTTTTAAACTCAATTAACACAAGAGTCTTAAACTCAAAAGAAGTTTTACCACACAAGTGACAAATTTATTCTCGAGAGAAATAAACCGAAACTATATCCTTGCAAACTGCTTTATGTTCACTCCTCCTTTTTTAGCAAATTATTATTTTGAAATCTATGTTGACAAATTTAACTCCTCCATCTTTGGTTACATATTGCACATAAGAAAATATCATGAGACACATCTCTAAGAATTCTAGCGAATAAGAACTTAGTACGATTAAAAAAAAAGCTTAGCAAAAATGTAACATAAGCATCACAATCAAATTTTTTTAACAAAATAAAGAATAAGAACTATTATAGTTGTTAGAACCTGAATATAAAATAATACTAATTTCCAACAAAGTTGTGAAGAATTCAAATACAGAAAGGAAAACAGTAAGGAAATAAACTTGTACAGAGTCGAGATTTTTAAGAATCTCTGTCCTTAAAGCAGAATTTGCCCCGTAGTGCGACGGTTACCGGCAAATCGCTTCCCAGGATACAACTGTACCTTCTCTGAAGAATGCAGCACCCTTGCTTCAGAGACAACGAACTGCTGTCTGTGTGTACTCTCAGTTGACAGACACTGACTCAGAGCAGAGGAAGAAGAAGAGGAAGACTCAAGTGGAAAAATTTTCTGTAACTGTATATCAGTTGATGTCTGGGTCAGGATATATAGATAAGAGATGGACTGGAGACTGTTCAGCAGCCATTACTCTGTAACAGCAGAGTAATGGGGACTCTTCAATTTAGTAACTGGTGAGCCATTACTCTGCTGTTACAGAGTAATGGCCTCAGTTACTGAATCTGAAAAGTCTTTTCAGTTCAGTAGGGGAAGAGGCTGTCTGGGCAAAAAAGTAAAATAAAAAATTTAAGCCAGACCAAACCAAACCAAGCCAAGCCAAGCCAAACTGAACCGAACCGAACCGAGCCGAAGCCGAAGCCGAAGCCGAAGCCGAGGCCGGGGCCGGGGCCGGGGCCGGAGCCGGGGCCGGGGCCGGAGCCGGAGCCGGGCCGGGCGCGCGCGCGCGCGTGCGCGCGTGTGTGTTTGTCATTTTGGCTAAGTCCTCTCTCCACTACACGTTAGTGGTAACCCCCGGGCCACGTCCTTTAGTCCAGTTTTCTAGTATATATACTAGTAAAAATCTTTCCCAATTTCCGATATGGGACTATCCATTTGTTAAGTTGGTACCTTTCAAGTACCCAACTTTGGATCAACATTTCTCATTCATACGGAATTGGTTTTTGGCAAGTGAGTATACTACGGAATAGTACTCGACGAGAGGATCGCAATCCACTCATTTTCCGGCGCTGCCGGTGGCCGGAGCTCGCCAGAATCCGGCCCGGAAAACTGCAAAAAATAATTCCAACAATCCCCCACATGAATGGAAATTACCAGACCATGTAATCCAGACACGACAGAAAAACAAAAAACATGACAGAAAGACTCTGAGAGTACAATTGGAAAATCACTGCATCAGGAATGGAAGTAATTTTTCAACTTTGAACCACCCTTAGTAATTAGCTATCGGATTCACTTGACCAGGTAGTGATCATGATGTCTTGAACTACCCGGACGTTCATGTGAACCTAGACAATAACTATCACACAGTTTCATCTCCTCACAGAACCAAGTTCTCTTGTTGTGTTCATTTTGGCCTTGAACATCCCTGGTTAATCATGAGTGAACTTGGAGAATGTAGCCTCTCTTCATTCTCCTAGAAACAACCCCATTTCACACTCACAAGGTGATTTCCCATAAAGAGTATCCTGCTATACCCCACTTTTATTTCAAAGCTATGGGAATCATTAAAAGCCAAGCTTATCCTAACTATTTGCAGGCAGCACTTGTTTTATCATCCTAAGAATGGGTATGAGATGTTAATCTCTAAGTGCTTTCGTTGATTCAACAAGATTTAGTTGTCCCTTTGAACCTAGATCTTGGGATCTCCAATTTCTAGGTAGGGTTTCCATCAAGTATCCTCTTTCGTCATAGGATTTAATCCTATTCCTCTTGATGATCTCACAACCTGCTCTCGCGACAGACCTTTAGTAAATGGATCCGCTAGGTTGTCGGCCGATTTTATATATTCTATAGAGATTACTCCATTTGAGAGCAGTTGTCTAATGGTTTTGTGTCGCCTTCTGATATGACGAGACTTACCATTATACATGCAACTCAGTGCCCGTGCTATAGCCGATTGGCTGTCACAGTGTACACATAAGGCAGGCACTGGTTTTTCTCACATAGGGATATCCTCTAAAAAGTTGCGAAGCCATTCTGCTTCTTCTGCCGCTTTGTCTAAAGCAATGAATTCAGATTCCATGGTGGATCTGGCCAATAGCGTTTGTTTAGAGGATTTCCATGACACAGCTGCACCACCAAGTGTAAAGACATATCCACTTGTGGATTTTGAGTCTTTGGAGTCCGATATCCAGTTGGCATCACTGTAGCCTTCCAGTACTGCTGGATATCTGGTGTAATGCAGCGCATAACTATGAGTATGTCGCAAGTAATTCAATACTCTAGTTATTCCTTTCCAGTGACTTCGTCCTGGATTACTCATGTATCGGCTCAGTACGTTTACCGAATGTGCTAGGTCCGGTCTTGTACAATTTGTTCGGTACATCAGACTACCAATTACACGTGCATATTCCAGTTGTGATATGCTTTCGCCTGTATTTTTGAACAGGTGAAGACTTGGATCGACGGGACTTTTTGCTGTCCCATTGGAATAATTCTTGAATCTTTCAAGTACTTTCTCAGCATAATGAGCTTGAGACAAAGTAATTCCCTCAGATGTCCTGGAGACTTTGATTCCTAGTATGACATCTGCAACTCCCAAGTCTTTCATGTCAAACTTGCCACTAAGCATGCTCTTAGTTTGTTTGATAATGTCGTTATTGCTTCCAATAATGAGCATGTCGTCTACGTATAGACAGACCAGAATGTATCCGTTTGGAGTATCTTTGATGTAGATACATTTATCACATTCATTTATTTTGAAACCATTTGACATCATAACATTGTCAAATTTTGCATGCCATTGCTTTGGAGCTTGTTTCAGGCCGTACAGTGATTTTACAAGCCTGCACACTTTATTTTCCTGTCCAGGAACTACGTAACCCTCAGGTTGTTTCATGTATATTTCTTCTTCTAAGTCCCCATTTAGAAATGCAGTTTTAACACCCATTTGATATATTTTCAGGTTACGTAGAGCTGCAATAGCTATCAACATTCTTATGGATGTTATTCTTGTAACTGGGGAATATGTATCGAAGAAATCTAGGCCCTCTTTTTGCCTAAATCCTTGTACCACAAGTCTAGCCTTATGCTTCTCTATTGAACCATCTGGTTTCAATTTTTGTTTGAAAATCCATTTGCATCCTAGAGCTTTACATCCAGAAGGCAAATCGACTAACTCCCATGTATGATTTTGCATAATGGAGTCTATTTCACTTTTGATTGCTTCCTTCTACATAGGAGCATCAGGCATAGACATGGCTTCCTTGAACGTTCTGGGCTCATTCTCTAACAGAAAGGCCGTCACAAAGTCAGGACCAAATAATTTTGATGTTCTAGCCCGTTTACTTCGTCTAGGCTCATCGGTATCTTGTTCTGGTTCATCAACTGAAGTGCTTGTAGTCCCTTGTTCACGTGTACGTTTAGGGTACGTAGTATTCTTGCACGGAAACACGTGTTCAAAGAATGAAGCATTTCTCGATTCCATTATTGTATTTACATGGATATCCGGTATATCCGATTTGTATACCAAGAACTGATATGCACTACTGTTGTGTGCATAGCCTATGAATATGCAATCAATCGTCTTAGGTCCGATGGTGACCTGTTTCGGGTTAGGTACTGCCACTTTTGCTAGACACCCCCACACTTTGAGGTATTTATATGAAGGTAAGTTACCTTTCCACAATTCATATGGTGTCTTGCCGGTTTTCTTGTGAGGTATTTTGTTGAGAATGTAGTTGGCAGTCAACAACGCTTCCCCCCACATGTTTTGGGGTAGGCCAGAATTCAACAACAAGGCATTTATCATCTCCTTTAGAGTTCGATTTTTGCGCTCGGCAGTACCGTTTGATTCGGGTGAGTAGGGAGCAGTTGTCTGATGAACTATTCCATGTTCCGAGCAGAACATGTTAAATGGTGCATCATATTCTCCTCCTCTATCACTTCTAACGATTTTAATCGTTTTGCCAAGTTGATTCTCAACCTCAAGTTTATATTCTTTGAATTTATCCAAAGCCTCATTTTTGCTATGTAACAAATATACATAACAAAATTTTGTGCAATCGTCTATGAAAGTCATAAAGTACTTTTTGCCACCTCTAGTCTGCACATATTTTAAGTCACACAGATCCGTTTGAATTAGACCTAGAGTTTCTGTGTTTCTTTCTACAGAACGCGATGGAGTTTTAGTGAGTTTGGCCTCCGTGCAAACTTCACATTTTTCTGAGTTATCTACCTTAAACTTTGGTAGCAGATTCATGTTAACTAATCTACGCATAGAATTTACATTAACATGGCCTAGTCTTTCATGCCAAACAGTAGAAGACTCAACAACATAGGCAATAGGAGTTATTTTATTAATTTTGGGAACAGCAGGAACAATAGTTTTAGGGATGACTGTCATTACATTAAACTTGAACAGTCCATCCTTTACATATCCTTTACCTAAATATACCCCATTCTTGGACAGTACAAAATTATCAGAAACAAGTACAACTTTGAACCCATTCTTACTTAGCAAAGAACCTGATATCAAGTTCTTTCTAATGTCTGGGACATGCAGCACATTTGTGAGTGTTAGCTCTTTGCCTGAAGTCATTTTCAGCACTATCTTCCCTGTTCCTTCAATTTTGGAGGTGGAAGAGTTTCCCATGAACAGTTGTTCATCTTTGTTGCACTTCTGGTAGGAGGTGAACATTTCCTTGTCCGAGCAGATATGCTTGGTGGCCCCTGTATCGTACCACCATTCACGAGGATTGCTCCCCACAAGATTTACCTCTGAAACAACAGCACAGAGGTCCAGGTCAGAGAGACCAGTGGACAAGTTCTCAGCTATGTGTACACGGGATTTTTCATTTCCTTTTACATGTCCAGATTTTGAACAATTACTGTCCTTACTACGGCACTCAGAAATTTTGTGCCCTAACTTACCACACTTGTGGCATTTCCCAGCAAACCTCTTTGCAAGAGGTTTTTTGTTGGAGGCCTGTGGCAGAAACTTCCTCTTCTTGCCCTTCTGTTCATGCTCCACCACATTAGCCTTTTCTATGGACTGATTTCCATAGGACCTCTCAGCCTTGCGATTCTCTTCTTCAATCCGCAACCTGTTAATTAGATCTTCAAGAGACATCTCCTTTCGTTTATGTTTGAGATAGTTCTTGAAGTCTTTCCACCCAGGTGGAAGTTTTTCTATGAACGCTGCAACCTGGAAAGGTTCGCACAGCGTCATATTCTCTGCAGCAATGTCGTGCATTATAACCTGCAGTTCTTGGACTTGACTCACCACTGTTTTGGAGTCAATCATCTTATAGTCCAGAAATTTGCCGACAACAAATTTCTTGGACCCGGCGTCTTCAGTTTTGTACTTCTTTTCCAGGGACCCCCACAGGAGTTTGGACGTCTTGAAGACACAATAGACGTTATACAAGAAGTCTACTAGGCCATTCAGGATGTAGTTCCTGCAAAGGTAGTCGCCCTGAGTCCACGCGTCAACTGCAGCAACAGAGTGTGCTTCTATTGGCGCCAGCATCGGGGCAGATTCATTGAGGAATCTGTCCAGCTTCAATGTGGTCAGGTAGAACTGCATCTTCCCCTGCCACTTTTTGAACCCAGTTCCATTGAACTTCTCCGGTTTTTCTCCCACTCTTATGTGCGTGGGCAGAACGACCGAATGTGCCGCAACCGATTGTGCAGTCACATTCTGGGTCACCGGAGTTTGGGTACTGATAAGGCCAGCAGCAACTTCAGTTTGTGTGTTTTCCATGTTTTGATTTTGTTCTCTGAAATTGGGTGAAACAGAAACTATTAGTTATTTTTCCGAACAGAACCTGTAAACAAACTTCACAAAAAATTGTTAGAATCTGTGAGGAAAAATTCAGCTTTAAGATTGTTAGAACCTGAATATAAAATAATACTAATTTCCAACAAAGTTGTGAAGAATTCAAATACAGAAAGGAAAACAGTAAGGAAATGAACTTGTACAGAGTCGAGATTTTTAAGAATCTCTGTCCTTAAAGCAGAATTTGCCCCGTAGTGCGACGGTTATCGGCAAATCGCTTCCCAGGATACAACTGTACCTTCTCTGAAGAGGGGCCGGGGCCGGGGCCGGGGCCGGAGCCGGGCCGGGCGCGCGCGCGCGTGCGCGCGTGTGTGTTTGTCATTTTGGCTAAGTCCTCTCTCCACTACACGTTAGTGGTAACCCCCGGGCCACGCCCTCTAGTCCAGTTTTCTAGTATATATACTAGTAAAAATCTTTCCCAATTTCCGATATGGGACTATCCATTTGTTAAGTTGGTACCTTTCAAGTACCCAACTTTGGATCAACATTTCTCATTCATACGGAATTGGTTTTTGGCAAGTGAGTATACTACGGAATAGTACTCGACGAGAGGATCGCAATCCACTCATTTTCCGGCGCTGCCGGTGGCCGGAGCTCGCCGGAATCCGACCCGGAAAACTGCAAAAACTAATTCCAACAATAGTTTCTATACAAGAACTATACTATGTTTCATATTGGAATGATAGAACAATCAAATCAATTATGGTTAAATCCTGAATCATCAAAATTGGATTGAAACATGAATCCATAAAAGAGATATATTATCAAAATTAGAATGATATAACGACAATTCTAAACATCGGAAACACATCAACAAGTTTTCACGCTTTTTTTTTAATAATGAGATGATCATAAGTAAGTTATGAGAATATATAGCATCATCGAATTTGGAATGACATTATATATTAACAAAATTTACTTAGAACTTTTCAAATTATCTGAAGTATGTCAACTGCCTAAAATTGATGCATAAGTTTGAATTTCTCTATGGCTTCAATTGGATTCTAAATTTCAAAACAACTGAATGTTAAAGCTTTCGGTCAATAGCTTTTAACCCCATTTCCCCCACAGTTTTGATAATTAGATCATTTTCAAGTCTCTTAGTAAGAACAATAGTCATACTTTATCTCAATTGCACTTTATCTATGAAAAAGTTCAACTAAGGTCTTTTCAGCCTTAATGAACTCCTCTTACCATTATAATGAGCTACTGTGCATTCTGGCTTGATAGTTGCAGAACTGAATTGGAGAGTTTACTTCAAATTTCGCAATGGATGACTAGAAACAAGTCCTTCAATCCACTCAGCATCTTCCCCTACAGAAGATAAAACATAGAGCTCTGATTACATGGATGATTGCGCAATTCATGTTTACATTTTGATCTCCATAATATTTCTGCTCCTCCTAGTATAAATACATGTCCACTAGTTGTCGACTTTCACTAAATTCTGAGCACTATAATACACCAGGTCATCCATTCAATCCTGAAGGATGACAAGAGTAGCACAAAGCAAATTCCAGAGTTCCTTTAGGTATCTCATTAGCCTCTTAAAGACACTCCAATGTGTATTAATCTGATTACTAGTGAATTCGCATATCATACCTACCTAAAAGGTTGTGTCCGTTAGTACAGATCATTGTATACATGAGATTTTCAATAAGTTTAGAATTATCTAACTATCTCATAGTTGCACCATCATTACGTGTCAACCTTTTATCATAATC